>CM060410.1:68511008-69711008 GCA_030545235.1 Helianthus tuberosus | reverse complement strand
AAATATAATGCAGTAATCAGAAAGCAGTTAATTCCAAATTCAGCACAGTCATTAAGCACTAATCATGATTAACTAATTGTACGGATACCTGGATTTTTGACAGTTGTCACAGCGTTTGCTTGGAAAATTGCGTACTTTAGATATACTTCTTTCTATCTATCTTTCTCTCAATCTTGTCATTCTCATTCTATGCTTTTGTGGATGTGAAGAAAAATGAGCGGACATGGAAGAGGAAACGTGAACCTGACTCCGGAACAGTTGGACACTCTAATCAATGCTAGGGTGGCTGCAGCTTTCGCAACACACCCAGGAGGTACAACTAATCTGAATCAGTCTAGGATGTCAACATCCTATTCTCATGTCACTCTACCTATCTTGAACCTATTCGTTTCTTCTCATGCGACAGGTCCACAAGCACCTCCTCAGCCTCGAGTATGCACTTTCAAAGCTTTCATGGAATGAAAGCCTCGTCCTTCAATGGTACTAAGGGAGCTATAGGCCTTCTACACTGGATCGAGAAGGTCAAGTCAGTGTTCGAGATTTGTGATTGCCCTCCAACTGTCGAGTGAAGTTTGCCACTGCTACTCTTGAAGGAGATGCGCTTTCATGGTGGAATGCGCAGATTCAGATGCTTGGATTGGCGGATGCTAACGCCACTCCCTGGAATGAATTAAAGGAGCTAATCAAAGAGGAGTACTGCCATAGGGACGACATCCAGAAGCTTGAAGTGGAGTAATATGGACTGAAGATGATTGGATTTGAAATCGAGGCGTACACCAAGAGATCCAATGACTTAGCTGGCCTCTGTCTGAACCTGTCTCAGCCTACCTACAAGTGAATTGAGCTCTATCTTAGAGGCTTAGTCCCAGAAATCCAAAGCTTGGTGACTTCAGCGAATCTCCTCACCATCCAGCAAAATATCCGTTTGGCGCATCGTTTTACCAATCAGGCCGTTGAGCAAGGCAAGCTGCCTCAAAGAACCAGTGCTGCTATCAGTGAAATTGGAGATAACAAGCGCAAGTGGGATAACAACAAGGGTGCCAACTCTTCATAGTCTCAAGCATAACAAAGGAAGGTCGAAGGAAACAAGGGTCCTAACCAGCAGGGTGGTGGTTATCTGGGAAATCGCCCTAAGTGCAACAAGTGCAACCGACACCACTATGGGCAGTGTGAGAAGGGTCGCTGCCAGCGATGTAACAAGCTTGGGCACGAAGCAAAGGATTGTAGGAGCCAGCACCCAGCAAGGAAGAATCAGCCACAGCAGCAGCAACAGCTATAGCGGGGAAATGTTAGAGGATGTTTTCAGTGTGTTGATGAGGGTCACATCAAGAGGAACTGCCCACAGATGAATCGGAACCGCAACAACCAAGGAGCTGGAAACAACAACAACAATGACGACAATGGTGCAAGGGGACACACTTTTTAGATTGGCACTGGAGAGGCAAGAAACGCCCCAATGTTGTGACGGGTAAGTTCCTACTCGATGTTCATTTTGTTTCTGTACTGTTTGATTATGGAGCCGATGCTAGCTACGTATCACTAAGTGTTAGTAAGATGCTTAAGTCTACACCGACTCCTCTGAGCAATGCACACATCGTCGAATTAGCCGATGGTAGAAATATCAAGGCTACTCACATCATCAACAATTGTAAACTCATGTTATCCGACCATACTTTCTCCATCAATCTCTTTCCTATCGTTCTTGGAAGTTTCGATGTTGTTATCGGAATGGACTTGTTATCCCAGCATCGAGCAGAAATACTCTGCCAAGAGAAAATTGTCCGCATTGCTCGTTCTATTAGCGAACCTCTTGTTCTTCAAAGGGAAAAGAGTGGTGTTGTTGTAGGCATCATCTCATTCTTGAAAGCCCAGAAGTGTTTACGAAAATGGCATACCGCTATTCTAGCTCTTGTTACCGACACTCAACTGCAGGAAAAGAAGATTGAAGATATTCCTGTCATTCGCGACTACCCAAAGGTATTTCCCGAAGAATTACCTGCTCTTCCCCCTCACCGCCAAGTTGAATTCTAAATAGAGCTAACTCCTGGAGCGGCACCCATAGCTCGTGCACCTTACCGTTTAGCCCCAGTCGAATTGGAAGAACTATCGACGCAACTACAGGAACTACTAGATAAGGGTTTTATTCATCCTAGTTCGTCACTCTGGGGAGCCCCAGTATTGTTTGTCAAGAAGAAAGATGGCACTTTCCATATGTGTATCGATTACCGTGAACTGAACAAAGTGACTGTCAAGAATCGTTATCCACTTCCTCGCATCGATGATCTATTTGACCAGCTTCAAGGGTCAAGTTTCTATCACCAGTTGAGAGTCCGAGACGAAGATATCTCTAAAACGGCATTCGGGACTCGTTATGGTCATTACGAGTTTCTAGTTATGCCATTCGAATTAACCAATGCACCTGCGGTTTGTGACAACCCTCACCAAACCAGGTATCCGTACGAATTAATTAATATTTGATTAATGCTTAATTATTGTGCTTGCTTACAACTGTGGTTGAACCGCTTCTTGATTTCTGATACATACATGTTCATGCATCGTACTTTATTTCTGTCACTCCATTATTTACACAGAACTATAGTGATAAACTTGATGCACAAAAGCACAGTTAGCACAATGAACGGATAACCCAGTAACATGCTGACATAGCCAGCACTAGACAGACACTGTCTCTAAGGCCAGTATGAGCCGGGAATAGATTACTACACTAGTAGGGAGTGTAGGGAGGTGAGGATTGTAAAACTGCGTCACTAGGTGATAGTTATAGTGACCGGATGTGCCTAAAACATACTTTAATTACAAAATTCTGCACTTTATACAAAAATTCAGAATTTAACATAACTAGTAAAGTGCAAAAACATGGGAAAATAATACTAGACACTTTCCAAAGTGTCGGGGAATTCTTTGTGTCACTAAAAACACTATTAAAGACACCTTAAATGCTTATTTAGCACTTTAACGGATTAATATCCAACCGAACAACCGGACTTTACCCGGAACATAAAAATATTGTCAATGACATTGTTTACACTTTTCTGAGCTAGTTAGGGTCCCCGAACACCCTAACACCCGTTATATTACATAACACACTAATAACCTATTTAAATCTCTAAACTACACTAACTAATCCCTAACTATACAATCAAAATCTAACTAAATACCCCCCCCCCCCCTAACCGATCGGTTCCCCCATGTGGGACACACACCCTCATTTGTTTGATTATTTTATTAGTTTTGCCTAATATCTTGAGAACACATTACCTAGTGGTTATTAGAGGATGATGGTACATAAATATGCTTAATGGACAAGAACAATTCATTTACAAAACACTTAACAAAAATTGCTCTCTCTTTCCCTCTTGCCTTGGTTTCGGCCGAACCCACACACGCCCATCATCACAATCATTCAAGCTTCATCATTCACTCTAAAGACACACAAAGGTGCAAGGTGACATACGAGGAGGCTCGGTGCTTTCGAAATCTCAAGAACCTCACTACGTTGCTTTTATCCACCTTGTTTTCGCTTTGATTCTTCCCTAGCCACAAGCTAGTAGTAAGTGCTTCCAAACACTTCCTTCTTCATGTTTAAAGTGGTTAATAAGAGATTTAACGAATAAAAATCAAGAACACTAAAGATCAAAACATAAAGTCTTGAATGAAAGATAAACTTGATGGATAAAGGGTGACTATTGGTGTAAATCTTGTGAATCTTGTTTAGAAAGGATTATTTTATGTTGTTAGTGGCTAGTAGTGGAACGGATCGTCATCTAACCATGCTAGATCATGTTCATGGAACATGAACTAGCAATATGTTAAGTGTAAAGGTAGCAAGATGATGAACCCTTCCACACATGAACATGAACCTGTGTAAAAGTGATTTTTCAGGTAAAATAGAGTTCAAAACTAGTAGATCTAAGGATCTACAAGTGGTTTTTCGGAAGAACCAAGTAAAATATACAAGTCTTGTTTAAAAGCCGGATCTTTCATAAACTAAAGGTATTTTAGTGACTAAACAAGTGTGTAAACACTTGTGTAACAAGAAGGTTTAACAAAGAAATATTTTTGTAAACCTTGACTAGAAGTTGTAAAACTTCAAGATCTTTAAAAATGAAGTTTTTAAGAAACTAATATTCATCTTAAAGATGACAAGATCCACTAAATATGTTGGAAAGTTACTACATACTTTTACACAACTTACAAGTTCATGTGTTTGCGATTTATGCTTATTTTTTACTAGTTTGATGATTGAATATTGTATATTGATGATTGGGAAATTGTTGATTGAATTTTGAAAAGAAAATGATACGCTAGTAAGCGTGGCCACCTCCAGTTACAGAGGAAACTCTGGCGAAATTTTTCCAGAAAATAACACTTAGAATATTTTTGGTGACAAGTGTTTATAAATATATTTTTGACTTGTTTTCCAAACAAACTTCGCCATGATTCTAATTATAAAATAACCAAGTATTCGGAGGTGGATTTTCGTAAATAAAACTTGTTAAATATATATTTTGAATATATATTTCATAGTAAAGCGCTTGTGTGATTTTATGATTATTTTGTGAACTACACATATATTATTTTTAGGGTAAAAATAATATAACTCGTATACACTAAAAAGTAACAACTCCAAAATAATACCAACGCCTTCACAAATAAATGTTTAAGTTACACCGGTATTATTATTACCACACGAACTTTAAATGTAACCTATGTATTTTCGGAAAAATACTCTTAAATGCGTATTTTGATAAAAGTATTATTTTGGAAATCGTATGGAATAAAATATAATATTTTGGGGAAAAATATGTATACTTTGGAGATAGAATATTTTAGACAAATGAATAAAAATATATTTTATTAAGTGAGCTTAATAATATATTTTTGGAATTACAAAAACGCACATGTATTAAAACCCCCATCCTTGGGAAGGAATATAATTATTAAATAAGGGAAATACGAAATAGTTGCCTAACTATTTCCTAAAAACGTTAAACCTTAAGCCAAGGCACGGCCGTCCGTCTAATAGAAGTTAGTACGTGTAGGTCGTCACACAGCAGGTTGGTTGGGATTTACTATTTCGAGACGCACTTCAGTGAGTTCATGTCCCCTTTTTCTCTTAACTGTTTTCAGTTTTATACTTCGGGGGTGAAATACATGTTACTATGATTACGAATACTTTTTACATGGTATGGTTAGTGTAAGGAGGGTTACTACTTAGATCATGTGAGTGAGTAGGCTGAAAC
Source organism: Helianthus tuberosus (assembly GCA_030545235.1). Classification (NCBI taxonomy): domain Eukaryota; kingdom Viridiplantae; phylum Streptophyta; class Magnoliopsida; order Asterales; family Asteraceae; genus Helianthus; species Helianthus tuberosus. The sequence goes on along the minus strand of CM060410.1, from coordinate 69,705,744 downwards.
TGGAGGCCATTAATCCTCATTGTAGGACCGAGGGTCAGTAGCGGTAGATCTATATGGGTGTAGCGAGCCCAACTCCAGGCCCAACAGAACGGACCTCGGGGTGACTTTGAGCCCGACGCAAAAATCTGCTAGGTTTGAGTCTTCCTACTGCACTTCACACATATCAATGGCCTTGCAAACCATTGGTGATCTCTTTATTTCCTTATTTGCTACATACCATGGATTTTATACTTACAAAGGTTTTACATACTCACTTTCACATGAACTCGCTCAACATCTTTGTTGATTTTTCAACTTTCATGTATTTCAGGGAATTAGGGATCTGGCGAGGTATGCTATGTTTTCAAGCTGCGTAAGAAGGGTGATGTCATCCAAGTTTAGGGGTTGTGACTTCTACCTGGATGAGTCACAAGTCTTAAGCTGTGTTTATTTCATGTCTGTGGTTGTGTCTTTTGAACAAGATTTTATTTAGTTGTGTTGTAAACTCGATGCATGTGTCAACGTTTTAAAACAATGTTGTGGTATTTTGTTTTTATAACTTGAAGTAATGGATGATTATCACGGTTTTTACTTTCATATAGCTTTGTTGTGGTTAAGTTATGGTATTAAGAAGTCACACCAAACAAACCCACGCTTCTGCAAAAGCCAGGGTGTGACAGCTTGGTATCAGAGCTTTGATCATAGCGAACTAGGATTCCTTCTCGAGTCTAGACTATGATCACTAGGGTTCTCACGAAAACATTTTTTTACATTGCATACACTACGTCCAGATCCAGAGTGCAAAATATTTTTACAAACAAAAGTATGAGCATTCTTTTTAAAAGTTATGGCTCAGTCTGAGAGACTGAGGGAGTAGCCTAGTGGGACTAGAGGGTTCAGTCTGGGAGGCTGGGAGGTTAGTCTAGTGGGACTAGAGGGTTCAGTCTGGGAGGCTGGGAGGTTAATCTAGTGGGAATAGGAGGTTCAGTCTGAGAGGCTGGGAGGTTAATCTAGTGGGACTAGGAGGTTCAGTCTGAGAGGCTGGGAGGTTAGACTAGTGGGACTAGGAGAATTACTTGATTGCTTATTGGTGACTAACATGTTTATTTGATTATATGATTGATTATTTGTGCATGTGTGTGTTTGTGTTACAGACGTCATGCCTTCATCAGGTACTGGAGAGTCGGACACTACAGATCCCATGGCCATAGTATTAGACAACATAGTTTCATCGGAGCATGAGGTGTACACTTCTGATACTACCAGAACAGACGATGACGACTTCCAGCCCTTTGCGCTGCCTGATGTCGTAGCAGAGCCTGCTGCTGGCCATCTTGTTGGGGATTTGCCACTCGCGGTGATCCCTGCTCCTGTGCCCCTTGCCGCTTATCCGGTTGTTGATATGCCACTTGATGATGTTTCCGACGAAGACGTCGATTTGTTTGAGGAGGACCCACTTGAGGATGACCTTGAGGGTGAGGCCCCTATTGCTGCTGATGATATCCTACTCATTGCTGATGCTCCTGCAGAGGAGGCTCCTGCTCATTCACCTGTCCCAGACTCATTTGAGTCTGTGGCGTCCGCATCTTTGCATACACAGGGAGTGCAGCACCACTCACACGACACCGACCCTGACATGGCGTCATCAGCTGCACCTGCACCCGCACATGGCTTTGAGTTTGATCACGATATTGAGGATGATCCTGTTTTTCCACTTGGTTTTGATCCAGACCATGACATTGAGTTCATACACTTAGACCAGCCCCTGGAGGATCCTGTAGCCCCTGTCGATCCCTTGTTTGCTGATCCAGCTGATTTCGAGATGGAGTTTGTTGATCCGGAGCCTGCTGTGGCCCCTGAGCCAGTTGTCGCTCCTGACCCGGCATTAGAGCATGACCCTGTTCATGCCAATGCACCTGCTGTTGCCCCTTTTATTGATGATATACCTGTTGATGATCATCCTGTTGTTACTCCGCCGTTGGTGGATGATCATGTTGTCGATGCTCATGTTGATGCTCCACTTGTTAGAGGATCCTGTTGTCTCCCCACTTCCTGATCCTATGCCGGTGATGTTCGACCGCGCACCTTTCGCGACCCATATTGATCCACGATACGCTCACACCCGCAATAGGTGGATAGATGATGACGATGATTTCCCACCTTTCGTGGTACCTGTTACACCCCCTGTGGCACCCGTTTCAGCCCCTGTTTCAGCTCCCATCGATGTACCCTTGCTTCCCACACATACCACAGATGTTCACCGCACCGACTTACCTATCATGTTTCTTCAGGACATACCTCCACCACGTCCTGGGGAGGGTTCATCTCGTCAGCCGTTTGGTCATACACCTTTCATGGCAGGAGGTGCAGACTATACAGCCTTTTTGGAGACTGCATTTTGGACGATTATGACTTTTGATGTTTCGTATATTGGTTGTTGATGTTACCGATTTGATAGTTTGGACTAGGGCGATGTGGCCCATAGTCATTGATGATACAGTTATGAACTTGTAAACCTTACATTGTGGTCTTGATCTATGACAGCGCAATCGCAGTATTCTCATTATATGTGATGTTGATTGATTATTTATGTTCTATAACATGAGATGTTATGTGGTTGATTTATTTATAACATGATATGTTATGTGTTGATATTGTTGAATACATACGTACACTTTACTTACTATGACCTGACCTACGTGAAACATCTTTTAGAAGATGCCTCCAAGACGCCAGACGCGTATGCCTGCCAACGAGGCAGAACTTCAAGGAATCATTGCTGCCGCCATTGCGCAGTATGCAGCCTCACAAGGAGGAACAAGTGGAAGTGATTCGAACAAAAACGGCAATAACAACCCACCACATGGGTGCACTTACAAGTAGTTCCTCGACTGCAAGCCCGTGAACTTCGACGGCACCGGAGGTGCTGTTGCTTTTGTAAGATGGGCCGAAAAGACGGAGTCTGTTCTTCGAATGAGCAAGTGCGCTCCAGACCAACAAGTGACTTACATTTCTAGGCTATTTTTGGACGGAGCCCTGTCCTGGTGGAACTTACAAGTGCAAACTCTTGGCGAAGCCGCAGCTTACGCAATGACATGGAATGAGCTAAAGGAGCTCATGCGAAGAAAGTACTGCTCACGTGCGGAGATTCAGAAATTGGAAACTGAATTCTGGCACTTGAAAATGGAAGGACCCAAGATTGCTGAGTACGTTCAGAGAATCAAGCGCTTTATATGGTTACACCGGAATTCAAGCGACCTGTCTCATGTGGTACCTTATATGGTTACACCGGAATTCAAGCGAATCGAGCGCTTTATCTGGGGTTTAGCTCCACAGATCATGAGTATGGTCACTACTTCCAAGCCTGCAACAATCACAGAGGCCATCGATCTGAGCGTGGCTCTTACTGAGGAAGCCATCCGCCTGAACAAGTTTTCGAATGTTGAGCCAAAGAAGAAAGAGACTCACGTAGAGTCGTCTGGTGAGAATAAGAGGAAATTCTCGAACTTCAAGCAGGGAACTAGCGGTGTTGGCAAGAAAGGAGAATCTAGCACACCGGTCCAAGCTGCAACCGGTGCTGGGAAGAAAGAAAAGGCTATATGGGTTCACTGCCCAAGTGTAACTCCTGCCAACGTCATCATTCTGGCCGGTGTGGGCCAAAAGTATGTGAAGCTTGTGGAAAAGTTGGCCACTTGAAGGATTCTTGCTGGGGTAGTGCTGGCCGGGGAGACCAAGGAGGTTTTGGTAGTAGGAACAATAATCGTGGTGCTAATGGAAATCGTCCACAAGGGAATAATGGAGGCAATGGAAATCGAGGGAACAATGCAAATCAAGCTGGGGACGCGAATCGAAATCAAAACAACAATCAAGCGGGGAACGGAGGAGGTAATGGTCAAAAATTGGGTTGTTTTAACTCCGGTGACATTGGGCACTTTAAGAGGGACTGCCCAGGATTGAATCAAGCCCGCGGAAGAGTGTTTAACATTGAGGCGAGGGAAGCGCGCCAGGATCCCAATGTTGTTAATGGTACATTCCCTATAACCCAACGCTTTGCATCCATTTTGTTTGATATTGGTGCCGATTATAGCTTCGTGTCATTAGAATTTAAGAATATGCTTGGGTTAGCCGCTAGTAAATTAGATATTCCGTACTCAATCGAATTGGCCAATGGAAAGCTAGTCGAAACAAATGAAGTTGTCAGTGGTTGTGTAATCGAGTTGGGAGAGCGTGAGTTTACTTTGGATCTACTACCAGTCAAGTTGGGAAGCTTCGATGTGGTAGTAGGAATGGATTGGTTATCGAGCAACAAGGCTGAGACTATTTGTCGCGAAAAGATTATTCGCATCCCAACCAAAGATGGAGAAATGATTGTAGTTCATGGAGAAAAGCGCGATACACCTCTAAGAATCATCAGCTGCCTGAAAGCCCGAAAGTGTTTACAGAAAGGATGTGCTGCCTTCTTGGCACACATCATGGATAAGGAAGCTGCTGAGCCAAAGATCGAAGACATCCCCATCGTGAAAGAGTATCCTGAAGTCTTTCCAGAAGACTTGCCAGGATTGCCACCCCAAAAGCAAGTGGAGTTTCACATCGACTTGGTTCCAGGTGCCGCGCTTGTAGCCAAGGCACCCTACAGACTTGCGCCTTCGAAGATGCAAGAATTGTCAACACAACTCCAAGAGCTATTGGACAAAGGATTCATCAGACCAAGCTTCTCACCTTGGGGAGCTCCAGTACTGTTCGTTAAGAAGAAGGACGGTAGTTTCCGTATTTGCATAGACTACCGCGAGCTTAATAAGTTGACTATTAAGAACAGATATCCCTTGCCGAGGATCAATGATCTATTTGACCAGTTGCAAGGCTCAAGCTTTTATTCAAAGATCGATCTTCGATCCGGATACCATCAACTTAGGATACAAGAGGAAAGTATCCCAAAGACGGCCTTTAGGACTCGTTATGGACATTACGAGTTCCTAGTTATGCCGTTTGGGTTGACGAACGCACCTGCAGTTTTCATGGACCTAATGAACCGAGTCTGCAAGCCGTACTTGGACAAGTTTGTGATCGTATTTATTGACGACATTCTAATTTACTCGAAGACAAAGGACGAGCACGAACAGCACTTAAGAGCTATTCTAGAGCTACTCAAGAAGGAGAAATTATACGCCAAGTTCTTGAAGTGCGAGTTTTGGCTACGGGAAGTCCAATTCCTTGGACATGTGGTGAATGGAGATGGGATTCATGTGGACCCCACAAAGATCGAAGCGATCAAGAATTGGGAGACCCCAAAGACGCCAACCGAGATTCGACAATTCTTAGGTTTGGCTGGCTACTATCGAAGATTTATTGAGGATTTTTCAAAGATCGCTCAACCATTGACCTTCCTCACACAGAAGGAAAAGAAGTTTGATTGGGGAATCAAACAGGAAGAAGCATTCCAGTTACTGAAAAACAAGCTTTGCAATGCGCCGATCTTAGCGCTACCAGAAAGAACTGATGATTTCGTGGTATACTGTGATGCCTCGCGTCAAGGATTGGGTTGCGTGTTAATGCAACGCCAGAAAGTTATAGCTTACGCCTCACGCCAATTGAAAGTTCATGAAAAGAACTATACCACGCATGATTTGGAGCTAGGCGCAGTGGTATTTGCGCTGAAAATCTGGAGACATTATTTGTATGGTACAAAGTGTACAATCTTTACGGATCATAAGAGTCTGCAGCACATATTTAACCAAAAGGAACTGAACATGAGGCAGAGACGCTGGGTAAAGCTATTGAATGATTATGATTGCGAGATCAAATACCACCCAGGGAAAGCAAATGTAGTCGCTGATGCCCTGAGTCGAAAAGAGAGGATCAAGCCCATAAGGGTTAGGGCTTTGGAGATGATTGTTCAGACAGACCTCTCTTTACGCATTCGCGCCGCGCAAAGAGAAGCTTTGAAAGAAAGGAACATTGAAGAGGAATATCTCCGTGGGATGGAGAAGCAATTAGTGCCAAATGAGGAAGGAACGCTATGCTTCATGAAAAGGATTTGGGTTCCTCTGTTTGGTGGTTTGAGAAAAGTTATTTTTAATTAAGCCCACAAGTCTCGGTACTCAATTCATCCCGGTACGGATAAGATGTACCAAGATCTCAAGGATTTCTATTGGTGGCCTAGGATGAAAGGAGATGTTGCTATTTATGTTAGCAAGTGTTTAACGTGCGCCAAGGTGAAAGCTGAATACCAGAAGCCTTCAGGACTTCTACAACAACCTGAGATTCCCAAGTGGAAATGGGAACAGATTTCATAACAAAGTTACCAAAGACACCCAGTGGCCATGATACTATTTGGGTAATAGTTGACCGCCTGACCAAGTCCGCACACTTCCTGCCAATCAAAGAGAAGGATAACACTAGTAAACTGGCAGAAATATACATGCGAGAGATTGTTGCACATCATGGAGTGCCTCTCTCGATCATCTCTGATAGAGATGGACGTTTCATATCAAGTATTTGGCAATCCTTCCAAGAAGCTTTTGGCTCACAGTTAAATCTGAGCACTGCATTTCATCTGCAAACTGATGGCCAAAGTGAACGAACAATTCAGACATTGGAGGATATGCTGAGTGCATGTGTAATGGATTTGGTTGGTAACTGGGATAATCATTTACCATTGGTCGAATTTCTGTAACACCCCGAAAAATATAAATCCTTATATTAAAATCCTAAGGAAATAATAAACAAGAATTTATCAACTAGGAACTTAACCTAGTTAAATTCAAGTCTTGAAATAATTCATAATATGGCTAAAACACTTAAACTTAAAGGAAAATCATAGTTAAGGGTTTAAACTTGTCAAAATTGAAAGATAGTTACTAATTGTAACAAAACCAAACCAAACACACCAAAATTGGTATGTCTGGTCGATCAGAAGAACCAGGGGCGACACCCCCATCTTCCATATCTCAAAAATCTACTTGAAATCTCAAATTGGAGGTGCAAATCTAGTCCAAACGAAAATCCGAGCATAGAATCGTGATCCTCATCCCAAGGGGATTACAAGGTATGTAAAATTTAAGGAAAACTCTCAACTTGAAATTTTCATGAATTGGGAAAAATCTGAAATTAGGGTTGCATGTGTATGTTATGATGATTGAGGAACAACTATAGTGTCTAAGGACAAACCCTAGATCAATAGAAGTTGAAATCATAAGAAATTTTGGGTGAAACCATAAACACCATGGTAGGTGATTAGTGGGTCATGTGTATTTGGATGAACACTAGAAAGTAGATTGTTAATCTAGAGTAATTTGGCAATCTTGAAGTGATTTCAGCAATTAGAAGCTAACAATCATGTAAATTGATTGATTTATATGAAAATAGGGTTAAATGATAAACTAAAGATGTGATGTTTAATCATGTAAAAATATGCTTATGAAGTGTTTGTTGAAATGCCTCTATGAAGGCTTAAAAACTGAAATTTCGAGTTTAAACGCATAATCATGATGTTCGATGTATTATGCGAATTATGATTTGAAGAGAGTTCTAAACATATGATGAATGAACTCTATAGGAACGGGCGCAGGAGCGTCAAGTGGACAAGCGGGTGGCGAACCACGTCAAAAAGGACTAATTTGAAGGTATATAACTTGACCCGTTCCATTAAGTAAATTTAGATCATTGTAATATGCATAGTTGAATTTTAGAATAAAAGTTGCAATGAATTAAAGCGATGATATCGCTATATTGAATATTTGGTCAAAAGTTGGTTAGAACTCGTTGGTAGTCGTCAAAAAGGAAGGAATTCCGTAGACGAGCCAAACGGGTCGGATAATCAAGTAAGTCATGGTTAATGTTCCGGATTATAATAGATTGATTGTTGATTATGAATTTTTTATAACATATTAGAAATACGAGGTTTTAATGTATCGGTATCATAGAAAACTGAAATCTGAGAGTTGGGGTCTTGGTGTAATGAACAAACAAAACAAAACATGAAATTCCAGGTACTACCGTAAATTACGGTAGTACCGCAATTTACGATAGAGGTTATATGTTTACGGTGTGAGTCTACTGCTTTACGGTGGACACTTATGAACATTGACCACCGTAACTTACGGTGGAACCGTAAGTTACGGTAGGGTCTAAACTTTTATAAATTTTGTGAAATTGAAAATTTTAAATTTCAATTCGATCATAGTTTTGAACAAGCAATATTCTGACCATTCTAACATAAATGTTTATGTAAACATTGCAGTCTTAGGTACTAAAAATTATAGATGACGATCAAGCAACTATCAGAAGAACCGAACACGACTTTTGAAGCTTCCGCTATGTTTTAATCTTACTTAAACTTTGTTTATGGGTTGTAAACAATTTCTCAAACAACTTTTGAATGTTCCAACCTAGTCATTAGTTGACTAAGGTTTATGATACTTCTGAAACTTATGTTAAACTATCATCTTTTGTATAAAATTATACTTATATTCAAGTAAATTTTGAGGTTGTTACAAGTTGGTATCAGAGCTCACGGTTGTCAGTAAGTGTTCGGTTCAAGGTTGATCGATCGTCCGGTAAGAATTAACTTATTTTGTTAATAAATTATGTGTTATGTAAAGAATGAGAAACGAACAAATATGCATGAAAAGAGTGTGTAAGCTCACTCAAAAACAAGAAATGCATGAAACAAGAATGATTAAATCAAGTTCAACTTGATTGAATTGAAACAAGAATGATTAAATCAAGTTATAAACTTGATTGAATTGAAACAAGAATGATTAAATCAAGTTATGACCTTGATTAAATCAAAACAAGTAAAGCATGTGTTATAAATGGAATGTTTAACAACCTATGTAAACATTTCAGAAATAGAAATGGCTGATGGAGGTAATGATAAAGCGGTGACAAGAGTCACCGAACAAATGAGAGAAGTGATTGCCGAAGAGGTTGGAAAGGCGATCGAAAACAGTTTGTCGGGCTTTATTGATAAAATTCAAAACACAGTTTTATCAATTGTAGAAGATAGAATCAAGAAATTGGAAGATGATTCAAATGTAGCACAGGTAAAGCATGGAGGACGAAAGCCTTGTTCATACAAGGAATTCATGGCCTGTAAACCACCAATATATAATGGGGAGGTTGACCCAATAGTGTGCCAACGATGGCTAAGTGACATCGAAGGGGTATTCGAGAGAACCCATTGTGACGAAGAAGACTACGTAGCCTATGGTACGGGTCAACTAAGGAGTCAAGCGAAAGATTGGTGGGATAACAAAAAGAGAGAGATCGGTATTGAAGCTGCTAAGGTCATGACTTGGGAAGAATTCAAGACGCCATTTCTTAAGCATCATAGCCCCAAGGCGGTTATGAATAAAATCAAGGAGGAGTTCATGCAACTTAGGCACAAGGGTGAGACCAAAGACAGGATTACGGCAACGTTTATGGATAAGATGAAGTTTTGTGATGACCTAGTGACAAATGAAGAACAAAAGATATACTACTACCATAACATGTTGAGTGCTGAGTATAGGGAATTTATCACCCCTTCAAAATACGAGACCCTTACCGAGATCATAAATGCTGCTCGGGAAAGGGAGATCGAACTGAAAAAGAGCATTGAACGGGGTGAACGGAAAGCACAAGATGTAAACCCAAGCCCTACTAAGAAGGCACGAACAAATGAAACCGCAAAGAAATCCGATACGAAAGGCGGGTCACCAAGTTGCAGAATCTGCGGAAAGGGTCATAAAGGCGAATGCCGTTACAAGGATAAGCCTTGTCCCATATGCAAGAAAACGGGACATATGGCTATATCGTGCCCGGAGAAAGTGACGGTTTGTTACAATTGTTATCGAACGGGTCACAAAAAGTCGGAATTCTTGGAACTGGTTGGAAAGAAGGATGAGCAGAACCAGAAAGGTGAAGCCCCAAAAGCAAAGGCAAGATCTTTTCAATTGACCGCCACAGAAGCGAAGGTTGAACCTGACGTGGTCTCAGGTATATTTGCTGTAAATTCGATTCCTGCACGCGTGTTATTTGATACGGGTGCGAATAAATCCTTTGTTTCATATGGATTTATTCGACATCCTTCATTTGTTCTAACAAAATTACCTGTGCCCTTAGAAGTAGAGATAGGTAATAACAAGAGCTTTATTGTTTGTGATGTATGTGAAAACTGTAAACTGAGCATTGACGACGAAGAATATTTGATAAATCTAATCCCGATGTCAATGGGAGAATTTCAAGTAGTCGTTGGGATGGATTGGCTATCTCAACACCATGCAAAGGTCGTGTGTTTTCGTAAGGAGATAAAACTAACATCTCCGAGCGGGAAACACGCTATCATTTATGGAGAAAAGGGAGGCAACCCTATAGTGTGCACAATGTTGAAAGCTTACAAGCTTATGAAGCGAGGATGCAAGGCATTCATGATATACGCTAATGAGCCCGAAAAAGAATCACGAAAGATCGAAGACGTACCGGTAGTACGAGATTATGAAGATGTGTTTCCGGAGGATTTACCGGGGATACCGCCTGAACGGGAAGTAGAGTTCGGGATCGAATTGATTCCGGGCGCAAAACCCGTAGCAAAATCCCCGTACCGACTTGCACCGTCGGAATTACAAGAGTTGATGTCTCAAATCCAAGACCTGCTTGACAAGGGATTCATAAGGCCAAGTGTGTATCCTTGGGGCGCACCGGTACTGTTCGTGAGAAAGAAGGACGGAAGCATGCGCATGTGTATCGATTACCGGGAGTTAAATAAACTCACGGTAAAGAACCGATACCCGCTTCCGAGAATAGATGATTTATTCGACCAACTACAAGGTGCGAGCTGGTTTTCAAAAATTGACCTTAGATCGGGGTATCACCAACTAAAGGTCAAAGAAGAAGATGTGCCGAAGACGGCTTTCCGCACGAGATACGGACATTACGAATTCCTCGTGATGTCATTTGGGCTAACAAACGCACCCGCGGCTTTCATGGACCTCATGAACCGGGTTTGCAAGCCAATGCTGGATAAGTCGGTCATCGTGTTTATCGATGATATCTTGGTGTATTCGAAAAGTGAAGCTGAACACGCACATCACTTACAAGAAGTGTTAGAGACCCTTAGACGAGAGAAGTTATATGCAAAATTCTCTAAATGTGCCTTTTGGTTACGAGAGGTACAATTTCTTGGCCATGTCATAAGTGCCGACGGAGTGTTGGTAGATCCGTCAAAAATAGAGGCCGTGTCAAAATGGAATCACCCAAAGAACCCTTCTGAAATTAGAAGCTTTTTGGGACTTGCTGGATACTATAGGAGATTCATTCAAGATTTCTCCAAGATTGCGTCACCGCTGACAAAATTAACCCGGAAGAAAGAAAAGTACAATTGGGGTGTAGATCAAGAAAGGGCATTTCAAACACTAAAAGAGAAGTTAACTCAAGCTCCGGTACTGACATTGCCGGACGGAATCGAAGACATGGTGGTTTATTCTGATGCTTCACTATCGGGGCTCGGTTGTGTTTTGATGCAACGGGGCAAAGTTATAGCTTATGCCTCGAGACAACTGAAGATACACGAGAAGAAATACCCCACACATGATCTTGAGTTGGCTGCGGTGGTATTTGCCTTAAAAATATGGAGGCATTACTTATATGGGGTAAAGTGCACCATATTCACCGATCACAAGAGCTTAAAATACTTCTTCGATCAGAAGGAATTAAATATGCGACAAAGAAGATGGCTAGAAACGGTGAAAGATTTCGATTGTGAAATACATTACCACCCCGGAAAGGCTAATGTAGTGGCGGATGCTCTAAGTAGAAAAGCGGACTACGTCCCGATACGAGTAAGGTCGATGCAACTCGTGGTGACCTCGGGTATACTTGAACGTATTCGAGAGGCGCAGTTAGAAGCAGTAAAAGAAGAGAATTGGAAGAAAGAAAGAATAATTGGTCAGTTGAAAGATTTGTCGGATGGGAATCACGGGTTAAAGACTCGATCCGGAAGGATATGGGTCCCACATACCTGTGGAGTGAAGGCGCTTCTACTTAATGAAGCTCATAAATCCCGTTATTCAATTCATCCGGGTGCGACCAAGATGTACAATGATTTGAAGCAAAATTATTGGTGGCCCGGAATGAAGAGGGATGTGGCGAAGCATGTGGAAAAATGCTTGACATGTTTACAAGTCAAGGCGGAGCATCAGAAACCATACGGCAAACTCCAACCGTTAGAAATTCCGGTTTGGAAATGGGAACATATCACAATGGACCTACTAACCAAGTTGCCTAAAACGAATCGTGGTTACGATGCCATATAGGTAGTGGTAGATAGATTGACGAAAAGTTCTCACTTCATTCCGATCCGTGAGACTTATACGTCAGAAAAGATGTCAGAGGTTTACACGAATGAAATAATAGCACGTCATGGGGTGCCGATATCCATTGTGTCTGATAGGGATACCCGGTTTACTTCAAATTTCTGGCGAGATTTCCAAGAACAAATGGGAACCAAATTGTTCATTAGCACTGCGTACCATCCCCAAACGGATGGACAGAGTGAAAGAACGATACAAACATTGGGGGACATGCTACGGGCGTGTATAATCGACTTTGGAGGAAGTTGGGATGTTCACCTACCATTAGTCGAGTTTTCGTATAATAACAGCTACCAATCTAGTATTAATATGGCACCGTACGAAATGCTTTATGGTAGGAAGTGTCGAACCCCGGTATGTTGGGGGGAAGTGGGTCCACGTGAACTCGCTCATCAAGATATAGTACGAGCTACGAATGAAAAGATCGATATAGTTCGAGCACATTTGAAAGTGGCTCAAGACAGACAAAAGGCGTATGCTGATAAAAGGAAAAGGCCAATCGAATTCCAGGTTGGCGACATGGTCATGCTAAAAGTTTCCCCTTGGAAGGGTGTTATTAGATTCAGAAAAAAGGGGAAGCTAAGCCCGAGGTTTATTGGGCCATTTAAAATTATCGGAAAGGTTGGCAAGGTAGCTTACCGCCTTGAGTTACCCGAGGAACTAAGCGGAATTCATAGCACTTTTCATGTGTCACATCTTCGGAAATGTCTAGCAGATGAGACGACTTATGTCCCTTACGATGATATCGAGGTGGATGACAGATTAAACTATGTGGTAAGACCTATTGCGATTTTAGATCGCAAGGTGAAAACCTTAAGAAATAAAGAGATCAATCAAGTAAGAGTCAAATGGGAACACAAGAAGGGTGCTGATACCACATGGGAATCCGAAGAAGAAATGCAACGGCTATACCCTACTTTATTTGGTACGTAATTCGATTTCGGGGACGAAACCCTTTTTAAGGGGGGTGGACTTGTAACACCCCGAAAAATATAAATCCTTATATTAAAATCCTAAGGAAATAATAAACAAGAATTTATCAACTAGGAACTTAACCTAGTTAAATTCAAGTCTTGAAATAATTCATAATATGGCTAAAACACTTAAACTTAAAGGAAAATCATAGTTAAGGGTTTAAACTTGTCAAAATTGAAAGATAGTTACTAATTGTAACAAAACCAAACCAAACACACCAAAATTGGTATGTCTGGTCGATCAGAAGAACCAGGGGCGACACCCCCATCTTCCATATCTCAAAAATCTACTTGAAATCTCAAATTGGAGGTGCAAATCTGGTCCAAACGAAAATCCGAGCATAGAATCGTGATCCTCATCCCAAGGGGATTACAAGGTATGTAAAATTTAAGGAAAACTCTCAACTTGAAATTTTCATGAATTGGGAAAAATCTGAAATTAGGGTTGCATGTGTATGTTATGATGATTGAGGAACAACTATAGTGTCTAAGGACAAACCCTAGATCAATAGAAGTTGAAGTCATAAGAAATTTTGGGTGAAACCATAAACACCATGGTAGGTGATTAGTGGGTCATGTGTATTTGGATGAACACTAGAAAGTAGATTGTTAATCTAGAGTAATTTGGCAATCTTGAAGTGATTTCAGCAATTAGAAGCTAACAATCATGTAAATTGACTGATTTATATGAAAATAGGGTTAAATGATAAACTAAAGACGTGATGTTTAATCATGTAAAAATATGCTTATGAAGTGTTTGTTGAAATGCCTCTATGAAGGCTTAAAAACTGAAATTTCGAGTTTAAACGCATAATCATGATGTTCGGTGTATTATGCGAATTATGATTTGAAGAGAGTTCTAAACATATGATGAATGAACTCTATAGGAACGGGCGCAGGAGCGTCAAGTGGACAAGCGGGTGGCGAACCACGTCAAAAAGGACTACTTTGAAGGTATATAACTTGACCCGTTACATTAAGTAAATTTAGATCATTGTAATATGCATAGTTGAATTTTAGAATAAAAGTTGCAATGAATTAAAGCGATGATATCGCTATATTGAATATTTGGTCAAAAGTTGGTTAGAACTCGTTGGTAGTCGTCAAAAAGGAAGGAATTCCGTAGACGAGCCAAACGGGTCGGATAATCAAGTAAGGCATGGTTAATGTTCCGGATTATAATAGATTGATTGTTGATTATGAATTTTATATAACATATTAGAAATACGAGGTTTTAATGTATCGGTATCATAGAAAACTGAAATCCGAGAGTTGGGGTCTTGGTGTAATGAACAAACAAAACAAAACATGAAATTCCAGGTACTATCGTAAATTACGGTAGTACCGTAATTTACGGTAGAGGTTATATGTTTACGGTGTGAGTCTACTGCTTTACGGTGGACACTTATGAACATTGACCACCGTAACTTACGGTGGAACCGTAAGTTACGGTAGGATCTAAACTTTTATAAATTTTGTGAAATTGAAAAATTTAAATTTCAATTCGATCGTAGTTTTGAACAAGCAATATTTTGACCATTCTAACATAAATGTTTATGTAAACATTGCAGTCTTAGGTACTAAAAATTATGGATGACTATCAAGCAACTATCAGAAGAACCGAACACGACTTTTGAAGCTTCCGCTATGTTTTAATCTTACTTAAACTTTGTTTATGGGTTGTAAACAATTTCTCAAACAACTTTTGAATGTTCCAACCTAGTCATTAGTTGACTAAGATTTACGATACTTCTGAAACTTATGTTAAACTATTATCTTTTGTATAAAATTATACTTATATTCAAGTAAATTTTGAGGTTGTTACAATTTCGTACAACCACAGCTACCACACAAGCATTGGAGCCGCGCCATTTGAAGCTCTTTACGGACGCAAGTGTCGATCACCACTATGCTGATGCAGGTGATAGGCAGCTTGTTGGTCCCAAAATAGTCCAAGAAACGACCGACAAAATTGCGCAGATTCGAAAGCGCATCGAGGCGGCTCGCGATAGACAGAAAGCCTATGCAGATCCAAAGAGGAAACCTTTGGAATTTCAAGTTGGGGATATGGTTTTATTGAAGGTTTCACCCTGGAAGGGTGTGGCACGCTTCGGAATGCGTGGGAAGTTGAATCCGCGTTACATTGGCCCGTTCAGAATACTGCAAAGGATTGGGCTTGTAGCCTACAAGTTGGACCTACCTGCTGAACTCAATGGTGTTCACGATACATTCCATGTATCAAATTTGAGGAAGAGTCCAACACAGGAGACAGTGATCATTCCTGCTGAAGAAGTTCACATCGACGACACGCTCCACTTCACTGAAGAACCCGTTAAGGTTACGGATTGGAAAGTTAACAAAACGCGCAGGAGCAGTGTCAAACTCGTCAAAGTTCAATGGAATGCTAGACATGGGCCGGAATTCACGTGGGAACGTGAGGATCATATGAAAGAGAAATACCCCCATTTATTTCCTAAGACCCCTGCAACTAGAAGCAGAGCCTAAAATTTCGGGACAAAATTTCTTTAACGGGGGGAGAATGTGACAACCCTCACCAAACCAGGTATCCGTACGAATTAATTAATATTTAATTAATGCTTAATTACTGTGCTTGCTTACAACTGTGGTTGAACCGCTTCTTGATTTCTGATACATACATGTTCATGCATCGTACTTTATTTCCGTCACTCCATTATTTACACAGAACTATAGTGACAAACTTGATGCACAAAAGCACAGTTAGCACAATGAACGGATAACCCAGTAACATGCTGACATAGCCAGCACTAGACAGACACTGTCTCTAAGGCCAGTATGAGCCGGGAATAGATTACTACACTAGTAGGGAGTGTAGGGAGGTGAGGATTGTAAAACTGCGTCACTAGGTGATAGTTATAGTGACCGGATGTGCCTAAAACATACTTTAATTACAAAATTTTGCACTTTATACAAAAATTCAGCATTTAACATAACTAGTAAAGTGCAAAAACATGGGAAAATAATACTAGACACTTTCCAAAGTGTCGGGGAATTCTTTGTGTCACTAAAAACACTATTAAAGACACCTTAAATGCTTATTTAGCACTTTAACGGATTAATATCCAACCGAACAACCGGACTTTACCCGGAACATAAAAATATTGTCAATGACATTGTTTACACTTTTCTGAGCTAGTTAGGGTCCCCGAACACCCTAACACCCGTTATATTACATAACACACTAATAACCTATTTAAATCTCTAAACTACACTAACTAATCCCTAACTATACAATCAAAATCTAACTAAATACCCCCCCCTAACCGATCGGTACCCCCATGTGGGACACACACCCTCATTTGTTTGATTATTTTATTAGTTTTGCCTAATATCTTGAGAACACATTACCTAGTGGTTATTAGAGGATGATGGTACATAAATATGCTTAATGGACAAGAACATTTCATTTACAAAACACTTAACAAAAATTGCTCTCTCTTTCCCTCTTGCCTTGGTTTCGGCCGAACCCACACACACCCATCATCACAATCATTCAAGCTTCATCATTCACTCTAAAGACACACAAAGGTGCAAGGTGACATACGAGGAGGCTCGGTGCTTTCGAAATCTCAAGAACCTCACTACGTTGCTTTTATCCACCTTATTTTTGCTTTGATTCTTCCCTAGCCACGAGCTAGTAGTAAGTGCTTCCAAACACTTCCTTGTTCATGTTTAAAGTGGTTAATAAGAGATTTAACGGATAAAAATCAAGAACACTAAAGATCAAAACATAAAGTCTTGAATGAAAGATAAACTTGATGGATAAAGGGTGACTATTGGTGTAAATCTTGTGAATCTTGTTTAGAAAGGATTATTTTATGTTGTTAGTGGCTAGTAGTGGAACGGATCGTCATCTAACCATGCTAGATCATGTTCATGGAACATGAACTAGCAATATGTTAAGTGTAAAGGTAGCAAGATGATGAACCCTTCCACACATGAACATGAACCTGTGTAAAAGTAATTTTTCAGGTAAAATAGAGTTCAAAACTAGTAGATCTAAGGATCTACAAGTGGTTTTTCGGAAGAACCAAGTAAAATATACAAGTCTTGTTTAAAAGCCGGATCTTTCATAAACTAAAGGTATTTTAGTGACTAAACAAGTGTGTAAACACTTGTGTAACAAGAAGGTTTAACAAAGAAATATTTTTGTAAACCTTGACTAGAAGTTGTAAAACTTCAAGATCTTTAAAATTGAAGTTTTTAAGAAACTAATATTCATCTTAAAGATGACAAGATCCACTAAATATGTTGGAAAGTTACTACATACTTTTACACAACTTACAAGTTCATGTGTTTGCGATTTATGCTTATTTTTGACTAGTTTGATGATTGAATATTGTATATTGATGATTGGGAAATTGTTGATTGAATTTTGAAAAGAAAATGATACGCTAGTAAGCGTGGCCACCTCCAGTTACAGAGGAAACTCTGGCGAAATTTTTCCAGAAAATAACACTTAGAATATTTTTGGTGACAAGTGTTTATAAATATATTTTTGACTTGTTTTCCAAACAAACTTCGCCATGATTCTTATTATAAAATAACCAAGTATTCGGAGGTGGATTTTCGTAAATAAAACTTGTTAAATATATATTTTGAATATATATTTCATAGTAAAGCGCTTGTGTGATTTTATGATTATTTTGTGAACTACACATATATTATTTTTAGGGTAAAAATAATATAACTCGTATACACTAAAAAGTAACGACTCCAAAATAATACCAACGCCTTCACAAATAAATGTTTAAGTTACACCGGTATTATTATTGCCACCCGAACTTTAAATGTAACCTATGTATTTTCGGAAAAATACTCTTAAATGCGTATTTTGATAAAAGTATTATTTTGGAAATCGTATGGAATAAAATATAATATTTTGGGGAAAAATATGTATACTTTGGAGATAGAATATTTTAGACAAATGAATAAAAATATATTTTATTAAGTGAGACTTAATAATATATTTTTGGAATTACAAAAACGCACATGTATTAAAACCCCCATCCTTGGGAAGGAATATAATTATTAAATAAGGGAAATACGAAATAGTTGCCTAACTATTTCCCAAAAACGTTAAACCTTAAGCCAAGGCACGGTCGTCCGTCTAATAGAAGTTAGTACGTGTAGGTCGTCACGCAGCAGGTTGGTTGGGATTTACTATTTCGAGACGCACTTCAGTGAGTTCATGTCCCCCTTTTCTCTTAACTGCTTTCAGTTTTATACTTCGGGGGTGAAATACATGTTACTATGATTACGAATACTTTTTACATGGTATGGTTAGCGTAAGGAGGGTTACTACTTAGATCATGTGAGTGAGTAGGCTGAAACTGGAGGCCATTAATCCTCATTGTAGGACCGAGGGTCAGTAGCGGTAGATCTATCTGGGTGTAGCAAGCCCAACTCCAGGCCCAAGAGAACGGACCTCGGGGTGACTTTGAGCCCGACGCAAAAATCTGCTAGGTTTGAGTCTTCCTAATGCACTTCACACATATCAATGGCCTTGCAAACCATTGGTGATCTCTTTATTTCCTTATTTGCTACATACCAGGGATTTTATACTTACAAAGGTTTTACATACTCACTTTCATATGAACTCGCTCAACATCTTTGTTGATTTTTCAACTTACATGTATTTCAGGGAATTAGGGATCTGGTGAGGTATGCTATATTTTCAAGCTGCGTAAGAAGGGTGATGTCATCCAAGTTTAGGGGTTGTGACTTCTACCTGGACGAGTCACAAGTCTTAAGCTGTGTTTATTTCATGTCTTTGGTTGTGTCTTTCGAACAAGATTTTATTTAGTTGTGTTGTAAACTCGATGCATGTGTCAATGTTTTAAAACAATGTTGTGGTATTTTGTTTTTATAACTTGAAGTAATGGATGATTATCACGGTTTTTACTTTCATATAGCTTTGTTGTGGTTAAGCTATGGTATTAAGAAGTCATACCAAACAAACCCACGCTTCCGCAAAAGCCAGGGTAGGACACGGTTTTCATGTATCTCATGAACCGATTGTGTAAACCTTACCTTGATAAGTTCGTCATCGTTTTTATTCACGACATCTTGATCTACTCAAAGAGCCAAGAGGAACACGAGCAACACCTACGTCTTATTCTTGAACTCCTTCGAAACGAGCAACTCTATGCCAAGTTCTCGAAATGTGACTTTTGGCTCCGTGAAGTCCATTTCCTCGGACATGTAGTTAATGAAGCTGGGATTCACGTCGATCCAGCTAAGATTGACTCCATCAAGAACTGGCCTGTACCTAAAACTCCGACTTAAATCCATCAATTCTTGGTTTTGGGGGCTTACTATCGTAGATTCATCGAGGGTTTCTCGAAGATCGCTTAACCTCTCACGACACTAACTCAAAAGAGTGTCACCTACAAGTGGGGTGATGCTCAGGAATACGCGTTTCAACAGTTGAAGGAAAAGCTGTGTAGTGCACCCATTCTTTCGTTACCAGAAGGCGTCGATGACTTTATAGTCTACTGTGATGCGTTTATCCAACGACTAGGTTATGTGTTGATGCAATGCGAGAAGCTTATTTCTTACGCGTCACGCCAACTCAAGATTCACGAAAAGAACTACACTACCCACGATCTGGAACTGGGAGCCGTAGTGTTTGCACTCAAGATATGGAGAAATTATTTGTACGGTAACCAATGTATGATTTATACCAATCATAAGAGTCTCCAGCATATTCTAGATCAAAAGGAGTTAAACAGTCGTCAACGCCGATGGGTTGAACTCCTGAAAGATTATGAATGTGTGATCAAGTATCATCCAGGCAAGGCGAGCGTTGTAGCCGATACCCCCAGCTATAAAAAACACCAAACCCAAGCGTGTTCGTGCGCTTAAGCTTACCATTCATTCGAACCTCCCCGCACAGATTCGTAACGCTCAAGACGAAGCCCTGAAAGAAGAAAACCTGCAGGCAGAACCCCTCCGATGCATGGAAAAGCAACATGAACTCAGGGATGATGGCATCTACTACTTCCTGAAACGTATCTGGATTCCATTCCATGGGAATCTACGAGAGCCTGTTATGGATGAAGCTCATAAATCTCGCTACTCGATACATCTTGGTTCTGATAAAATGTAAAATGGGAATCTCCGAGAGCCTGTTATGGATGAAGGCATTCATCATGAAGTATGTTAGTAAATGCTTAACCTGCGCCAGGGTTAAGATTGAATACAAGAAACCGCCAGGATTACTTCAGCGACCCAAATTGCTAGAATGGAAATGGGAACAGATCTCCATGGATTTCAATACCGGCTTACCTAGATCTCAGAGCGGAAATGACACCATCTGGGTAATCTTAGATCACTTTAATAAATCCTCGCACTTCCTCGCAATTAAGGAAACCGACAAGTTCTCACAACTTGCCAACATTTACCTAAAGGAAGTTGTTGCTAGACATGGAGTGCCAATCTCCATTATCTCCGATCATGATTGTGACAACTCAAGTTTCCAAGATTCCATCTTCGCATTAATTGCATGTTAATTGTTTAAGTTGTTTGTTTACACGACTTGTTTGTTTCACAACTGTACACATTCGTAAAATGTTAAATCGTATTGCGACTGATATGTTATATTTGGTGTGCATCATAAGTGTGTTTGTATATAGATTGTTGTGTTAATAACATGCTTAGTATGGATGTCGTGTTGCATAATTAAGAGCTATAGCCGAAAACACCCACACACCCCACGAAAACACACACCTCACGAAAACACTTCATGTGTTTTCGTCCACATGTGGTCAACGAAAACAGGTTGGGCTTTGGCCCAGTAGTAATCGGTCTTATATATTTTGTTTCCCCACTTCACATGAAAGTCTAATCACAAAAAAAAAACTGAAACCCTAGAGCACCTCATTCTCTAAGACGGCAGCTTTGATTTCTATGAAACTCTCAGACACTCGTACCGGTTAGTGACCTTTTATTGTAATCTGTTATGTATGATTTTGTTATATTAAAATCATTTGACTACTTGTTGAAATCATGAATTAACTGTTGGTGGGTGTGATGATGAGCATATGATTGGAATTGAATTGTATATTAAGGTTCCGTATATTAAACATGATCTGTCGATGACATAAAACTGAATGGATGGATTGGATGTTTTTGTCATGAATCTTGTAGAATAGATCTGATGATGTGAAGTGTAGGGTTTGTGGGTTTTAGAAAATTAATCAATGGATGGATGCACATGTAAATAGATCGGCTGCAATATGTATGTTTAATTGTTGAATTGAATGTTGAACAATGATTCTGTTTACATGATGTTGGATGATAATTCTGATGATACAAATGAGAAAATATCTAAGCGATTGTGTTAGTTCCTGATTGATCGATTGTTCGTTGAAGTGGTTGAATCTGTTAGATGATGATTAGGGTTGTTCTTGTTATTGTAACTGTTAGTGAAGATGATGACCAGTCGACGAAAACCCAGGGGCCAACCAAATCACAACACCAGACGAAAACATTTAGTGTAATAGAATTAATTGAATTGATTGGGAAATACAAATTGCCTGCCACTAAAGTCATCGGTTAGTAATCATAGTTGGCACTTGTCGGTTTAGTGGACTTGGAGGTCCAATAGGCTCTTGATTGAAACATTGCATGTGATCTGATCAAAAGTTTTCGGTCAAATTGAAATTCATTGGTATTAGCAGTGTGCATGTCATTAAAGTCTTGGCTTTATCAATGTTCACGAGAATTGATTAAGTGTGCCAGCCCACTAGGTTGAACGGCCCAGTCACACCTGAAGCCGACGAAAACAGGTGTCTTCGTCCCGGGTGCTTTCGTCGCAAGTGGGATTTCGCCATGCATGTGATTTCGCCATATGTAATTTAGCTGTGTATTCTGGCACAGTAACTCTGTCAAAGATTATTAACTCCGTTAAACTCATTCACTCTGTTAAACGTGTAACATTGTTAGTGTATAAATCCAGTTAAGTATGTTGATTCTGCTATGCATGTTATGAATGTAAACCCAGTTAAGTTTATTAACTCTGGTTAGCTTATTAACCCTGTTAAACTCATTGACTATGTTAAGACATTAACTCAGTTAGTTATTAATTCTGGTAGATGTTAACTATGTCAAGTTATGCATGTAACCTTGTTAAATAAGTAACTCCGTTAAATATGCAACTCTGTTAGTTGATTTAACACTGTTAGTTTATTATTAACCTTGTTAAGCTTGTTAACCCTGTCAAGTATGTAAGAGAATAATCATGATAGGATAAACTGTGAAGGACATGTATGTGAAACATGAGTTGCATGAAATTGATTAACTGCTTACGTGATGCATGATGTTAATTGCCAAACACACTAGGTGACATAGATCGTGTGTGAAACATTACAAACATGTACTGATTATATATACGTGCATAACTATAGGACTTGACTGATTTCTTGTGAGCACATAGTTAAGCATACCGAGCAAATCAAGGTGAGTTCAAACTCTTACCAAGGCATGGGGTTCCCGGGGTTGGGAATGGGATTGAATGATTACTTGTACTTACATCACTACTGAAATACGTACCACTGACCTCATTAGGTGTAGGACACCTATAGATACAGCTAGACTAGTAAAACACGGGAAGCCCCCACTAATCTTCGCACACATGTCTGTGAGACCGCGATACAAATGCTAATCTTCGCAAACATGTCTAGGAGACCGCGATACGAATGCTAATCTTCGCAAACATGTCTGGGAGACCGCTATACGAATACTAATCTTCGCAAACATCTCTGGGAGACCGCGATACAAATACAAATACAACTAGTCTAGGATACATGGGAAACCCCCACTAACCTTCGCACACATGTCTGGGAGACCGCGATACGAATTAATACGATACCTGGTACAAGCGAACAAATGATTTACGAACGAATACTATAACTAAACAACCAACTGTGAACTCGCTCAACTTTGTTGTTGACTCGTTGTTACATGCCTTGCAGGTCGTTAGGTACTCATGGAGCTTGCACGGGGAGGCACAGTCATTTTGGGACATGGATCGTGGATGCCATGTTAAACGTTTATGACATTTCAAACTTATTACTTATGTTGGGCTTTTCATTTATGCTTCCGCTAAACATTGATACTATACCTTTGTTTTGAACACCTTTCATATTGTTTGGTTGAATTACATTTACTAATTACATTGTTCAATATGATTGGTGGCTTGATCCTGGTCAGTCACGCCTCCAAGCGGTGATACTCCGCATGTGGATTTTAGGGGTGTGACAGATTGGTATCAGAGCCATTGGTTATAGTGAACTTGGTTTTAATAAGGGAAAAGTTTTTGTTAAAACCAGACTATAACCTGTACAGTGCTCAACGATCCACAACGACGCCTCGCTCCACGTGCAAGACTGGACATTCTAGGTGATATGATTTATGTTTACATTGCCTACTTGCTAGATTACATAGAACTTTGCTCATGGTATGCTTAGATAAACGTAACAACTAGTGTTTGAAAACACATGTGTGCTTACTCTCTTCTGTCATCGCACTTTTGCGAACCTCTCTCACTCATGTTTCCTTTGATATGAAGATCATGAGTGGACGCGTTAACTTAACTCAAGCCCAGTTGGTGGCTTTGATCACTGAACAAGTTACTGCAGCACTCACAGCTGCCCAGGCAGGAGGTATAGCCTGCCATCACAACTTACTCTAGGATCCTTAGATCCTACCTTCGTAAACCAACACTTGTGCTTAATTCTGTTTACTCTTACGCACATGACAAGTTAACACGCTCAGTCTCCTGTGTGTACTTTCAAGACTTTTATGGACTGTCGTCCTACTACTTTCAGTGGCACTGAAGGAGCCGTTGGACTCCTCCATTGGTTCAAAAAGCTCGAATCGGTCTTCGAGATGTGTGAATGCCCCGAGGCTTGTTGGGTGAAATATGCCACTGGTACTCTCGAAGGCACTGTGCTAACTTGGTGGAACGCGCAAGTTCAGATGCTGGGGGTGGCGGCTGCTAATGCCACCCCATGGAATGATTTTAAGGAACTGATCAAACGTGAATACTGTAGTCGTGATGACATCCACAAACTGGAAGTGGAGTTCTTTAACCTGAAGATGACGGGGTCAGAGATAGAAGCGTACACGAAACGATCCAACGAACTGGCAGTGTTGTGTCCAACTATGGTTGATCCTCCCATCAAGCGCATTGAGCTGTTCCTCAAAGGCTTAGTACCAGAGATTCAAAGCCTTGTGATTGTTGCTAACCTTGCTACCATTCAGGATGTTACTCGTCTTGCTCATCGTCTCACAGATCAGGCAGTGGAACAGAACAGGCTGCCTAAGCGTATCGGTGCTACCGCCACTACTACCACTTCTGCTACTCCCAGTGACAACAAGCGAAAATGGGATAGAACCTCTCGTGATTCAAGGCGACAAGGGTGGTGCTGTTGTGGGCATCATCTCCTTCCTTAAGGCCCATAAGAGTTTGCGAAAGGGCCACACCGCTATCTTAGCACTTATTACTGACGCATCAGTGAAAGAGAAGAAGATTGAGGATATTCCAATTGTACGCGACTTTCCTTGAGTGTTTCCTGAAGATTTACCTGGGCTACCGCCTCATCGCCAGGTCGAATTCCAAATCGAGCTAGCTCCTGGAGCAGCACCCATAGCTCGAGCACCTTATCGCTTAGCTCCAACCGAACTAGAAGAACTGTCCAAGCAATTGCAAGAACTATTGGATAAGGGTTTCATTCGTCCTAGCTCTTCACCCTGGGGAGCTCCCGTGTTGTTTGTGAAGAAGAAAGACGGTACCTTCAGGATGTGCATAGATTACCACGAACTAAACAAGGTGACCGTAAAGAATCGCTATCCTCTTCCACGCATTGACGACTTGTTCGACCAGCTGCAAGGGTCGAGCTACTATTCAAAGATTGATCTGAGGTCAGGCTACCATCAACTGAGAGTCCGGGACGAGGACGTCTCCAAAACAGCATTCAGAACACGCTACGGCCATTACGAGTTTCTGGTCATGCCATTCGGGCTAACAAACGCGCCTGCAGTCTTCATGGATCTTATGAACAGAGTGTGCAAGCCTTACTTGGATAAGTTTGTGATTGTATTCATCGACGACATTTTGATCTACTCCAAGAGTCAGGAGGAACACGAGCAGCATCTACGACTTATTTTGGAACTACTTCGAACTGAACAGTTGTACGCCAAGTTCTCGAAATGCGACTTCTGGCTTCGTGAAGTTCATTTCCTAGGCCACGTAGTAAACAAGGATGGAATTCATGTTGATCCGTCGAAAGTTGATTCGGTCAGGAACTGGCCTGCACCGCGTACACCAACAGAAATCCGCCAATTTTTGGGTTTGGAGGGCTACTGCAGAAGGTTCATCAAAGACTTCTCAAAGATTGCACAACCCCTCACCTCACTAACTCAGAAAGGCGTTATCTATCGTTGGGGAAATGCACAGGAATCAGCATTTCAGCACTTAAAGGATAGACTTTGTAGCGCACCTATCCTATCATTGCCTGAAGGCACAGACGATTTTGTAGTCTACTGCGACGCATCTATTCGGGGTCTTGGATGTGTGTTGATGCAACGGGATAAAGTCATTGCTTATGCTTCGCGCCAACTTAAGATTCACGAACGGAATTACACTACACACGATTTAGAGCTGGGAGCTGTTGTTTTTGCGCTCAAGATATGGCGACATTACCTGTACGGTACCAAGTGCACCATCTACACCGATCACAGGAGTCTCGAGGATATCTTCAAGCAGAAAGAGTTGAACATGCGTCAGCGTCGATGGGTCGAGCTTTTAAACGATTACGAATGTGCTATAAAGTACCATCCGGGCAAAGCCGATGTGGTGGCCGACGCCCTCAGTCAAAAGGATACTACACCTAGGCGTGTACGGGCGTTGCAACTCACTATTCAGTCTAGTCTTCCTTCTCAGATACGAGACACTCAGGTAGAAGCATTGAAACCAGAAAATGTCAGGGCTGAAGCCCTACGCGGTTCAAGGCAACGGTTGGAACAAAAGGAAGACGGTGCATACTACGTAACACGACGCATTTGGGTTCCACTCTATGGCAACCTACGAGAACTTGTGATGGATGAAGCACACAAGTCACGTTATTCAGTACATCCTGGTTCAGATAAGATGTACCACGACTTGAAAACTACGTATTGGTGGCCTAGCATGAAAGCTCACATAGCAACTTACGTTAGCAAGTGCTTGACTTGTGCGAGAGTCAAGACTGAATATCAAAAATCATCGGGCCTACTCCAACAACCAGAGATACCACAATGGAAATGGGAGCAAATTTTCATGGATTTTGTAACTGGCCTGCCTAGATCTCAACGTGGAAATGATACTATTTGGGTGATCGTGGATCGACTCACAAAGTCTGCACACTTCTTGGCTATCAAGGAAACGGATAAGTTCTCCACTCTAGCAGACGTCTACCTTAAGGAAGTTGTCTCGAGGCACTGGGTGCCAACCTCCATTATCTCTGATCGTGATGCACGATTTACTTCAGAACTGTGGCAGGCAATGCACAAATCTTTTGGCTCTCGGTTAGACATGAACACAGCTTACCATCCGCAAACAGATGGGCAGTCTGAACGCACCATCCAAACTCTAGAAGACATGCTTCGTGTATGCGTAATCAATTTTGGCAACGGCTGGGAAAAACATCTCCCGTTAGTGGAGTTTTTGTAACACCCCAAAACCGAATATTTAATTTGCTAGTTTGTTATCATGTTTAACAAAATGAGGTGTAATAACGGGGTTAGTAAACCTAGTTAAATGTCTAGCAAATTAATTAAAGGAATGAATATAAAGCCAAATATGATGGTGTCATGAACTTAAGGGACTAATGGTGACATATTAGAAAGTTGGAATGATTAAATGAAAAACAAGAATAAAACACACACACATTAGGCGTGTGTGTGTGTGTGTTCGACGCCAGAGCCAAGAAGCAAAGGAAAACCCTTCTAATCACTCAAAATCAGCAAATTGAAGCCCTAATCGTGACTAAATCTCATGCATGTCAATGATTTGTTGATCATCTAGGCCTATTAAAGCTTAAGGTAAGAAGAAATTGATAGTTTGGTGATTTTGAATATGTAGGGTTTCAAGAAATTCCATGTGTTTATATGAAATTAGTATGATATTGAACTAAGATCATCATCTAGAACATCATGAATGCTTGAAATCGATTAATTCAATGTTGGGAGTGAAAACCCACTTAGAGTAGAATGAATATGTGTAGTAAAGTATGAAATTGGATGAGGGAATGTATGATGATTGTTCATAATGATAAATTGTTAGTTAGGGCTGAATTAGAAGAGAAGTTATGTGAAATTCTATGGAATATTGATGTTCTTGATGATATTGACATGGATTGGTCATGTTATGCAAATGATACTTGTACATTGTGCCTTATTTGTTGTACGCCCACAAAGTGTTTGATAAAATGCCTACATGAAACTTGAATTGATTCAAGTTTGTGTTTAAAAGTTAGTAAATTCGTCACTTTTGACAGCCCTAGATAGTCATCTTGTAAAGGCCGTATCTCATTCGTTATTAGGAGATAGACAACGAGCCTTATATCGTTGGAAAGCTTGTTTCGCATGTTACAATTCTTATTTGGTCACAAGATGCTGGTTATGAGATTTGGTGGGTCAAAACAGCATGTAAAGTTAGTAAATTCGTCATTTTGACAGCCCTAGATAGCCATCTTGTAAAGGTCGTATCTCATTCGTTATTAGGAATTAGACAACGAGCCTTATATCGTTGGAAAGCTTGTTTCGCATGTTACAATTCTTATTTGGTCACAAGATGCTGGTTATGAGATTTGGTGGGTCAAAACAGCATGTAAAGTTAGTAAATTCGTCATTTTGACAGCCCTAGATAGCCATCTTGTAAAGGCCGTATCTCATTCGTTATTAGGAATTAGACAACGAGCCTTATATCGCTGGAAAGCTTGTTTCGCATGTTACAATTCTTATTTGGTCACAATATGCTGGTTATGAGATTTGGTGGGTCAAAACAGCATGTAAAGTTAGTAAATTCGTCATTTTGACAGCCCTAGATAGCCATCTTGTAAAGGCCGTATCTCATTCGTTATTAGGAATTAGACAACGAGCCTTATATCGTTGGAAAGCTTGTTTCGCATGTTACAATTCTTATTTGGTCACAAGATGCTGGTTATGAGATTTGGTGGGTCAAAACAGCATGTAAAGTTAGTAAATTCGTCATTTTGACAGCCCTAGATAGCCATCTTGTAAAGGCCGTATCTCATTCGTTATTAGGAATTAGACAACGAGCCTTATATCGTTGGAAAGCTTGTTTCGCATGTTACAATTCTTATTTGGTCACAAGATGCTGGTTATGAGATTTGGTGGGTCAAAACAGCATGTAAAGTTAGTAAATTCGTCATTTTGACAGCCCTAGATAGCCATCTTGTAAAGGCCGTATCTCATTCGTTATTAGGAATTAGACAACGAGCCTTATATCGTTGGAAAGCTTGTTTCGCATGTTACAATTCTTATTTGGTCACAAGATGCTGGTTACGAGATTTAGTGGGTCAAAACAGCATGAAAAGTTAGTAAATTCGTCATTTTGACAGCCCTAGATAGCCATCTTGTAAAGGCCGTATCTCATTCGTTATTAGGAATTAGACAACGAGCCTTATATCGTTGGAAAGCTTGTTTCGCATATTACAATTCTTATTTGAAAGTCGAAGTCGGATTAGGTGATTAAAAAGGGGGAAAATGACCCCGAACAGCTGCTGCGAGAAAAATGCGGCAATGAAAATAATGTGTTTTGTGAACTTAAAACATATGATTTTCTAGTCACCAATTTACTAAACACTAAATATTGCTTCGGGTGAATGTTACAGTTGTTAAGGTGTGTTTAAAGCGTTACTATGTGTAAAATTGGCGTTAATGTACAGCATGGTTAGCCTCTCGGATATGATTGTAATAGTAGAGAAGTCAGGCGTATTGTAGTAGATAATCTATGTGTCGCGTATGATGATAATTGAGTTGCTTGAATAAGGAACAAGGTGACTTTTAGTCTATATGCCTTATGTATGTGGTATTTGGTTAATAAAAAGTCAAGTAATGTATGAATGGAAAGAAACGAATGTAGTATGAATGAGCATATGTGCTAACCATAATGTAATTGTGATGACATGAAAGAATAGGAATCACATTAGCAAGGACTTGAAAACGGAAGGTTAACGGGTCAAGCAGAGGCGAGGAAACAAGCGTGAACACTAACGCTCGAGGTAAGTGACTTTCGATTCACTTCTTAGTATACATATAGAGTTTTCTTGTTATGGTTGAATGGGATGATTGATGTATATAAAATGGCCGACAAGTAGGTATGTATGAATGCATTTAGGAAAATTACGTAAGTACATGCACGTGTGAGCTAAGGTATGCACGGGTGTAGTTATGATTCATTTTATGAATGTATGTAAGTATGGAGTTATGTATGCATGTATGTATATATGTAGGTATTGGTGTATGTATGTACGTAAGTAGTTATGTATGAGCATGAGCATTTTGTATTTGAATATGAAAGTACATACGTGTGTAGGTACGAATGTATATATATATGTGGATGCAAGTAAGTATGTACGTATGTATGTGAGTAGGTATGTGTGTATGTAGTTATGTATGTATGTATGTAAATACATATGCGAAGATGTAATCATGTATGTATGTAATTAGATGCGTGGGTATGCAAGTAAAGGTATGTATGTATGTAGATGTGTATTATGCGTATGCGAAGATACGTAGGTATATATGAAGGTATGTAGAGAAGTAGTAATGCATGCGCGTATGTAGATATGGGGTTGGTATAGAAGAAGGTACGTATGAGTATATGCAGGTATGTAGAAATATAGGAGGGCATGTACGTATGTAGACGCATACGTATACATGTAAACATGTACATGTGCATGATTTAGATACGTAAAATTTTAACGTTACTAATTATGCGTTTGAGGTTGGTATGTGATGCAGGAACAAGTACACCGGATTCTTACGAAACTTAAATCGAACCCGGAATAAGAGGATGAGAAAGAATAATTGGATGAATTAATGTTAAATTGACGAACGTTATTCAATCTTTAATTACATGAGATTAATGTTATATGATGATGCCTTTGACTAATGGCTAAGTTGTATCTGATGCCCACAGGTGTTACACGGACTTCTTCTGCTGCTAAAGAAGTGAAGCGGACGTAGATCGAGTCAAGATCAAGGATTGTACGGATAGATTGGTCACATAGTTGAAGTATATAACGTTTGGTAATCTAAATTTTAGTATGAATGTTGTAAAATTCTTTTATAGTACGTTTAACATTTTTAGGATTTGGAACCTTTGTGAAAGAAATGCTGTTAATACGGAAGAAAATTTTAAAGCTCTTTTTTCCGCTGCGTCATTTTTAAGGTTAAACGTGTTGGGGTCTAACAAGTTGGTATCAGAGCCCTGGTTTGAGAGAATCAAGTACAAGAGGATAGGTACTTGAACTCGAACCTGTGTGCTCTTATGACAAGAAACCCGTACAATCCGAGACTCGACCAAGATCTAAAGGTAGAAGCAAAGGTAAGTATGTGCTTAAGTATGTATTGGAAGATAACTAACTATATGTTATGTGTAAGGTAAGCATGGTTGCTTGGAAAGAATGATTTGTGGATGCGGTCTAGCACCGACGCCAAGGTATGTAATTTGACATATTGACCCAAGTACATATGTTTAATATATGTAAGTACATGTAATGGTAAAACCTAACAATGAAAGGAAAATTTTAAATGAAAAATAATGATAAGAATGGTAATGAAGTTTTGGAAATGTTACACGTGCCGAAACCTAATTCTTCGGACATAAGGTGACAATTACACGAAGACACGAAACTAGTGTGTGGATTGTGTACCTGGCCAGTACACAAGAAACGCATGACTTTCGTGAGCCCGTGATAATTGTTACAGGTGTGTCCGTTAGAATTAAGTAGTAGGTGGACGTGAGGGTGAAGAGAAATGTAAGACTCTCAAAAATGAGAGTATGAAATGCTATGTTAGAATCCGCGAGACGGATTCGAAATATGAAATGCTATGTTAGAATCCGCGAGACGGATTCGAAACATGAAATGCTATGTTAGAATCCGCGAGACGGATTCGAAACATGAAAGAAAGGTATGAATGCAATGCTTGAATCCGCGAGACGGATTCAAGGGATGAAAAGCGTAGATGCAATGTTTGAATCCGCGAGACGGATTCAAAGAATGAAAGATGTTAATGCAATGCTTGAATCCGCAAGACGGATTCAAGGAATGAAATGCATAAATGCAATGCTTGAATCCGCAAGACGGATTCAAGGAATGAAATGTATGAATGCAATATTTGAATCCGCGAGACGGATTCAAACATAATCACAATTAAAGGTACAAATGATAAGTATGAATCCGCGAGACGGATTTAAGGACGAAAGAATGACCATAAATGATATGCAAAACTTAAAATTCGAGTCAAGAAAAGAAAACTTTGATTAAGCCACATACTAGACACGTTGTTAAGTGACTCGTGTGAGTCGGAATGAACGACGGGATGCAACCTGAACGATAACTTAAGTATGGTCGGGAAGAGGAAGTTTTGCAAAAAGGTTAATGAAATAATTTTAAGAATAAAAGAATTAGGAGCGTGTAAAACCCCAAATAAAATAAGTATGGAGAAAAGGTAATAATGATGAGAATCGATGGAAAGTGCTAATATTGATGTTGGGCTTGTAGGCCATGTTCATTTGAACAAGGCATTATTGAAAGGATGCGCATAGGCGGGTGCTCAACAAATCAATGGAAGCAATCAATGAAAGCATTACATGAACCCATGAAGAAACGGGCCGACTCGGGCCACAAACCGCTGGCATACACGACGAAGTCAAGGTTAGTAAGATGTTTAGCTTGTGATTATGAGTAAGTATTGATATAAATAAATGATTATAGTATGTCTATAATGATATGTTGTCCTCTCGTATAAACATTAAGATAATTAGAAGTAACATTAGTAATGAGATGTTTAGGATGACTCATAGTGAACAAAATGAAAGATAGCATATGATGTATGAGTAGTATGAAATAAATCGATTTATTTCGATTAGCAAATATATGAATGTAATATGCTTAAGTAGGAAGTTAGAAACAAACCGCAGATTTAGGTTTGTACGATTTATGATTGTATACAAATGGAATAAATTCGATGAGTGAAACGTTAGTGATGATATGTGTTAAGAGCTAGTATTATAAAGTAAAAGGCACTAATAAGAGCTCTGGAGCAGAATCTGACATAAATATAATTATGAAAGTAATTTACTTAATATAAGGCATAGGCACGACGTGTACAATTACGTTCATGCATGAATAAAACCTTTGCCAAGATCCTGAATGCGTTTAGGTTGTAGTAAGTATTATGTATGAACAACCTGATAAGGGTA
Organism: Helianthus tuberosus; assembly: GCA_030545235.1. Classification (NCBI taxonomy): domain Eukaryota; kingdom Viridiplantae; phylum Streptophyta; class Magnoliopsida; order Asterales; family Asteraceae; genus Helianthus; species Helianthus tuberosus. Next base: position 69,672,901 of record CM060410.1, on the reverse strand, counting down.
AGAGTAGAATTGGTCTAGTTGAATGAGAAAGGTTTCGGGGACGAAACCTCATTTAAGGGGGGTAGACTTGTAACACCCCAAAACCGAATATTTAATTTGCTAGTTTGTTATCATGTTTAACAAAATGAGGTGTAATAACAGGGTTAGTAAACCTAGTTAAATGTCTAGCAAATTAATTAAAGGAATGAATTTAAAGCCAAATATGATGGTGTCATGAACTTAAGGGACTAATGGTGACATATTAGAAAGTTGGAATGATTAAATGAAAAACAAGAATAAAACACACACACATTAGGCGTGTGTGTGTGTGTGTTCGACGCCAGAGCCAAGAAGCAAAGGAAAACCCTTCTAATCACTCAAAATCAGCCAATTGAAGCCCTAATCGTGACTAAATCTCATGCATGTCAATGATTTGTTGATCATCTAGGCCTATTAAAGCTTAAGGTAAGAAGAAATTGATAGTTTGGTGATTTTGAATATGTAGGGTTTCAAGAAATTCCATGTGTTTATATGAAATTAGTATGATATTGAACTAAGATCATCATCTAGAACATCATGAATGCTTGAAATCGATTAATTCAATGTTGGGAGTGAAAACCCACTTAGAGTAGAATGAATATGTGTAGTAAAGTATGAAATTGGATGAGGGAATGTATGATGATTGTTCATAATGATAAATTGTTAGTTAGGGCTGAATTAGAAGAGAAGTTATGTGAAATTCTATGGAATATTGATGTTCTTGATGATATTGACATGGATTGGTCATGTTATGCAAATGATACTTGTACATTGTGCCTTATTTGTTGTACGCCCACAAAGTGTTTGATAAAATGCCTATATGAAACTTGAATTGATTCAAGTTTGTGTTTAAAAGTTAGTAAATTCGTCACTTTTGACAGCCCTAGATAGTCATCTTGTAAAGGCCGTATCTCATTCGTTATTAGGAGTTAGACAACGAGCCTTATATCGTTGGAAAGCTTGTTTCGCATGTTACAATTCTTATTTGGTCACAAGATGCTGGTTATGAGATTTGGTGGGTCAAAACAGCATGTAAAGTTAGTAAATTCGTCATTTTGACAGCCCTAGATAGCCATCTTGTAAAGGCCGTATCTCATTCGTTATTAGGAATTAGACAACGAGCCTTATATCGTTGGAAAGCTTGTTTCGCATGTTACAATTCTAATTTGGTCACAAGATGCTGGTTATGAGATTTGGTGGGTCAAAACAGCATGTAAAGTTAGTAAATTCGTCATTTTGACAGCCCTAGATAGCCATCTTGTAAAGGCCGTATCTCATTCGTTATTAGGAATTAGACAACGAGCCTTATATCGTTGGAAAGCTTGTTTCGCATGTTACAATTCTTATTTGGTCACAAGATGCTGGTTATGAGATTTGGTGGGTCAAAACAGCATGTAAAGTTAGTAAATTCGTCATTTTGACAGCCCTAGATAGCCATCTTGTAAAGGCCGTATCTCATTCGTTATTAGGAATTAGACAACGAGCCTTATATCGTTGGAAAGCTTGTTTCGCATGTTACAATTCTTATTTGGTCACAAGATGCTGGTTATGAGATTTGGTGGGTCAAAACAGCATGTAAAGTTAGTAAATTCGTCATTTTGACAGCCCTAGATAGCCATCTTGTAAAGGCCGTATCTCATTCGTTATTAGGAATTAGACAACGAGCCTTATATCGTTGGAAAGCTTGTTTCGCATGTTACAATTCTTATTTGGTCACAAGATGCTGGTTACGAGATTTAGTGGGTCAAAACAGCATGAAAAGTTAGTAAATTCGTCATTTTGACAGCCCTAGATAGCCATCTTGTAAAGGCCGTATCTCATTCGTTATTAGGAATTAGACAACGAGCCTTATATCGTTGGAAAGCTTGTTTCGCATATTACAATTCTTATTTGAAAGTCGAAGTCGGATTATGTTGGTACACTACATCTGTCGACTTCGTCTTATATCGAGTCTTAGACTAGTTAGAATAGATCAGGGCACGTAGAACGAGAGAATGAGAGAGAGTTAGCAAGATTTCGCTTGAAGGAATGTGTATGTAAAGGATTTCGCTTGAAGCAGCTCAAGCGAAATCAACATGTTAAGATTTCGCTTGAGTCATGCTGAAGCGAAATCTCAATCTCTATATATAGGAGGTCAAGGTCAAGCGAAATCAGGAGTAACATTTGAGTGATTCCATACCGAAGTGCTGCCGGTGTGAGAACTGATTGTATTTGTGTTCAAATATCAATATAATCAGTGTTAAAGTGAAGATTCAGCTGTTTTATAGTCAAATACTTGTTTTCCGCACCTGTATTTGATAGAATTCCTCTGAACCGACTCGTTTAGATCGGAATCCGATCCTACAATTGGTATCAGAGCCAGTTGAGGAGTTCTGCAGGATTTCAGCTGAAATTGACATCGTTCTCTTATTTCTACACCTTCTTTTCTCAGTTCAGAAAGATTTTACGGTCAAAACCTGTACAATTTCTCACAGATTGTGTAAAAGTACAAGATAACAAACCCTTGAAAGTTTCATTGCAAAATTCGACGTAAAACTATCAGAAACAAAACTCCGAATGGATTTCGCTTGAACATATCAGTTTTTTATAGAGGATTTCGCTTGAAATTCCAAGCGACACCTAGATTTCGCTTCAAATAGCATTCTATTTCGCTTCAGGGCTGTCGCTTCAACGATTCCACTTCAGAAATTATTACTTGACAATTTCGCTTGAAATACTTCGCTTCAAGTATTTCGCTTCAGAGATTATCTAGATTCGCTTCAAAGGTTTTCGCTTCAAAGCTTAGGTTGAGATTTCGCTTGAGTGTTTAATCTGTTTTCGCTTCAAGAACTTATTTCACTTGAAAGGTCTCGCTTGAACTGTGATTGACTTGGTGATTTCGCTTGAACTTACTGTTGCGTGAAATTTTTGAACTCCGAAAAATGGATGAATATTTTTACAACGCATTCGCTACTCCGGTTACCCCGATCAGTCTTGCACAAAATACGAAGTTGGAAAACGAGACCGGCACGATGCAAAAGCCTCCCAAACTCATGAACATTGAGGAGTACAAAAGTTGGGAAGGGCGTTTCGAGAATTGGGTGCAAGCAAACTATCTTGATGCATGGGAATGTGTTGAGACAAAATATGTTCGACCGATGAATGATGATGAAGAAGTGGTTCCGATTAAAGATTTAACTGCTAATGCTAGAAAGAAGTACAAAGATGAGAAAATGATGCTGAGTTTATTGCAACAAGCTGTGAAAGAAGATATTTTGGTTCTATTGCAACATAATGGAACTTCATATTCAATTTGGAAAGCTTTACGGTCTAAGTTTCGTGGTAGTGAAGAAATGGTCAAAAGCAAAAAATCGCTTCTAAAGAAAGAATTTGATCTATTTCGCATATTAAAGAATGAAAGTACTAGAGAGATGATTGAAAGATACTGCAATTTGCTTGCTAATATGAAGAGATTAAGTATTGAGAAAACCAATGAAGAGTTGATCGAAAAACTTGTTGATGCTTTGCCATATGAGACATGGGGAACATATCTTATGATGCTCAAAAACAAGAAAGGTTTTAGCAATTTGACACTTAGCAAGTTTATTGAAAAGTTGGAAGCTCAAGAGATGGAGCAAAGAAAAGTTTATTCGAATGAAAGATTTCGATGGTGAATAGGATATTGGGTTGTATTATAAAGCAGGGGTGAATGAGAAGTCTACAAATTTATCTCCAAAAATAGAAACTGCTTTCAATGCCAAGAACTCTCCTGGAAGTTCATCATCAGGATCAAACAGCAAAACAAGTTTCACATCATTTCCGTCTTTCGATCCAAACATTACAGCAACAAAAAATGGGAGAAAATTTCAGTGCAATATTGTTTTAAATCTTGATAATGATCAAGAGTATTCTGATGAAGTTGCTAAAAACCACATGTCTTTATTAGGAATGGTTTTAGAATCTTATAGTTGTTTTGTTGCAGGTCGTATCGGGAATCCAATGCTAACAAAGGAAGATTACGACCAGATAGATGCTGAAGAAATGGAACTGATGGACATAAAATGGTGCTTAGCCAGCGTGTTGAGAAGAGCTGAGAAATTCAAACAAATCACTGGAAGAGATGATCTTCGTGAGGCTGGTAATTCTACTTTAGGTTTTGATAAATCTAAAGTCACTTGTTTTCGTTGTAGGGAGAAAGGACACTTCAAGAGGGAATGCAAAAACCGCGAAGCAAGTGGAGCTCAAAATCCGTTCAACAACAACAATGATTACTATCGAAAGGCCATTTACCATCAAGTTGCTCAACAACCACCTCAACAACAACAACATCAGGCACAAACTACGCATGGAAGATATGTGATTGAAGATTCTGGAAAAAGAGCTTGTGCGGTTAATCAAAATTCTTCAAAGAGAGCTGATGGTAGTGCATTGATAATAGATCAAGATGATGAAAAACTACCAGAGGGTTTTAGCTGGGAGAATTTCAATTGGGATAACTATATTCCTGATCAAAACAAAGCTTATACAGCTTTTGTTGCCAAAGTTGAAGAAGATAGTGATGATGATCGTGAGTATTGGGCGAGAAAATTTAAAGCTGATATGAAACTGCTTGCTGAAAGTGACAGTGAAGATGAAAAGGTTAAAAGGAAGAAGAAAAAGATCAAGACTCTAGTAAGTAGTGATGATGAAGAAATTCCAGTGATCAAAAGGCAAGTAAAAGTTGAAGTTGCAAAATTCAAAGTTGAAGATGAAGTTGATGCAAAGAAGATTCCAGTGAAGTGTGAAAACTGTGAAGCTGTGAAGAAGCAGAACAGTACATTGATCTATAACTTGAATAGTTTGAAGGAATCTTATGATGTACTAAACAAAGCAATGAACCAATACAATTTAACTAGTGAAGAACAAGCAACAGCGATGAAAACACTTCAAGGAGCTTTTATGACGAAGCAAAAAGTGGCGAACAACTATATTGAGAAGTGTGCTGTGCTAGAACAAAAGTTGGAATTGCAAAGAATTGAGACTGAACGAGTAAATCGTTTGTTGAAAAGTTACTCATGTACTTCTTATGTCATTGACAGGATTTATCCAACTGTTGAAGGCATGAAAGCATTTGAAGAGGATGAAGTAACAGAAAAAAAGAAGGATGATGGAAAAGAGACTGAAGAAAAGACTCCAGAAAAGAAGAACAAGAAGAAGAATGATACAAAGAAAAATACTGACAAGAAGGATTCTGGTAAGAAACAAGAAGTCAGTTATAAAAAATGTCCACCCCCGTTAGAAAATGGATATTTGCCCAGGAATCCAAATCAGGAAAGAGTCGAAAAAGCAACAAATTTACAATGGGAGTCGGAGTCATCAGTCAATTTGCCAGAAAATATTGATGTTGTGTTTACATCATCTGACACTGATCATGAGTCCGAGTTAATTAAGAAAGTCGTCGATCAGGTGTTGGATAAAGATGAAACTGAGAAGTCAAAGTTGGAGTCAAACTCAGAGTCAAAGTCAGAGTCAGAGTCAAAGTCTGGTTCTGAAAGTTCGAGTTCGACGGTCAACAGTCAAAATTCTTCAGTTAAAAGGGTTTACAACAAAGAATTCCTGTTATCAAAATCTAATTTGAGTGACGAAACATTCAAAGTTGCTTATACATTGAATGATTCCGACAAATTATATTCTGATGAGGAATTTCCACTAAGAGGTGTAAAAACTGAGATGATCAAAAAGATTTTCAAACTAACAGAAATCAATATTTCTGAATTAAAAGATATAAATCTTATTGATAAACCTAAAAAATACACCTCAAGAGTACAACAAAGATTAAACAAGAAAAAAGGTTACAGTTCTGGTTCTGGTTTTCACAAGAAACCAAACCCTAACCGTAATTTCAAAAGGAAAGGTCTTGGTTTTACTCCAACAGAAAAACAGAAAAATGAAACATATGTTCGTGATTTTAAAGCAAAGATGACATTTGTTTCAGGTACATCAAGAGATGAGGAAGAAAAGGAAAGGTTTTGGAGGCAGTCGAATAGTAAATTCCTTGCAAAGAAGCAAGAAGAGATGAAAGAAACAAGAATCTGTTTCCAATGCAACACTGTTGGACACATTGCCAGAGATTGTTCTAAGGCAATATCATCAAAACAGGGAGTTTTTCGTAAACAAAAAGAGAAAGTGATTGAGTTTGAACCGCCAATTGATCGAACCAAATTATTCAAAAATTCTATTTTTGAAATTGGTGAAAGTTCAAATAGATTTTACAAGAAGAGAGGAAATCTTGACAACCAGAAATGGGTTGTTAAGAAGTCTAGTGGTATCTCTAGCGATGATTCTGATAGGTTGAAATCAGAGGAGCTATCTTATGGCGATGAATCTGATTCCATAAAATCAGAGGAGCCACAGGTTGAGTTAAAATTGAAAATTTCAGTTCCTCAAATGGATGATGTTCATTTTCCACCATTGAAGGATGAAGATTTTAAGAAGAAAATTGGTAAAGTTGAAATATCAAATCAATTTTATGATGATAACAAGGTTTTTGATGTTGAAAAAGCCTTTAACCCCACTGTGAAACACATTTTTGGTAAAATGATTGATCGAAAAGTCAAAGGGGTTAAAGAATTTTATGAGAAGAAGATGCAGAAGGAGAAAATTGAACCATCCCTAGTTCGTGACTGGGATGGCTCATACTATGAACAGTAAGTCTGTGGACTTGCCGGAGATCCCAAGTTGGTAATCGTGGATCAGGAATCGGCATCATTCTTTGTATTTGATTATGTTGTTTGTACAAGTGGTAAATCAGGGACATTAAGTTGTATCTGATTTTCTACAAGTGGTTGGTAAACAATGAGATGAACCAAACCCCTAACTTTACAAGTGGTAAAAACAAACTTATTTTCCGGAAAAATCATTTTGATTAAAACAAACTTAAGTGTTTTGAAATCTAAATGAGAAAATAGTTTGTTCTGAGGGGGAGTTCTGATTGTTTATGCCAAGTGGATGGCGATTTGAAGTGATTTGATATCAGTTGTCATTTTATTGTACAGTTTATTTTCAAATTTCCTAAAATGTGTTTGCATTTTAGGGGGAGTAAGAAATTTTAGAAAATCCAAAAACATTTGAAAATTTGAAAAAGTCAAAAACATGATAAATGAAAAAATGAGTTTTGTTGCATAAAAGAGGAAATGATAGTACATCAGTGGACTATCACAACATGCTAAAGAATTGGAAAGTTAAAAAGTGATAAACGGTCTCACTGATGATGTGTCAGTAGGTTTTTGCACATTTAGTAGATTGTGACGAGATATAAACATAAATTTCAAACTTGCTTGTTCTGTGGGTTAACACAAACTTGGATATATAGGTAACCCCTGAAATCTTGTTTGAAAGGTCCCTTATTCTGAGATACTAGGTCTTTATGCTCAGTGATATCTGGGGTATTATCCCGGGACTTCTGCTGAAAGAAATTTCTGACCTAGTCCCCGGATAATGCTTTCTGCAAAATGCTTGAAACATAGCATCGCCCTCAGCAAGCTGATGAAACAATAAAATTGATAGTCGCTGCTGTTGTAATGCAAAAGATCCTCTAAAGGGGACTCACCAAAAGTCGAAGCCGTCATCTCTCTGCGTATCGAAAGATCGACCTGAGCTCTCACGGCCCTCGTACTATAATTTATTCCCCTGACAGATATCATCTGTGGTATACTCACCTGTAAGACTGAATATTGGGATCTGGATACGGGAGTATATTCAAGTAATGGGACACACGGATAAGTTCAAGTGCTTAAAACATTAATATCGTATCTCGGATCAATTGAACTTTGTGTGAAAATTTAAGTGGATCAGTATACTGACAATCTAAGTGAATCGTTTAGAACTTAAAATGAAATGAAGCTTAACGGTGTTGGTGATTTGTCTAAAAAACTGATATGATCCTCTTGCACGAACTCACAAAAATATTGTCTGTAAATATTTCTTTACTGCATTTCATTCTATTAAAAAAACCAAAAAGATTTTTAGTGTGTTTTAGCATAAAATTTTGAAAAATACAAAAAGATTTTCGACAACTGGTATTGAAAAGCTGATTTTCAAAATTCTGAGTGCTAAACATGATGAGTATGATTTGAGGGGGAGTTTGTGTTTAAAACTGATTATTTTTATCAAATCTTCAAGTGGTTCATCAGATTGAAAGGTCATTTTGATTAGGTTTTTAGACAAGAATCTGAATTAGTAAAAGTTTATATGTTTGAAATGTGTAAATTGTACAATTTATTGTGAGGTAGAGTTTATGCAGGTTTAAAGTTTGAGAAGTAATGATTCTGAATAGCCAAAATTGTGAAAGTCAGACAATGATCCTGAAGCAGATGATGCTGAAGAACTAAAGGAATGCCAGCACATTGCAAGGGGGAGTCTGTTGATGCTGATAGAAAGAGTAAAGCCCAGAGACTGATCAAGACTGAAGATATGAAGACACAGCATTGTTGTGACTCGATAGTCGACTCGTCAACATCTGAGGGGGAGTCTGTTGGTACACTACATCTGTCGACTTCGTCTTATATCGAGTCTTAGACTAGTTAGAATAGATCAGGGCACGTAGAACGAGAGAATGAGAGAGAGTTAGCAAGATTTCGCTTGAAGGAATGTGTATGTAAAGGATTTCGCTTGAAGCAGCTCAAGCGAAATCAACATGTTAAGATTTCGCTTGAGTCATGCTGAAGCGAAATCTCAATCTCTATATATAGGAGGTCAAGGTCAAGCGAAATCAGGAGTAACATTTGAGTGATTCCATACCGAAGTGCTGCCGGTGTGAGAACTGATTGTATTTGTGTTCAAATATCAATATAATCAGTGTTAAAGTGAAGATTCAGCTGTTTTATAGTCAAATACTTGTTTTCCGCACCTGTATTTGATAGAATTCCTCTGAACCGACTCGTTTAGATCGGAATCCGATCCTACAGATTAGGTGATTAAAAAGGGGGAAAATGACCCCGAACAGCTGCTGCGAGAAAAATGCGGCATTGAAAATAATGTGTTTTGTGAACTTAAAACATATGATTTTCTAGTCACCAATTTACTAAACACTAAATATTGCTTCGGGTGAATGTTACAGTTGTTAAGGTGTGTTTAAAGCGTTACTATGTGTAAAATTGGCGTTAATGTACAGCATGGTTAGCCTCTCGGATATGATTGTAATAGTAGAGAAGTCAGGCGTATTGTAGTAGATAATCTATGTGTCGCGTATGATGATAATTGAGTTGCTTGAATAAGGAACAAGGTGACTTTTAGTCTATATGCCTTATGTATGTGGTATTTGGTTAATAAAAAGTCAAGTAATGTATGAATGGAAAGAAACGAATGTAGTATGAATGAGCATATGTGCTAACCATAATGTAATTGTGATGACATGAAAGAATAGGAATCACATTAGCAAGGACTTGAAAACGGAAGGTTAACGGGTCAAGCAGAGGCGAGGAAACAAGCGTGAACACTAACGCTCGAGGTAAGTGACTTTCGATTCACTTCTTAGTATACATATAGAGTTTTCTTGTTATGGTTGAATGGGATGATTGATGTATATAAAATGGCCGACAAGTAGGTATGTATGAATGCATTTAGGAAAATTACGTAAGTACATGCACGTGTGAGCTAAGGTATGCACGGGTGTAGTTATGATTCATTTTATGAATGTATGTAAGTATGGAGTTATGTATGCATGTATGTATATATGTAGGTATTGGTGTATGTATGTACGTAAGTAGTTATGTATGAGCATGAGCATTTTGTATTTGAATATGAAAGTACATACGTGTGTAGGTACGAATGTATATATATATGTGGATGCAAGTAAGTATGTACGTATGTATGTGAGTAGGTATGTGTGTATGTAGTTATGTATGTATGTATGTAAATACATATGCGAAGATGTAATCATGTATGTATGTAATTAGATGCGTGGGTATGCAAGTAAAGGTATGTATGTATGTAGATGTGTATTATGCGTATGCGAAGATACGTAGGTATATATGAAGGTATGTAGAGAAGTAGTAATGCATGCGCGTATGTAGATATGGGGTTGGTATAGAAGAAGGTACGTATGATTATATGCAGGTATGTAGAAATATAGGAGGGCATGTACGTATGTAGACGCATACGTATACATGTAAACATGTACATGTGCATGATTTAGATACGTAAAATTTTAACGTTACTAATTATGCGTTTGAGGTTGGTATGTGATGCAGGAACAAGTACACCGGATTCTTACGAAACTTAAATCGAACCCGGAATAAGAGGATGAGAAAGAATAATTGGATGAATTAATGTTAAATTGACGAACGTTATTCAATCTTTAATTACATGAGATTAATGTTATATGATGATGCCTTTGACTAATGGCTAAGTTGTATCTGATGCCCACAGGTGTTACACGGACTTCTTCTGCTGCTAAAGAAGTGAAGCGGACGTAGATCGAGTCAAGATCAAGGATTGTACGGATAGATTGGTCACATAGTTGAAGTATATAACGTTTGGTAATCTAAATTTTAGTATGAATGTTGTAAAATTCTTTTATAGTACGTTTAACATTTTTAGGATTTGGAACCTTCGTGAAAGAAATGTTGTTAATACGGAAGAAAATTTTAAAGCTCTTTTTCCGCTGCGTCAATTTTAAGGTTAAACGTGTTGGGGTCTAACAGTTTTCGTATAACAACAGTTACCACACCAGCATTCAAGCCACTCCATTTGAGGCATTGTACGGGCGTAAATGCCGATCACCTCTTTGTTGGGCAGAGGTGGGTGATAGTCAGATCACAGGTCCAGAACTGGTAGTAGACGCAACATAAAGGATTGCACAGATACGACAACGCATGGCGGCAGCACGTGACCGTCAGAAAGCCTACGCAAACAAGCACCGGAAACCACTCGAGTTCCAAGTTGGGGATCGAGTGCTACTCAAAGTTTCACCCTGGAAGGGTGTGGTTCGTTTTGGCAAACGGGGCAAGCTCAATCCGCGATATGTCGGACCGTTCGAAATCATTGAGAAGATAGGCAAAGTAGCTTACAAACTAAACCTGCCCGCAGAACTCAGTGCAGTTCACAACGTCTTTCACGTGTCGAATCTGAAGAAGTGTCTGTCAGATGAGACCCTCATAGTTCCTTTGAAGGAGCTCACTATCGACGATCAGTTGCGATTCGTCGAGGAACCTGTTGAAATCACGGACCGGGATGTTAAGGTCCTCAAGCACACCAGAATACCTCTTGTTCGAGTTCGTTGGAACTCCCGTCGTGGCCCAGAGTTTACCTGGGAACGAGAAGACCAAATGAAACTCAAGTATCCCCAGTTGTTCGGAAACAGAGCAACCACTACTGAGGCTGAAGCTACTACAAAATTTCAGGACGAAATTCCAAATCAACGGGGGGATGATGTGACACCCCAGGAAAACTAGTAAACTACATAACACAACTAGCTTCCTCAGTAACCACGTGCTAAATTTCGGGATGAAATTTCTTTCAAGTTGGGGATAATGTGACAACTCGAGTTTCCAAGATTCCATCTTCGCATTAATTGCACGTTAATTGTTTAAGTTGTTTGTTTACACGACTTGTTTGTTTCACAACTGTACACATTCGTAAAATGTTAAATCGTAGTGCGACTGATATGTTATATTTGGTGTGCATCATAAGTGTGTTTGTATATAGATTGTTGTGTTAATAACATGCTTAGTATGGATGTTGTGTTGCATAATTAAGAGCTATAGCCGAAAACACCCACACACCCCACGAAAAAACACACCTCACGAAAACACTTCATGTGTTTCCATCCACATGTGGTCAACGAAAACAGGTTGGGCTTTGGCCCAGTAGTAATCGGTCTTATATATTTTGTTTCCCCACTTCACATGAAAGTCTAATCACAAAAGTGCACCTCATTCTCTGAGACGGCAGCTTTGATTTCTATGAAACTCTCAGACACTCGTACCGGTTAGTAACCTTTTATTGTAATCTGTTATGTATGATTTTGTTATATTAAAATCATTTGACTACTTGTTGAAATCATGAATTAACTGTTAGTGGGTGTGATGATGAGCATATGATTGGAATTGAATTGTATATTAAGGTTCCGTATATTAAACATGATCTGTCGATGACATAAAACTGAATGGATGGATTGGATGTTTTTGTCATGAATCTTGTAGAATAGATCTGATGATGTGAAGTGTAGGGTTTGTGGGTTTTAGAAAATTAATCAATGGATGGATGCACATGTAAATAGATCGGCTGCAATATGTATGTTTAATTGTTGAATTGAATGTTGAACGATGATTCTGTTTACATGATGTTGGATGATAATTCTGATGATACAAATGAGAAAATATCTAAGCGATTGTATTAGTTCCTGATTGATCGATTGTTCGTTGAAGTGGTTGAATCTGTTAGATGATGATTAGGGTTGTTCTTGTTATTGTAACTGTTAGTGAAGATGATGACCAGTCGACGAAAACCCAAGGGCCAACGAAATCACAACACCAGACGAAAACACTTAGTGCAATAGAATTAATTGAATTGATTGGGAAATACAAATTGCCTGCCACTAAAGTCATCGGTTAGTAATCATAGTTGGCACTTGTCGGTTTAGTGGACTTGGAGGTCCAATAGGCTCTTGATTGAAACATTGCATGTGATCTGATCAAAAGTTTTCGGTCAAATTGAAATTCATTGGTATTAGCAGTGTGCATGTCATTAAAGTCTTGGCTTTATCAATGTTCACGAGAATTGATTAAGTGTGCCAGCCCACTAGGTTGAACGGCCCAGTCACACCTGAAGCCGACGAAAACAGGTGTCTCGTCCCGGGTGCTTTCGTCGCAAGTGGGATTTCGCCATGCATGTGATTTCGCCATATGTAATTTAGTTGTGTATTCTGGCACAGTAACTCTGTCAAAGATTATTAACTCCGTTAAACTCATTCACTCTGTTAAACGTGTAACATTGTTAGTGTATAAATCCTGTTAAGTATGTTGATTCTTCTATGCATGTTATGAATGTAAACCCAGTTAAGTTTATTAACTCTGGTTAGCTTCTTAACCCTGTTAAACTCATTGACTATGTTAAGCCATTAACTCAGTTAGTTATTAATTATGGTAGATGTTAACTCTGTTAAGTTATGCATGTAACCTTGTTAAATAAGTAACTCCGTTAAATATGCAACTCTGTTAGTTGATTTAACACTGTTAGTTTATTATTAACCTTGTTAAGCTTGTTAACCCTGTCAAGTATGTAAGAGAATAACCATGATAGAATAAACTGTGAAGGACATGTATGTGAAACATGAGTTGCATGAAATTGATTAACTGCTTACGTGATGCATGATGTTAATTGCCAAACACACTAGGTGACATAGATCGTGTGTGAAACATTACAAACATGTACTGATTATATATACGTGCATAACTATAGGACTTGACTGATTTCTTGTGAGCACATTGTTAAGCATACCGAGCAAATCAAGGTGAGTTCACACTCTTACCAAGGCATAGGGTTCCCGGGGTTGGGAATGGGATTGAATGATTACTTGTACTTACATCACTACTGAAATACGTACCACTGACCTCATTAGGTGTAGGACACCTATAGATACAGCTAGACTAGTAAAACACGGGAAGCCCCTACTAATCTTCGCACACATGTCTGTGAGACCGCGATACAAATGCTAATCTTCGCAAACATGTCTAGGAGACCGCGATACGAATACTAATCTTCGCAAACATGTCTGGGAGACCGCTATACGAATACTAATCTTCGCAAACATGTCTGGGAGACCGCGATACAAATACAAATACAACTAGTCTAGGATACATGGGAAACCCCCACTAACCTTCGCACACATGTCTGGGAGACCGCGATACGAATTAATACGATACCTGGTACAAGCGAACAAATGATTTACGAACGAATACTATAACTAAACAACCAACTGTGAACTCGCTCAACTTTATTGTTGACTCGTTGTTACATGCCTTGCAGGTCGTTAGGTACTCATGGAGCTTGCACGGGGAGGCACAGTCGTTGTGGGACATGGATCGTGGATGCCATGTTAAACGTTTATGACATTTCAAACTTATTACTTATGTTGGGTTTTTCATTTATGCTTCCGCTAAACATTGATACTATACCTTTATTTTGAACACCTTTCATATTGTTTGGTTGAATTACATTTACTAATTACATTGTTCAATATGATTGGTGGCTTGATCCTGGTCAGTCACGCCTCCAAGCGGTGATACTCCGCGTGTGGATTTTGGGGGTGTGACAATGATCCGCTTTTTTGCTTCTGATTTGTGGTAAGCCTTGCATAAATCTTTCGGCTAGCGTCTCGATATGAGCACTGCTTATCATCCGAAAACTAATGGTCAGACTGAACATACCTTCCAAACTCTAGAAGACATGCTGCGAGCATGTGTTATTGATTTTGGCAAACGATGGGGAAAACATCTACCTTTGGTGGAATTCCCTTAAACAGCTACCACACCAGTATCCAGGCTGCTCCGTTCGAGGCGTTGTACGGGTGGAAATGCCGATCACCCTTGTGTTGGGCTGAAGTTGGTGACATCCAAATCACTGGCCCTGAACTTTTACTCGATACCACAGAAAAGATCGTGCTGATTAGGCAACGAATGGTGGCAGCGCGTGACTGTCAGAAAAGCTAGAAAAGCTACGCTGATAAGCGTAGAAAGCCGTTGAAATTTCAAGTTGGGGATAAAGTGTTATTGAAAGTCTCACCTTGGAAAGTTGTAGTCCGTTTTGGCAGACGCGGAAAGCTTAGTCCGCGTTATGTCGGGCCTTTTGAAATCACCGAAAAGATCGGCACTGTGGCATACCGACTGAGTCTACCTGAGGAACTCAGTGGTGTACACAACGTGTTCCATGTGTTGAATCTGAAGAAGGGTTTAAATGACGAAACTCTCATCGTTCCTTTCAAGGAACTCACTATCGATGATCAACTCCGTTTCGTTGAAAAACCAGTTGAAATCATGGATTGAGAGATCAAATCGCTCAAGCACAGCAAGATACCGATAGTATGGGTACGTTGGAATTCTCATCGTGGCCCAGAGTTTACCTGGGAAAGAGGAGAGCAAATGATGCGCAAGTATTATTCAAAGACAAGGAGTCTTGCAATGAAGCCAGTGCTGAATTCCAGGACGGAATTCCCAATCAAGTTGGGGATGATGTGACACCCTGTGGAAACACCTAGTTATTCAGTATCTATACGCTAACTTTTGAGACGAAATTTCCTTCAACTTGGGGATAATGTGACAACCCACACGTTTCGTTTCATACCGTTTCTCCTTGTTTATGTAATTCTGTTTATTAACGAGTGGTATTAATTTAAGGAGGTTTATATATCTGAAATTTTATTTGCAACATGAAATGTGTATAGTTGATGTGAGGTAAAACACACATATTTTGTCCCGTGTAAATTGTATAATTATTGTATAGTTTTTATTTAATTTTTAGTAGTATACTATATTATCTTGTTTTTTGGCAGGTCCTGGTGCAAATGGAGCGAAAACAAGTAATATGGAAATAAGCAGCCAGTTGGCCAGAGTGGAGTGCCAGAGACCGAAGGAAATTTGTAGCTATTTTCTGTGAGTGGGTCGAACCCGCTATCTCTATGCAAGCCAATATATATATATTACTATTAGAAAAAAAGGAGGTGGCTGGACATCAAATAAACATCAGACACCACTTTCTTGGGAGGAGACATATACGAAAATTAGAGAAGAAAAAGGAGGGCTGCCATAATATTTTTTAGTATAATAACTATAAGGGATACACAATTGAAGACAGCCAAAATTAATATTGTTGTTTGGGCCGTGAAAGTCTAGCCCAGAAAAGGGTTACATGAAAGTTGGAATTTTAGGGCCAATTACTATTATTTTCGAAAAGCAAGTGGGTGGATTTGGGCCTATTATTTTTCAACAACATATGACGGCAGAAGGATAAAAAGGAGGTGAATCCCTATTATATTGGATTGTAACACATTAGTCGGTATCAGAACATCATACGCACGGCAGAAGACAGGAGCTTTTAGGACGAATTTAGAGCTTTATTTTGCAAGGGTTCAAGTTGAAGAATTATTGGCGGTTGAAGCAAGAGGCTTAGGGATCAAGAATTAAACGGGTTTTATCTATTTAATTCTCTTGTTTTCTTAGTTTCTTTATTTTACTTTAATGAATTCTGTTATTAAACCTTGTTTATTATCTTCGTTCATGACTTTGATTGGCTAAACTTTTAAACCACCTAGACTTGATGAATGGATTGAATAAAGTTTTTACCATTTTCGTTATTTGCATGATTGTTATGGGTTGATTGTGTTTAGTAAGCAGTTTGATTTAATGATTTGATGTGAATGCATGCTTTGAGTTGGTTTATTGTTATTATTTGCTTCATATGATTCTTAGTGACGGTCTATATCACAACATAGAGTCATATTAGGGTTTAGGGTTTCGGTGAGTGTCTATATCACGTTAGAAAACCTTCACTCTTTAGGGAGAATCGGCCGATAACCTCTAGAAGTAAGTGTTAATAATTTGCTAAGTCTTAGTGTTCTACTAGTCCTAATACCTGGGAAGTGAGGGGCTATTGGTAGGTCTTACCCGGCGAATTGCTTTAGATAGGCCTTGGGAAAGGTTATGTCTTGGTTTACCTGTCGGTCTTATTAGTCTATCAAGTCAAATTAATTACTTCGAACTACCCTAGATCTAGGATTGGGAAAGAATAGGTCAGCATTAGGGTACTTACACAATAATTAGACAACTGGGAAGGCGTCTAATAACCGGTAGAATTAACGGCCTAGGTAGTGCCACAGGTTTCTCCTTGAGAAGGGTCGAGGGGCCTCGTTGGTTCTTAATAGGTTTAGTATTTTAAGATCCCGGTTCCATAACTCGTGCATTTAACTTAATCGGTAATCTCTTAAAAACAATCCAGGATTCTTGTCTAGGTGGTCCCGGTTTCCATATAAGTAAAGTCCTCAGTCTTTGTTCGTGTCTTTAGTCTAGCTCTAGTTTAATTTAGTAGTCTAATATAGATTTCCTAGTTTTCCGTAACCCCCCCCCCCCAAACAATTATACAAGTCTTAGTCATGTCTGTAAGCGTCTGTCAGAGTCTAGTTTACGTGATTTATAGAGTCTCGTGGTGTGACAACCCGCACTAAACCAGGTATCCGTACAACTTAATTAATGATTAATTACTGCTTAATTACTGTGCTTAATTGAAACTAGCTGATAAACTGCTACCTGCATACTGATACATGCACTTACTTGCATCATACTTTATTTGCTGTCACTACATTGATTACATACTGAACCCTAGTGACAAACATGATGCACAAAAAGCACAGTAGCACTAAACGGATACACAGTGAACATGCTGATATAACCAGCATCAGGCAGACACTGCCTCTAAGGCCTGTTAAGAGCCTCATATATTTTGGCTACACTGGTAGTGAGTGTAGGATATAAGGGTTGTGGTACCGCGTCTCTAGGGATAAGATACACTGATTCGGATGTGCCAAAAACGTACTTTAAGTACCAAACACAGCACTTTAATAATTTAACCAGCTTCTAGCTGACTAGTAAGGTGCCAGAAAATGAGAAAATAACACTAGACACTTTCTAAAGTGTTGGAAACTAATTGTGTCACTAAAAATGTAATAACGACACTTTAAAGCGTTACAAAAGACTTAACGGATTTCTATCCAACCGGACACCCGGACTTTACCCGGAACATGAAAATATTATTATTTTCACTTTTTATATTTTTCTAAGCCAGTTAGGGTCCCTGATTTCCCTAACACCCGTCATAACGCGTAACATACAACAAACTAAGTTAAGTACTTAGTTAACCCTACTTAACATAACTAACCTCCCTAATTACTACTTACAATCGAACCAACCCCCCCCCCCCCCCAAGTCCCTAACCGGCCCCAAAAGCCTTAGGGGACACAAGAGTACAAGACTCATTATTTTAATAAGTTGGCTTAGTATCTAGAGGACATATTACTCATTGGGTAATGGCACTTGATTTGGTTATAAATACTAGAGATTTACCACCACTAATCACCACTACAACTCACCACAACTTTCACTCTCTCCCTCCCACTAACTCTCGGCCGAACTCCCTCACACCCACCATCATATTTTCGGTTGGTGATCATTGCATTCCAAGATCACTCAAGCTTCAAGGGTCTCATATTAGGAGCTTTGGTGCAAGCGGAACGCGAAGGACCACTCTCGTTAGCTTTTATCCACCACTTTTTCGTCACGATTCTTCCCTAGCCCCGAGCTAGAGGTATAATGTTTGAAACTTGTTTTTACACTCATCTAAAGTGGTTAAAAGAACTTTCGTCGGTTAAATATCGTAAACATGCGTTTTGAAACTTTAAAGTCTAGTAAAATCACAAAAATGGTGGTTAATAGCATATAACTTGTGTAAAAGTCGTAGGACTTGAAATATGTGATTATTGAGACCCGATCTATGATGTGGTAGCGCGAATCTCCGTTTAACCCGACTTTGTAAAATCACGTATCATCACATAAGCTCGTTTTTGAAAGATACAAGGGTTAAAGGTGAAACACTACCACATTTAGAGCATGAACTTGTGTAAAAGAATTTTACTTGTGTAAAAGTGATTTAACCGGTACAATGGTGTTTAAAACTAGCAGATCTACGTATCTGCAAGTGGTACTTTTGAAGGACCACACTTTAAAAGAAATCATATTTTTCTAAAAGATGGATCTTACACTAATAGATATGATTTTATAAACCACAAGTGTGTAGACACTTGTGAAATGAAAAGATCTGACAAATAACTATTTTTGGGAAAAATGACTAGAAGTTGTAAAGACGGATTTCTCTAAAAACGAGGTTTTTACGAGGTTAAAGTTACTTTATATAAAGATCCACGAAATATAATGGGATTTACAATATAGATTCGGAAAAACTACAAGTTCATGCGATTATGTGATTTACATATTTATTGACTAGTTTGATGTGTCGGAAATTGTTTGATTGAATAAAGAAGTTGATTGATTTGATTATTAAAAGAAAATGATACACTTGAAAGCGTGGCCACCTCCAGTTACAGAGGAAACTCTGGCGAAATTTTCTTAAAAACCTAACACTTAAACCTGTTTACATTACAAGTGTTAGAATCATTTTTGACATGATTTCAAAACATAAATTTCGCCATGACTTGAATTACCAAATATTCGGAGGTGGGATTTTCACAAAATATTAACGTGATAAATATATATTTTCACACACTGTTTATGATTATTTTGTGAAATACATAAATATTATTTTTAGAGTAAAAATAATGTTTACCAACGATAACGACTCCAAAAGTAATACAAACGCTTTCGCCATAAATATATAAGTTACACCGGTAATTATATTACCACCTGTATGTTAAAACGTAACTTACACAATTACGGAAATATTTATGAACGCGTACTTTAACAACGTATTTTGGGATAAATACCTATATTTTGGAGATGGATATATATATAAGGATTAAGTGAGACTTAATGACGGAATTATACGCACATGTATTAAATCCCCCATCCTTGGGAAGGAAGATAACTACCAAGTATATACGACATGTAACACGAAATAGTTGTCTAACTATTTCCCGCAAACATAAACTGTAAAGCTAAAGCACGGCCGTCCGTCTAATAGAATTAGCACTTGTAGGTCGTTGCACAGCTTACTGTATTGGAGACGCTTGATAGAGATACGCATTCACTGTGAGTTCATGTCCCCCTTTTCTCTAACTGTTTTCAGTTTTCTTAACTGCGGGGGTGAAATACATGTTACTTTGTTTACAAGTACTTTATACACGGTATGATTAACGTAAGGAGGTTTAGATCATGTGAATGGGTAGTTAGAACACCGAGGGACTCGAGCGGTAGATCTATCTGGGTGTAGCGAGCCCAGCTCTAGGCCAAACGGACCTCTCTGAGGCCAACAGAACGGACCTGGAGTGACTTGGTTGCCCAACGCAAAAATCGGCTAGGTCGTGTCTTACTATTTGCATTTCACAACATGCTAATGGCCTTGCAAACCATTGGTGATCACAAGTCCTCTTACACTGCTACATACCAGGAAACTTTTATACTTACAAGTGTTTTACTTACTCACTTGCACATGAACTCGCTCAACATTATTGTTGATTTTTCAACTCACATGTATTTCAGGAAATTAAACGGATCTGGCACGGTATGGAACGTTTTCCGCTGCACTTGTCATGAAGTCATCAGGGTTTAGGGTTGTGTCTCTTACCTGGACAAGACACAATCCCTAAATCACGTTTATGTTTTGTTATAAGTTGTAATGTTACTGAACAAGGTTATGGTTGCATGTTAAAAACAATGGTATTGTATGTTGTTTTCTAAACTTAATGGATGACTTGCATGGTTTTTAAATTCATATAGCTTGTTATTATTAAGCTATGGTATTAAGAAGTCACACCAAAATTAACCACGCTTCCGCAAAGCCAGGGTGTGACAGCTTGGTATCAGAGCTCTGATCATAGCGAACTAGGATTCTCTCTCGAGTCTAGACTATGATCACTAGGGCTCTCACGAAAACATTTTACTACATACCACTTAAGTCCAGATCCACAACTTTTTACAAACAAATGTTGAGCACGCTTTATTTATTATTCTAGGATCAGTCTGGGAGGCTGAGGTAGGAGACTAGTGGGACTAGAAGTATTGGCTAGTGGGACTAGAAGTGTTGGCTAGTGGGACTAGAAGTATTGGCTAGTGGGACTAGAAGTGTTGGCTAGTGGGACTAGAAGTATTGGCTAGTGGGACTAGGAGTGTTGGCTAGTGGGACTAGGAGTGTTGGCTAGTGGGACTAGAAGTGATGGTTTGAATGCTTGCTTGATGACTTATGTGATTACTTGATTTGTGATTGACTATTTGTGCATGTTTGTGTATATGTTACAGACACATGGATTCTGCAGACACTGGTGGTTCAGGCACCACAGGCCCGAGGCCTATCGTTTCAGACGACATTGAGTCATCGGAGCACGAGGTTTATACGTCAGATTTCACCAGCACGGATGATGATGACTTTCAGCCATTCGCCTTACCCGACGGCGTTGATGAGCTCCCAGTTGATCTTCCTGCAGGGGATCTACCACTCGTTGTGATCCCTGCTCCAGTACCCCTTGCATCATACCCTGTTTTACCCATCGACGACGAGGAGGACGACGTCGATATGTTTGAGGAGGAGCCTTTGGAGGATGCTCAGGGCGAGGCCCTACCTGCTGTTGCTCCCTTACTGATCGCAGATGCTCCTGCTGCAGAGTCACCTGCTCATTCCCCAGTCGCGGACTCCTTTGAGTCTGTGGCTTCTGTACCCTCACATGCTCATAGTGCACAGCACTTCTCCCATGGGTCCGATTCTGACCAGGCTTTTTCTGTTGCTTCCATACCTGGACTTGTTTTTGACCATGACGACGAGGGGGATTCAGATCCTATGTTTCCACCAGGATTTGATCCTGACCGTGATTTAGAGTTTGTCCCGATGGACGAGTTGATGGAGGATCCAGCAGATCCTATTGACCCTTTTGATCCGATTGATCCTGATTTCGATTTTGACATGGCGTTTGATGACTTGGAGCCTGCCATTGCTCCTGAGAAGGCAGCTGCTCTTGATCCTTTACCAGAGCATGACCCTGTGCATGCTGATGTACCTTTTGAGCCCATTGCTGATGATCACCACCTAGATGTTCCTGTTGATCCCATTGGTCCTTTACCCATTGTTGATGTACCTGCTGACCACCCTATAGAGCACTTGGCACCCGTTCACCCTGTTGTTGCTCCCTTATTTGATCCCGTTCCCATAGAGCCCGGACATGCACCGTTCGCGGCTCATATGGATCCACCGGACGAGTCTGCACAGCATGGCTGGATACCGGCAGACGAGGACGTTCCCCCATTCCCTCCACAGATTCCTGTTGCACCACATACTGACTTTTCGTTCCAGGTTCCCATGTATATACCTCCAGCGGGGCCTGGAGAGGGCTCTTCAGCCCACCCATCAGGGCATGTACCGATGCCCATGCCTTTCACGCCTCAGATTCCTTTTACTACAGCTCCTTTTGGGGTGGCACCCTTTGACCCCACACGTGAGCCACTGCTGTGGTCACCATTTTCCCCTATGCCACCCACTGATCCATACCACAGGTCCTACGTGGGACACACCATCGAGGATGTATTGATGTCATTTGTATACCAGCATGAGTCGCATGAGCAGCGACTACAGGAGTTGGAGAGAGCCCATCTGCAGCCATGTCAGTGCCATGGCCGGGTACCCTCTCCGTTACAGCCGTTTCGACCATTACCCCCTGACTATGCTGCTCGTCTTACTACTTTGGAGCAGCAGATTGCTTCCATTATTCGCACACAGCAGGCGATGGAGGCGGACTGGTTACAGTTGCGCCGTTTGTTTTATACCCATTTTCCTCCTCCACCACCATCTACTTAGAGCTCATCGGTGCCACTTGGGTAGGCGAGGTGATAAGGCGGCGATTGCTTTTTGACTGCACAGCTTTTTGGGGAGACTACGTTATGACTTGACTTTTGTTATGTACTTGATGTTGTATTGATACTGATGTAGCTTTTGACAGGGGTTATGTAGCCCCTAGTGATTGATGATTGTATGTATACACTTACGATGTGGTCTCATTTATATGGCAATCGCAGTTTTCTCACCATATTTTGGATTCGCTTGATTACTTGGTTATATTTTATGACATGGGATGTTGTGTGATTGATATTTGTGATGTGTGATAACATGAGATGTTATGTGATTATACTATTACTACCGTTATATACGTACACTATATTACGAACTGATTTACGTATTATAACATCGGAGCCTTCTATGGCCTAACCAACTTAAACCATCTTTTAGAAAGATGCCGCCAAGACGTCAACAGCAGCCTATGCCTACCACTCAGGAAGAGCTACAACAAATCATTGCTGCTGCCATAGCGCAGTACGCAGCTTCTCAGCCAGGAGGGAGCGGAAGTGTTAATCAAGGCAATAACAATCCACCTCACGGTAATACCACGCCATTCGAACCTACCATGAACTAGTTGGAGATTTTAGCGGTGATGCTAATGCCAAACACATGTTTTAACATACGTGCAGGATGCACCTACAAGCAGTTCTTAGACTGCAAACCAGTTAACTTCGATGGCATAGGAGGTGCAGTTGCCTTTACCCGCTGGGCTGAGAAAACCGATTCTGTCTTACGCATGAGCAAGTGTGCAGAGGATCAGCAAGTCACATACATTTCAGGGCTGTTTCTAGACGGAGCCCTATCTTGGTGGAACTTACAAGTACAAACCTTAGGCGAAGCTGCCGCCTACGCCCTGACTTGGGCCGAGTTGAAAGAACTAATGCGCAAAAAGTACTGTTCACGCGCAGAAATTCAAAGGTTGGAGACCGAATTTTGGCACTTAAAGATGGATGGTCCGAAAGTAGCAGAGTACGTTCAGAGGTTTCATGACCTATCTCAAGTGGTTCCTTACATGGTTACGCCAGAATACAAGCGAATCGAGCGCTTCATTTGGGGTTTGGCTCCCCAAATAATAAGCATGGTAACCTCCTCCAAACCAGCAACTATCACTGAAGCCATCGATTTGAGCGTGGCTCTCACCGAGGAGGGGATTCGTTTAAACAAGTTTGGAGATGTAAAGGCAAAGGAGAAAGAGACTCATGTTGAGTCGTCAGGAGGTAACAAAAGAAAGTTTTCAAACTTCAAACAAAGTGTTAGCGGTGATGGTAAGAGAGGAGCACCAAGCACGCCAGCTCAGGGTGCAGCTGGCAGTGGAAGGAAAGGAAGAGGATACATGGGCACCCAGCCCAGATGCAATACCTGTCAACGCCACCATTCGGGTCAATGTCGGCTAAAAGTATGCGAAGTATGTGGGAAACGTGGTCATTTGAAGGACACCTGTTGGGTTGGTACTGGCCGGGGAGGCCAGGGAGGATCTGAAAATAGGAATAACAACCGTGGTGGTTTTGGAGGTCGCCCACAGGGGAATAATCAAGGCTACAATGCCAATCAAGCTGGAAATGCCAATCAAAACAACCCGCCAGTTGGGGATGGTGCAGGAAGTGGAAAAAGATTAGGATGTTTTCATTGCGGAGACGTTGGGCACTTCAAGAAGGATTGCCCGGGATTGAACCAAGCCCGTGGAAGGGTGTTCCAGATCGGTGCACGGGAAGCACGCCAGGATCCCAACGTTGTCACGGGTACGTTCCCTATCAATCAACGCTATGCATCTGTTCTGTTTGATACTGGTGCCGACTATAGCTTCGTATCACTAGAATTTAAGAATATACTTGGGCTAGCCGCTAATAAGTTAGACATTCCCTACGCAATTGAATTGGCTAATGGAAAGTTGGTAGAAGCCAATGATGTTATCAGAGGCTGTGTGATTGAATTAGGAGAACGTGAGTTTGCCTTGGATCTACTACCAGTCCAATTGGGAAGTTTCGACGTGGTAGTAGGAATGGATTGGTTATCGGGCAATAAAGCTGAGATAGTTTGCCACGAAAAGGTTGTTCGTATTCCAACCGAGTATGGTGAGACCATTGTTGTTCATGGAGAGAAGCGTGAGACGCCGTTGCGGATTATCAGCTGTTTGAAGGCAAGGAAGTGTTTACAGAAAGGATGTGTTGCTTTTCTGGCACACATCGTAGATAAGAAGGCTGCCGAGCCAAGAATCGAAGACATCCCTGTCGTAAGGGAGTATCCAGAAGTCTTCCCAGAAGACTTACCTGGACTGCCACCTCAGAGGCAAGTGGAGTTTCACATCGACTTAGTTCCAGGCGCAGCGCCTGTAGCTAAGGCACCTTACAGACTTGCGCCGTCTGAGATGCAAGAACTGTCAACACAACTTCAGGAGTTGTTAGACAAGGGTTTTATCCGACCAAGCTTCTCGCCTTGGGGAGCTCCGGTCTTGTTTGTCAAGAAGAAGGACGGAAGTTTCCGCATGTGTATCGACTACAGAGAATTGAACAAGCTGACGATTAAGAACAGGTATCCTCTGCCAAGAATCGACGATCTGTTCGATCAACTTCAAGGTTCAAGCTGTTATTCTAAGATCGATCTTCGATCTGGATACCATCAACTAAGGATACAGGAGGAAAGTATCCCAAAAACAGCCTTCCGAACTCGTTATGGACACTACGAGTTCCTCGTTATGCCATTTGGTTTGACAAACGCACCTGCGGTATTCATGGATCTAATGAATAGAGTTTGCAAGCCATACTTAGACAAGTTCGTGATTGTATTCATCGACGACATCCTGATTTACTCAAAGACGAAGGCTGAACACGAACAACATCTTAGAACCATATTGGAGCTGCTAAAGAAAGAACAACTGTACGCCAAATTCTCCAAGTGCGAGTTTTGGCTACGCGAAGTCCAGTTTCTTGGACATGTGGTTAATGGGGATGGAATTCATGTTGACCCCACAAAGATCGAGGCAATCAAGAATTGGGAAACGCCTACAACGCCAACCGAGATTCGACAATTCTTGGGTTTAGCTGGCTACTATCGAAGGTTCATCGAGGATTTTTCGAAAATCGCTCAACCATTGACGCTCCTGACGCAGAAGGATAAGACGTTTGATTGGGGAATCAAACAGGACGAAGCGTTTCAGATATTGAAAGATAAGCTCTGCAACGCGCCAATCTTAGCTCTACCAGAAGGTACTGACGACTTTGTGGTATACTGCGACGCATCGCGTCAAGGATTGGGTTGTGTGTTGATGCAACGCCAAAAGGTCATTGCTTACGCATCACGCCAACTGAAAGTGCACGAGAAGAACTATACCACGCACGATTTAGAGCTTGGCGCAGTGGTTTTCGCTTTAAAGATCTGGAGACACTACCTGTATGGTACGAAGTGCACAATCTTCACAGATCACAAGAGCCTACAACATATATTTAACCAGAAGGAGTTAAATATGAGGCAAAGACGATGGGTCGAATTACTAAACGATTACGACTGCGAGATAAAGTATCACCCAGGGAAGGCGAATGTAGTCGCCGATGCCCTAAGTCGTAAAGAAAGAATCAAGCCCATAAGGGTTAGAGCTATGGAAATGATCATACGAACCGATCTTTCCTCGCGCATTCGCGCTGCACAAAAGGAAGCTCTCAAGGAGGGAAACCTTGAGGAAGAATATCTCCGTGGAATGGAGAAACTTTTGGTACCAAACGAGGAAGGGACGTTATGCTTTGAGAAAAGAATTTGGGTTCCTCTGTTTGGTGGATTAAGGGAAGTTATTTTCGACGAAGCGCACAAGTCACGGTACTCTATCCACCCTGGATCGGATAAGATGTACCAAGATCTCAAAGATTACTACTGGTGGCCTAGGATGAAAGGCGACGTTGCTGTTTACGTGAGCAAATGTTTAACGTGCGCTAAGGTCAAGGCGGAATACCAGAAGCCTTCGGGACTTCTGCAACAACCTGAGATTCCCAAGTGGAAGTGGGAACAAATCTCAATGGATTTTGTTACAAAACTGCCAAGAACGCCAAGAGGCCATGATATGATTTGGGTGATTGTTGACCGCCTAACAAAATCCGCACACTTTCTGCCAATCAAGGAGAAAGACAGTACTAGTAAACTTGCGGAAATTTACATGAGAGAGATCGTAGCACGTCATGGAGTACCACTCTCGATCATCTCTGATAGAGACGGAAGATTTGTGTCAAGAATATGGCAATCTTTCCAAGAATCTTTTGGCTCACAATTGAATCTGAGCACTGCATTCCATCCGCAAACTGATGGCCAGAGCGAGCGAACAATACAAACGTTGGAAGACATGCTGAGGGCATGTGTTATGGATTTAGGCGGTAGCTGGGATAAACACTTACCTTTGGTCGAATTTTCATACAACAACAGCTACCACACCAGTATTGGTGTCGCGCCATTTGAGGCCCTATACGGACGCAAGTGCCGATCCCCACTATGTTGGTCTGACGCGGGTGATAGGCAGCTTGCTGGTCCCGAAATCGTCCAAGAGACGACAGACAAAATTGCGCAAATACTTAAACGCATAGAAGCCGCTCGCCACAGACAAAAGGCCTACGCGGATCCAAACCGGAAGCACGTGGACTTCCAAGTCGGAGAGATGGTATTATTGAAAGTTTCACCCTGGAAAGGGGTGGCGCGCTTTGGAAAACGTGGAAAGTTAAATCCACGCTACATTGGTCCCTTCAGAATTCTGGAAAGAATTGGGACAGTGGCATACAAGTTGGACCTACCTGCTGAACTGAATGGTGTTCACGATACATTTCATGTATCCAATTTAAAGAAAAGTCCAACACAAATTGACGTTGCCATTCCTATCGACGAGATACATATTGACGACACGCTCCACTTTGTTGAAGAACCTGTTGAGGTCACGGATTGGAAAGTTAACAAGACCCGCCGGAGCAGTGTCAAACTCGTCAAGGTTCGTTGGAATGCCAGACATGGTCCTGAATTCACATGGGAACGTGAGGACCGGATGAAAGAAAAATACCCCCACTTATTTCCTAAGAACTCTGCATCTACAAGCAGAACTTAAATTTCGGGACGAAATTTATTTAACGGGGGGAGAATGTGACAACCCGCACTAAACCAGGTATCCGTACAACTTAATTAATGATTAATTACTGCTTAATTACTGTGCTTAATTGAAACTAGCTGATAAACTGCTACCTGCATACTGATACATGCACTTACTTGCATCATACTTTATTTGCTGTCACTACATTGATTACATACTGAACCCTAGTGACAAACATGATGCACAAAAAGCACAGTAGCACTAAACGGATACACAGTGAACATGCTGATATAACCAGCATCAGGCAGACACTGCCTCTAAGGCCTGTTAAGAGCCTCATATATTTTGGCTACACTGGTAGTGAGTGTAGGATATAAGGGTTGTGGTACCGCGTCTCTAGGGATAAGATACACTGATTCGGATGTGCCAAAAACGTACTTTAAGTACCAAACACAGCACTTTAATAATTTAACCAGCTTCTAGCTGACTAGTAAGGTGCCAGAAAATGAGAAAATAACACTAGACACTTTCTAAAGTGTTGGAAACTAATTGTGTCACTAAAAATGTAATAACGACACTTTAAAGCGTTACAAAAGACTTAACGGATTTCTATCCAACCGGACACCCGGACTTTACCCGGAACATGAAAATATTATTATTTTCACTTTTTATATTTTTCTAAGCCAGTTAGGGTCCCTGATTTCCCTAACACCCGTCATAACGCGTAACATACAACAAACTAAGTTAAGTACTTAGTTAACCCTACTTAACATAACTAACCTCCCTAATTACTACTTACAATCGAACCAACCCCCCCCCCCCCAAGTCCCTAACCGGCCCCAAAAGCCTTAGGGGACACAAGAGTACAAGACTCATTATTTTAATAAGTTGGCTTAGTATCTAGAGGACATATTACTCATTGGGTAATGGCACTTGATTTGGTTATAAATACTAGAGATTTACCACCACTAATCACCACTACAACTCACCACAACTTTCACTCTCTCCCTCCCACTAACTCTCGGCCGAACTCCCTCACACCCACCATCATATTTTCGGTTGGTGATCATTGCATTCCAAGATCACTCAAGCTTCAAGGGTCTCATATTAGGAGCTTTGGTGCAAGCGGAACGCGAAGGACCACTCTCGTTAGCTTTTATCCACCACTTTTTCGTCACGATTCTTCCCTAGCCCCGAGCTAGAGGTATAATGTTTGAAACTTGTTTTTACACTCATCTAAAGTGGTTAAAAGAACTTTCGTCGGTTAAATATCGTAAACATGCGTTTTGAAACTTTAAAGTCTAGTAAAATCACAAAAATGGTGGTTAATAGCATATAACTTGTGTAAAAGTCGTAGGACTTGAAATATGTGATTATTGAGACCCGATCTATGATGTGGTAGCGCGAATCTCCGTTTAACCCGACTTTGTAAAATCACGTATCATCACATAAGCTCGTTTTTGAAAGATACAAGGGTTAAAGGTGAAACACTACCACATTTAGAGCATGAACTTGTGTAAAAGAATTTTACTTGTGTAAAAGTGATTTAACCGGTACAATGGTGTTTAAAACTAGCAGATCTACGTATCTGCAAGTGGTACTTTTGAAGGACCACACTTTAAAAGAAATCATATTTTTCTAAAAGATGGATCTTACACTAATAGATATGATTTTATAAACCACAAGTGTGTAGACACTTGTGAAATGAAAAGATCTGACAAATAACTATTTTTGGGAAAAATGACTAGAAGTTGTAAAGACGGATTTCTCTAAAAACGAGGTTTTTACGAGGTTAAAGTTACTTTATATAAAGATCCACGAAATATAATGGGATTTACAATATAGATTCGGAAAAACTACAAGTTCATGCGATTATGTGATTTACATATTTATTGACTAGTTTGATGTGTCGGAAATTGTTTGATTGAATAAAGAAGTTGATTGATTTGATTATTAAAAGAAAATGATACGCTTGAAAGCGTGGCCACCTCCAGTTACAGAGGAAACTCTGGCGAAATTTTCTTAAAAACCTAACACTTAAACCTGTTTACATTACAAGTGTTAGAATCATTTTTGACATGATTTCAAAACATAAATTTCGCCATGACTTGAATTACCAAATATTCGGAGGTGGGATTTTCACAAAATATTAACGTGATAAATATATATTTTCACACACTGTTTATGATTATTTTGTGAAATACATAAATATTATTTTTAGAGTAAAAATAATGTTTACCAACGATAACGACTCCAAAAGTAATACAAACGCTTTCGCCATAAATATATAAGTTACACCGGTAATTATATTACCACCTGTATGTTAAAACGTAACTTACACAATTACGGAAATATTTATGAACGCGTACTTTAACAACGTATTTTGGGATAAATACCTATATTTTGGAGATGGATATATATATAAGGATTAAGTGAGACTTAATGACGGAATTATACGCACATGTATTAAATCCCCCATCCTTGGGAAGGAAGATAACTACCAAGTATATACGACATGTAACACGAAATAGTTGTCTAACTATTTCCCGCAAACATAAACTGTAAAGCTAAAGCACGGCCGTCCGTCTAATAGAATTAGCACTTGTAGGTCGTTGCACAGCTTACTGTATTGGAGACGCTTGATAGAGATACGCATTCACTGTGAGTTCATGTCCCCCTTTTCTCTAACTGTTTTCAGTTTTCTTAACTGCGGGGGTGAAATACATGTTACTTTGTTTACAAGTACTTTATACACGGTATGATTAACGTAAGGAGGTTTAGATCATGTGAATGGGTAGTTAGAACACCGAGGGACTCGAGCGGTAGATCTATCTGGGTGTAGCGAGCCCAGCTCTAGGCCAAACGGACCTCTCTGAGGCCAACAGAACGGACCTGGAGTGACTTGGTTGCCCAACGCAAAAATCGGCTAGGTCGTGTCTTACTATTTGCATTTCACAACATGCTAATGGCCTTGCAAACCATTGGTGATCACAAGTCCTCTTACACTGCTACATACCAGGAAACTTTTATACTTACAAGTGTTTTACTTACTCACTTGCACATGAACTCGCTCAACATTATTGTTGATTTTTCAACTCACATGTATTTCAGGAAATTAAACGGATCTGGCACGGTATGGAACGTTTTCCGCTGCACTTGTCATGAAGTCATCAGGGTTTAGGGTTGTGTCTCTTACCTGGACAAGACACAATCCCTAAATCACGTTTATGTTTTGTTATAAGTTGTAATGTTACTGAACAAGGTTATGGTTGCATGTTAAAAACAATGGTATTGTATGTTGTTTTCTAAACTTAATGGATGACTTGCATGGTTTTTAAATTCATATAGCTTGTTATGATTAAGCTATGGTATTAAGAAGTCACACCAAAATTAACCACGCTTCCGCAAAGCCAGGGTGTGACACGTGGTTCGATATCTGGACTTCCTAGGTTATACTACATTGATCGGTACACTTGCCGATTGTGTGGTTTTAGGTCGAGTCTAGAATTAAAGCTTTTTAGTGTCTAGCTTAGAGAGTCTAATTTAGTTAATTTTTATAGTCTGTTTAGCACACATCAATAGTGTATTAATATCAAAAAGATCATTGTTGCCATTATTATTATTATTATTATATAATATTTCAGCCGCACAGGCCTAGTAGCCGCACACATCTAGTGAACTCATACACTGGAATATAATTGGGCTTGTTCACTGATTGGCCTAGGTCCTAGTGGACTACACTATGCGGCTCATTGGGCCACAATTCTAGCCGCACACCCCCTCAACTAATTCAGGGCCCACACTCAAATGCAAACAAGTGTACGGCCATTGCTGAATAAGGACAGCTGGATCCCACAATTGAGTGTGTGGCATATAGGGTGTGAGTATGTGCTTATTTAAAGTCACCCTACCTTAAACCCTAATGTTCCTTTTCCCCAAAAACATTCCATTGCAGTCGCCTTCTTCCTCTCTCTCCCTCTCCTGTTTTAAGAAACATTGCCATTTTTGGATTACCTTCGCATTCTCTCTGAAGATTCAAGAACATTTCATCATCAAGCCTCCTCTTTCTTGAAGATCCTTCCAAGCTCTCACACTCTTCTTCTTCTTTCCATCTAAATTCTCTGATTTAAAGGTTAGTAAAATATTAGTGTTTTGATATCCATGTTCTTCTTGATGAAATAATTGTGTTTAAGATAAATTCTTTTGTTGCTTCTAAATGATTCAATGATTATGACTAGTCCAACTCACTGGTGAATGATTTAGTGATGTTTCCTTGATTTCAAAAATGATTATAGGATGAAATGAACCTTGTGTGTTATAATGACTAAATGATGATATGTGGAATGACATTGTATGATTCCTTATGATTTTAGTGATTTAGAAAACTAGGATTTTTGTATGAATACATCTCGTATGCTTAAATGATTCACAAAATATTCAAATGATTTCAATTATGACTGAGAATATAACACTGTTTTGAATACATGCTTAACATGATGATCGAACTAGAGTTTTGTATCCTTACAAGTGTTGATGATCTAGTAGAGTATGATGCTCTTAGGTAATAGATTGATTTAAATGGCTTTTGAATATAATAAACCCTCTGATTTCTGATTCACTATATTTGAAAACATATGTTGATGTTGTTGGGTTATGTCCACAATATGACCAAATGATTTGATGATAGATCTTCTAGAATGAATGACTAGAAAGATTCTAAGTTGGTTTGATCTGAAAACTTGAAGGATTACAACTGTTTGTTTGTTATGGTCGCACACTAGAAAAGTACCCATTTCACTGCATAATGTACATGCACTCCCTGCACACCGTACACTCAGGGGTCGCACACTCCTAAATGTACAACCATTAGTGCAAAGTGTATAAGGGAACCCAGCTAAGTCGCACACTCATAGGGTCGCACACCTTGACTGTACAATCCCTAACGCATGATGTACATGAGAAGACTGCAGGTCGCACACCTTATAAGACCGCACAGTCTTCTCGTACAACCAACCACTGCATGTCGTACAACATATTATTTGCATGGCCACACATTGTCAAATAGGCCGACACTCTAGTGCAGGCCGCACACTTGACTAGTGGGCCACACAATTAACATGATTGGGCCGATTCTAGTGGGCTGCGCACTCCCCCGTTGGGCCGCACACTGATTAACCCCAAATTGATTATAGGTGACCGCACAGTGTTACTATTTACCATTTTTATATGCAAATGTTATTGTTGAAATGTTACATGTCTATGACTAGTATAACTACCTATTTCTTGTACACTACTTAATGTGAATACGTGTATAGGATACGTGAATTACTTATATATACAATCCTAATAAATGGTAACCTTAATAGGACAAGGTTAACCGAATTAGGATGAATACTCTATCTAACCGAGCAATCAAAGGTGAGTTCACACTATCACTTAAAGCATGTATTCCTGGTGGATTTAGGAACCTAATATTCTGGGGGCATGAAATAGAAATTAAAATACTCCTAAATCATGTTCTAGTGTACTAAACGACACTCTATTATGAAGTCCCTAACACTTATACCGATTAGTCGCCGGATTGGCGAACGGGGTATTAGTTGATAGCGCTATTAGGTTTGACAACCTCACACCGTACCTAGGAGGACGGACGTGAACTAGTATGGCCTTATAAACCGGTTGAGGATGATAGACCTTGATCACGGGCAAAATGCACTAAAGTCTCAGTTTCAGTACTACACAGTTTAGTAGCTTACATGGGGTAGCTCCTCGTGGCAAGTTTTATAAACGGTAACTTATTTAAAATAATGTTTTGGGATAAAACAAGAAAACTCTTTTTAAATCGTGAACTCGCCAACTTTTTGTTGACATTCTACTGCATGCTTGCAGGTCCGTAGAAGCAGCGTTGGAGCCTTAGCTTGAAGGAGTGTGGTGTCATTTTGTAATCCATTATGGATTCCCAGACTTATGTTTTATGTTTTAAACTGATTTTAAGACTTTAATAGTGATTCACTAATCGTATTTTAACTGTTGGTTTTACTTTAATTTATCTCGTATGTTCAATATGATTGGTGGCATGATTCGATTAGTCGCACGGCTCGTGGTATTACTCCGCATAGTGGAATTTGAGGGTGTGGCAATCACCCCCTTAGCTTTTATACACTTATGTCACCACCCTCTTACTTTTACATTTCCATCACCACCCCTCATCTTTTACACATTTCCGCCACCACCCCTCTACTTTTACACTTTGCCTTTTTTACTCTTCCCCCAACGCTTTTCCGCCACCACCCCTTAAGTTTTACACATTTCTGCCACCACCCCTCTACTTTTATACTTCCCATTTTTTACCCTACTACTTCTATTTTTCCTCAAGTTTTAAACTTTGCGTTTTTACCCCTTGCACTATTACTCTATTTTTACACCCACTCAATATTTAAAAATTGCAATTGTAACCCATAGATTACTCTCCTACTTTTACAAATGCCAATGTATTGTGTTTTACATTTTTTGTAATTGTCTTTTATGCATTGTGTTTTACTTTCTTTTAGTTGTCTTTTACGCATTGTGTTTTAAACTATTTTTGTAGTTGGCTTTTACACATCGCATTTTACGAATCATTTGTTGTCTTACTACATGTTTCCACCCACCGCCACAACGCGCGACGGGAAAAATACTAGTTTTGTTGAAGCATACAAGTCGGTTAGTAGGAGGATTAAAAGAAGAGGATAGAGAATTTCATAGTGGGGGACGACAATGGTGAGAATGGAATTAAAGTTAACTTAAATTGGCCAACATAGTTATTGGACTTTCACGAAACCATAGCAAAGAAGATTAAGTCGGTAAAGAACAAATATAAAAAGGCTTTTGACGGGAGCTTTTGGGAATCTTTTGGAGCAGCCTTTTGGCTGCCCTACATGGTTCAAGGCACACAAGTATGAGCGGCTAGGGTTGTTAGTAGCTTCCTTCAGGGTAACGGTTTGTAGGGTTTGACACTCATGTGGTCTAAAAAGTCTGAGTTAACTAAGGAGGCTAAGAGGTAATCTTGACCATCAATTTTGTTAATCAATAGTTGAAATCAAAGTGTAGGCAAAAAGATGTATGAATGGGTATTTTTGGAAAAGCCTCTTTTTTTGACTTTTTTTCAAATTTCCTCTACATTTTTTAAACGTACATAACTTTTACATACGTCATTATTTTTTGAAAAAAAAATTACACCATAAAAAACGAGCATTTGTTTCTCTTTAATTTGAGTATACTCTTGATATACAAAAAATGACATTTTATAAAACGTACGAAAACTATGTTGTATTTTGAATCCAGCACATTCAGAAGAACAAAATTCAACACATTAAAAGAAGAAAAATCCAGCACGCTAAGAAGAACAAAAAAACCCAGCACATTAAGAAGAACAAAAAATCCAGCACATTAAGAAGAACAAAAAATCCAGCATAGTACCAATATCCATCACATTGAGAAGAACAAAAAATCCAGCACAGTACCAAAATCCACCACATTGAGAAGAACCAAAAATCTAGCACAATACCCAAATCTAGCAAATTGGAAGAACAAGATTCAGCACATTAAGAACAAATAATCTACATTTTTTACGATTACATTCTTATTCATAAAGGATGCAAAAAAATAAACAAATAAAGGATAACACCTTGTTTTATACTCAAATATCCCACATCATCATCACTACCTTAAATATAATACCAAACTCTAACATAATCATAAATCCAGCACATGAAATGGCAGTTATACAAACCCTAAATGTGAGAATGGGATGTGTTATTCATATTGACTTGTGATTCGAATGGGGGAAGTTGAAGGAGACATCGACTCATGATATCTCACCTGAACAGTTTCTTATGTTGGGTTTTCTTCCCAAATCCTTGAACACTAACTTGATTTTAGTGTTGGAAGCTGAAATCGAGAACCTTAGCAATCGATTGGGACTGTAGAACAAGGGTGGCGGTGGTGAATCTCAGATCTTGGGTGGAACAGGGACAACGGTGGAGCAAGGGCGACGTTCGGTGGTGGAGCAGGGACGGCGATGGAGCAAGGGTGGCGGTGGTGAAATCTCAGAACTAGGGTGGAGTATGGATGGCGGTGGAGCAAGGGTGGTGTTCGGTGGTGGAGCAAGGACGACAGTGGAGCAAGGACGGCAGTGGTTGATGGTGGAGCATGGGTGGCGGTGGTGAATTCTCAGATCTAGGGCCTGCCATGGAATGTGCTACAATTTCGATAAAAGGAGATGGGAAAAATAATGGAGGAGGATAATGTTTTTGACTAAAATGCCCTTTACCTAGTTAATTAGGAGTGCCACATGTCAAACCCAAAATCCTTCTTAGGGGAAACTCACTTTTTGTTTGATCTACCACTATGTATATATATATCTTCCTATACTAATAAATGAAAATCTTTATTGGACACGTGTTAATTCCTGGTGCATTCTCACCTTATTTTCATATTTTTCTCTCATATTAAATAACAATAATAATTTTAAACAAAAATTAGATAAGAATAAATATTTGTTTTTCTATAAATAATTTTAAACAAAAATTTAGATAAGGATAAACGTTTATTTTTATTATGATCATATTAAATAATAATAATAATAATAATAATAATAATTAGTTTTAAACAAAAAATTAGATAAGAATAAATATTTGTTTTTCTATAAATAATTTTAAACAAACACTTGGATAAGGATAAATATTTGGTTTATTATGAGTAGATATACATACTTTGGAGTCCGGTGATTGAAATTATGGTAAATTAGGAATCAAAGGTTCTCGTTTGATATATACTTGATAATTGTATTATTGTTTTTTCCATTGGAATTAAATAATTATTCTAGGTCGGGGCGTATGGTTCCATTAAATTGTAAGTGTTTTTAGACGCATCGCTATAATGGTTTGGACTCACCATTATAATCACACAATTCTTTCAAATATCAAAACTAGACAACTTTGTAATGTTAGGCGTAATGTTATAATTGGTTTAAACCAATCATTTATCGCATATTGCAGCAGCGTTTAGAAAGAGCACCATTTTTTAATTTAACAATTCCATACTCCATTCAAATAGAATTTAATTCTTGATTTAAGTTATAATTCATAAAAATGATGAAATATATAAACACGTGGGGATCGATCTCCACCTTTTTGTATCATAAACTCTCTTGAATACAAATTTGAGACAAGTGTTTTATGAATGAAATAAACAAATAAGCATGAAGGTGCATAAAACTAACTAAAATAATTGTATCTCATAATTTGAATGTATCATAAAAACCGGATTCAAGTCATTCAACCCCATGTAATATATGTGTTTTTAACATAATAATAAATAAAAAACAAAGTAAAATGTTATAATAAGTAAATAGTATATCATAGTTCATTTTTAAAAGATAAATCTTGACGACTGTTTGTGTTAACATATGACATTATATTTTATTCAATACGTGCAATATACGAGTTTTTTAAAGATATATCTTTTTTATTATTTATTATATAGAATTACATTTATGCAACCCGTATAATACACCGGTTCTAACCTTATATATATATTTATATGTGTGTGTGTGCGTGTATAGGGTGGGTTCGGCTACAAAGTCTATTTTTCTTACAAAGAGTACAAAGTCATAAAACACCACAATTTCAACCATAAAACACAATTAAAACCCACAAATAATAGAGTGAAGATCAGTAAAATACAATAGCAAAACCCTAACAACCCATAAAAACTTCAAACACACCATCATAGAAATATGAATATGAATATAAAACACAACATGGATAATCAACATAAAACACATTAATGTTAGTCATTCGATAATCAAAGCCTTATCATCTAAAAGACAAAACAAAACCCATAAATATGGCGTTTTAGTAATCTTCACTTTGTTATTTTTGGGTTTTGAGTGTGTTTTATGGTTGACATTATGGTGTTTTATAACTTTTTACACTTTGTAGGAAAAATAGATTTTGTAGTAAACTCCCACCCTATATATATATATATATATATATATATATATATATATGTATGTATGTATATATATAGGGTGGGGTTCTAGAGTGAACACTAGTGTATTTGTGAACTGAGTGAACAAATCCTGGCCATTGATTTTTATATCATCAAATCGTAAAATACACTAGCATATTTTCATCATCAAATCCTGATCATTGATTTACACTTGTGTATTAATAATCAAGGGCTAGGATTAGCTCACTAGTGTTCATTATCAAGTGGGTTGTTCACAAATTTATATATATATATATATATATATATATATATATATAGGTAGAGGTTCCTGTAAAAAAAGGGGTTTTATGAGAACGGTAAGAAATAATCTACACCATTAGATATTTGATCTAATGGTTGAGATCATAATGTCAAAATTGTAAATAATGTTTACTATTAAACATATTAATTTTCTAGATTAAAGGTATATAGGTAAATTTAACATTTTTAAAATAAGAAACTAACATTAATGCACATGCAACTTCCCCCGTCTTTTTTAAACGCCAATAACTTTTTATACGTAACTTTTTTTTAAAAAAAAATTACACCATAATAACGAGGGTTTTTTATCTTTAATATGAGTACCATATTGCTATACTTATGTAGAGAAAAAAATATATTTCGATCAGATGTTTAGTCCATGATGTTTTGTCTTTGTTCATACAGTGGTGTTTTAATTGTATTATGATTCAAAGCGTGCTGTTTTAAACACATACTGGAAAGTGTGGTGTTTTTTTATCTAATGGAATGTAGGTTTTAAAACACCATGGTGTTATATAATTATTGAATGGTGTTATATATGTGCTGAATGGTGATTTTGCAATGTTATTCGTAGTGTTTTTATAGATATTTTTAAAATGGTGTTATATACTTATTGAATGGTGTTATATACTTATTGAATGATGTTATATAATTATTGAATGGTGTTATATATGTGTTGAATGATGATTTTGCGGTGTTATTCATAGTGTTTTTATAGAGATCTTTAAAATGGTGTTATATACTTATTGAATTGTGTTATATAATTATTGAATGGTGTTATATACGTGTTGAATGGTGGTTGCAGTGTTATTCGTAGTGTTTTTTAGAGATCCTTTAAAAAACTCATGTTCCTATAATTAAGGTGGCGGTTATGGAAAGTATGAATTAATTGAATTAATGATAAAATTAATTGTTTACCCTTTTGAATTAATTTAGATTGAGGACACAAGTCATCTCCACAATATTTCTCACCTTTGTCACACTTTTAACATTTTTTACAATAACCTCCCCCTATATATATATATATATATATATATATATATATATATAGGGGGAGGTTCATTTGAGAAGAATCTTCTTGAAAGAAGAAAAATAAATTAATCTAGACCCTTATATTTTTTTGATCAATGGTTGAGAAATTAAGATATCATTTTTGTCCACTTTTAATTAATGTTTTAATTACTAAGGGTAATATAGACAATTTGATGTAGAATATTAATAAATATTTTAAAGAGTTACTCAAGTCTCATTAATGCTACCGTAATGTTCTCCTTCACCACCATTAATGTGTTGGATCCTACACTAATTTTATTAGGAGTGACAAAATTAGTTAAAAGTGTTGTGTCCTAAATTGATGTTAGTGTACCGCTTGTCAGGCCCATGTCGTGAATTTGACTTGACACCGTTATGTTTTATTTTATTATCGTAAAAAGAAAAAGATACCTAGTGACTAGTCTTCAGGCAGCCGTTATACAAACAAGACTAGACGGCACGATCTCAAGGCTGAACACATAGAGCATATCAAGGGACGAATTAAGTGTGTTTGAAGAGAAGGATAGCATCGGTTTGACGATTAGAAATTAATGTTCATTACTTTTTTCGGGTTAGATTTGTTTTATTGTTTTTCGGTTTGTTCGAACTCGATACATTGAACATGTGTTTCTGAATTATTAGTCTTTAAATTTATTTTTGTTTCATTTCCATCTATGAGTAGCTAAATTTGCTAGGGTTGCTTAGGTTGATTAAGTAGATGATTGTTTGATTGAATAATTTTGTTTGGTTTTGAATGAATGTGTTGATTTACATGTTATAATTTTGAAAACCTGATTCCAAATAGTTGTGTGTTGGTTTTGATTGGTTTGATAATATGTATTTGTTGGTTCCGTTGTTCTAGATATTTAGGAATATACTTTAGAGCCGAGAGTCAGTCTAGGTTGTTAAACTTTCAGTCTAGATCTTGAAAATGAGAAATCTAATTCAAGTTTCATAATTATTAAAACCAATTAATTAAAATGTGCAATCTCTTCTAGAGGTGAGAAATCTAATCTAGAATTGCTAGGTTATTAGTTGGGCGTTGTTAGGCAGTTTGGGTGGCCGATCACTCGGGTTCATATGTTTATTCGCATATAGAGTTTCCTAGGGGTTCGGTGTTCTTAGTTATTTCAGCTTCATGACTTGAGGGTTTTAGTACATAAATTACTTTATACCCGATAGTTGTGGGACTTGGTGGTCGATAACTCGAGTCAGACCATTTTAGCACTTCATCACATATCATACTGTTGGGTTCGATTTACCTTCTAGTGGTTTATCGGGTTAGACAGAGTCTTCATTCAACCAAGGTTAGGATTCTAATCATGAGTCTAGGGATTCTTGCATAGGTAACCTATTTTTCCCATATCTGATTGTAAATCCAGTTCTCCGTGTCTTTTTGCTTGTCTGAGTTCAGTATGTCGTTATGAGTTATTTGCATGAAATCACATTTTTCCACTATAATAATTAATTTGTTTAATTAGGTTTAGTAGAAATTCACAAAACTCATCATTAAAATTAATTAGGTTTTTTTATAAAGGTTCAGTATCGAGAGTTCACCCATAGTGTCCACGGATTGATATACGGTCTTGCCATCTACACTACACTGCGACCGGTGCACTTGCCGATTGTGTGTGGTTTAGTAAGAGATTCTATTTTTAAAACTTGTTTTGAATTTAATATATACATTTTTCACACAACAGACACTTTTTTCAATTTTATTTATATTTGGATTTGTTTTTTACATTGACAACGTCGTATAAACAATTTGATTTGTTGGTTTATTTATACTATTTACAGGTGTTTTGAGTTCTTTCTTTATAACTTGCTCGGTTGATAACAAAACCTTGTAGCATGTTGCGTGACATAGAGTAGTGTGACACCTCAAAAATTTTGACAAATAAAATGGCAACACGTGTCCGACAACTCTCAAATATTCCCGGTAAGTTAGACGAGAGGGACCAAATATGCAAAAATGTGGAAGGATGGAAGTTGAGGGATCAAACATGACAGAATGCCAAAATTCTAGCTTCTAAAGGTCCCTTACGGACTGCAAGCTATGCCTTACAGTCCGTAAGGATGTTTGAGAAACCAAGGGCGTAAGAAGTCCCTTATGTACCGTAACCAACCCCTTACGGTACGTAAGGGGA
Source organism: Helianthus tuberosus (assembly GCA_030545235.1). Taxonomy (NCBI): domain Eukaryota; kingdom Viridiplantae; phylum Streptophyta; class Magnoliopsida; order Asterales; family Asteraceae; genus Helianthus; species Helianthus tuberosus. The sequence continues at coordinate 69,631,798 of CM060410.1, read as the reverse complement.
TCGCTGGCAGACAGTTTCCAATTGGCAGCTGCAGCAGCTGTTCCCTGCCACCATACCCGCGATTGTGCCACCTTCTCTTCTCCTTAAGACACCTGGGGTGTCACTAATCACCTCCTTGACACCTCAGGGGGCACTTGGCATCATTTAGAATCTCCAAGAGATCACTATAAATAGGTGATCAAAGTGCACATTCAAACTTGTTCCTTACATTCTTTCTTTCTCTCATCTTGGAGTTGCTTCTACTCATAAGAGCCTCCTTTCTGAAGTCTAAACTTCCTTTGAACACTTGTAAGTGTTCCCCTTAGTCTCTTTTCATTCGTAGGCTAGTTATTAGTCGAAAGTCAAGCAAATTGACTTTTGCTTTGACTTTCGGTTATGACCATATCGGTCAAGCCAAAGTTCGAATCAAACATGGCTATGTGATCGTAATAATGAAGGTGTTAATCCCCTATGAGGGCACTTTCTAAAGATCATGTTAAGTTGGTGAAATGACGGGTCAAAGTTTTATTAAATAAAAGTCAAAAACGCATATTTTCGTAATTTAAGTTAAATGGACTTTTAAGTATCAAAACCTTAATTTTTGACATTATAACAATTTATATAACATATTAGGACATGTTAGATCATGTCCAACTCTTCATTTCCTATTTAGAGCTTGGTTCGCAACCGAAAGTCAAACAGTTGGACTTCTACTTTGACTTTCAATTCTGACCTGTTTAAGATAGTTTAGATACTGATTAAGGGTTGTAATATGATCATATTATTGTAGGGAATAACCTCTAAGGGTTATACCTTCTGATCATATCATTTGTTGGGTTTTATGCGAAGTCCTTATAATATGCCTAAAAATGCCTAATAGACCCTTTTTGCGCATAAAATGATTTTAAAACGTAATGAGCATATAATCTGAGTTTTAAACTGACATGGTAACATAATAAAAATATATCTTGGCAAATTGGACTTGTCATAGACCCATTCGACCACCCAATGCCGCATATGTGCATACGGTTGACTTATATAGCATAATATATATAAGTTAGTCGAATCGGGTCAAACCCTTTCCAAATCAGTTCTAATCGGAATGTATGGTCGATTGACCGATATTATACAAGTCCTTGTACTCTTAAGGGTATAAACCACATTCTATCCGGTCTTCGCTTAATCTAGTGAACCGTACACATTATTATATATAGTTAGCCAGTCAAAGTCAAATGACTTGCATAAGACCCGTTAACCTTCTAACGGATAGATATGCACCAAATGCAACATATAAATTGTATCAAATAAGGTATAAAAACAACCCTTTTTAGTACTAATGTTGGAAAAAGTGTGTTTCTTTGTTTACTTTTGATTTTCAGGATTAAAAGAGCTTAAATGAACAAAAGGAACAAATTAACGGCAAAAACCTGCATATGTACAGAAGAAGGGGAGTTGATACACTATACCGACCATCCAAGCTTCACTCCAAGAACCAAAACAACAAACCAGAACCCAAGCACGGGGTCGTGCCTGCCGGGCATGGGGTCGTGCCCACTCAAGATTCCCTGAAGAAAAAGACAAACAGAAGCAGACAAGGGACATAGTCTCATGGACACGGACCGTGGTTAACTCTTAGATTTGCAAATATGGGTTCGTACAACAAGTACAAGGGCCACGGGGCCGTGCTGTTGACACACGGGGGCCGTGTGTGTAGCTGGACTGACAAGTGCATTAAATGAAGACATAGAAGGAGAAGGATATGGGGTTGTGCCTACCAGGCACGGGGCGATGTGAACCTACTATTTCCAACTATAAATAGAGGTGCTTGGCTCACTTGCAACTCATCTCTTGGCAAACCATTTCTCTCACTTCCACCACCACAACACCATCATCTTCCACCACAATAGTTAGAGTTAGTGAAACCTGTTTTAATCTGTTTTGCTTGATAAAAAAACATTGGGGGTTAATACAACCTTCTCCTGGATATCCATGGCTCACTTAATGGCAAATGGTCACGACCTAAGCGTTGGGTGTAGGCATACACCTGGTAGACGCTAATGCTATCATATATTTTTAAAGAAAATATGGCGTGTCAGCTAATCATGTATCGATTTTCATCTTCGGTCCCCATATGTATCGACAAGCATGTAAAACTGGCAACAAGAAACATTACCTTGTCCCAAGTTATTTATAAAATGATATACCAAATGGTATAAAAATGATATTGAAAAGATTTTCAAAATGTGTCGGTTATTTGTATTTGCTAGTGAAAACTTACGTATTTTCAAAAGACTAAGCGCAGGTTAATTAAGCAAATACAGAATAGGTTGGAGTTGCTCAGTATAGGCGTTTGGAAGTTGCAACTCCACGAAAGACCTGTTAGTCTCTAGTTTCATTTTATTACATTCGGTCCGACAGTGGATCTTTTTAAGTACCAATCCATCTGTATTATATTTTTAAACATTTCAGACACTTGTACTTTGTAATAATTTAATTTAAAATCCTATCTTCCGTTGTGCAATGTGATTACTGATATTAATCGTCATACATAAACCCCAAGTTTGGGCCCACCGGGAAATCAGGGTGTGACAGGTAGGTTCACTCACATTAGTAAATAGGGTAATTAAATGGTAAAAGATCTGATGACAAAGTCCTGTTTTTTATTACCATTTAAATTACCCAACTTTTCAGCACCATGTCTATATGGTGGCCAATCAACTGAGTAAACTGCGTTTGGTGTAAACCTAGAATCTGAAACTTGGAGGAGGTTACCTTTTCTAAACCTTTTGTGGCTTCCCCCGGATGATCGATTGCTTACATGATTAAACTTCATTTCTGATTCTTATTAACCGATAACTTTAACCACTTTTGTTGATCTTTGTGAAACGTTTATTATATTTGAATTGTTTGTCATTTAAGAAGCATATTGCCTTGCATCGTTAGCGGGTTGGTAAATTGGTGGGTAAGTGGTATAATCAAACAGATTGTTAGGTTGTTATAGTTTATTTAAACTATCTCTAACACTTAATCAAAGTCATTAATTCCAAGACCATGTCTATGTTGTGTTTTTGAATCAGTAAACGGGTTTTTGTGTTGAACTTGCAATCGAGATTCCGGGTGGGGGTTACTTCTTTTTAATTTGATAACTCATTTCTTAGTTAATCAATTAGATATTTTAGTAACACACTAACCACATAGTCCCATGGGTTGGTTGATATTTTGGTTTGGTTTTAGAACAAGTATTGTATATAAATTTCTACGTATATAGTCAAGTATTAATCAAGCAATAGAGGTAGAGTAATCCGCTAACCTCAAGAATTTCGTCATTACACAAAATCATCAACATAGTTAATGATTCGGATGGTCATGAATATAAGGAATGAAATGCATAATGAAACTAACTATTTTCCAAGTAACCAAGTGAAGGATGGTGGAAGTTTAGTTGTAGAACCAAGATCCTCAACAACACCATTCATACCTTAACACAAGTCTTCCAACATAGCTTGTTAGAGACTTGGTTTGGTTTTACTTATGTAGTTGTGTCGCAGCCCCCAACCCCTACCCCGGGAGCGGGAGCCGCGAACCAGTCAAGTGGTAATGGTGTTTATTAATTTGGCAGCGAAAATGAGAACATCAGGATCGTAGTTAGGAAATAAATTTCAGAGTTTCAAAACACCAAATTTTTATAATAAACTAATGGGATAAAACCCATGTTTCATTTATAATACATTTATAGGGATAAACCCTAGCTGTTGAAAACATAAACTTTTATTTAAGTAACTTTTATAGCCACTTTATTTAAGCCTTCAATGCTCCATAGCTGGCTTCTAATAACTTTCACATCAAGTTACCTTAAACGCGTTTTAAAAACATTTTATTAGCAACAAATACTGGCAAGTGCATCCCAGTTTAATCAAAATAAACTTTTATAACTTTATAGTATTGAGAGCGATTACAAGGTTTATATCTACCCAATTACTCATTCAGTATTTTTCATGTTGGCAGTTCCATGACTGTGGTCATATTACTATTGGCTAACCCTTTGTCCAATAGTAATGCTTGACTAGTAGTGTATACAAAACCCCACATACCGGCAGCAATTGTAGAATACAAAGACTCAATCACTGTAAGTATAATTGAAAATATTTGAGATTTTGTAACACCGTTTGTGTAACACCTGTGTCCCTAGACTTTTACCTAATTGTCACTTTTATCCCCTACACTATGTAATCCTTGATACTTTTGATACTTGGTGAAACTTATGCTATGATTTTGATACTTGATGCTTGGAAACTATGAAACTATGAGACTATGATTCTATGATACTATGAGACTATGATTCTATGATTACTTGATACTTTGGTGCTTGACTCTTGAGGCTCGTGAAACTTGAGACTTGGTTGAACGAGGGACTGGAGTCTCGTCACTGGCGGAAACTATGAAAACTATGGGAATTATGGAAACTTGTTTTAATAATACAATCTGGTCACTCGATACTAATACCCAATAAATACGCAACGCAACGCAACGCTTGATCTAACGCGCGAAACGAATCAAAGACGGAAACGCGGAAAGGATAGATTGGCCGAGTGGCAATCCGATCGGATGACGAATTGATCGGATGGCCATTTGACCGAGTTGCCATCTGATCCATGCACACCGCCTCACTCACTCACTCTCACACTATAAATAGGCTTGTCACATCAATTCTCACTGATGTGACAGCCTCACTCGACCCAGACGTACGCACTCCTCATTTCTTCCATTTCTTGGCGATTCTGGTACGTTTTACACTAGATTCTTGTACATCTTTGATCTATGCACCATTCTCTGCATGATTCTCCTTTGAGATCTCACTTTTCACCATGAAATCCCTAAGATTTGAGCTCTTGAGGGTGACGTCATCATGCTGGTTTGTACAAACCATGGTGTGATGTCATTTCTGCCAAGACCTAGCTCAAATCTAAGAAATTTCATGTGTTTTACGCCGAATCTTCACTAAATATAGACTTCTAGCTAAAACTTATGTTTATCGTCATCTCTTCTTAAGACATTTTACCAAAAACGGTGAGATCTGGATGTAAACGAACTGTAGACTTAAAGATTAGTCTGGAGTTGGTTTGGAGAAGGATTGTTGCTGGAAAAGATGACCGGAGTATGAATTCTGATATGAACACCGTCACAAACGAACGACTGAATGGACTGGGGTGATTCCCACCCGATCGGATCGGTTGTACACTGATGGGTTTACCGTTGTCTTAATGCGTACCACATCGTCATTGCTTAATCAGAAACTTAGAAACTTTACAAGTTAGGAACGGGACAAGGACAACCCGATCGAATGGCAATCTGATCGGATAGCCATCCGATCGAACCGCCATCTGATCAAGTGACACTCGCCTCATAAACCCTAACACTTGGATACTGTGAATCTTTGATCGTCGAATGGCAATCCGATCGGATAGCCATCCGATCGAACTGCCATCTGATCAAAGTGACATTATCTCCTAACCTTAAACATCTTGCAACTTGAAGTCCTAATCGTCGAATGGCATTCCGATCGGATAGCCATCCGATCAAACTTCCATCCGATCAAGGTGACCTTGAGTCTTGAAATCCTTAACACTTAGAAACTTTTTCAGAAACTTGAACACTTGGAAACTGGACACTTGGATCGAATGGCCATCCGATCGAGTGGCCATCCGTCACACACTGACCATGGTCATCCCAATCGGATGGCAATCCGATCGGATAGCCATCCGATCGAACTACCATCCGATCAAGATGGCTGATCCGACACTTGGTTGAATCTCATTATTCTGCCCGACTCTTATCTATTGTAATCTAATCAGGCTAACTCTAAAGAGCTCCCTTTGATCCAATAACAGTTGATATGTTAAGCAATCACTGTGAGTATACTCGATCCCTTTTTGTTTTAAACTTTGGGATGTAACATGTATTCTATTAAACTACGATACTTGAGACTTTTGCAACTAAACTTTATCCTATGTGTATATGAAACTTGTGATTCTTGTATTCTATTTGTGCTATGTGGACGTTTAATCCAGGGTGCGTAGTTCTGCCTTAACAATAGTAGCGCTATAGGAGATGCACCTCCCCATTATTCTCGGGGGTATTTTTAGGAGGATTCTAGTTTTCCTTGAGACTTGGGAAAACAACAAAGCATCGGGATACTTGGACTATCACTTGTTGGACTGCGAACACTAGCATGGCTTAAACTATTTTACCATTTACACGATGGATATGAGTTGTTTTAAACTATTATGCTATTACTCAAACTTGTATACTCGCCAGTACATTTTGTACTGACTCTATTTTAATACATGTTGCAGGCTGATAGGATGCAGAATCATGGAAATCAAGCTAGGGCTGATGCTTAGAAACCCACCTAGTTTAAATCTAGACTTTGAATACTGATTAATGGTTGTATTTTGAATCTTTTGTTGGTGATGCTGTTTTAGACAAACTTATGCATGAAACTTATTTAATCTGTATTGAAATTACTAGTGTTATGGAATCTCGGGAGCAATCTGAACGCTTAGTGCTCGCACCCCGATGTTTCCGCCATCGGTTGGGGTGTGACAGATTGGTATCAGAGCCATAATTATAGAGAATTAGGATAAGTAGGAATACTTGCCCTAGTCTATAGTTCTAGGAATCTTGATTCTTATCTGTTGTTTAAGACTTATGCATTCTACCGTATCTGCTCCCTAGCAGCACATTTTCCTGCTAAACTTACATGCCTTTCCTAAGGCTGACACAATGTACACTCGATACTTGAAAAACACTGCTAATCAGTGTTGTATTTTGCACGAAATTGCCCTCAAGTCAGGAGTGATATCCAAACCTTGGTGGGAAATTTCCTAATTATATTCTAAGTAGGTCTTATCTACTGATAAGTACCGACGCTATTAGGGTACGAAGTTGTCAAGATAAAGGTGAAACTCAGACCTTGATAACTAGTCCCACTCTCTGATATTTTATGTCTCGCCAAAGTCTCGAAACTTCCATTCGATTAGGAACGTGAAATGACCAAAAGGATGAATATCGTAGGCCTAACATCGATGACGTATTTGTCTAAGCAAGTCGGGACATGTTGTCTCAATTCGAAAGGGATTCGATTCACTTTGGTTCGTCGCCGTTCTTCTACCCGGAACAATCTATGTTTTTATGAGCCTATCTTTTATGTTATCTCGATTTTTTTATGTGTGGTTTTAAACTTGATTCTTCGTTTATGGTGTGGCTTTTCACTCAATTCGCACGCATGTCCTCAATCTAAGACACTAATCCTAATCTCAGGATCAAAGTAAATTTATGAAGCTTTATTCTATCATGCTAATCTATGTGGGGAATCTTTATCGGCTATGACACTATGTGAAACTATCTGATGAATCTATGTATTGTTGGGGTTGTAAGACACTAAAGGTAACATGGCATGGAAACACGAGGGGGGAAGTGACGTGTCCGAAACATGGTGGATACGCCGCTGGTACTTCCTATATATAAGTGTTTCAGGCATGTTACCAACCTTCGTACCAAGTGCCATGCGAAACTTAGCGTTTTGCAGACCGGTGATGAGGTTGTCAAATTCTAAAACTATGGGAACTACTTATGAAACCTAAGTGCAATCTAAGCGTAATCTATGTGTAAACTGTGTGTACTCAAGCATGATCTACTCGAAATCTAAGTATATGTTGTTTGAGAAACGAAATACGAAACATAGCCAAGCGCCGAAGACGAGGCGGACGTGGCATGTCCGAAACATGGTGGATACGCCGCTGGTACTTCCTATATATAAGTGTTTCTGGCATGTTACCAAACCTTCGTACCACGCGCTAAGTGAAGTTCGTAGTTTTGTAGGCTCGGGTTGGAGTTGTGAAGTCTAATTGGGATAATCTATGTCGTGAAATCTATTTGGTCAATCTAAGAGGGCTTATGGTGAATTCTAATGTTGTGGTTAACGAAGCATGACACCGATGACGAGACGGACGTGGCATGATTGAAGCATGGTGGATACGCCGCTTGTACTTCCTATATATAAGTGCTTCCGTCATGTTGCCGAACTTTCGTAGCACGTGCCCTGCGGGATTTCGTTGTTTGTGGGTTGTTAACATGAATCTATGAGGATCTATTGAATCTAATGGAAACTATTGAATCTATTGGAATCTATTGAATCTATTGAAACCTGAGGAATCTATTGGAATCTATGTGAAACTATTGGAGTAGTATACGTGAAACTATGATGATGAGTGTGTTTTACGACACGTAACATGACACCGAGTACGAGGCGGAAGCAATATGCCCGAAGCGTGGTGGATACGCCGCTGGTACTTCCTATATATAAGCGTTTTTGACATGTTGCCAAACTTCGTACAACGTGCCATGCGAAGGTCGTGGGTTGTTGTGTTAAAACTATTGTGAACTATGTAAATTTTGTTGAATCTTGAGTCTTTAATCTATCATGTGCGAATCTATATTGTGAGATTTTGCAAACCTAGACTTATACGATCCTCTTGTTGGATCCCTAGGATGTCTTCTCGAAAGCTCTCCGACACTCTCAAGAGATCCAGGGAAAAGTCTCAGAAAAAGATGATGTCCTTCATGGCCGACCAGATCGCTTGAGTTGTGCCAAATATCATCTCTGAGATCCAAGGATCGAACACTCCGCCCTCTTCTGTTGACTCTAAGACGGAGAAAGAAAAGTCCACCAAGTTCAGCTGCAAACATTTCGTCTCTTGCAACCCTAAGTCTTTCACGGGCAGTGATGGAGTGACTGCTATGCTCGAGTGGTTTGACAGCATCGAGGTTACCTTCATTAACAGCGAATGCCTAGAGCAGCTAAAGACTAAGTGTGCAACGGGAATGTTTCAAGGCAGAGCGTTAGAGTGGTGGACAAATGAGAGAAACATCCGATCGAATGAAGAAGCCTATGCTCTTCCATGGGCTGAGGTGCGAGAATTGATGGTGCTTGAATTCAGCCCTCCTCATGAACAACTGAAGCTTGAAGAAGAGTTCTGGCACTTGAAGCAGATTGGTGATGATAATCTCGCTTATACTACCTGTTTCAAGCAGCTCAGCTTGATTGTTCCTCACTTTGTTTCTACCCCTAAACGCATGATAACCAAGTACATCAATGGTCCACAACTGCTATGCGTGATTCTATTGAAGCAGCTCAACTCGGAAATATTGAGGAAGTCTACCGTCTTGCAGCTAGTCTCAACAACAACTGCGTTCGTGATAATCAGTTTCCTAACCCTGCTTCCTCCAAGTATGCACATAAAGTTACCCAGCAGCCAAGTGGCAGCAAGAACAAGAGGCGAAAGTCACAGGGCTCAGGACGCAATGCTATTGTTCCTACTGCTAAACCTGCTCCTGCTCCTGCTGCTACTGTCCCAATCACTGCTACTCCTGAAGTCAAGAAGCAATACTCTGGGTCTTACCCCAAGTGTACAACTTGCAACTTTCATCATCCTGCTAATTCTGCATGTCGTTTGTGCACCAACTGCAATCGCTATAGTCACACGACTCCTTACCATCCAACCCGCCCAGCAAGCCCCAGCTCAGGCAGCTTTACCAGCTCTTCCAGCTCCACAGCAGAATCCTAGGCCAGTCAACGATGTTCGTGCATGCTACAAGTGTGGAGATACTACTCACCTTCGTACCCAGTGTCCTCAGCTGAACTAGGACCAGCATCCAGCCACTCGTGGGCGAGCATTCAATCTTAATGCTAATCAGGCTCGTAACGACAATGATGTCGTTAATGGTACGTTTCTCGGGAATAACCTTTATGCTTCGATTTTTTTGATACTAGTGCCGACAGAAGCTTTGTGTCCGTAGAATTTGAATCATTGTTAAACTGTGCACGCTCTATGTTACCTAAGTCGTTTTCGGTAGAGATTTCCGATGGAAAATCTATTCTAGTTGATTCTATTCTCCGTGGTTGTTACTTAATTCTAAACGACCACGTGTTTACTATTGATCTAATACCCATGCAATTGGGTAGTTTTGATGTCATTATCGGTATGGATTTGTTGCGTAAGAACCATGCCGAGATTGCTTGTCACGAGAAGTTTGTTCGTCTACCTCTACCATCTGGTGATATCTTGCATGTCTATGGAGACCGACCTTCGGAAGGGCTGAGGCTGATGTCATGCATACAAGCAAGCAGGTGCTTACGTAAACAGAACCTTGCTTTCTTGGCCCACGTGGTGGAACAAAAGAGCAAGGGGAAGAACATAAGCGATGTTCCAGTGGTGTGTGATTTCCCCGATGTCTTTCCTGAAGATCTACCTGGTCTTCCACCTCCTAGAACCGTGGATTTTCGTATTGATCTCAAACCTGGTGCGACTCCTGTCGCCAAGGCCCCCGTATCGTCTTGCACCTTCTGAGATGCAAGAGCTATCTAGTTAGCTTCAAGAACTACTCGACAAGGCATTTATTCGTCTAAGTACCTCCCCGTGGGGTGCTCCGGTGTTATTAGTCAAGAAGAAAGATGGTCCGTTTCGTATGCGTATCGACTACCGTGAACTTAATAAGCTTACCATTAAGAATCGTTATCCTCTCCCTCGTATTGATGATCTATTTGACCAACTACAAGGCGCGTCCTGTTTCTCAAAAATCGATCTTTGTTCTAGCTATCATAAGCTTCGTGTACTCGAGGATGATGTACCCTAGACCGCTTTTCGCACTCGTTATGGACACTACGAGTTCGTGGTTATGCCTTTTGGATTGACCAAGGCACCCGCTGTGTTCATGGATCTCATGAATCCTGTTTGTAAGCCTTATCTTGATCGTTTTTTGATAGTCTTTATTGATGATATTCTCATATATTCTAAAACTAAAGCTGATCATGCTCGTCATTTACGTTTGATGCTTGAACTCTTACGTGGTGAACGTTTGTATGCTAAATTTTCTAAGTGTTAGTTTTGGATTAAAGAAGTGCAATTTCTTGGTCACGTCGTTAGTAAGCAAGGTATTCATGTTGACCCGTCTAAAATCAAAGCTGTGAAGAATTGGAGTACGCCTAAATCTGCATCTGAGATTCGTTCCTTTCTAGGATTGGCAGGTTATTACCACCGATTTATCTCGGACTTCTCTAAGATCGTTGTCCCTCTTACTTCGTTGACTCAGAAAGAGAGACCTTTTGCTTGGGGTCCCGAGCAAGAGGAATATTTTCAGACTCTTTTATGTAATGCCCCTGTTCTAACTCTCCCCGATGGGAATGATGACTTCGTGGTATACTGCGATGCCTCAAACCGTGGCTTGGGCTGTGTGCTCATGCAGCGGGACAAGGTTATTGCTTATGCCTCTCGTCAACTCAAGGTACATGAGAAAAACTATACTACTCACGATCTGGAGCTTGGTGCAGTTTTGTTTGCGTTAAAGATATGGTGACACTACCTGTATGGTACTAAGTGTGTGGTTTTCACTGACCATAGGAGCCTTCAACATATCTTTGACCAAAAAGAACTGAACATGCGACAGAGACGTTGGGTGGAATTGCTAAACGATTACGACTGCGAAATTCGCTATCATCCCGGCAAGGCGAATGTAATGGCCGATGGTCATAGTCGTAAAACTCATGTAAATGCTATTCGTATCTCTAATAATCTCCATGCGTGTATTCGTGACGCTCAGTATTCATCAGCAAATGAAGGAAGTCTAGAAGTGGAGATCCAAGGCGCTAAGATTGAACAGCTTGAAACTAAACCCAATGGACTCCAATACTACCTCAATCACATCTGGGTACCGGATCGCGATAATCTCCGTGAGCTCATTATGAATGAGGCTCACAAATCCCGTTACTCTATTCACCCGGGCGCTGATAAGATGTACCATGATTTGCGTGCAACTTATTGGTGGCCTGGCATGAAGAGGGACATTGTTGTATATGTTTCTAAATGCCTTACTTATACAAAAATTAAGGCTGAACATCAACGTCCTTCAGGACTCCTAGAACAGCCTGAAATCCCAGCTTGGAAATGGGATAGCATCGCTATAGACTTTATTACCAAACTACCTCGAACACCTTCTTGTCACGATAGTATCTGGGTGATAATTGATCGTTTGACCAAATCAGCCCACTTTCTTTCTATTCGTGAAGATTATAAAGTGGAGAAACTTGCTCGAATCTATACTAATGAGATTATATGCCATCATGGCATACCTCTTGACATAATCTTGGACCGTGATGGTCGTTTTACTTCACGTCTTTGGCAAACCTTTCAATCTGCTATGGGTTCTCATTTGAATCTTAGCACGACTTTTCATCCTCAAACGGATGGACAGACCGAGCGTACTATTCAAACCCTAGAGGATATGCTATGTTCTTGTGTCATCGACTTTGGTGGTAACTGGGATGTACATTTACCATTGATTGAGTTCTCGTACAACAACAGTTATCATTCCAGTATTCAGATGGCTCATTTCGAAGCTTTGTATGGCCGCAAGTGCCGATCTCCTCTCAGCTGGCATGAGATTGGTGACAAGCAGTTTACTGGCCCTGAAATCATTCAAGAAACAACGGATAAGATTCTTTGATGTGTGCGGTGTGTTATATATATTTATGTATATTTTAAGCCCTTTTTAACACTTCAGTCAAGTTTTAAATTTATAAAACACGATATTTTACTAACACTAAACACACATATGGGCAAGTGCACCCATCGTGAGCGTAGTATAGCGTTGGTAAGATGCCGAGGTCGTCCAAGGACACAAGTGCTTTTAGTACCGGTTTATCCTCAACGTATAATCAAATCAAAAAAAGTTAGAAAAAGGTTTTAAACAAGAAAATAAAAACTAACTAAAAATGCTGAAAATAAAAATAAAAATAAAAATAGATAGACAAGATGAATCACTTGGATCCGACTCGCCTTTAGTGTAACCTTTGATGTTTTCTGCACTTTTGCACTTTTTAAGAGATTATCTTAGTTATAGTAGTAGGCCCCTCTTTTGAAGGTGACGTTACCCTCAACCCAGTAGTTTGAGTCAGCAAGGATACAATTCTAAAGGGTTGGATTATTGGAAGATAATTAATTAAGTTATTAATGCGTAATGTGGTAGGCCCCTCTTTTGAAGGTGACGCTACCCTCGGCTAAGTGGTTTGAGTCAGCAGGGATACAATCCCAAGTAGCCGGGTTAATGTATTAATAGTAGTTTACATATGAGGGGATCAAGCCATTCGCACCCCCACCATCCAATACCAGTGGGTATTGAAGAAGGTCCTAGTAAGCTTGACCCAGGTCCTTGCAGGATCTATACACTGAACAAGGCAAGAACCTTACCAAACCATTCCCTTAACCCCCGAACAGGTAGCCAACATATCTCCATATAGACCGTGGAGATATGAATGGTGTAAATCTTTTATTTTATATAGACGGTAAAATAACGCCAAGACACCACGAACAAATAATAAGGAAGTTTCACCTTCAACATAAGAAACTAGTTATTAAAGTCATTAATACAAAACCAAATAAAAAGTGCGAAAAGATTAAAAAACGAAAGTATTACACTAAATGCTTGTCTTCACCAAGTGATGTAAGAGACTTAGGCAAACATGGCCTTTGATTGTCAAGAACTCTTACTATCAATCTTGGATGCCGAGACTACTACACACACTCTATGATGGATGATGGATGATGGTGGTGGATGTGGGTGTTGTGATGGTGGTGGAGTGTGGGTGAAGTGGGAGAGAGGTGGTTTGTCAAGGGATGCCTTTGAAATGAACCAAGCACCCCAATTTATAGCCTGCACAGAAGCTCGGACACGGCCCCGTGTCCAGTGGGCACGACCCCGTGTCCATCCTCTTTCTCTTTCTTCATTTAATGCAGTTTGTATGTATTCGTTGACCACGCCCCCGTGTCCGCTGGGCACGGCCCCGTGTGCAGAAGCGTATCTGTACTATCAAGATTTGCTTGGATTCGGCGAATCTTTGCGTTGACCACGGCCGTGTGGAGCTGGGCACGCTGCCGTGTTGGGAAATAGAAGCTTCTACAACTTTTTCCTTTCTGCATACACTTGGGCACGCCCCCGTGACCGCTGAGCACGGGGCGTGTTCAGCCTTCTGATGTTCTGTTTTTGCTTGGGAAGATGCTGTCGAGGGGTCGGGCATGCCACGTTTGTTCCTTTTCTTGTATTTGTGTTAGATTTAGCTGTGTTTTTTATTCTTTTGTTCATTTACGCTCATTTAACCTTGAAAATAAAAAAAGGGTTAGTTTTATGCCTTATTTGATGTAATTTATATGTTGCATTTTACACACATCATTCTTCAAATCCTAGATAACTTGATCAAGGCCATGAGCAGACAAAAGAGCTATGCTGATAATAGACGCAAGCCTCTGGAATTTGATGCTGGTGACCGAGTTCTTTCTCAAGGTATCTCCCTAGAAGGGAGTACTTCGTTTTGGTAAGAAGGGAAAGCTCGCTCCTCGCTATGTGGGTCCTTTCAAGATACTCGAAAGGATTGGCAAGGTGGCGAACAGACTCGACCTGCCACAGGAACTAAACAATGTGCATCCAGTGTTCCACGTATCCAACCTACGTAAATGCCTAGCCGACGAGGACCTACAGGAGCCCCTTGAAGACTTGCAAATAAACGAAGTTGTACGCTTTGTGGAGAAACCGGCTGATATCATGGATCAGGGCGTCAAGCAACTGAGGAGCAGAAAAATTCCCATAGTGAAGGTTCGATGGGAAGGAAAGCGTGGTGCCGAATTCACTTGGGAACTGAAAAGTGAGATGAAGGCCAAGTATCCACAGCTCTTCGAGCAGTCTTCTACCTAGATTTCGGGGACGAAATCTCCTAAAGGAGGGGAGACTCTAACGCCTGCGTCCCTAGACTTTTACCTAATTATCACTTTTAGCCCCTACACTATGTAATCCTAGATACTTTTGATACTTGGTGAAACTTATGCTATGATTTTGATACTTGATACTTGGAAACTATGAAACTATGAGACTATGATTCTATGATACTATGAGACTATGATTCTATGATTACTTGATACTTTGGTGCTTGACTATTGAGGCTCGTGAAACTTGAGACTTGGTTGAACGAGGGACTGGAGTCTCGTCACTGGCGGAAACTATGAAAACTATGGGAATTATGGAAACTTGCTTTAATAATGTAATCTGGTCACGTGATACTAATACCCAATAAATACGCAACGCAACGCTTGATCTAACGCGCGAAACGAATCAAAGACGGAAACGCGGAAAGGATAGATTGGCCGAGTGGCAATCCGATCGGATGACGAATTGATCGGATGGCCATTTGACCGAGTTGCCATCTGATCCATGCACACCACCTCACTCACTCACTCTCACACTATAAATAGGCTTGTCACATCAATTCTCACTGATGTGACAGCCTCACTCGACCCAGACGTACGCACTCCTCATTTCTTCCATTTCTTGGCGATTCTGGTACGTTTTACACTAGATTCTTGTACATCTTTGATCTATGCACCATTCTCTGCATGATTCTCCTTTGAGATCTCACTTTTCACCATGAAATCCCTAAGATTTGAGCTCTTGAGGGTGATGTCATCATGCTGGTTTGTACAAACCAAGGTGTGATGTCATTTCTGCCAAGACCTAGCTCAAATCTAAGAAATTTCATGTGTTTTACACCGAATCTTCACTAAATATAGACTTCTAGCTAAAACTTATGTTTATCGTCATCTCTTCTTAAGACATTTTACCAAAAACGGTGAGATCTGGATGTAAACGAACTGTAGACTTAAAGATTAGTCTGGAGTTGGTTTGGAGAAGGATTGTTGCTGGAAAAGATGATCGGAGTATGAATTTTGATATGAACACCGTCACAAACGGACGACTGAATGGACTGGGGTGATTCCCACCCGATCGGATCGGCTCTACACTGATGGGTTTACCGTTGTCTTTATGCGTACCACGTCGTCATTGCTTAATCAGAAACTTTGAAACTTTACAGTTGATCCGTTAAGCAATCACTGTGAGTATACTCGATCTCTTTTTGTTTTAAACTTTGGGATGGAACATGTATTCTATTAAACTACGATACTTGAGACTTTTGCAACTAAACTCTATCCTATGTGTATGTGAAACTTGTGATTCTTGTATTCTATTTGTGCTATGTGGACGTTTAATCCAGAGTGTGTAGTTCCGCCTTAACAATAGTAGCGCTATAGGAGATGCACCTCCCCGTTATTCTCGGGGGTATTGTTAGGAGTATTCTAGTTTTCCTTGAGACTTGGGAAAACAACAAAGCATCGGGATACTTGGACTATCACTTGTTGGACTGCGAACACTAGCATGGCTGAAACTATTTTACCATTTACACGATGGGTATGAGTTATTTTAAACTATTATGCTATTACTCAAACTTGTATACTCACCGGTACATTTATTACTGACTCTATTTTAATACATGTTACAGGCTGATAGGATGCAGAATCATGGAAATCAAGCTAGGGCTGATGCTTAGAAACCCACCTAGTTTAAATCTAGACTTTGAACAATGATTAATGGTTGTATTTTGAATCTTTTGTTGGTGATGCTGTTTTAGACAAACTTATGCATGAAACTTATTTAATCTGTATTGAAATTACTAGTGTTAAGGAATCTCGTGAACAATCTGAACGCTTAGTGCTCGCACCCCGATGTATCCGCCATCTGTTGGGGTGTGACAGTTTGGTAGAAAAAGAGAATGACTCACTTTGTAGACTTATGTATTTCAACAGCTTCTTATTGATTTTCCTGATTATTTTCTACTAAAAACATATAATGCACACGTGTTAGTAAGATAACCCAAATCACATTAGCCATACAACATGAGACAGAACCCCAACGAACTTAGTCAGGAAGAGCCTCGACATGCGTTACGGGGCCCTAGATCAATCGAGTAGGGTAACGAATTAGTGATCAGGGTTAAAATACTTACAACGAGGCAGAGCTTCGTATTTTAGGGGGTATAATAGCTTTACTTTCGGACTATAGCATAGCGAGAAAGAAAGAAGTTTGAATGGTTGAGAAGTGCAGACTGAAGCTCCTTTTATAGCTTTTTCGGGGGTCTCTCGCGCCCCGCGACCCGTCCTGCCTGATCCTGTCGCGCCCCGCGAGGGCTATCCTAGCTACGGCTAGGCTGGCCGGGTGGCCCCTAGCTTCGACGCTTGGCACAACACGTGGCAAAATGGGGTGTCCGGCAAGTAAAGACTCTCGCGTCCCGCGACAAACCCAGGTGGGTCCTGTCGCAGCCCGCGAGAATCATAAAAATAAGGATTTTTCATTTTTTTTAATAAAATTAATGTTACGTGGGTTAGGTTACATGTATACGGGGTATAATTAGGGTGTTTTTCGAGGGTTGTTATATCATCCCCACCTTGTTTTAAATCTCGTCCTCAAGATTCATTGGAATAGGTGTGGATATTTCCTTTGCATTTCTGACTCGAGTTCCCATGTGTATTCTGGTCCTCTCTTTGAATCTCATTTTACTTTGACCAAAACTAATCTCTTGTGTTTAAGATTCTTGATCTTTCTATCTTCAATCTGAATGGGTTTCTCTACAAACTTAAGTTTTTTATTTACCTCTATATCTTGAAGAGGTATTTCCAGTGATTCGTCTGCTAAGCACTTTTTAAGGTGACATATATGAAATACATCATGTATTCCTGCCATTTCCTCTAGCAATTGTAGCTGATAAGCTACTGGTCCTATTCTTTTGATAATCTCAAAAGGTCCAACATACCTAGGGCTTAGCTTTCCTCTCTTTATGAATCTGACAACTCCTTTCCATGGAGAAACTTTTAATAGTACCTTGTCTCCAATTTGAAATTCCAATGGTTTTAGTCTGTTATCTGCATAACTCTTTTGACAATCTCGTGCTACTTTTAGTCTTTCCTTGACTTGAATAATTTTGTCAGTTGTTTCTTGTACTATCTCTGGTCCAAATAGTTGCTTTTCTCCAATCTCTGCCCAACAGACTGGGGTTCGGCATTTTCGTCCATAAAGTGCTTCAAACGGTGCAGCATTGATGCTGGTATGATAGCTGTTGTTGTAAGAAAATTCTATGAGAGGTAAATGATCATCCCAATTTCCTCCAAAATCAATTACACAGGCTCTAAGCATATCTTCCATTGTCTGAATTGTCATTTCGCTTTGTCCGTCCGTTTGAGGATGATAAGCTGTACTTAGATTTAATCTGGTTCCCATTGCTTTTTGGAAACTTGTCCAAAAATGATAAGTAAAACGGTTGTCTCTGTCAGACACAATAGATAAAGGAATTCCATGCAATGAAACTATTTCATTTACGTATAACTTGGCTAACTGTTCCATACTGAAAGTTTCCTTCATTGGTAAGAAATGAGCAGATTTGGTTAATTTGTCTACAATCACCTAGATTATATCATTACCTTTTCGTGTCTTGGGTAATTTGGTAACAAAGTCCATTGTTATTAATTCCCATTTCCAGATGGGCATCTCCAATTGATGTAGTAGTCCTGAAGGTTTCTGATGTTCAGCTTTAACCTGGGAACTGGTTAAACATTTAGCAACATAATTTGCTATATCCCTTTTCATTCCTATCCACCAGAAATTATTTCTTACATCTTGATACATCTTATCACTATCGGGATGCATCGTATACTTAGACTTATGGGCTTCTTCTTGAATTTGGTTTCGTAGGTTTCCTTATATAGGTATCCAGATTATTTTCTTATGGAATCTCCAAATTGTATCTGCTTCTTTTTCTAATTCCTTAATCATTCCTTTTAA
Organism: Helianthus tuberosus; assembly: GCA_030545235.1. NCBI lineage: Eukaryota > Viridiplantae > Streptophyta > Magnoliopsida > Asterales > Asteraceae > Helianthus > Helianthus tuberosus. Next base: position 69,613,048 of record CM060410.1, on the reverse strand, counting down.
ACCTTCAGCATCGTCCTTGATTGTTGTTTCCTGTATCTTTCTAATTTGCTCATTTAAATCTATCTGCGGATTTAGTCTAAGAGAGAGTACTCTTTTTGACATTTCATAATATTTTTGTCTTAAAGCATCAACTACTACATTAGCTTTTCCTGCATGATACTGGATATCACAATCATAATCACTAAGGATTTCCATCCACCGTCTCTGCTTCATGTTTAGTTCCTTTTGCCCAAAAACATATCTTAAGCTCTTATGATCTGTAAATACAACGAACTTACTACCATAAAGATAGTGTCTCCAAATCTTAAGGGCAAAAATTGTTGCTCCTAACTCTAAATCATGGGTTTTATAATTCTCTTCATGTTTCTCTTCATGTTTCTTAAGTTGTCTAGAGGCATAAGCTATTACCTTTTGAAGTTGCATCAGCACACATCCAAATCCTAACTTAGATGCGTCACAATAGACTACAAAGTCTTCAGTTCCTTTAGGCAACGCGAGTATTGGTGTGTTGGTTAACCTTTGTTTCAAAATCCTAAAGGCTTCCTCTTGTTTTGGTCCCCATTCAAACTTAACCGATGTGCAAGTTGGGTTGGTTAATGGAATGGCTATTCTAGAAAAATCTTGAATAAAACGTCTATAATATCCTGCCAGTCCAAGAAAACTTCTTACTTCTGTTGGTGACTCAGGGACTTTCCATTTGGTAATCGCCTCGATCTTTGTGGGATCCACATGAATTCCTTCATGATTAACCAGATGTCCAAGGAATTGCACTTCTTGCAACCAGAATTCGCATTTTGAGAATTTAGCATAAAGCTTTTCTTTTCTCAACAATGTCAGAAGTATTTGCAAATGCTCCGCATGATCTTCCTTACTCTTAGAGTAAATTAGAATATCATCTATAAAGACAATTATGAATTTATCCAGGTATGGTTTACATATCTTGTTCATCATGTTCATAAATGTGGATGGGGCATTGTGTAACCAAATGGCATGACTTTAAATTCATAATGACTGTACCTTGTTCTGAAAGCAGTTTTAGGAATGTCCTCTTCCTGTACTTTCAATTGATGATATCCTGAGCGTAAATCAATCTTAGAAAAGAATCGAGCTTCTTGAAGTTGATCGAACATGTCATCGATTCTTGGTAGTGGGTACCGATTTTTAATCGTAACCTTATTTATTTCTCGGTAATCAATGCACATACACATCGATCCATCCTTCTTTTTGACAAATAACACTGGTGCTCCCCATGGTGATGAGCTAGGCTGTGTGAAACCTTTCTCTAGTAATTCGTCATGCTGTTTCTTCAATTCCTGCATCTCCGTTGGTGCTAGTCGAAAAGGTTCTTTGGAAATTGGGGCCGTTCCTGGTATCAGGTGAATTCTAAATTCAACCTCTCGATATGGTGGTAATCTAGGTAATTCTTCTGGAAAGACATCCGAGATTTTAGATACTAGGAGAATATCTTTTAATTCTTTTCCTTTAGTGTTAATGATTACTGAAATTATATACACTATTCCCCTTTTTCTTGCATAACTTGCAGCTTTCATCACTGAGATGAACTTCGTGGTTTTCGTTGGCTTGTCTCCTTTAATTTTGATCTCTTCACCATTTGGTGCACTTACTTGTACCAACTTTTGATCACAAAAAATACTGGCATGATTGGCTACCAACCAATCCATTCCTAACACGACATCTAATCCGGCTAGATTCATTGGAAAAAGGTTTGCAGTAAAGTTATGGTTTAAAATTTCTATCCTTGCTTCCTGCAGGATTTCACTTATCTTGATGGAATCTCCATTTGTCGTCTCCACTAGACATTCTTGTTGAAGTTTAGTTAATGGTTGATTGAGAAGTTTGTAGAAAGAATTATTGATAAAACTTTGGTTTGCACTAGAGTTAAATAATACTTTAGCATAAATATCATTAACTAAAAATGTACCGGCAATCACATCCGGAATCATCTTGGCTTCTTCAGCTGTCAGAACGAATGCTCTGGCATTCTTCTTGTGTCCTTCAGTTGCCTTAGCCTTGTTGTTTGTCGCTAGAACTAGTTTTGGACAGTTCGGTTTAATATGACCAGCTTCCCCACAATTGTAGCATATTCTATTACTAGCTTTCTTCCTACAGTCTTCTTCCTTATGTCCTGCTATTTTGCAGAAGTTATAGTATATCGAGCATCTCCCTGAGTGCTTTCTTTTGCAATACTTGCAGTTGGGTGAAGAGGAAGAACTGGGTCCTTTTCCATGGTAGGAATTACCACAACGTAATTCTTGGATAATATTTTGAGGTAGGTTCTTTTTCTGGTTTCCTCTTGCGTACGTACCAATTCATCGGTCAGAGTGTTGGCAAGTTCTACTGCCTCTTCCATGGTTTGTGATCTATCTGCCTTGAGTACATGCCTGATTTCACTGATTAATCCCCAGATGTAACTGGAGATTAATACTCGTTCTGGTGAGGCTAATGTTGGTACTATCCTAGCATATTCAAATAATATGGTAGTGTATTCCCTGCAATCTACTCCAACCATTCTATGATTTAGGAACTTATTAGCAATCTATTCCTTTTCATGAGGAGGACAGAACTTCCTTTCAACTACCTCCTTAAAGTTGGTCCATTCCATGTTATATACCCTATTACTTCCTCTGGACTGGAGAATGGTATTCCACCACTCTAATGTTGCATTCTTAAAAATATTAGAAGCAAACATGATCTTATCTTGATCTGCACATTTACTTATTTTTAAGACCGCTTCTGTCTTTTCTATCCAGCGCAAGGCTGAAATGGCTCCTTCATTGCCTGAGAATTCTATTGGTTTGCAGGCCAAGAATTCTTTATAAGAACAACCATATGAGATGGTCCTTCTTCTTTTTGGAATTAGAGCTTGGATAAGTGGTCCGTGATTTCCATTCACGCTGTGACTAGGTTCAGTGGGTGCACGTTTACCGAATTACTTTCTGCCTTTTAAATAGTGTTGATAATATATGGCATAGCATCTATGATTCCTTGGGCTACTATGTGTTCGATAACATTTTTTCCGTTATTATTGTTATTCTGGATTTCTTGATTTACTTCGTTTGACATCTGAATTGTAAACATTTATCAGGTATTAATATCACAGAATAAAGTTAATACAAACAAACATTCAAGCAGCTTGAATCAAAAACGTCGATCATTGCGACTTACTCTTTTTTTTGATATATCTATATATGCATCTATTACAAACTACAACTTGAAATTTAAACACTAGTAATTATGCATCGATATATATATATAGGTGATATATATTAATTTATGTCTATTTTAATTGATTTTTTTTTCAAAGTATCAAAATACACACATATATGCATATATATATTAGGTGTTGGCCTTTCTAGTACTGCATTTCACGCTCGTCATATTTCCAGACGAGTTTTTCTCCTATTTGGTGAATCCGATTTCCCTCCTCAACTAACTCTTCACCATACTAGTGAAGTTCTTCCACATTCTCTTGATTCATTGGTGGTAGTGGGGCTGGCACTGGTTCAGGGTAACGTGGTATTGGTTCTCCGTAAGGATATGGGTTATTCAATATTTCCATAATTGACCGGTTGTCGTCCCACCATGGGTCATAGTCTAAAGGGTTAGGTGCGGGAATTCTAGGTATCTCATTTGGATCAAAGGCTGGGATTGGGAGCTGGTTCTCCTGGTTCTGTTGTAGTTCCATGGGTTGATAATGGTAGAAGTTGTGGGTCTGCTACTTGGTTGATATCAATTCCTCCTTCTACATTTCCAAACTATACATTTCCAAACATGTGAATGTCAGCTAGTTGCCTATCCAATTCTTCCTCCCATAAGGGTCTAGCTTCCTGGTTTTGGGTATTTCTCTCTTTATTCGCTATCCTTCGTTGTTGGAGTTTTCTCGTTCTTTTCCTCCTTTCATAAGTTGCCTTACTAAACCACCCTCGTTTCTTAGGGGGAAAAGGTTCTTCGGATTTGGCATTGAAAACAAAGACATCCTCAAAATCAGCGGTGTATCCTAGAGTTGGCTGGGATGTTCCTTCATTCTTGGGAGAATGAGGTAGGTGACGGTAAGCGTCAGAAGTACCCTGATCACTTATACTGTAAACTATAAAATTGTCAAAATAATAATAGAATTATATATATATATATATATATATATATATGGAGAGGATCATGAGAAAACTACATCTAAATGAGAAAACTAGAAAACTAACTAAAAAAGCCTAAAAAAAGCTAAAAACATACCAATTTTTTTTTACATTTTTTTATAAAACATCGCTATTTTATATATATATAAAAAATTTCAAAAAAAAAATTGTTGTACTGCACATGTGCATTATATGTGTAATACACATGTGCACTATATCCGTAATAGTGCACATGTGCAATACAACGAAAAAAAAAATTTGAAATTTTTTTCCATGCATAAAAACTAGCGATTTTTTTATAAAAATTTGTAAAAAAGAAAAAATTTGGTATGTTTTTTTACGCTTTTTTAGTTAGTTTTTTTGTTTTCTCATTTAAACTAATTTTCTCATGATCCATCCCCTATATATATATATATATATATATATATCTACACAGAATAACACATAGGTTATTTCCTAACACAATTGGTTAAAATTTAGGTATTAAGAGAACACCTAAATGGCTTAAACCAGTGGCTCTGATACCACCTTTTGTCGCAGCCCCGACCCCTACCCCAGGAGCGGGAGCCGCGAACCAGTCAAGTGGTATCGGTGTTTATTAATTTGGTAGCGGAAATGAGAACATCAGGATCGTGGTTAGGAAATAAATTTCAGAGTTTCAAAACACCAAAATTTTATAATAAACAAATGGGATAAAACCTATGTTTCATTCTTAATACATTTATAGGGATAAACCCTAGCTGCTGAAAACATAAACTTTTATTTTTATAGCCACTTTCTTTAAGCCTTCAATGCTCCATAGCTGGCTTTTAATAGCTTTCACATCAAGTTACCTGAAACGCGTTTTAAAAACATTTTATCAGCAAGAAATACTGGCGAGTGCATCCCAGTTTAATCAAAATAAACTTTTATAACTTTACAGCATTGAGAGCGATTACAATGTTTATATCTACCCAATTACTCATTCAGTATTTGTCATGTTGACAGTTCCATGACTGTGGTTACATTATTATTGGCTAACCCTTTGTCCAATAGTGACGCTTGACTAGTAATGTATACAAAACACCACATACCGGCAGTAATTGTAGAATACAAAGACTCAATCACTGTAAGTATAATTGAAAATATTTGAGATTTTGTAACATAGTTTGGTAGCAAAAGAGAATGACTCACTTTGTAGACTTATGTATTTCTACAACTTACTGTTAATTTTCCTGATTATTTTCTATTAAAAACATATAATGCACACGTGTTAGTAAGATAACCCAAATCACATTAGCCATACAACACGAGACGGAACCCCAACAAACTTAGTCAGGCAGAGCCTCGACATGCGTTACGGGGCCCTACATCAATCGGGTAGGGGTAACGAATTAGTGATCGGGGTTAAAATACTTACAACGGGGCAGAGTTTCGTGTTTTAGGGGGTATAATAGTTATAATTTCGGACTATAGCATTGAGAGAAAGAAAGAAGTTTGAACGGTTGAGAAGTGTAGACTGAAGCTCCTTTTATAGCTTTTTCGGGGGTCTCTCGCGCCCCGTGACCCGTTCCGCCTGATCCTGTCGTGCCCCGCGAGGGCCATCCTAGCTACGACTAGGGTGGCCGGGTGGCCCCTAGCTTCGACGCTTGGCACAACACGTGGCAAAATGGGGTGTCCGGCAAGTAAAGCCTCTCGCGCCCCGCGACAAACCCAGGTGGGTCCTGTAGCGGCCCGCGAGAATTATAAAAATCAGGATTTTTCATTTTTTTTTTAAAATTAATGTTACGCGGGTTAGGTTACGTGTATACGGGGTACAGTTAGGGAGTTTTTCGAGGGTTATTATAAGTTGTTTGTGGGTTATGTAGTAACTTACAAGGACATGGAATGGAGGCATGTGAACCTCAAGTTTCTGGAAATTTACCTTAACACAAGTCCCTCAACTTAGAAGCTTGTTGGTGACTTGGTTTGGTATGAAGAAGTTCCAAAAACAAATTAATGATAAACAAGTATGAAAGTTTACTAAAAATCCCAACTTGGACCTCAAAAATGGTGGTTTACCATCTTTAATTAACTTGGTAAACAAGTGGTAATACTCCTAGAGGTGTTCCAAGTGTAGGGAAGAAGAAAAACAATAAGAAAGGTGCATTAACAAAGCCAAATCTCACTATTTTGGTTCTTGAACGTTATGCCCAAAGTGGAAGAATTGGAAGATTATAGAGTATTTGAAAGTGATTTAGAAGTGGTGAAAGTGTTTAGGAGGTTTCAGGGGTTGATATTTATAAGTGGGATTAGGTTTTGGTGTATTAAAAAAGGTGGTTGGGAGTTAAAGGGAGATAAATGTTCAAAATTCAGAGCTATTTGAGAGCTTCTGCCAGACGCACCTCTTGCAGACCGCAAGGGGGTGTATACAGTTCACAAGGAACGTTTGATCTGTTTGTGAGTTAGCACAGACATGACTTGGCCTACTCACTTGTTATGGTGTGCTTTTAGTGATAGGTAAATGGGAGAAGCTGGGTCTATCCAAATCACTTTGGTCTATTGCATTAAACAATGGTTGGATAGTGGATAATATAAATTTAGTGGGTGGTGGAGTGAGAAGAGTAGCAACCCTGCGAGAGGGGCTTGAGCAGAGATGTTCAAGTGAATCATCTCCCTCTTGCTTTGGGTTCCCTTGCTTACAACACTATCCTTTTGTGAGGATATGTGAGAAGTTTGGCTAGGTGGAGATGTTTGCATCTGTTGTTAGGAAGTAACAACAGATGTTTCAGGCTACATTTGTGTTATAGTAGGGATCTCTAGCATCTCAACCTCCAAAGACACCTTCTTTTTGGTTTTTCTTTTAGATTTTGGTTTTTGGATGGAATTGGTCTTTGTGGAGGTATCTGGTGTGTGTTCCATAGTGTTGGTTTATACACTGTGGTCACCAGGAGCAGTAGGCTCAGCAACAGATGTTGTAACATCTGTTGCTTGGGGTTTCAAAAACATTTTGTTCATCTTCACTTTCGTGACTTTTGGTCATTATGCGGGTGAATGTTTCATTTGAAAGACTTTTAATTTGTAGAGCTTCACTCTGTAAAAAGATGTTTTGTGCCAAGACCCTTGGTAAAATATAGCTTAAAAGTCTAGGGTATAAGAGAAAAGCTTTAACTTTGCCTCCTTTCTTGGCTTTTACATTTGCAACGATGCCCAAATCTCATGAACGATTTTAACATTATACTCTAGTAATAATAAAAAATCAGGTTCTAAATGTGTTAGAGCATTCATATCCTTTTACCAAATCTACCTTATAATTACATTATAAAAATACATTTGCTCTTTGCTTTCAATTAAATAATACTTTTTAATATATTTATTATTATATTTCCTCTCTCCTCTACTTACAATAACAATCAAAATATATAAAAAAAATATAGAATGTGAACAATGTTTTTTTAATATACAAATGAAAAGTAACATTTTCTCTCTCCTCTATTCATAACCATCTATAATCACTTTTTATACTACAAAAACCTCCGATGAAAAATTTTGGTAGACGAATTGTCAATCCTTTCACATTATAAATTATATTATAAATATAATATAAATATCTACGATAAGAAGATGTCTCATCGATTGATTCCTTCTTTTTTTGTCTTTTCTTGTGTTTTTATTTATTTTTTATTTACTTTTACCCTTCAAATTTCGGTATAAATATTTACAACCCCTCAACATTTTGAAGACTTTGTAATCGAGTTTTACAAGCTTATTTTCTACTTAAGTGTCGGTATAAATTCAATTTGATTTACGTTACCGCGTAATCTTTTTTACAAATGGTAGGCTCAAATATTATGCGTTTTTCTCACTTATATTTTTATATACGTTTTCAGTTGCCTTATATTTTTGACATAAATTTTATTTTACGAGTCAGGTCAAATATAATGTGTTTTATTAGACGATATAAATTCGAGTTACTTTATGTTTCGACGTTTCCGCAACTCGCGGTACCATTCTTTAACTTAAAAAAATAATATCTTTCGTGCTTATTTTTATATATGTATCGGTATAAATTCGAGTTGCTTAACGTTTTTTTTTTTACTTTTACCCTTCAACTTTCAGCATTGACACTTACAACCCTTCAACTTTATAATCGAGTTTTACCTGCTTATTTCTTTGTAAAATGTCAGTATAAATTCAAGTTGATTTACGTTTCGACGTAATTTTTTTTTCACAAACGGGTAGGATCAGAAATTATACATTTTTCAACACACAATATAATACAATTAAATTTTCAACACACTTTTTTTTTAAAAAGTGAACTTCATTAAACCAACGCTAAACCTCAAAACGAGGCGGCAACAAAAAAACCTAACTACAAAATCATTACAAAAATAAAAATTTACACCACTCTTCCCAACTCATATCTACATTCTTCAATCTCCTATTAAACCACAAAAAATCCGACCGTTTTAATCTCCCGAATAATCCCCTCCAATTTTATAATCTTGTTGTTGAACCTAGCTTCGTTCCTTGCTTTCCAGATGCTCCAACTGCCGATTCTGATAATACCTTGTGTCACACCCCGACCACGTGGAACATACAAAACGTGGCGGAAATGTCGGGGAATGTTGTAACAGAATTAATTGTTTCAAATCCATGGCAATTGAAGTTTCGTTTTATAGATCAATTATGAGAGTTTACAATGTTTAAACAAGAAACAAAGGGTACATAACATAAGTTAACTAGTTATTGTCTCGTTTTAAGTCGCTAAGGCACGAGTCCATCCTAAATGTAGCATGTATCAACAATCATTTCAAAGCAGTACCTGAAACATGTGTAAAAACGAGGTCAGCAAAGAAATGCTGGCGAATACATTGGTTTTGTAGGAGTGTCGAAATCATGGCTAGTTTAGACGTTGCAATACTTTATTTAAAAACCTTGTTTTGAAAAGAGTATAATATTGCAACTTAATTAACCAACTCAAATCAAGCGGGTTATAATTTGTAAACCTCGTAGCCATGACTCTTAACCCAAAAACATTTGTTTTAGTAAATTATTTGAAAAACAATAAATGAGTTCAGATGATATGTATAATAAGAAAATAATGCATGATTAAATGAATAACCATGTAATATGAGTTTGTATAAGATAAGTTGTTTGTAAATAAATGTCTTGTGAAAAGTATGTTATTTGTATAAAATGTCTATATGTATCAAACTGAAATGATTCAAATAAACGCTGCGATATATGTAATACCATACAAACACTTATATATAGGAAGTACCAGCGGCGTATCCACCATGCTTGTATCATATTACACACGCATCGTTACTTAATCACTTATTCAAACCAAACCATCAAGATGTAAAATGTTCATGTCTAATGTAAATCATGTAATATGTATTCAATGTGATTTGTATAAATAAATGTAAGATTTAACAAATAACCTTATAGTAGCATATTAAAAGTATACTTTGGATTTGTAAGTAACATATTAAACTATGTTTTTGGTTTCATATATAACATATCAAAATATTCTTTAGATGTGATAAATAACATATTAAACTATATTTTGGTTTCATAAATATATGTTGGTTTTGTACAATACCACACATGAGAGTATATTCAACTATACTTTAATAGTGTGATTTAGGAATTCATTCAGACCTAGTGCATCAAAATACACCTTTGAGACTATAGGAATACCACAAAGGAAATCCCTATTTGGATGGAGCAACAAATTGGTTTCAGACATTCCATGACAACAGGAATGGGGTGTCAAATCCTATAGCGCTATATCATACTAACAATCGGTCTGGTGAACATAAAATGAGTACAATTCAACAATTTATTTTATGTTCTTTGATAAATCAATGTTTAAACCATAATTAGTCATTTCGTTTGTCAAAAGATAAGTAATAACATGTATAATCAATTATACTTTTGGAATCATGAAAATAACAGATAGGTACACATGCTTCACCCCAAAACAGTTTAGAAAACAGTAAAAGAGGGGAATAATGTACTCGCCTGAGATTGCTCAGATGTCTAAAGATAACCACCAAGTAATGCTAGAGATCTCGGAATATCAAACGGCACCTAATATAGGTAACTACATTAATAAACCGGACCTAAATCGGAGGATTTTGATAGAATGAGGGTTCGTAAACCAAACGAGTATAGAGACTCGTGTCATATGGTTTTAACAAAGCCTACATACTAAATGAAACCTAACCTAATTGTTTTCGACCCATTACGACCCATTAAGGTAGCTTATGCTACTTTAACGCGTCGTGCGCGTGAAACGCGTTCGGATCGCCTAACTAGTCCTATGACAAGTGTTATATGCCTAAACATGTTACATAATCAGTTATGTGACAAACGTTTAGGTTACATATGCTTAATTACCAATTATACATGAAAAGGGTATTCTGGTAATTTACCTAAGGCATATAAACTACCTATCATACAACTACTTAAACGATGTGACCATAAGGTATAACCTCGGAAGGTTATCCCCTACACTATGGTCACCTAATGTATTTGGTCGGATCCTAATGATCGACCAAACTGGGTGGGGTTCGAAGGTATAAGCGATTTATTAGATTGCTTACCCTACGACCCTAGATAACGTGGTAATCAGTAGGCATAGTCCCAAGGGACTATAACCATCGTGATTACAATCACGTTGCGAAATTCAAACGAACTTCGCATTGACCATAAGCTGGTCAACGCTGAAAGTCAAACAAAGTTTGACTTTCGGACTCGAAAAGCAGTAAAATAAGGAAAAGAACGAAAGAATACTTACCCAGGGTCCCCGAATGCTAATCCCGATTCAAGAATCTCAGGTATGAAACAATGGTTTCAACTTAGAGCTCCTCAAATCAGAATTCTAGTGATTTTTAAGCAATGGGGGGTGGGGTATTTATAGTATTCGGTCCACCGTTAAGATCGTTTGTCGAATATCGTGCCTTAATCGAAACCGTACAAGTGTCGGAAAGTTGTGGTGCCTAAAAATGATGTTTATCAGCTGAATATGCAAGTTGCAAGTGTGTGGTTGTGGTTAAAACAGCTGGTACACGCTGACTGTTCGTTCTGATCTGTTCTGGGAGTCTGACGCGGGCCGCCTAAGAATGTTAAGAACCTGAGGCGGGCCGCCTAGCTGTCTGATCAGCAAACTTCTTGCAGAATTGACAGTTTTGGTCCCTGCACGTGTTTAAGGCCATTTCCGACACTTCTAAGGCCCGTAAAGCCAACTTTAAGGCCCTAAAATGTTGCCTAAACATTGTGGACATGAAACATGCTCAAAAATATGCCGGAGGTTGGTTCGTTTGGCCGTACGAACGCGATGTTCGCTTAATTACGACGGAATGCGCACAAGCGCGAAAAACGATCCAAATGACGAAACGAATGGATTTTTGGCAAGCCAAACACTAAAGCATAATATAGTCATGCTTACATAAATTTTTGGATGTCCGGATGTATTCAGAACATAAGTTATGCGCGAAAATGCAAACTTGTGCACTTTTTGACATTTTTAGTCCCTGAATGACCCAAAAGTTTATTTTAGCATACCGAACCCCTCAAAGCCTATTTCTAAGCTATGTGAAGGATATTTATGGTATGTTTAACTTATGGTCATGTTCCGGAATGTCTGTTACAATTCAAATTGGCATACTTTCGCAGTTTGTCAACTTTAGTCCCTGTAAGCGATTAAACTTTGATTTCACCACACCAAACCTTCCAAAACTTATATCTAAGTTATGTAAAGGTTATTTAAGGTATGTTAAGCCTATTTCACTATTCCGGAGTGTTCGTTGGATTAAACTGGTTATATTTACGCATCAGAGCGCGTATAACCCTCCAGAAAGCGATTTAAAGCTTAAAATCAGACAAGAGTTGATATGTGTAAAAGATACACATAATTTTACAAATCCCAAGTATGAAATACAATATTTCATTGGTTTGGCATTTGTTTGTCGGTTGAAGTGACACAGGTGTTACACCTTGAACCACCTCTTTTTTGATTCCTTTTAACCCAATGTGCGTATCGAGCAAATCCTTAACCGAAAACGCAAAAATGTTAGGGATTTTGCAACACAAACTTATAATAGGCCATAACATCGTCGTGAAACAACAGGAAGTAAACAAATGTTCCACAGATTCTTCCCCTTCACCGCACAGCACACAATTAGAATCGCCCCTGTCTATATTCCTTCTTTTTAACGCATCCATAGTCGCCAACTTATCCAACCCAGCTCTCCAAATAAAGACATTGCACTTGCTAGGGAGCCACTTGCACCAACCCGGTTGATTACCCTCATTGTACCCAATATTCTTGTTCAGAAGCCATTTAACCACGCCCACGCTGAACTGCTTATTCGGAGATCCGGTCCAAGCCCATCTATCTTTCTCTTCCTTTAACTCTACATTGTGAAGCAAACTGCATAAGCCGATCATCTCGATTGTCTCCTGTCCCTCCCCCAAAGGCCTCCTCCACTGCCAAACATACCTGGATCCCCCTCCATTTATCGATAACCTGTCGCTAATCTTGCAGTCCTTGTTCGCATCTAACTCGAATAAGGCCGGGAACTGATTCATTAAAGGATCATTCCCCATCTAAGGGTCCCTCCAAAACAACAAAGTCTCCCCGTTTCCCACCTCACCTTTGAAAAAACTCCTTAAAGGCGAATTTTCAATTGAGGTGTTAACCAACGTGTTAACAATATTACACCAGACCCCCCCCCCCATAGATTTTCTGACCGGAAACATGTCCCATCTAGATCTCGTTTTATGAACCGCTTCTATGACTTTAACCCACAATTTACTTTTATCCTCCTTGAACCGCCATCCCCATTTAGCCAACAAAGAAATATTGATTTCCTTAAGTTTGCTTAATCCCAAACCACCTTTCCCCAATGGAACAGCCACCCGATCCCACGCAACCTAGTGGACTTTGTTAACCGAATTGCTTACCCCCCCCCCCACAAAAAGTTCCTCATTTTAGGTTCAAGATCCTTAATAACTTAGACAGGAGCTTTATAGAGCGAGAAATAATAGTTCGGTAAACTCTCCAGCACAGACTTAATTAACGTAATCCCCCGCCAATTGAGAGTAAAGCCGCATTCCATTTAGCAAGTCTAGCATCTACTATGTCGTACACCGGCTTCCAATTAGATATCCTATTCATGTTAGCTCCCACAGTCAAGCCGAGATACCTGAACGGGGAACTCATTCGCTTGACACCCAATAATCTCCGCCATATTTTTTAACTCCCCGTTACTAACACCAATCCCAAATAAATTAGACTTGGCAATATTGATCTTTAATCCGGAGCACATATGAAACACACGAAGGATTCGAACCACACTAGAGATATTATCATTATTCAACTCCCCCAAAATAATAGCGTCATCCACATAAAACAAATGAGACACCATCGGGCCATTCGAAGGGGTTTGAATGCCTGACATGTCACACCCCTTTCTGCGGCGGAAGCACGAGGTGTGATCATGAAAGGTTCTCATTGCATACGAAAGGTAAACATGCTACATGCTCGTAAAAATATCATCAAATACCATGATTTGAAAACATAAGTTTAGCGTTACATCGCTAAGTCTCATAAAACATTGTCTTAAAAAGTTTACAACTTTATTTAAAGATAAACATAAGCGACATCCATGAGCATAAGCAAGTTCGCGCGCACATCCATCCTAGTTACCTGAAATACATGTGAGTTTTGGAAAAACGTCAACATAATGTTGGTGTGAATTCATGCAGTTTTTGTGTTTCACGTTTGTATACTTTGTATGAAAACATAGTTTGTGTCATGTATAAATCAAGTTTTCATATATAAATCAAGTATTCATGTGTACACCACGTACTCATATATAATTCAAGTTTTTCTTGAGTACCCCACGTACTCAAGTATAATTCAAGTTTTTCTTGAGTACCCCACGTACTCAAGTAATATTCAAGTTTTAGTATGGTATGAATTTTATGTAAATAAAGTATTCCTGTAAGTATCAGGATTGTTAATGGGTTGCAAAGCCATTAACATGTGGCACGACATAGGAAGTCACCAAACCTTAGGCATTTAGTTGGCATATTCTGAGACACAAAAGCACTACTCGATACTCGCCCTCACCGAGAGTGTGGCTGCCCGGCACCCGTTAGATCTAACCTTTTGTTCTGCGGTCTAGGTATATTGTTGATTAATGGTGCTTATGTACCCTATTCGTGACACGATTTCCCGTTTCATTTCTCATAACGCATCAAACTTGGTACTCGTCCTCACCAAGTGCGCTTTTTGTATTCTTATATCTCGTCACACTTGATACTCGTTCTCACCAAGTGTGCTTCTTATATTCTCATATCTCGTCACACTTGGTTCTCGTTCTCACCAAGTGTGCTTCTTGTTATCATACCATTTGTAAACATAATAATATTTGTACATGTATTTCACCCCCGAAGTTATAAAAACTGAAAACAGTTAAAAAAAGGGGGAGCATGAACTCACAACTTTGCGTTCATGTGCGTCGTAAGCTTCACCGGATTTGCTTAATTAACGTCGTAACCTATACGCGTTTTCTTAACGTTAGTCACTAGACTTGTGTCGCACAAGCACAGTCACTCTCTTTTGTGTATATTTTCTTGTGTTAAAAATATTTTATATTTTTAACTAAGTGTCTTACTTATATTATTTTCTCAAAAATAAATATAAGCTTTTTGTATTTTGCACTTTGCACCCGAATCATGTATCTTGTATGTTGTATGTGTATTTTGTGTTTATACTTCTCATGAGTAATTAGTGTATTTTTAAGTCTTAATACACTAGCACGTATAACACATACTATATACACTTAGCACAAAAGTTGGTGATCAAATAATATATATTTTTCTCTCAAAAATATACATACTTAACATAATTTTTAATCTTGAAGAAATCACCATTTCTTATCACCAAAAATTAGGGAAACCTTGGTAATATTTTTAGATACATTTTTAGGGAATAAGTTTCTCAAAAACTTATATTTTTCTAAGTGTCAAAATTAATAAAAATTTTGACAAAGTTTCCCCTAAAAATGGAGGTTTCCCATGTTTTCAAAACATGTGTTTATTTTCTTTTAAATCATCAACAATATCAACAACACAATCTTTAATTACCAATCTTGTCAAAACAAGCATATACCACAAACTTATGAACTTGGAAGTTTGTAAAAATATGTAGTAATTTACTAGCACATTTAGTAAGTCTTGTTACCTTTAAAAATAAGTTTAGTTTCTTAAAAAACTTTATTTTTAAAGATCTTGAAGTTTCACAACTTCTAGTCATAATTTACCAAACATATTTCTTGTTAAACTTTTCTTGTGACACAAGTGTTTACACACTTGTTTATTCACTAAAATGCTTTTAGTTTATGTAAGGTCCGGGTTTTAACAAAACTAGCATTTTCCGCTTGGTTCTTCCGAAAAACCACTTGATCTACATGTTTAGAGTCTTCTTTTACAAGAAAATTTACTTTTACTCAAGTTCATGTTCGTGAGTGGAAGGGTTCATCATCTTACAACTTTTACACTTAACATATTACTAGTTCATGTTCCATGACACATGATCTAGTATGGTTAGATGACGCTCCATCCCACTACTAGCAACAAGCAACATCAAATATTCACAACAAAGCAAGATTTACAAGATTTACACAACTAGTTTCTTTTTATCCAACATATTCATCTTACTTTCAAGACTTTAAGTTATGATCTTAAGTGTTCTTAATTTTTAACCATTAAATCACCTATTAACCACTCTAAACACGAACAAGATGATGTTTAGAAGCACTTACTACTAGCTCAAGGCTAGGGAAGAAACAAGACGTAAACAAGGTGGATAAAAGCACTAGAGAGAGGTCCTTCAAGATCCGTTGCTTTCAACCTTCCTAAATAGGCTCGAGACACCTTAGAATCACCTTGGAATGTATTGGAATGGATTGAAGATGAAAGTGTGTGTGTGTGTTGTTGAGGCCGTAGCCAAGGAGGGAGGAAGGAGAGAGTTCTTGGGGTTGTGTGATGAATGAAATGAAGTCATGAGCTTTATGTGCAATCTTATAATCCAAGCTCTAGTATTATCCCAAGTGTAATGTGCTTCTAAAGGGGAGACAAGATCCAATGAAATATCATCACAAGATCCTCATGTGGGGCTCCTTTATAACCGGCCCTTAGATTGGGGGGGGGGGTCTTGGTTGCATTCCAATTCCAAGTTACTAATCTAGTTACATGTTAAGTATTAGATTTAGGTGTTTAAGTATGCTAAGTAATATATAGTGCGTTAGGGTGTTCGGGGACCCTAACTAGCTCAGAAAAATAAAAACAATGCTTCTAGCATTATTTTGGTATTCCGGGAAAAGTCCGGTTGTTCGGTTATATACCGGTTCGTTAAAGTGCTAAATTACACTTTTTAGTGTCTTTTAAGTACCTTTTTGTAGCACTTTCGATTCCCAACACTTAGGGAAGTATTCTGGATGATAAAACAAATTTTCTGCATGATATTTATGTTGTTAAAAGCTGATTTGAGATGAATTATATAAAATTCTGCACTTAAAGTGCGTTTCGGGTACTTTTTAGTGCTTATTTTTGCTTTCGCAATGTCTATATATTAAACCCTTGCATGTACTCTTGGGTTTTAATGTACTTTTGTCGTCGGACCTACGCCTAGGCCTCAATTCTATTGTCTGACTGCTTTCTGCAGTTCTGTTGACACAGTGTGTCTTACCGGTGAGTTTACTTAGTATTACTGACGCAACGCTCTCGTTTATGCATAAAGCAATATTGTGTAGTATACAACGTGCATGAATTCACTCGTTTAGCATGTAATCAGTGAATGTTGACATTTAAGCACATAATTGCAGTTATTAAGCAATAATTAAAGTGTACGGAAATTACCGGTTTGTGCCAGTTGTCACATGACATGATCCCTTCATTTTTCACCCTATCCATCATAAAAGATAAAGCCTCCATAACAATTATGAAAAGAAACGGAGAAATCGGGTCACCTTGTCTAATCCCTTTCGAGCACTGGAATTCAAACGTAGGAGATCTGTTAACTAAAACCGAAGACCTGGTCGACTCCACAATTCCTTTCACCCACCCGCACCATCTCGATGGGAACCCCATTTGATTCATAATAAAAAGAAAAAAGTTCCAGTTCACATTATCATATGCCTTCTCGAAGTCAATTTTATGTAAGAATATCTTTTTCTTGAATTTCCTGCCCCAAGTATATAATTCATTGATGATAAGAGGGCCGTCTAGAATATAATTCCCTTTCAAGAAAGAAGATTGAGATTCTGAGATCACCGAACCGATGACTCCTTTAAGACGATTCGCAAGGACCTTTGAAACAACCTTGCTAACTATCCCAATAAGGTTAATCGTCCTATAATTTTTAAGCTCCACCGAATCCTTCATCTTGGGAATAAGCGTAAGAAGTGACGAGCTACATCCTTTATTAAAAACCCCATTATCATACAAGGAATTGAGAACTTTCTTAAAATCTGCCTCGAATAAGTGCCAAAAAGATTTTATGAACATAAAATTCATACCGTCCGGACCGGGAGCCTTGTCGTCCCCACACTCCTTTAAAGCCGACTTTAATTCCAATAAAGAAAAAGGCTCGACCAAATCAGCTTTATCAACCTCCGATAACTGCCTAATGCCTTAACATTCCAAATACGGCCTATTCCGCACCTCTTCCAAAAACCTGTTTCTGAAGAATTTCATAACTTCCAACTTCACTTTCGACGGCTTGGTAACCCACCTCTCCCCGATGTTCAAACCCTGTATACTATTAACGGCTTTCCGTGCGTTAACATGAGCATGGAAAATTTTCGTATTTTTGTCGCCATTTAAAGCGCACTTCGTTCTTGATTTTTGTTTCATCTCCAACATCTTTCCTCTTTCAACTTCCAGGAGTAACTTTTTATTCTCCAAAAACATCCATTCTTCCTCTTCCGTTAACTCTCCAGATTCCATAAAACTCTCCAATTCTTCCAAATCTTCTAACGCCTTACTTACCACCTCCCCCTCTTTATTCTTCATCAAATCTCTCCATTCTTTAAGCCCATTCCTAATCGCCGCAAATTTATTAACCAACCCACAATCCGGAGGCCCATTAAATTCGAACCTGATGTGTGTAAAATGCAAAATATAAATTACATCAAATGAGGAACAAATATGCAGCAAAAAACTAACATAAATACAAGAAAACAGAAGGCTGACCACGGCCCCATGCCCAGCGGACACGAGGGCGTGGCCAGATGCCTGCAGAAAAGACAAAGCTACAGAAGCTTCTATTCCCAGCACAGGGGCGTGCCCAGCTCAACACGGGCCGTGGTCAACGCTAAGATTCGCAGAATCTTGCAAATCTTGATAGTACAAATACGCTTCTGCACACGGGGTCATGCCCAGCCAACACGGGGGCGTGTGGAGCTAATGCAGACATTTTATAATTAATGAAGAAAGAGAAAGAGGATGGACACGGGGCCGTGTTCGGGCTTCTGTGCAGGCTATAAATAGGGATTCTTGGCTCACTTCAAAGGCATCCCTTGGCAAACCACCTCTCTCCCACTTCACCCACACTCCACCACCACTACAACACCCACATCCACCACCATCATCCACCTTAGAGTGTGTGTAGTAGTCTCGGGATCCAAGATTGATAGTAAGAGTTCTTGACAATCAAAGACCATGTTTGCCTAAATCTCTTACATCACTTGGTGAAGACAAGCATTTAGTGTAATACTTCTGATTTTTAATCTTTTCGCACTTTTTTTTTGGTTTTGTATTAATGACTTTAATAACTAATTTCTTATGTTGAAGGTGAAACTTCCTTATCATTTGTCCGTGGTGTCTTGGCATTATTTTACTGTCTATATAAAATAAAAGATTTTAACCATTCATATCTATACGGTCTATATAGAGATATGTTGGCTACCTGGTCGAGGGTTAAGGGAATGGTTTAGTAAGGTTCTTGCCTTGTTCAGTGTATAGATCCTGCAAGGACCTGGGTCAAGCTTACTAGGACCTCTTTCAATACCCACTGCTATTGGATGGCGGGGGTGCGAATGGATTGATCCCCTCTTATGTAAACTACTATTAATACATTAACCCGGCTACTTGGGATTGTATCCCTGCTGACTCAAACCACTTAGCCGAGGGTAACGTCACATTCAAAAGAGGGGCCTACCACATTACGCATTAATAACTTAATTAATTATCTTTCAATATTCCGACCCTTTGGGATTGTATCCTTGCTGACTCAAACCACTGGGTTGAGGGTAACGTCACCTTCAAAAGAGGGGCCTATTACTATAACTAAGATAATCTCTTAAAAAGTGTAAAAGTGCGGAAATCATTAAAGGTTACATTAAAGGCGAATCGAATCCAAGTGATTCATCTTGTCTATCTGTTTTATTTTATTTTTATTTTCATCATTTTACTTTTTATTTTTCATGTTAAAAACCTTTTCTAAAACTTTTGATTTGATTAGACGTTGAGTATAAATCGGTATTAAAAGCTCTTGTGTCCTTGGACGACCTCGGTATCTTACCAACGCTATACGACGCTCACGATGGGTGCACTTGCCCATATGTGTGTTTAGTGTTAGTAAAATATCGTGTTTTATAAATTTAAAACTTGACTAATGTGTTAAAACGGGCTTAAAATATTTATAAAAACATAACACACTCGACACGCATCAAGTTTTTTACGTCGTTGCCGGGGACACAATGATTTTAAGAAAGTTAGGAATCAACGGCCTAATCGTTTTTCTTATTTTTCTTTTTTTAGGATTTTTTCTAAATTTTTCAGCTTCTGCAGACTACAGCACGGGGCCGTGCCTGGTCGGACACGGGCCGTGCCCAGCATCCTTACTGGCAATTTTTATTTTCCGAGTTACAGAGAGCTGAGCACGGGACCGTGTTGGTGCAGCACGGGGCCGTGCTGAACTCTCCAGTAACAGGGATCCGTAAAACAATTACTGTAACCACGACCACAGGGTCGTGTTCAACTGAGCACGGGGCCGTGGTGAGTCTTCTGACCAACGATCTTTTTGTTTTTATCGCAGGACTTGGAACCCAGGCGCCGCACCTGAACTTCCTACGCAGTGCATGAGCTCCAATTCCAATAAAGACATAAAAGAACCTCTAGACGAACCCGAACGCTTTCTAAGAAAAAGACTTAAAGCTAAAAACCAAGAGAAAGTTTCGGGGGACCCTCTTCCAATAGCGGATCAACGTACCCTAATGGATTACCTACGGCCCACGATAGGTAATCTTGGCACCGCTATATGCACCGAATGTCGATGCCAACAACTTCAAACATTGGCCGCATTTGATTCGAATGCTCCAAAACTCCGCAACCTTCCATGGGCTTGCGGACGAAGATCCTCACTTACATATTACCAACTTCTTGGAATAATGTGATACTTTTCGCATCAATGGGGCATCAAACGACGCCATCCGCCTCCGAATGTTCCCATTTTCACTAAAAGACCGAGCTAAGGCTTGGCTTAACACCCTCCCAGTGGGTTCGGTAAACACTTCGGATGAACTAGCCCAAGGAGCTATTAATGACTGAAATTAATACATACTCACAAGAGGACGGGGAATCCTTATATGAAACTTGGGAAAGATTCAAGGAGCTATTAGGAAAATGTCCTCATTATGGTCTTGCGATATGGCAACAAGTATCCACTTTCTATAATGGGTTGTTGCCACACACAAGACAAACACTTGACTCTAGCTCCGGGGGACTTCTAGGTAATCGTCGCCCAAATGAAATTTATAACCCAATTGAGGAAATTGCTCAAAACAATTTTCAGTGGCACACTCCCCGAGGCATAAAATCTATTGCCCCGGGCGCCCATCAGGTTGACGAAAGCACTTCCTTACAAGCCCAAATCGAGGCCCTCTCTTCAAAAATCAAAAAGTTAGAAATGGCAAAAACGGCCTCGGTTATGGCTTGTGAGGGGTGTGGTGGGCCACATGAAAAATGGAGTTGTATGAAGGAAATGGATAATCAAACAGAAACGGTAAGCTACATTGATAATAGACCTAGACCGTCAGGTCCTCCGACGGGTACCTACAACCAAGGATGGCGTAACCACCCTAACCTTTGTTGGAGAGAACCCGGCAATAGTAGTAACCAACAAAATCAAAACCAACGAACAAACTTTCAACAACAAAAAAATGAGTCACAAAAATTCTCTCAACAACAACAAGGGGGACTAGAGAGGCTTGAAGATACTATCTCACGCCTCATCTCCGACACCGAAAAGAAAAACTCGGATCGATTCCAACAAATGGAATCGAACTTTAGAAATCAACAAGCTAGTATTCAAAACATTGAAAAACAACTAAATCAACTAGCTCAAAATTTCTCCGAGGGACCACAAGGCGCGTTACCCAGCAATACCGAAACCAACCCAAAGGTGCAAGTGCATCTCATCACATTGAGAAACCGTACCGTATTACCTCCAACTGAAAAGAGTCCGTCCAACCAACTAACCCGCAAATTCACCGACGCCCCAAAAAGAGACGACTCCTCCGCCAAATCAAGAGCCTTCCAAGAATCCCCTGGTACCCAATCTCGGACGGTTACTTCGCCAAAAGACCGATGAGAAATTCACAAAATTTATAAACTTACTAAAACAATTGCACGTCAATCTTCCATTTGGGGAGGTCCTCACTCAAATGCCTAAATATTCAAAATTTATGAGGGACTTTCTCACTCACAAAAGAAAAACTGAATCATTGCAATTAGTTAATTTAAATGAAGAATGCTCCGCCTTGCTACTCAACAAACTCCCACAAAAGAAAATCGACCCCGGAAGCTTCACTATCCCTTGTTCCATTGGGGAATCACCTATACGCAATGCGCTAGCCGATCTTGGGGCTAGCATCAATCTCATGCCCGCATCAATGTTTGACCGACTCGGACTAGGAAAAACAAGCCCCACGAAGATGAGCATACAACTCGCCGATATGTCTATCAAATATCCACAAGGTGTCGCCGAAAATCTATTGGTAAAAGTCGGAGACTTTGTCTTCCCGGCCGACTTTGTCATACTTGATATGGAGGAAGATACCAAAGTACCACTTATTCTAGGAAGACCATTCCTAGCCACCGCTCATGCAAAGGTGGACATGAATGGTGGGAAATTAACATTGAGGGTTGGAGACAAAGAGATGGAGTTCGGGGTTGAGAAACGAGTAGAAAACGACGACCCGGTCAACTACATGAATGTCATAGACTCAAGCTTGGATGATGTTCTCCGATGGTGCAACATGGGATGCAAAACATCCCACTTGGGTAACATATGACTGATTTTAGGTCTAGCCAATGACCCTTATAAACGTGGCGCACCACGTATGCATTCCACGGAACTATCCTTAGCTTTAGTTTAGATTAACTTTTTTGTTTTCTAGTTTAGTTTTTACTTTTCAGGAATAAAACACACTCCAAATGGTGGAGGTTACTAAGGGAAACTTGAACCCATACCCCATGCATAAAAACAGAGCCTCCCGACAATTTTTCTTCATTACAGCAAGTTCAGCACGGGGCCGTGCTCAGCCCAACACGCCTCGTGCCCAAGGTTCTGCAGAAAACGCCCAGTTCAGGTAACTGGACACGGGGACGTGTTCACTGAACACGCCCCCGTGCCCAGCCTTCTATTAATTATGATACTGGCAATCTGAACACGGGGTCGTGCCCGGACCAACACGGGCCCGTGTCCAGACGCCCAGTAACATAAAATTTTGTGTTTAAACACCTTTTTACACATTCAATCAACCTAAAAACTTAATTTTGGGACACATTGAGGAAAATGTGTAATTTAAGTGTGGGGGGGATGCTAAAATCTTGAAATTTACAAGTCCTAATAATAAGCCTTGCACAAAACTCTATTGGAACCGCTAATCACTCCAAATTTTTTCAAAAACTTTTCGTTTTTTTTACTTGTCTTGGTTTAATTTGGGAATAACAAGTTCTAAAAAGGTTATATTTTTACAAATTTACAACCGATAGCGTCGTGATAAAAAGAACCAACATAAGAAAATTATGAAACGGCATGACAAATCTAGTTAAAATTTGATTATATATACTTGATCACATATAAACCCATTCCCACAAAAAGTGAGTTTTGAGCCTTTATTGAGCATACAAGCATACATCTTTAAACTAAATGCTCATTTTTCGTTTCTTGTGTGAATAGCCGCTTGGTTCTTACGACTCTAGAACTTGCCATGACAATACACTCCCGGTCGTTACCAACTTAAACCCAAGTAAGTAAATGATGGAGGCATTAGGACTAACCCATTTTCTTTTCAACACCATTATTTTTCTTTTCTTTTAACCTACCCAAAATCCCCCTAGTAAACCCCTTTGTGCCTAAACCTTTTCATTTCTAAACCCACAAAACAAACACCCTTTACCCACCAAAATACTTTTTCTTTTAAAACCCCTTATTTTAGTAAAAAGCTCGGTTTTCTTGTGACGTTCTTTAAAAATATGAAGTTTAGCAATAAACAAACAAGTTCCTCAAAAGAAACTTTGTTTGAAAGTGCTTAGTTTAAATAAAAGTTACAAAAACAAAAAGTTTTACGACGACCGACGCTTTTTACGATTTTAGCCCTTTTCACTAACCACTAACCCAAAACCACCTACCTCTAACCCAAGCCTAACCCTTCCCCAAGTCCTCTTGATATTTACAAAGGTTTGTAGTTAAAAAGGAGGGGGATTGATTGCTTGGCAAGCATATGGTAGAAGTCAGTTCCATGCCGGTCTCGAGTGTTTCACAAAAATACATCTTCGGCCGAGTGTTGAGTGATCTCCCATGAGGTATGTGAACTTGTATATAAATGGAATTTTAAAAAGGCATGTTATGCCCAAATAAGTCATTTCTCTTATGAAACGTTCTAGATAAATCATAACGAATAGGATTGTAAATAGCATAAAAATAAAACCCAATAAAGATCTTGGATTCCCGACACTCAAGACAAGCCCAAAACTTCTCTTCTACCCATTCCATTTGGGTGTGTAAGCCACATAATAAAGAGTTTTGCTTGAGGACAAGCAAAGATTCAAGTGTGGGGGTATTTGATGTGTGTAAAATGCAACATATAAATTACATCAAATGAGGCATAAAACTAACTCTTTTTTAGTACTAATGTCGGAAAAAGTGTGCTTTTGTTTTCCTTTTGTATTTTCAGGACCAAATGAGCTTAATTGAACAAAAGGAACGAATATGCAGCAAAAAACTAACATAAATACAAGAAAAGGAATAAACGTGGCATGCCCGACCCCTCGACATCATCTTCTCAAAGCAAAAACAAGAAAACAGAAGGCCGACCACGGCCCCGTGCCCAGCGGACACGGGGGCGTGACCAAATGCCTGTAGAAAAGACAAAGCTATAGAAGCTTCTATTCCCAGCACGGGGGCGTGCCCAGCTCAACACGGGCCGTGGTCAATGCTAAGATTCGCAGAATCTTGCAAATCTTGATAGTACAGATACGCTTCTGCACACGGGGCCGTGCCCATCCAATACGGGGGCGTGTGGAGCTAATGCAGACAAATTGTAATTAATGAAGAAAGAGAAAGAGGATGGACACGGGGCCGTGTCCGGGCTTCTGTGCAGGCTATAAATAGGGGTGCTTGGCTCACTTCAAAGGCATCCCTTGGCAAACCACCTCTCTCCCACTTCACCCACACTCCACCACCACTACAACACCCACATCCACCACCATCATCCATCATCCACCTTAGAGTGTGTGTAGTAGTCTCGGGATCCAAGATTGATAGTAAGAGTTCTTGACAATCAAAGGTCATGTTTGCCTAAGTCTCTTACATCACTTGGTGAAGACAAGCATTTAGTGTAATACTTTTGATTTTTAATCTTTTCGCACTTTTTATTTGGTTTTGTATTAACGACTTTAATAACTAGTTTCTTATGTTGAAGGTGAAACTTCCTTATCATTTGTCCGTGGTGTCTTGGCATTATTTTACTGTCTATATAAAATAAAAGATTTTCACCATTCATATCTCTACGGTCTATATAGAGATATGTTGGCTACCTGGTCGGGGGTTAAGGGAATGGTTTGGTGTTGGATCGTTGTATGACCCGAATGAGTCGATCAGAAGAGTTTAAGTCCAGTTCAAAGGCGGAATCAGAGAACTAGACACGAACACATCTTGTTAATCTTTAATCTGTCAATTATATTGCTTTTAACACTGTTTACAACCTGACAGAAAACCGGCAGCACTTCGTTACACTTTCAGAAGTCGCGTACCAAGTGAAATGATGAGTGCACTATATATAGAGGTATTGATTTCGCTTGAAGATAACCTGAACAGGTTGAAGCGAAATCTATTGTATGTGATTTCGCTTGAACTTGTAACAAGTTCACTTGAAGCGAAATCATCACTAAAACCACATTTCTCAGTTTCTCGAACCTCGTGCACTAGATATCCTATCCTATCTCATGATACAAGACAAAGTCAATAGACGTAATGCACTAACAGACTCCCCCTCGGATATTGACGAAGTCTTCAGTGACTATTCTTCAATATGACACATCTTCATTCTTGATCATTCTGCATCCTCACTTAGATTGTAACATTGTAAGCATCCAACTATCTCTTCTTTTATCAACTTCAGGCTCCCCCTTTCATCAAGCTTTCGTGCTTTGGGATCGACACCTTGCTTTCCATCTATAAGCTCCTAACTTTCATTTTGTCTTCAGACTCCCCCTTAGACTCAGCTTCCGGGATCGTAGTCTGGAATCTCATCTGCAATCACTCAAACATTTATAAGTAACTACATTTTAGACTATCCAGGAATCGTAACCTGGTAATTCCAATCAAATCCTCTAATCCACTCCCCCTATCAACAAACTGTATAGATTTAGCAATATTAAAGAATCCAACTCCCTCAAAGTTAATCATCCAAGTCCAAATTAATGACCTTGGAGATATCACAAACTGTTTTTGAAATTTTTGATTTTAATTCAAGTTTCAAATTAATGAACTTGTTTTATTTTCAGAAACACAATCAGCTTACTTAGATTTTGAAACTCAGCACTCAGACATCAGTTGTCGAAAATAAAGCAGAAATCAAAATCTTTTTGTATTTTTCTGAAAATAAAAAGCAGTAACGAAATATGTACAAACATATTTACAGACAATATTTTTGTTTGAGTATACGTTAGAGGATCATATCAGTTTCCGACAAGTCACAAGTACCGTTGAGCTTAATTTCACTTTATGCATTAAACAATTCACTTAGATTGTCAATATATTTGTCCACTTAAATTTTCACACAAAGTTCAACTGATTCAGGATACGAATTAGGTATTTTAGGAACTTAAACCCATTCATGTGTCCCACCTCTTGAATATACTCCCGTATCCAGAATCCCAATAATCAGTCTTACAGGTAAGAATACTACAATGATATCTGTATATAAATTAGGTATGCGAGGGCCAAGGGATCTCAGATCGATACTTCCGTATACGCAGAGAGATATCAGCTTCGACTTTGTGGTATGTCCTCTTTAGAGGATCTTTTTGCTTACAACAGCAGCATATATCAATTTAATTGTTTCAGCATGCTGAGGGTGTAATGCTATGTTTCAAGCATTTAAGCAAGTATTAGCCAGGGACTAGGTCAGAACTACCGTTCAGCAGAAGTCCCGGAATAATACCCCAGACATCATAGAGTATAAAGACCTAGTATATCAGATTAAGAGACCTTTCAAACGAGATTTCAGGGGTTACCTATATATCCAAGTAGTGTTCCCCACGAAATAAGTAAGTTTGAATTTAGGTTTATATCCCGAAAAAGTTTACTAAATGTATAAAAACCTACCGACACATCCACGGTGAGATCGTTTAACACATTTAAACTTTCCAATTCTTTAGCATACTGTAACTGTCTACTGATGTACTATCATTTCCTCTTTTTACGCAAAAACTCAATTTTGAATTTTATCATGTTTTTGACTTTTTCAAATTTTCAAATGTTTTTGTATTTTCTAACAAACATTACTCCCCCTAAAATGCAAAACCATATAAAGAAAATTTGACAACCAATACTGATAGCTTTGTCTCGCCATCCATTTTCTGCATCTCATGCTCTGTTTTACAGAAAATATAACACACCCCCATGATATACAACCCATTGATCTTAACAGTTTGAAAACCGTTTTTCAATCTGATGAAAGTAATCATGTTTGTTCAGCCGTGAGGGTTTCGGCATATTCAATCAACACATATTTTTGTATTTTTTTTTTTTAATATTTGACAAAAATTAAAAACAAAACATATTTTTGGTTTTTCAAATTTTTCAATTTTTAGGGTTTTTGAAAATATTGTTTATTTATTTACAGAAAACATATAAACTTCCTGTTTCAACCAACACAGGATCTAGCAGCCTCCTCTCCTTGTTGTGACAGGCTGCTCCAACCTCCAATTTCACAATCTTCAGATTTGTTGAGCACCTGCACATTCAGCTAACTGAATTACTTGAACAATTTAGCCCAGGTCTGTTGAACCGTAGGCATTTCAACACAAAAATTTTCATTCAATGCTGGAAATTCTTTGTCATTTTTCACAAAAACTTTCTCAATTTTAACTTCAATTTTCTCATCTTTTACCAAATCAACATGTTTCTTAACACTCCATGTTTGACCTTTTGGTGTACCTCGTTTGTAAAAATGTGAATCTTTTTTAACACTATGATTTTGAACAACAACTCTTGGTTTCCAAAATTCTTGAGGTTTTGTCATATCAACTGTAGTTTTCCAACTCTGTGTTGTTCTGAATCTGGGTGTGTGAGAATTCCAGATCTGTCTTGAATCGAACCTATTTGGGTCTGATTTCCAGTTTTGATTCGAAGCAAACTTGTTTGTGTTGTACCTCCAAGTTTGTTTTGATTCAAATCTGGTTGACCTTTGTCTCACATTCTCAGATTTTTGTTTCTCAGCATCAAACTTCTTTTTGTCAACATCCACAGGTTTTAGATTAGGACACTTGCGTGCAAGATGTCCCTTTTGATCACATTTGAAACATGTTCTCATGGACACATCTTTGACTTGTGGTTGTTGCTTTTTCTTTAGAGCAAAAAATTCATCATTAGACTGTTTCATTTTGAGTTCTTTTTCTTTTTCTAAACTTCCTCCTTGAACAAAACTCATTTTTGTCTGAAAATTCGGCATTTCATTTTTGTTTCGATGTTGTTTCTTCTTATAACCCAACCCAGCCTTCATGTTCTTCTTTTTGAAACCAGGTTTGTTATACGAACCTCTATGACTCTTACCGACAAACTTTGAAATCTCAGACTTCTCAATCTCAACCATTTTGAAAACTTTGTCAACCTTTTCTGAAATCACATTCTGAATCGGAAATACAACATCTAAGAATAATTTGTCCGATCCAATCATGGTATAAACCAATCCTTTTGAATCATCATTCAAATTTTCCTCGGATTTTGTGTTTTTCAGATAACCATCATGAATATTTCCTTCATCTTCATCCTGTGATTCAGATTTACCTGTATCAACCGACTCTTCTTTCAACACACTTTCAACAACTTTACCTACCACCTCTGAATCATGAGAATCATCAGATTTGGAATAGGTTATGTCAATGTTGTCTGGCAATTGGTCTACCATGTTGAAAGCTTTTTCGACCTTTTCCTCATCATAAAATGCAAATTTTCCCGGTGGTGGAACTTGATGAAACTCTGAACCAATACCTTTCTTGTTCTGCTCAGACTCACCATCACTCGGTTTTATATTGAAAATTCGTTCAAGCACATATGACGACACGTGGTAACTCTTTAACTTGTTGTTATCCTGTTCTAAATCAGCAATCTGTCGCTTTAGCTTAGCAACATCCTCAATATAGGAATTAACAACATCTTGTTTTATAGAATACATTCGTTTAAGCTCTTTGGTTGTTTCAGACATATAATTCATTCTAGATTGAGCATATTTCATTTCATCTTTCACTTTGTCATATGACTCTTTCATAATATCATATGCTAATTTCATTGAGTCATAATCTTTCTTCATTTCTTGACAAGCAATTTCTTTTTGTTCACATTCATTTGTCATTTTCAAAACATTTTCTTTCAAAACTTCATTTTCCTTTTCTAATTTGTTACATTTTTCTGAAAGTTTTTCATCATTTTCTTTAAAAACTTTTTCTTTTTCCAGCATTTCTTTGCATTTTTCTTTGAAAATGTTTTCAATTTTTGTGAACTCAAGATCTCTTTTTCAAAATTGCTCATCTTTTTCAGTACAAGCTCTGCACGGTTCCATGCATTTCTTGCACTGATCAATCAGTTTCAAGTTTTCAGAATCAGAATTTACCTCAGTGATTGGCACTTCGGTGTTTTCAGCAATCTCTGTCTGCTCAGCAACATCTTGCTTCTTTTCAACACTAACTTCATTACCAGCATCACCAACTTTCAAATTCTCATTCTTTTCTTCTTTTTCTTCTTTCTTCACCTCTTCTTCAATCTGCTGTTCTACAGTAACAGCTTCCTCTTTAACCTCTTCAGCATCTTTCTTCAAATTGTTCACCATTTCTTCAACCTTCTTCTTCATTCTCTCTTCATCCCTTTTTCTCAGACACGATAACATGGCATATCTGATATCCTTTTCATATTGCTTAGCATATTTGTCATCTTTCAATACTCTTCTATAGTATTCAGCTCTTAACGGGACTGCAAGAAGAACATCATCAAATATTATGTCTTTCCTGGGAACAACCGGTTCTCCTTCTCTGTTATAATAGCATTCTCTCTTTTTATCCCATCTTTTGCTACCGACAGCCATCTCATACTCCTCCTGCATATCATCCATTCTGTTTAAAACCACATTTCTTTCTCTGTAAGTCTTCTCACTTAAGATCTCTTCCCGAGTTTTCTCTTTGATCTCAACTTTTTCTTCATGGACTTCAGCAATGTCTTTGTCTTTGTTTTCATCTTGAATCTCAGCAACAAAAACAAACTTTCTTTCTTCTGTCATAGATCTCCCGTGAGCTGTTTTACGAACATTCTCTAAACGATCTTCTTCTGGACAAACTGTGCTCCAGTCAAATCCTTCATCATCGTGAATTACAAAACAAGCTCTTGATCTAGGTTTGTCTCCAATCAACTTTGGTTCTTCTCTGCTTCGATGGTAAATCGCCTTTCGATAATAATCATCGTTAAAAGGACGTTCACTTCCTTCACCAACTTCAGAATTTCTGCATTCTCTTTTAAAATGACCCTTTTGCTTGCATTTGAAGCAGGTCACTTTGGATTTGTCGAATCCAAGCTTTGTTGACGCACCTCCAAGAGATTGTTTCCCGGTAATCTCCATATACCTCTGAGCTCTGCGAATACAACTAGCTAAACACCAACGGATGTCAATGAGTTCCATCTCTTCCGGATCAATCTGGTCGTAGTCTTCTTTGGTCAATTCAGAGTTTCCAATTTTGCCAGCTACTAGACCTTCATATGACTCCAAAACAGATGCAAGAAAACTCATTTGCTGCTTCGCTGCATTGATGCTCATTGCAGGAGAATTCTTCAGTTTAAGAGCAATGTTGCACAGAATTTTTTCAGAATCGTCAGAATTTGTCTTTGAAGATGAATGGTATCTAGAATGATGACTTGTTGACGTTGTTGTTGGTTCTTTCATCTTTTCACCACTAAATGCTGTTTTTGGTGAACCAACACCTTTATCAGAAAGCACACTGCTTTTGTAGTACAAGCCAACGTTCTGTTTATGTGAAGAATCAGTCATCTTGTTTTGCTTCTGCAACTCCAAATCATGACTTTCAATCTTTTCAAACAAAGCATCAAGAGTAATATTATCATACACAGCATCATTTTTCAAAATAAAAACAAACGTTTGCCACTGATCAGCTCGTGGTAATGCTTCAATCACTTTGTCAATAAGTTCCTCTCTTGTTTTGTTTATCTCTAATCTTTCCAATTCAATTTTTAGATGACAGAATCTCTCAATCATTTGCCTCACCGACTCTCCTTTTATGTTATCAAACAGATCAAATTCTTTCTTTAATAAAGCGATTTTGTTCTTTTTAATCTGTTTACCCCCTTCAGCTTTAACACGTAAAGCTTCCCAGACAGACTTAGATGACCCGTCATGAGTTAGTAAAGCAAAGATATCGTTTCTGATTGCGGACTGGATCAATGCTATCATTCTCTGTTCAGCTCCAAATTCAGCTTTATCTTCTCTAGTAAACTTCTTGAATACAAGATCTTCGCCTTTATCGTCTTTTGGTTTTTCATACCCATACTCCAAGCAAAACCAACTTTCATGAGCATACGCCTTTGCCCAGTTGATAAAGCGTTCCTTCCACCATGTATAATCATCAATACTATCAAGAGTTGGTGGCTTTGAGTGAGTTCCGTAGAAGTTATCATGCTTGATATTTTCATTGAGCGCCTTCGTGATGGTTTTTGGTGTAACATTTGTAGCCTCAGACGATTCGGTTGCGAACGCGTTGTAAAACGTGTTGAAGAATTCCTCAGCCATTATGCAAACCTTGAATTACCTGAATCACACAAATAAACACAATCAGTTCAAACAATATTAAACAACTTGAAATAGACTGACACTCGGTATCCGTGAAATGTTCTCGACACGAAATTTCACTTTTCAAGCAAAATAGCGAACTCAAGCGAAATCCCAAGTTGAATTGAAATCAGACTTCAAGCGAAATCTCTTGACCAACAACTTTCAAGCAAAATCAAGTGTTAAACAGTTTGAAGCGAAATCAATTGTTCTGACTTGAAGCGAAATCAATGACTGATGTCCTGAAGCGAAATCAACTATTCTGACTTGAAGCGAAATCAATGACTATGTCTTGAAGCGAAATCATATACTATTACTTGAAGCGAAATCAGATGTGATTCTGTTCAAGCGAAATCTTGCTGAAATAAGGATTTTCAAGCGAACTTAACTATTTCGCTTCAAACAATCAATGTTTTCAAGCGAAAACCTGCTGAATGTTACGAACACTCTCAAGCGAAATCAAGTTTCTGTCCAATTTTTGTCATTTTTACTTCGAATTTCGGTCTCAAACTTTCAAGGCTTTGATAGACTACTGTTTTATACAATCGGTGAAAAAACTCAGACCATTTTGACCGTTAAATCTCGTCCAGATTGAAAAAGAAGGTGTAGAAGTCAGAAAAATAGATGATATCAAGCTAAACTCTTCTTCCTGAGCTCTGATACCACTTGTTGGATCGTTGTATGACCCGAATGAGTCGATCAGAAGAGTTTAAGTCCAGTTCAAAGGTGGAATCAGAGAACTAGACACGAACACATCTTGTTAATCTTTAATCTGTCAATTATATTGCTTTTAACACTGTTTACAACCTGACAGAAAACCGGCAGCACTTCGTTACACTTTCAGAAGTCGCGTACCAAGTGAAATGATGAGTGCACTATATATAGAGGTATTGATTTCGCTTGAAGATAACCTGAACAGGTTGAAGCGAAATCTATTGTATGTGATTTCGCTTGAACTTGTAACAAGTTCACTTGAAGCGAAATCATCACTAAAACCACATTTCTCAGTTTCTCGAACCTCGTGCACTAGATATCCTATCCTATCTCATGATACAAGACAAAGTCAATAGACGTAATGCACTAACATTTGGTAAGGTTCTTGCCTTGTTCAGTGTATAGATCCTGCAAGGACCTGGGTCAAGCTTACTAGGACCTCCTTCAATACCCACTGGTATTGGATGGCGGGGGTGCGAATGGCTTGATCCCCTCATATGTAAACTACTATTAATACATTAACCCGGCTACTTGGGATTGTATCCATGCTGACTCAAACCACTTAGCCGAGGGTAACATCACCTTCAAAAGAGGGGCCTACCACATTACGCATTAATAACTTAATTAATTATCTTTCAATATTCCGACCCTTTGGGATTGTATCCTTGCTGACTCAAACCACTGGGTTGAGGGTAACGTCACCTTCAAAAGAGGGGCCTACTACTATAACTAAGATAATCTCTTAAGAAGTGCAAAAGTGCGGAAATCATTGAAGGTTACATTAAAGGCGAGTCGGATCCAAGTGATTCATCTTGTCTATCTGTTTTATTTTATTTTTATTTTCCGCATTTTAGTTTTTATTTTTCATGTTAAAAACCTTTTTCTAAAACTTTTGATTTGATTAGACGTTGAGGATAAACCGG
The DNA here is from genome assembly GCA_030545235.1 of Helianthus tuberosus. Classification (NCBI taxonomy): domain Eukaryota; kingdom Viridiplantae; phylum Streptophyta; class Magnoliopsida; order Asterales; family Asteraceae; genus Helianthus; species Helianthus tuberosus. The sequence continues at coordinate 69,579,661 of CM060410.1, read as the reverse complement.
TATTAAAAGCTCTAGTGTCCTTGGACGACCTCGGTATCTTACCAACGCTATACTACCCTCACGATGGGTGCACTTGCCCATATGTGTGTTTAGTGTTAGTAAAATATCGTGTTTTATAAATTTAAAACTTGACAAATGTGTTAAAAAGGGCTTAAAATATTAATAAAAACATAACACACTCGACACGTGTCACACCCCGACCACGTAGAACATACAAAACGTGGCGGAAACATCGGGGAGTGTTGTAACAAAATTAATTGTTTCAAATCCATGGAAATTGAAGTTTCGTTTTATTGATTAAAAATGTTACAATGTCTTAACAAACAAAGAAATACAACATAATTAACTAGTCTTGCATCTTTTATTGTCACTAAAGCCCAAGTCTGCCTATGTGTATCTTGATCATCTTATGCAACAGCTCCTGAAAAACACATGTGAAAATAGGTACGTCAGCATAAAAATGTCTGTGAGATACATAGGTTTTGTGAAAATAGGTTTCATGACTTATGTTTGAGAAAATGTTTAGTCATGAACCTTGTAATTTGCTTTGTTTTGTAAATCATTTGAAAAACGATAAGATCAGATGATATGTATAAATAAAAGAATAATGTATGGTTAAATGAATAACCATTGTAAAATGAGTTTGTATAAGTTAAGTTGCTTGTAAAACAATGTATTGTGAAAAGTATGTTATTTGTATAAAATGTTATATGTCTCAAATTGAAATGATTCAAATAACGCTACGATATGTAATACCATACAAACACTTATATATAGGAAGTACCAGCGGCGTATCCACCATGCTTGTATCATATTACACACGCATCGTTACTTAATCACTTAATCAAACCAAACCACCAAAGTAATGTTTAACAATTGTAGAAATGTTTATGTATGGTCAAATACGGTTCACATGGTTCACAGATACAAACGATTCATAGATACAAACGGTTCACAGATACAAACGGTTCACAGATACAAACGGTTCACAGATACAAACGGTTCACAGATACAAACGGTTCACATAGTCAAATGATTACAACGGTTCACATAGTCAAATAGTTATAAACGGTTCAAAATGTAATATAATGTGTTCATATACTGGATGAGCATATGCAACAAAATGTAATGTAAAACAATGTACTAAGTATGCACACAATGGACATACATAGCATAAAATGTAATGAAATCATGTACTATAATGTACTAACGAACATAGCAGGTATATGATGTGAAAACGGGAAAGTGTCACACCCCGACCACGTGTAACATACAAAACGTGGCGGAAACATCGGGGAGTGTTGTAACAGAATTAATTGTTTCATAACCATGGCATACAAAGTTGTATTTTAATTAATAAACAAGAGTTTCATTGTCTTAAACAGGAAATACAAAGTTTATAACATAATTAAACAAAGTCTATCATCGTTTTTAGTCTCTAAGGCACAGGTCCGCCCTAGTGTCATGATCGTCATCCTATGGAAAAGCACCTGAAAACACATGTGAAAATAGGTACGTCAGCATAAAAATGCCTGTGAGATACATAGGTTTTGTGAAAATAGGATTCATGACTTGAGTTTAAGAAAATGTTTAATCATGAACCCCGTACTTTGCTTTGTCTTGTAAATCATTTGAAAAACGATAAGTTCAGTTGATATGTATAAATAAATGTAAGGTTAAATGAATAACCATTTAAAATGAGTTGTATAAAATAAACTGTTTTGTAAAACAATGTCTTGAGAAAAGTATGTTATTTGTATAAAATGTAATATGTCTATACTGAAATGATTTAAATAACGTTACGCTATGTAATATTATACAAACACTTATATATAGGAAGTACCAGCGGCGTATCCACCATGTTTGTATCATATTACACACGCATCGTTACTCAAATCACTTACCCAAACAACCACCAATGTAACTTATTCATGTACAAATCAATTGTCAAGTGTTATTGTGTAAACCATATCAAAATGTCTATGTCTAATGTAAACTACCAAAAGTGTATATCAATGTCAAAATGTTTATGTTCCATGTAGATCATGTAATGTGTAACCAAAATGTCATGTATGGTAAGTGAAATATATCAACTAAACCATATGTAAAATGCACAAAAACAAGGTATTGAAGTAAGACATGGTTTAAATCAAAGTTATGTTTTGTGTAACAAATGCATGCTATACTGATACAAACATTTATGCGGTATTGTTAAAATGCATACATCCAAGCCTTGAGACTGTGGCGATAAACCCTTAAACAAATTAAAGGTTTATCTAAGTTATGTATATCGAATTCGGTCATTCCTTCCAATCCAATCAAACCCAGGATTTCAGGAACGGGAGTTGTCAATTCCTATGGTACCACTACCTACAAACGAATGGCGTGATCAATGTTAATGAATGTATTGTTCCATGTTAAACAAACCAAATGTCATAACCAAAATGTAAGCATATGAAAACGATGCACTAAGTATGTAATCAAATGAACATACGTAGCGTGAAATGTAATGAAAAACGATGTACTAAGTAATGCACACAATGGGCACACCTAGCATGAAATGTAATGTAAAACGCTGTACTAAGTAATGCACACAATGGGCACACATAGCATAAAATGTAATGTAAAACGATGTACTAAGTACGCACACCATGGGCATACATAGCATGAAATGTAATGAAATCATGTACTATAATGTACTAACGAATATAGCAGGCATATGATGTTAAAGTAGGAAAGCATGAAAGTAACAAGTAGGCACATGTGTTCCACCCCAAAATGTTTGGAAAACAGTAAAAGAGGGGTCTATGTACTCACTTGAGATTGCTCAGTTGTCTAAAGATAACCACCAAGTAATGCTATAGATCTCGGAGTCAAACGGCACCTAATATAGGTAACTAGGTTAATAAACCGGACCTAAATCGGAAGATCGGGTAGCATGAGGGTTTGTAAACCAAACGAGTATGGAGACTCGTGTAGTATGGTTCAACAAAGCCTACATACTAATTGAAACCTAACATAATTGTTTACGACCCATTACGACCCGTTTAGGTAGCTTATGCTACTTTAACGCGTCGTTCGCGTGAAACGCGTTCGGACCGCCTAACTAGTCCTATGACAAGTGTTATATGCCTAAACATGTTACATTATCAGTTATGTGACAAAAGTTTAGGTTACATATGCTTAAGTACCAATTATACATGAAAAGGGTATTCTGGAAATTTACCTAAGGCATATAAACTACCTATCATACAACTACTTAAACGATGTGACCATAGGGTATAACCTCGGAAGGTTATTCCCTACCTACTATGGTCACCTAATGTGTTTGGTTGGATCCTAATGATCGACCAAATGGGTCGGGTTCGAGGTATAAGCGATTTATTAGATCGCTTACCCTACGACCCTAGACAACGTGGTAATCAGTAGGCATAGTCCCAAGGGACTATGACCATCGTGATTACAATCACGTTGCGAAGTTCAAACGAACTTCGCATTGACCATTTCTGGTCAACGCTAAAAGTCAAACAAAGTTTGACTTTCTAACTCGAAAAGCAATAAAATAAGGAAAAGAACGAAAGAATACTTACGAAGGGTCCCCGAATGCTAATTTCGATCCGAGAATCTCAGGTATGAAACAATGGTTTCAACTTAGAGTTTCTAAGATCAAAATTCTAGTGATTATGAAGCATGGGGGGTGGGGTATTTATAGTAAAAGGTCCACCGTTAAGATCGTTTCATGGAAAGGAGGGCACGATCAAGGCCGTACACTTGTCGGGAAGTTGTGGTGCCTCAAAATGCTCACCACCATAAGGAATCAACACTTGGCAAGGGGTTAGGGAGTGCAAAACAGCTGCAAACAGCTATTAAATACACTTAATCTGGTCCAGAAGGGGGCTAGCGTGACGCTAAGGCCCCCCGCGTCACGCTAGGCCCCTGTTTTGGCAGATTTTACAGAAATGGTCCCTGCACCTTGTTTAAGCGATTTTCGATGCGTTTGAACTCCGTTAACCTCATTTCAAGGATCTAAAATGAAGTTAAAGTATAGGGAACTCAAAATATGCTCAAAAATATCTAGGATGTCGGTTCGTTTGGCCGTACGATCGCGATGTTCGCTTAATTTCGACGGAATGCGCACAAGCGCGAAAAACGATCCAAATGACGCGACGAATGGATTTTTCTTATGGCGAACACTAAAATATAATATATTCATGCTTGCATGAATTTTTTGGATGTCCGGATGTATTCAGAACGTGAATTATGCGCGAAAGTGCAAACTTGTGCACTTTTTGACACTTTTAGTCCCTGAATGACCCAAAAGTTTGTTTTAGCATACCGAACCCCTCAAAGCCTATTTCTAAGCTATGTAAAGGATATTTATGGTATGTTTAATTTATGGTCATGTTCCGGAATGTTTGTTACAGTTCAAATTGGCATACTTTCGCAGTTTGTCAAGTTTAGTCCCTGTAAGTGAATTAACTTGTTTTTGCCATACCAAAGCCTTTAAAACTTATTTCTAAGTTATGTAAAGGTTATTTAAGGTATGTTGAGTATATGTTGATGTTCCGGAGTATTTGTCGCGTTAAACTGAGTACGTTTACGCACCAGTTTGCGTATAACTCTCCAGAAAGCGATGTAGAGTTTGAAATTACATAAAAGTCAAAACATGAAAAATGTACAACACAACCAAACAAACATTGGGATCAAATAACATTGTTTTATTGATAATAGAACTGTTCATAGTGATTACAAACACAGTTGTTACAGTCTCCCCTACTTGTGGAAATTTCATCCCAAAATTTATTTAGAGGAAACTCGTGGGAAAAGATGTGGATATTTCGCCTTCATTTGATCTTCGCGTTCCCAAGTAAACTCGGGTCCACGTTTAGCTTCCCAGCGAACTTTGACCAAAGGAATGCGCTTGCGTTTAAGCCACTTGACTTCACGTTCCATGATTTCCACTGGCTTCTCAACAAATTTCAGTGTTTTGCCAACACGAATTTCGTCGAGAGGTATGTGGAGGTTCTCATCAGCTGAACACCTCTTGAGATTGGACACGTGAAAAGTTGGATGAACATTTCCAAGTTCAGGAGGTAACTCAAGTCTGTAGGCTACCTTTCTGATTCTTTCGACGATCTTGAATGGTCCAACGTATCTAGGTGAAAGTTTTCCTTTCTTTCCAAATCTGATCACACCTTTCCAAGGTGAGACCTTAAGTAATACTCGATCACCGACTTGAAATTCCAAAGGTTTGCGTTTTGGATCCGCGTAACTCTTCTGACGGCTCATAGCTGTCTGAAGGTTATCGCGAACTTTCTTGACCTTGTCAGTTGTCTCTAAAATGAGGGCAGGTCCAGTAAGTTGAGCCTCGCCGATCTCATTCCAGCAGACTGGTGAACGACATTTTCGACCATAGAGAGCCTCGAAAGGAGCCATTTTGATGCTGGTGTGATAACTGTTGTTGTAGGAGAATTCAATCAATTTAAGATGTGAATCCCAACTACCACCAAAATCGATCACACAAGCCCTAAGCATATCCTCCAGAGTCTGGATTGTTCTCTCAGATTGACCATCCGTTTGCGGATGATAAGCTGTGCTCAGATTAAGTTGGGTCCCCATAGCAGATTGCATGGTTCTCCAAAAGTGAGAAGTGAAACGAGCATCTCTGTCAGAAATGATGTTCAAAGGAACACCATGTCGAGCCACAATTTCATCTACATAGATTTGAGCAAGTCTGTCAGCAGGAAAATCCTCGCGGTTTGGCAAGAAATGCGCTGACTTAGTGAGACGATCAACGACTACCCAGATGGCATCATGACCTTTCTTTGTGCGTGGAAGTTTGGTAACAAGATCCATAGTAATGTTTTCCCATTTCCAAACTGGGATCTCTGGTTACACTAATAAACCAGAAGGACGTTGATGTTCAGCCTTAACCTTAAGACAAGTAAGGCATTTTGATACGTATAAGGCAATATCTTTCTTCATACCAGGCCACCAATAGTGAATACGAAGATCCTTATACATCTTATCTGAGCCCGGATGAATAGAATAACGAGACTTATGGGCTTCATCCATAAGCAAGGTACGAAGATTATCTAGGCTTGGGACCCACAAACGGTCCATGAAGTAATACGATCCATTGTCCTTCAGTTCCAGAGTAGGTGTTATGTGATAGGGAAATTCCTTATCCATCAAACCTTGTGAAACACAAGATTGTTGAGCCTGAGAAATGCGGGCTTGGATATCGGATCGGGCTTGAATAACAGATTGAACACGTACACAATGAAGCTTAGTACGTTCCTTATGACTCAATGCATCAGCTACGACATTCGCCTTACCAGGATGGTAGCGAATTTCGCAGTCATAGTCGTTTAGAAGCTCAACCCAACGTCGTTGCCTCATGTTGAGTTCTTTCTGGTTGAAGATATGCTGAAGACTTTTATGGTCCGTGAAAACCACACATTTTGTACCGTACAAATAGTGTCTCCAGATCTTTAGAGCAAAAACAACTGCACCCAACTCAAGATCATGAGTGGTGTAGTTCTTCTCATGTATCTTCAACTGCCTCGATGCATATGCTATGACTTTGTTCCTTTGCATAAGAACACAGCCAAGACCCAGTTTAGATGCATCGCAATAAACAACGAAGTCATCATTGCCCTCTGGCAAAGTTAGAACAGGCGCGTCGCAAAGCTTCCGCTTCAAGTGTTGAAAAGCTTCCTCTTGTTTGTATCCCTAATAAAAGGGCATTTTCTTCTGAGTTAGAGCAGTTAGAGGAACTGCAATTTTCGAGAAGTTTTCTATGAAGCGGCGATAATAACCCGCTAGACCAAGAAAAGAACGAACCTCAGTAGGAGTAGTAGGTGTATCCCAATCCTTAATCACACTGATCTTGGAGGGATCTACATGAATACCTTGTTCGTTGATAATATGTCCTAAAAATTGAACCTCTTTAAGCCAGAATTCACACTTGGAGAATTTGGCGAAAAGTTGCTCTTTCTTTAGGAGTTCCAGAGTAAGACGAAGATGTTGCTCGTGATCAGCTCGCGTCTTAGAGTATATCAAGATGTCGTCAATAAAAACAATGACGAACTGATCCAAATAAGGTTTGCAGACCCTATTCATTAAGTCCATGAAAACAGCAGGAGCATTAGTCACACCGAATGGCATGACTGTGAACTCATAGTGCCCATACCGAGTACGGAATGCTGTCTTGGGAATATCTTCTTCATGCACCCGAAGTTGATGATACCCAGAACGTAGATCAATCTTCGAAAAATAAGAAGCGCCCTGTAGCTGATCAAAGAGATCGTCTATGCGAGGTAGGGGATATCGATTCTTGATTGTAAGCTTGTTAAGCTCACGATAATCGATACACATCCTAAAAGATCCATCCTTCTTCTTGACAAAAAGAACGGGAGCACCCCAAGGTGAAAAGCTAGGACGTATAAAACCTTTGTCAGAGAGTTCCTGAAGCTGCTTAGACAACTCTTGCATCTCAGACGGTGCAAGACGGTATGGAGCTCTGGCAATAGGATTTGCACCAGGTACGAGATCTATGCGGAACTCGACTTGGCGTGCTGGAGGTAGACCAGGTAAGTCTTCAGGGAATACTTCAGAATAATCCCGAACGACAGGAATATCTGAAATAGACTTACCCTTGCCTTTATCTTATGTAACATGTGCTAAGAAAGCCACATAATTCTTCCGCAGATATTTTCGAGCTTTAAAACAAGACATGAGTTTGAGACCACCGGTAGGCTTCTCACCTTGAACCTGCAGGATCTCTCCTGTCGAAATCGGCACACGAATAATCTTCTCAGAACAAACTATCTCTGCATGATGCTTGGATAGCCAATCCATACCCACAATGACGTCGAAGCTTCCAAGTTGCATAGGCGTGAGGTCGATAGGAAAAAGATGGTCGTTAAGGTTCAACTGGCAGTTGCGAAGAACAGAATCAATAATAATGGGTTCACCATTAGCAACTTCTACTGTCAAAGGTTTTCCTAGTTTCGTTCTAGACACGCGAAGCATTGGCTCAAAAGACAATGACACGAAACTCTTATCGGCACCCGAATCAAAAAGAACAGATGCAGGCTGATTATTAATAAAGAACGTACCGTTCACCACGTTATCATCCGCCTGCGCCTCTTGGGCATTCATGTTAAAGGCTCGGCCTTGAGCCGGAGCCTGATTCTGGTTCTGATTCTGGTTGGCTAGCCTTGGGCATCGGTTTCTGTAGTGGGTCAGATCCCCACAATTGTAACAAGCACCAGGTGGGTATTGTGGTCGTGCAGCTTGACCCTGTTGCTGAGCAGGAGGATGAGCAACTTGTTGAGCCGGGTTCTGAACTGCCCGGTTCTGAGCAAACCGACAAACATCGGCAAGATGACCTGACTTCCCACAGCTAGTACAGAAACGGCACTGATGTTGCGGCTGATGGTGACTGTTGCATCTATTGCACAAAGGTGCATTCCCTGAATAGGGTTTCTTCGCTGGAGGCTGTGCGGGTTGGTTGGGAGCTGCCTGGTTAGCTTGAGCAGTGATGGCAAAATTTTGGGAAGCCTTACGCTTCCTTGACCCTCTCGAAGAACCAGAATTCTTCCCATTCTTGTTTTGACCTTTCTTGCTATCTTCCCTGTCAGCCGACTGCTTCTTGCCCTTGTCACCCTTCCTGTGTAGCTTATTCTTCCTAATCTGCGACTCAGTCAATGTCGCCGATAACTCGATCGCCTGACGAAGTGTGGTAGGGTTACTACCAGTAATGATGTCTTGTACTGAGTCAGGTAGGCCGTCGATGTACCTTTCGATGGCCTTGTCGAGTGGGGTAACCATAGTCGGGCAAAGCAGACTTAACTCCTCAAACCTGTCAGTATAAGCCCTGTGCTCACCACTATCTTGCTTCAATACATCAAACTCTTTCTCCAAAGCTCGCTGCTCATGACGAGGACAGAATTCCCTCATCATAAGGGCTCTAAGTTCAGCCCATGTCTGCGCGAGAGCAACTTCTGCACCTTGGTCCCTCATAACCCCGTTCCACCATGTCAAAGCCCTCTTCTGAAATACGCTCGAAGCAAACTCGACTTTGCGATTTTCAAGACACTGCACGTGGCGAAAAGTATTCTCAATGCTCTCAAACCACTGAAGAAGCCCAGTCGCTCCCTCAGAACCACTGAACTTGAGTGGTTTAGCCGAGTTGAAATCCTTGTATTTGCACGGACCATTGTTATTGTTGTTGGCTTGTTGCCATTGAGCAAAGAGATTTGGGAATTGGGCAGCCATCTGCTGTGCAATAATTTCTGCCAGCTCGGCAGTAGCTATCTGGTTCTCGCGTCGAGGAGGCATTCTAAAAGAGGAAAACATGAAAAGAACCGAGTGAGATGATTGGATGAAGAGAAATGAGATGAAACGAAATCAACAAAAGCAAAGATGGTGGTCATTTGTCCGTATCACAAAGTAAACAAACGACACACAGTGACTAATCAAAGTAAATGGATCAGAAATAATGTATTTCGAAGACATGCTCGCCTATAAGTGAACACTCATCCCAAGAATTCCCAGGTAAGCACAACTGGTCTCGCGTCTGGTTGAGATGTATACGAAGTGCTTGCCTAGACAGAAAAATCAGAATACAGGCATTCACCCTTCCAGTTTGCACATGTTCTCATTATTTAAGACCCAAAACATTGACGAGATTTTGAAAATTTGAAGGCACAAGGCCAAAAATTTTAGTTAAACTGAAAGGGTTCAAAACCTTACAATTGAGGGTTCAAAACCTTGTAATAAATTATTCAAAAACAGAAGATTGTTTTTCGAAAATCGTTTCGGAAAATTTGGTTTCTTGTTTTGATAATCACCTAAGGATAGGTGATGTACATGTTTTAAGATCTAAACACAAGATAGCTTGTGTTAGGGTCCTAGAAAAGTTATAGTCTAGGTCAAAGCATTACTAATAACCTAATTCCCTATAACCATTGGCTCTGATACCAACTCTTCTGTCACACCCCGACCACGTGTAACATACAAAACGTGGCGGAAACATCGGGGAGTGTTGTAAATTAATTGTTTCATAACCATGGCATACAAAGTTGTATTTTAATTAATAAACAAGAGTTTCATTGTCTTAAACAGGAAATACAAAGTTTATAACATAATTAAACAAAGTCTATCATCGTTTTTAGTCTCTAAGGCACAGGTCCGCCCTAGTGTCATGATCGTCATCCTATGGAAAAGCACCTGAAAACACATGTGAAAATAGGTACGTCAGCATAAAAATGCCTGTGAGATACATAGGTTTTGTGAAAATAGGATTCATGACTTGAGTTTAAGAAAATGTTTAATCATGAACCCCGTACTTTGCTTTGTCTTGTAAATCATTTGAAAAACGATAAGTTCAGTTGATATATATAAATAAATGTAAGGTTAAATGAATAACCATTTAAAATGAGTTGTATAAAATAAACTGTTTTGTAAAACAATGTCTTGAGAAAAGTATGTTATTTGTATAAAATGTAATATGTCTATACTGAAATGATTTAAATAACGTTACGCTATGTAATATTATACAAACACTTATATATAGGAAGTACCAGCGGCGTATCCACCATGTTTGTATCATATTACACACGCATCGTTACTCAAATCACTTACCCAAACAACCACCAATGTAACTTATTCATGTACAAATCAATTGTCAAGTGTTATTGTGTAAACCATATCAAAATGTCTATGTCTAATGTAAACTACCAAAAGTGTATATCAATGTCAAAATGTTTATGTTCCATGTAGATCATGTAATGTGTAACCAAAATGTCATGTATGGTAAGTGAAATATATCAACTAAACCATATGTAAAATGCACAAAAACAAGGTATTGAAGTAAGACATGGTTTAAATCAAAGTTATGTTTTGTGTAACAAATGCATGCTATACTGATACAAACATTTATGCGGTATTGTTAAAATGCATACATCCAAGCCTTGAGACTGTGGCGATAAACCCTTAAACAAATTAAAGGTTTATCTAAGTTATGTATATCGAATTCGGTCATTCCTTCCAATCCAATCAAACCCAGGATTTCAGGAACGGGAGTTGTCAATTCCTATGGTACCACTACCTACTAACGAATGGCGTGATCAATGTTAATGAATGTATTGTTCCATATTAAACAAACCAAATGTCATAACCAAAATGTAAGCATATGAAAACGATGCACTAAGTATGTAATCAAATGAACATACGTAGCGTGAAATGTAATGAAAAACGATGTACTAAGTAATGCACACAATGGGCACACCTAGCATGAAATGTAATGTAAAACGCTGTACTAAGTAATGCACACAATGGGCACACATAGCATAAAATGTAATGTAAAACGATGTACTAAGTACGCACACCATGGGCATACATAGCATGAAATGTAATGAAATCATGTACTATAATGTACTAACGAATATAGCAGGCATATGATGTTAAAGTAGGAAAGCATGAAAGTAACAAGTAGGCACATGTGTTCCACCCCAAAATGTTTGGAAAACAGTAAAAGAGGGGTCTATGTACTCACTTGAGATTGCTCAGTTGTCTAAAGATAACCACCAAGTAATGCTATAGATCTCGGAGTCAAACGGCACCTAATATAGGTACTCACTTGAGATTGCTCAGTTGTATAAGCGATTTATCAGATCGCTTACCCTACGACCCTAGACAACGTGGTAATCAGTAGGCATAGTCCCAAGGGACTATAACCAACGTGATTACACTCACGTTGCGAAGTTCAAACGAACTTCGCATTGACCATAAACTGGTCAATGCAGAAAGTCAAACAAAGTTTGACATTCAGACTCGAAAAGCAATAAAAGAACGAAAGAATACTTACGAAGGGTCCCCGAATGCTAATCTAGATCCAAATAACTCAGGTATGAAACAATGGTTCCAACTTAGAGTCTTTTAGATCAGATTCTAGTGAGTTTGAAGCAAATGGGGGTGGGGTATTTATAGTTTTCGGGTAACCGTTAAGATCGTTTCATGGAAACCATGCTCGAATCTTGTGCGTACACTTGTTCAATTGTTGTGGTAACTAAAAATGATCCCCCATGAGCTGAAAGGGCAAGTTAGAATGTGTGGGTGTGGATTAAACAGCTGGAATCAGCTGACCAATCGATCTTATCTGTTCTGGAAGGCTGACGTGGCCCGCTTCAGGATACACCAAAACTAATGCGGGCCGCATGGGGGTTCTGATCAGAAAATAAGTTTCAAAAATGACAGTTTTGGTCCCTGTTGTGTATTTAAGCCATTTCCGACACTTCTAAGGCCCGTAAAGCCAACTTTAAGGCCCTAAAATGATGCCTAAACATTTTGGACATGAAACATGCTCAAAAATATGTCGGATGTTGGTTCGTTTGGTCGTACGAACGCGATGTTCGCTTAATTACGACGGAATGCGCACAAGCGCGAAAAACGATCCAAATGACGCGACGAATGGATTTTTCTCATGCCAAACACTAAAATAAAATATTTTAGTGCTTACATAAATTTTTGGATGTCCGGATGTATTCAGAACGTAAGTTATGCGTAAAAGTGCAAACTTGTGCACTTTTTGACACTTTTAGTCCCTGAATGACCTAAAAGTTTATTTTAGCACACCGAACCCCTCAAAGCCTATTTCTAAGCTATGTAAAGGATATTTAAGGTGTGTTTAACTTATGGTCATGTTCCGGAATGTTCGTTACCGTTCAAATTGGCATACTTTCGCAGTTTGTCAAGTTTAGTCCCTGTAAGCGAATAAACTAGATTTTGCCATACCAAAGCCTTCAAAACTTATTTCTAAGTTATGTAAAGGTTACTTAAGGTATGTTAAGCCTATTTTGCTATTTCGGAGTGTTCGTTGCATTAAACTGGTTATATTTACGCATCAGTGCGCGTATAACCCTCCAGAAAGCGATTTAAAGCTTGAAATCGAACAAGAGTTGATATGTGTAAACGATACACATATTTTTACAAATCCCCAGTATGAAATACAATATTTCATTGGTTTGGCATTTGTTTGATGGTTGAAGTGACACAGGTGTCACAGTCTCCCCTACTTTAGGAAATTTCGTCCCGAAATTTATTCGTAGGAGTCTATTTGTGACTTTGTGTCAAATAACCACCAGAGATATGTAAGGCATAATCCTGTCATTTCCTTAACGAACATTCTTCAGAATGAAAATGAATAGACGGAGTCATTTTCCTCAACGAGTATTCTTCAGAAGCGGAAATGAAGGAATAAACAACGGGGATTCATTTCCTCAACGGGCAATCTTCAGAAACGTAAAATGAACTTACGGAGTCATTTTCAACGGGTGCTCCATCAGAAATGGGAATGAAAGGAGAAACAAACGGATATTCATTTCCTCAACGGACAAATCTTCAGAAACGAAAATGAACAAACGGAGTCATTTTCAACGGGTGCTTCATCAGAAATGGAAATGAAAAGGAGAAACAAACGGATATTCATTACCTCAACGGACAAATCTTCAAAAACGAAAATGAACTTACGGAGTCATTTTCAACGGGTGCTTCCTCATAAATGGAAATGAAAAGGATAGACAAACGGATATTCATTTCCTCAACGGACAAATCTTCAGAAACGAAAATGAACAAACGGAGTCATTTTCAACGGGTGCTTCCTCAGAAATGGAAATGAAAAGGACAGACAAACGGATATTCATTTCCTCAACGGACAAATCTTCAGAAACAAAAATGAACAAACGGAGTCATTTTCAACGGGTGCTTCCTCAGAAATGGAAATGAATAGAGTTAACTTCAAGGCACATGACAAGGCTCGCTGTGGTTTCTGTGCACTAAATTCCATAATTATGTATGCATCCATAATTACGTAATTCCTTGCACAGTCTGCACAGTTTGTCTTGTAATGTTCATAAGCACATAATCACATAGTTGTTTAACTTGGTTATTAATTTGTTATTAATTTGTTATCGATTGAAAACGGATATGGAAACTAGTCGATGAACTTCAATGTCCTCTGGGATCTATCTGAAGAGATAGGAAGATCTCCCAAAAATTCGATTTTGTTTTCAAAGAAATGTAATATTCGAATTAAGGAACACAACAATTTTAGGATTTACGGAAATACCCTTAGGTACCCTATTAAGGATTTATAGTGGTAATTTGGGTATTCGTTCAGTGTTGTAACTTGCGCCTTGTACTTCATTTCCTTAGAATAAACGGGTACTTAGGAATTTCGTGGAAACGCAAGAGATCCTAGAATGGGGAAAATTTTGGGGGTAGTTTGTCCTTCAAAGAATACGGTTTCTTGATTGTCGGTATCGTAAGAGATATGTTGTTTATACATACAACCACACAAATACATTGTAATGTAAATAAAAGATTTATTTATAAACAATGATAATAACTGTTTCATGGACCTTGACAACAAAAGAAAATAATACATAAGACGTGATTATTTCTAAACGATGTTGTCGGTCAGATGCTCATCCCTGTGCTGGATTTGCATTAGCAAGCTTTGGGCAATTTCTTCGGAAATGACCCATCTCGCCACAGTTGAAGCAAGAACCTGGTAGAAAACGACCTTGAGCGGTATTGTTGCCAGCTTGGTTTGGTGCAGCTGCAGCTGGGCAGACTCTTGCTGTATGGCCTATAAGCCCACAAGTTTGGCATTTGCGGCACTTTACATTGGCATGATGATGGAGGCTACATTGGTTGCACAAGGGTGCAGTTCCATTGTATGGCTTCCTAGCAGGGGGTTGAGCTGGTTGGTTGGGGATGGCTTGATCATTGTGAGTAACCATGGCGAAGTTCTGAGAAGCCTTTCGCTTCTTTGACTTTTTAGGGGATCCAGTCTGTTCATCCATGGTCTTTGATTCCTCGATTGGTTTCGATTCCTCGACCGGCTTCTTGTCACCTTTTCGGAAAAGTTTACCTTTCCTGATCTTTGATTCAGTCAAGGTTGCAGATAGCTCAATGGCCTGTCTAACTGTAGTAGGGTTGCTGCCAGTCACAATGTCTTGTGTTAAGTCAGGGAGGACATCAATGTACTTTTCGATTGCCTTATCCAAAGGCGTGACCATGTTTGGGCATAACAGACTTAACTCCTCATAACGGTCCGTGTAGGCTCGATGCTCACCGCTGTCTTGCTCAAGATTGTCGAATTCCCTTTCCAAGGCCCTGATCTCGTGACGAGGACAGAATTCCTTCATCATAAGGGCCCTAAGTTCAGCCCATGTCTGTGCTAGAGCAACTTCTGCACCTCGATCTCTCATAATCCCGTTCCACCACGTAAGGGCTCTCTTCTGGAAACACACTCGAAGCAAACTCGACCTTGCGATTGTCAGGACACTGCACATGGCGGAAAGTATTCTCAATGCTCTCGAACCATTGAAGAAGCCCAGTCGCTCCCTCAGAACCACTAAACTTGAGTGGTTTCGCCGAGTTAAAACTCTTGAAATTGCATGGACCATTGTTGTTGTTGTTGGCTTGATTCCATTGAGCAAAGAGGTTTGGGAATTGAGCAGCCATTTGCTGCGCAATGATTTCTGCCAGTTCGGCAGTCGCTATCTGGTTTTCGCGTCGAGGAGGCATTCTAAAAGAGGAAACATGAAAGGAAACGAGTGAGAGAATTAGACGAAAAGAATGAGATGAAACAAATCTGATGAAAGCAAGGGTAGTGGTCATTTGTTTGTTACCACAAGGTAAACAAACGACACACAATGACTAATCAATGTAAATGGGTCAAAAATAATGTATCGCGAAGACATGCTCGCCTATAAGTGAACACTCATCCCAAGAATTCCCAGGTAAGCACAACTGGTCTCGCGTCTGATGAGATGTATACGAAGTGCTTGCCTAGACAGAAAACCCAGAATACAGGCATTCACCCTTCCAGTTTGCACGTGTTCACATTATTTAAAACCCAAAACCTTGACGAGATTTTGAAAACTCAAAGGGGTTCAAAACCATGTAACAGAGGGTTCAAAACCTTGTAATCAATCATCCTAGAACAGATGATTAGTTTTCAAAGCGGTTTTGAAATTTTATGTTCTTGTTGTGGTAGTCGCCTAAGGATAGGTGACGGTATTGTTTTATGACTAAACGCAAGTGAACTCGCGTTAGGGTCCTAAGAAGGTTATAGACTAGGTCAAAGCATTACTAATAACCTAATTCCCTATAACCATTGGCTCTGATACCATCTTTTCTGTCACACCCCGACCACGTAGAACATACAAAACGTGGCGGAAACATCGGGGAGTGTTGTAACAGAATTAATTGTTTCAAATCCATGGCAATTGAAGTTTCGTTTTATTGATTAAAAATGTTACAATGTCTTAACAAACAAAGAAATACAACATAATTAACTAGTCTTGCAACTTTTATTGTCACTAAAGCCCAAGTCTGCCTATGTGTATCTTGATCATCTTATGCAACAGCTCCTGAAAAACACATGTGAAAATAGGTACGTCAGCATAAAAATGCCTGTGAGATACATAGGTTTTGTGAAAATAGGTTTCATGACTTATGTTTGAGAAAATGTTTAGTCATGAACCTTGTAATTTGCTTTGTTTTGTAAATCATTTGAAAAACGATAAGATCAGATGATATGTATAAATAAAAGAATAATGTATGGTTAAATGAATAACCATTGTAAAATGAGTTTGTATAAGTTAAGTTGCTTGTAAAACAATGTATTGTGAAAAGTATGTTATTTGTATAAAATGTTATATGTCTCAAATTGAAATGATTCAAATAACGCTACGATATGTAATACCATACAAACACTTATATATAGGAAGTACCAGCGGCGTATCCACCATGCTTGTATCATATTACACACGCATCGTTACTTAATCACTTAATCAAACCAAACCACCAAAGTAATGTTTAACAATTGTAGAAATGTTTATGTATGGTCAAATACGGTTCACACGGTTCACAGATACAAACGATTCATATATACAAACGGTTCACAGATACAAACGGTTCACAGATACAAACGGTTCACAGATATAAACGGTTCACAGATACAAACGGTTCACAGATACAAACGGTTCACATAGTCAAATGATTACAACGGTTCACATAGTCAAATAGTTATAAACGGTTCAAAATGTAATATAATGTGTTCATATACTGGATGAGCATATGCAACAAAATGTAATGTAAAACAATGTACTAAGTATGCACACAATGGACATACATAGCATAAAATGTAATGAAATCATGTACTATAATGTACTAACGAACATAGCAGGTATATGATGTGAAAACGGGAAAGCATGAATGTAACAAGTAGGCACATGTGTTTCACCCCAAAACAGTTTGGAAAACAGTAAAAGAGGGGTCTATGTACTCACTTGAGATTGCTTAGTAGTCCTTGAGTAACAACCAAACAATGCTAGAGATCGCGGATATCAAATGGCACCTAATATAGCTAACTATGTTAATAACCGGACCTAAATCGGATGATTGAATAGAATGAGGGTTCGTAAACCAAACGAGTATAGAGACTCGTGTTGTCACACCCCCAAATTCCACCTGCGGAGTACCGTCCGCTTGAGGGCGTGACCGACCAGGATCCAGCCACCAATTATACTGAGCATTGGATAATAGTAAGGATGATCACCAACCATAATGGTTAGTAAACACCATAGTTTAAAGTTCAAATGTTTAGGTTCAAACAGCAGTTAAGTAAGTAGCGGAAGCATAGATAAAATAGTTTAAACAAAGTTCATAGTTCAAGTTATTTAGAACCCAACACGCGGGTTTAGACGACCACTACACTTCCCAAGCTGCAAGCTCCTGAGTCACTGGTTACCTGCAAAGCATGCAGTAAGGGGTCAACAATAATGTTGAGTGAGTTCACTAGTTGTCCAGTTTTA
Organism: Helianthus tuberosus; assembly: GCA_030545235.1. NCBI lineage: Eukaryota > Viridiplantae > Streptophyta > Magnoliopsida > Asterales > Asteraceae > Helianthus > Helianthus tuberosus. The sequence goes on along the minus strand of CM060410.1, from coordinate 69,561,764 downwards.
ATTACCAAAAACTTGTTTCACCAGTTAATTTATCCGTTTATACATGCCATGGGGAGCTACCCCAAAAGTTAGCGACTAAACTGTTTTTCCAATACCGAACACTAGGTGACCGTTGCGTATCCGCAGAGTGCCCCGATGTCAATGTTCTATCATCATTGACGGATGCCTGAGTACATTAGTTCACGACCGATCCCATACCTTGGCACGGTGTGAGGTTGGTAAGACCTAAATAGCGCTATCAACTAATAACCCGTTCGCCTGGCCCCGGCGACTAATCGGTATTATGTAGTAGGGACTTTAAGTGATAGAGTTTCGTTTAGTGCCGTTTGTTGCAATCCGTATAAACAGTAATTAACTAAAAGGTTCCCAATAACAAGGGAAGAAAAGTAAGTTGTATCCCTCAAAAGGGGATAGTGTTGTTTTTAGTTCTGTTTCCCAAACCACCGGGAATACATGCTTTAGGTTGTGAACTCACCTTGGGTTGCTCGGTAGGTTAATTACCCGGTCGATCACGTTGGTCACCACGTCCTAGCATGGTTACCGAATATGGGTCAAGTTGGGGTACAAGTAAACACGTATAATCTACACATAACTAACACATAGCATGCACAACATATAATTACCCAATAAGTCATTGGGCCCGTCTAAGTTCTTTAACAGCAACAGTTAACAGTTAACACGTAGCCCACCTAAACAGTAACAAGCATGTACAGTTAATACACTTGGGCCCAATAACTAACAGCCCAGTCAAGACCAGGTGGTCTCGACTCGAGAACACACAGTTGCGAGTCGCAACCGGAGGTTTCGGCTTGTCATGCTTTGGTTGCGAGTCGCAACCGGTGTTTCGACTTGTCATGATTTGGTTGCGAGTCGCAACCGCCGTGGTCTCGAGTTGTCACGTTTTGGTTGCGAGTCGCAACCGGGGGTTTCGAGTCGCAACCGTCGTAGTCTTGAGTTGTTATGTTTTGGTTGCGAGTCGCAACCGGGGGTTTCGAGTCGCAACCTTGGATACGTGCACAAGAAACCTTCTAGAACCTGTCCGATCGTACTATCCAATAGAATTCTGTTTTCATGAGATTTTGTACTAACCAACCATATTGCAATAACATGTTTTATTGTCTAATTTCCAAACAATTCAGATCAAACACCAACAATTTCAAATATTCATGCCATATTCAACAAGTTCATCATTAGGGTTTTCATCATGTTCAAATCACACTCAAACATTCACACTTGTTCATGTATTCCAACACTAGAGTTTTTATCATTCCTCCTAATCTTCAAAGCATGCACATATATCCTTAGTTCTACACATGAAACACCAAATTTGCTAACAAGAATTATGTGACATACTTTCTAAATATCGAGACAATCATTAAACATAATATTTATCATGAATCGGATGGTGGTAAGCATCATTAATCGTTCAAGGTGCAATGGTTCACATTTCATTCATCACTTAATAAATCAAGCAAGCAAAACAAACTTATTATCTAATAAGCCACATACTCATTCAAACATCCAACAATCAAGTGTATTCATAAATCATCATTTCGACCAACAACTACAAGGGAACTAACCGGCTAGATGAAAGGGGTGTGAAGGATTGATGGACTAAGTTCCGAGTGGTGATGATGAGCTAATCCGAGATGATCCGGGAGCCCCTTTTGTTGTCGCCGGTTAGATCCGAGAGAGGGAGAGGAGAGGAGGTGAGTTTGATGTTAGAACCTTAGGGTTTTAGTGGTTTTTAGAGAGAGAGGGGGAGAGTGTGTGAGATGAGAGATTGTGAGAGTGATGTTGCAAAAATGGTGAAAGTTGTGAGGGTTGGCCATATATATCGAGTGGGTTAGGGGTTTCCGGGTGGGCTAAGGTTACGGCCCAACCGGCCCAAGTGTTTACTGTTCACTCGAGACCGAGGGTGGTCTCGAGTCGGGTCCTTTGGGGTCTCGGCCCACTCATATAACACACATACATATATATAATATACACACATTCATCACACTTAGCACAAGGATCATATAAAATCATCGAGATAACACGCACTAACATTTAATTACGTATATCCACATAATGTTAATACAAGATACTTGCTCGGGAAAACCTAGAGTGTCACATTATCCCCAAGTTTTAAGAACTTTCGTCCCGAAAGTTAAGGCAGCCACTGACAAGCTAGTATAAATACGAACGTTTCAACGGGATGTCACATCATCCCCCCGTTAGTTTGGAATTTCGTCCCGAAATTCAGTTGTAGCTTCAGTGCTGGGGGTTTCATTTGGGAACAGCTGGGGATACTTGCGTTTCATCTGGTCTTCCCGCTCCCAGGTAAACTCTGGGCCACGGCGTGAGTTCCAACGAACTCGCACGAGGGGTATCTGGCTACGTTTGAGGGTTTTGATCTCACGGTCCGTGATCTCAACCGGTTCCTCAGTATAGTGTAGCCGTTCGTCAATAGTAAGTTCCTTGTAAGGAATGACGAGTGTTTCGTCTGATAGACACTTCTTCAGATTAGATACGTGGAAGACGTTGTGTACAGCACTCAGTTCTTCCGGCAGATTCAATCTGTAAGCGGCCGTGCCGATCTTTTCGGTAACTTCAAAGGGTCCGACATATCTTGGATTAAGCTTGCCCCGTTTTCCAAAACGAACCACACCCTTCCAGGGTGAGACCTTAAGTAGAGCCCGTTCACCAACCTGGAACTCTTGCGATTTCCTATCTTTATCAGCGTAGTACTTTTGACGGTCACGAGCTGCCGCCATGCGTTGCCTAATCTGGGCAATCTTTTCTGTGGTGTCGACTACATGTTCCGGGCCTGTGATCTGGCTGTCACCAACCTCAGCCCAGCAGAGAGGCGATCGACATTTATGGCCGTACAATGCCTCAAAGGGTGCTGCCTGAATGCTGGTGTGGTAGCTGTTGTTGTAGGAGAATTCCACCAACGGTAGGTGCTTCTCCCAATTTTTGCCAAAATCGATCACACATGCCCTAAGCATGTCTTCGAGGGTTTGGATGGTGCGTTCAGACTGCCCATCCGTTTGCGGGTGATAAGCGGTGCTCATGTCTAAACGCGAGCCAAAAGATTTGTGCATAGCTTGTCACAATTCCGAAGTAAAGCGTGCATCTCGATCAGAAATAATAGAGGTAGGCACTCCGTGCTTCGAAACTACTTCTTTTAAGTATACCTCTGCTAGGGTAGAGAACTTGTCTGTTTCTTTGATAGCCAAAAAGTGTGCAGACTTAGTTAAGCGATCCACTATTACCCAAATGGTGTCATTTCCTCGTTGAGACCTAGGCAGGCCAGTAACAAAATCCATGGAAATCTGCTCCCATTTCCATTGCGGGATCTCTGGCTGTTGGAGTAGGCCTGATGGTTTTTGATACTCAGCCTTGACTCTTGCACAAGTTAAACATTTTCTGACATACGTTGCTATGTGGGCTTTCATGCCAGGCCACCAATAGGTAGCCCTCAAGTCGTGGTACATCTTGTCCGAACCCGGATGTACTGAGTAACGGGACTTGTGGGCTTCATCCATTACAAGGTCACGTAAATTCCCATAAAGCGGAACCCATATGCGTCCGGCTACGTAGTAAGCACCGTCTTCTTTTTGTTCCAATCGTTGTCTCGATCCTCGTAGGGACTCAGCCCTGATGTTTTCGGCTTTCAATGCTTCAACCTGGGCATTCCGAATTTGATTAGGGAGGTTCGAGTGGATAGTGAGCTGTAAGGCACGAACACGCTTGGGTTTGGTCTCCTTTCTGCTGAGGGCATCGGCTACCACATTAGCCTTGCCTGGATGGTATTTAATTGCACACTCGTAGTCATTTAGGAGTTCGACCCATCGTCGTTGCCGCATATTCAACTCCTTTTGTCCCATTATGTGCTGGAGACTCTTGTGATCAGTGTAAATCGTGCACTTGGTGCCGTACAAGTAGTGTCGCCAAAGCTTGAGCGCGAAGACCACAGCTCCAAATTCTAAGTCATGCGTCGTATAGTTCCGTTCGTGGACCTTGAGTTGTCGCGAGGCGTAAGCAATAACTTTCTCGCGTTGCATCAATACGCAGCCAAGTCCTTGAATAGAAGCGTCGCAGTAGACGACGAAGTCGTCGGTACCTTCGGGTAAGGAGAGGATAGGAGCACTACAAAGGTTCTTCTTCAGTTCCTGGAAGGCAGATTCCTGAGCATTACTCCATTTATAAGCAACACCCTTCTGAGTGAGTGTCGTGAGTGGTTGAGCGATCTTAGAGAATCCCTTTATAAATCTTCGATAGTACCCCGCCAATCCCAAGAATTGGCGAACTTCGGTCGGAGTCTTGGGCACAGGCCAATTCTTAATGGACTCAATCTTAGCAGGGTCAACATGAATCCCTTCCTGATTGACGATGTGTCCAAGGAAATGGACTTCTCGAAGCCAGAAATCACATTTCGAGAATTTGGCGTACAGTTGCTCATTGCGAAGAAGTTCGAGAATAAGACGTAGGTGTTGTTCATGCTCCTCTTGGCTCTTCGAGTAGATCAGGATGTCGTCGATGAACACGATTACGAACTTATCGAGGTAGGGTTTGCATACTCGGTTCATGAGATCCATAAAGATTGCAGGTGCGTTGGTCATACCGAAAGGCATAACAAGGAATTCGTAGTGACCATAGCGGGTTCTGAAAGCAGTCTTAGAGATATCCTCATCACGAACTCTCAGCTGGTGATAACCCGATCGCAGATCAATCTTGGAATAATAGCTCGACCCTTGCAGCTGGTCGAACAGGTCGTCGATACGGGGAAGTGGATAACGATTCTTGATGGTAACCTTGTTAAGTTCGCGGTAGTCAATGCACATTCGGAAGGAGCCATCTTTCTTTTTGACGAAGAGCACTGGGGCTCCCCAGGGTGATGAACTAGGACGGATAAAACCTTTGTCCAAAAGTTCTTGTAGTTGAGTAGAAAGCTCCTTGAGCTCCGCGGGGGCTAATCGATAAGGTGCACGAGCTATAGGCGCTACTCCGGGAGCTAACTCGATTTGAAATTCGACCTGACGGTGAGGAGGGAGTCCAGGTAGTTCCTCCGGGAATACCTCAGGATAGTCGCGTACAACTGGAAAATCTTCGATCCTGTTTTCCCTTTTCTGTGTGTCGGTAATGAGTGCTAAGATAGCGGTGTGCCCTTTTTGTAGATACTTCTGGGCTTTTAAGAATGAAATGATGCCTGTAACTTCTCCGCTCTTGTCGCCTTGAACTATAAGAGGTTTGCCAGGGGGACGGGGAATACGAATAGCTTTCTCCTGGCAGAGGATTTCAGCTCGATGTTTGGATAACCAATCCATACCAATGATGACGTCGAAGCTTCCAAGAGCGATGGGGAAAAGATCGATACAGAAGGTCTGACCAGACAACTCTAATTTGCAGTTACGAATTATGTGTGAGGCCTCGAGGTTTCTACCATTAGCTATTTCAACGGTGTGCTTAGAGCTTAGCGGCGTAAGAGTGAGCTTAAGTTTCTTTCTAATACGTAGGGATACATAACTAGCATCTGCCCCGGAATCAAATATCATGGAAACATAACGATCATTAAAGAGGAACTTACCCGCTACAACGTTGGGGTCGTTCCTTGCTTCTCCGGCTCCAATCACAAAAGCTTTTCCTCTAGCACCATTTCCAGCATTGTTGTTATTGTTCCCAGCACCCTGATTGTTGTTGTTTTGATTCAGTTCAGGGCAATCCTTTCGCATGTGCCCCATTGCTCCACACTTGAAGCATCCACGGTTGTTTCCTTGTTGCTGCTGTTGCTGTGGTTGTTGCTGGTTCTGCCTAGCTGGGAATTGGCTTCGGCAGTCTTTGGCTTCGTGCCCCATCTTGTTGCATCGCTGACACTGACCTTTTCCACATGGCCCACTGTGATGTCGGTTACATTTGTTACACTTAGGGTGGTTTCCTCGATAGCCACCCTGTTGCTGAGGGCCCTTGTTGCTCTCAGTCTTCCTTTGTTGAACTGGGGCCTGAGTGGGGTTAGCATCCTTTCCCTGACTTCCATCCCACTTTCGCTTGTTATCGCCAGAAGTTCCAGCAGTAGCACCGATCCTCTTGGGCAGCTTGCCCTCTTCCACAGCCTGATTGGTGAGTTTGTGAGCAAGACGAACCACGGGCTGTATGGTGTTGAGGTTGGCCGAGGTCACATGGCTCCTGATTTCTGGGACCAAGCCTTTGATGTACAACTCGATCCTTCGATACATAGGTTGGGACATGTTTGGGCAAAGTGCAGCATAGTCGTTGGACTGCTTGGTGTAGGTCTCAATCTCTGATCCAACCATCTTGAGAGCATAGTACTCGTTTTCGAGTTTGTGGATGTCATCCCTGTGACAGTACTCCTCTTTGATCATGTCCTTGAAATCTTCCCATGCCGTAGCATTAGTAGTTTCCAGACCAAGCATCTGAATCTGTGCTTTCCACCATGAAAGCGCGTTTCCTTCAAGCGTACCAGTTGCGTACTTAACCCAATTAGCAGGGGGACACTCGCAGACAGCGAAGACAGCTTCGGCCTTTTCAATCCAGTGCAGGAGGCCTATGGCACCCTCAGTGCCGTCGAAAGGGAGAGGCTTGCCATCCATGAAGGTTTTGAAAGTGCAAACACGTGGTTGCGCAGGCGCAGGCTGACCTGTTGTGAGAAATGGAGCGAATAGGTTTAGAGGTGAAAAGACGATGTGGGGGTAGGATCTAGACATCCTATAGCAACGAGTTTACCTCCAGGGTGAGCTGCGAAAGCTGCAGCCACCGTGTTGAGCAAGTTAGCGAATTGAGCCTGAGTCATGTTAACGCTTCCTCTTCCGCGTCCACTCATTGTCTTCATAGCCAGAAAACATAGTATGAGTGTGATGTCGTAACGTAGCGAGAATAAGATAGAAGAGAGATGTGTATCTATCTAATTAGGCACACTAGTATGTATAGTAGAGCAGTCAATATAAGATAAATAAGCAAGTAAACACAAGTCCGAGCTACGAGGTCTAGTATGTCGAGTCTTGCCCTTGGAGTGTAGTGTCGTCACGAGTCACGGGTTATAGTCTGGTTTTTCTCAAAAAGACTTCCCTTTTTAAAACCAAGTTCACTATAACCAATGGCTCTGATACCAATCTGTCACACCCCCAAATTCCACCTGCGGAGTACCGTCCGCTTGAGGGCGTGACCGACCAGGATCCAGCCACCAATTATACTGAGCATTGGATAATAGTAAGGATGATCACCAACCATAATGGTTAGTAAACACCATAGTTTAAAGTTCAAATGTTTAGGTTCAAACAGCAGTTAAGTAAGTAGCGGAAGCATAGATAAAATAGTTTAAACAAAGTTCATAGTTCAAGTTATTTAGAACCCAACACGCGGGTTTAGACGACCACTACACTTCCCAAGCTGCAAGCTCCTGAGTCACTGGTTACCTGCAAAGCATGCAGTAAGGGGTCAATAATAATGCTGAGTGAGTTCACTAGTTGTCCAGTTTTAATTACCAAAAACTTGTTTCACCAGTTAATTTATCCGTTTATACATGCCATGGGGAGCTACCCCAAAAGTTAGCGACTAAACTGTTTTTCCAATACCGAACACTAGGTGACCGTTGCGTATCCGCAGAGTGCCCCGATGTCAATGTTCTATCATCATTGACGGATGCCTGAGTACATTAGTTCACGACCGATCCCATACCTTGGCACGGTGTGAGGTTGGTAAGACCTAAATAGCGCTATCAACTAATAACCCGTTCGCCTGGCCCCGGCGACTAATCGGTATTATGTAGTAGGGACTTTAAGTGATAGAGTTTCGTTTAGTGCCGTTTGTTGCAATCCGTATAAACAGTAATTAACTAAAAGGTTCCCAATAACAAGGGAAGAAAAGTAAGTTGTATCCCTCAAAAGGGGATAGTGTTGTTTTTAGTTCTGTTTCCCAAACCACCGGGAATACATGCTTTAGGTTGTGAACTCACCTTGGGTTGCTCGGTAGGTTAATTACCCGGTCGATCACGTTGGTCACCACGTCCTAGCATGGTTACCGAATATGGGTCAAGTTGGGGTACAAGTAAACACGTATAATCTACACATAACTAACACATAGCATGCACAACATATAATTACCCAATAAGTCATTGGGCCCGTCTAAGTTCTTTAACAGCAACAGTTAACAGTTAACACGTAGCCCACCTAAACAGTAACAAGCATGTACAGTTAATACACTTGGGCCCAATAACTAACAGCCCAGTCAAGACCAGGTGGTCTCGACTCGAGAACACACAGTTGCGAGTCGCAACCGGAGGTTTCGGCTTGTCATGCTTTGGTTGCGAGTCGCAACCGGTGTTTCGACTTGTCATGATTTGGTTGCGAGTCGCAACCGCCGTGGTCTCGAGTTGTCACGTTTTGGTTGCGAGTCGCAACCGGGGGTTTCGAGTCGCAACCGTCGTAGTCTTGAGTTGTTATGTTTTGGTTGCGAGTCGCAACCGGGGGTTTCGAGTCGCAACCTTGGATACGTGCACAAGAAACCTTCTAGAACCTGTCCGATCGTACTATCCAATAGAATTCTGTTTTCATGAGATTTTGTACTAACCAACCATATTGCAATAACATGTTTTATTGTCTAATTTCCAAACAATTCAGATCAAACACCAACAATTTCAAATATTCATGCCATATTCAACAAGTTCATCATTAGGGTTTTCATCATGTTCAAATCACACTCAAACATTCACACTTGTTCATGTATTCCAACACTAGAGTTTTTATCATTCCTCCTAATCTTCAAAGCATGCACATATATCCTTAGTTCTACACATGAAACACCAAATTTGCTAACAAGAATTATGTGACATACTTTCTAAATATCGAGACAATCATTAAACATAATATTTATCATGAATCGGATGGTGGTAAGCATCATTAATCGTTCAAGGTGCAATGGTTCACATTTCATTCATCACTTAATAAATCAAGCAAGCAAAACAAACTTATTATCTAATAAGCCACATACTCATTCAAACATCCAACAATCAAGTGTATTCATAAATCATCATTTCGACCAACAACTACAAGGGAACTAACCGGCTAGATGAAAGGGGTGTGAAGGATTGATGGACTAAGTTCCGAGTGGTGATGATGAGCTAATCCGAGATGATCCGGGAGCCCCTTTTGTTGTCGCCGGTTAGATCCGAGAGAGGGAGAGGAGAGGAGGTGAGTTTGATGTTAGAACCTTAGGGTTTTAGTGGTTTTTAGAGAGAGAGAGGGAGAGTGTGTGAGATGAGAGATTGTGAGAGTGATGTTGCAAAAATGGTGAAAGTTGTGAGGGTTGGCCATATATATCGAGTGGGTTAGGGGTTTCCGGGTGGGCTAAGGTTACGGCCCAACCGGCCCAAGTGTTTACTGTTCACTCGAGACCGAGGGTGGTCTCGAGTCGGGTCCTTTGGGGTCTCGGCCCACTCATATAACACACATACATATATATAATATACACACATTCATCACACTTAGCACAAGGATCATATAAAATCATCGAGATAACACGCACTAACATTTAATAACGTATATCCACATAATGTTAATACAAGATACTTGCTCGGGAAAACCTAGAGTGTCACACGTGTCATATGGTTTAAAAAAGCCTTCATGCTAAATGAAACCTAACCTAAGTGTTTTCGACCCATTACGACCCGTTTAGGTAGCTTATGCTACTTTAACGCGTCGTTCGCGTGAAACGCGTTCGGACCGTCTAACTAGTCTTATGACAAGTGTTATATGCCTAAACATGTTACATAATCAGTTATGTGATAAAAGTTTAGGTTACATATGCTTAATTACCAATTATACATGAAAAGGGTATTCTGGTAATTTACCTAAGGCATATAAACCACCTATCATACAACTACTCAAACGATGTGACCATAGGGTATAACCTCGGAAGGTTATTCCCTACCTACTATGGTCACCTAATGTATTTGGTCGGATCCTAATGATCGACCAAATGGGTCGGGTTCGAAGGTATAAGCGATTTATCAGATAGCTTACCCTACGACCCTAGACAACGTGGTAATCAGTAGGCATAGTCCCAAGGGACTATAACCAACGTGATTACACTCACGTTGCGAAGTTCAAACGAACTTCGCATTGACCATAAACTGGTCAATGCAGAAAGTCAAACAAACAGACTCGAAAAGCAATAAAAGAACGAAAGAATACTTACGAAGGGTCCCCGAATGCTAATCTAGATCCAAATAACTCAGGTATGAAACAATGGTTCCAACTTAGAGTCTTTTAGATCAGATTCTAGTGAGTTTGAAGCAAATGGGGGTGGGGTATTTATAGTTTTCGGGTAACCGTTAAGATCGTTTCATGGAAACCGTGCTCGAATCTTGTGCGTACACTTGTTCAATTGTTGTGGTAACTAAAAATGATCCCCCATGAGCTGAAAGGGCAAGTTAGAATGTGTGGGTGTGGATTAAACAGCTGGAATCAGCTGACTAATCGATCTTATCTGTTCTGGAAGGCTGACGCGGCCCGCTTCAGGATACACCAAAACTAATGCGGGCCGCATGGGGGTTCTGATCAGAAAATAAGTTTCAAAAATGACAGTTTTGGTCCTTGTTGTGTATTTAAGCCATTTCCGACACTTCTAAGGCCCGTAAAGCCAACTTTAAGGCCCTAAAATGATGCCTAAACATTGTGGACATGAAACATGCTCAAAAATATGTCGGATGTTGGTTCGTTTGGTCGTACGAACGCGATGTTCGCTTAATTACGACGGAATGCGCACAAGCGCGAAAAACGATCCAAATGACGCGACGAATGGATTTTTCTCATGCCAAACACTAAAATAAAATATTTTAGTGCTTACATAAATTTTTGGATGTCCGGATGTATTCAGAACGTAAGTTATGCGTAAAAGTGCAAACTTGTGCACTTTTTGACACTTTTAGTCCCTGAATGACCTAAAAGTTTATTTTAGCACACCGAACCCCTCAAAGCCTATTTCTAAGCTATGTAAAGGATATTTAAGGTGTATTTAACTTATGGTCATGTTCCGGAATGTTCGTTACCGTTCAAATTGGCATACTTTCGCAGTTTGTCAAGTTTAGTCCCTGTAAGCGAATAAACTAGATTTTGCCATACCAAAGCCTTCAAAACTTATTTCTAAGTTATGTAAAGGTTACTTAAGGTATGTTAAGCCTATTTTGCTATTTCGGAGTGTTCGTTGCATTAAACTGGTTATATTTACGCATCAGTGCGCGTATAACCCTCCAGAAAGCGATTTAAAGCTTGAAATCGAACAAGAGTTGATATGTGTAAACGATACACATATTTTTACAAATCGCCAGTATGAAATACAATATTTTATTGGTTTGGCATTTGTTTGATGGTCGAAGTGACACAGGTGTCACAACACGCATCAGAACTCCTCCATCGATTTTTCCACCGCTTCCTTATACCCATCTTTCTCCAACCAAGAGTTAAAAACTCTGAAGGGTTTCGCTCCAAAGTTCCTCGATTGAGTCAGCAGCAGAATCGAACCATGATCAGAATAACTGGCTGATAGAGCACGAAACGTAGCTTCCGGCCAATGATTAAAAAACTCCGAGCACACAAGGAATCTATCAATTTTACTTAATTTCTTGTCATTTCCTCTGATACAAGTAAACCTCCTACCTTTCAGATCATATTCTAAAAGCCCAGAATCTGATATGAAATTATTAAAATTATTCTCACACGAATTGTTAAACCTGGAATTTCTTCTCTCACTTGAATCTCTGACCGCATTAAAATCCCTAGCCACAACCCACATACATGGGTACTCCAACATTGCATTCGATATCTCATTCCAAACCACTTGTTTCACGCTAACCAGTTGCGGAGCATAAACATTCACCACGTTCAAACAATCACAACTACCTTTTAACTTCCCATAGACGATCAAATAATTTATGTTTTTAACTGAAGAAATAGCCTCAAACACCCCCTTATCCCAAATACACAAGATACCCCCCGAATTTCCCACCGATCCGACGTATTCCATTCCATACTCCCCTTTCCCCCAAAAATTGGCTAAGTTTAGCCGTGACAGATCCTCTTTCTTGGTCTCCTGAATTAACAAAAAATCTATACTGTGCTCCTGTTTTAAACCCCTAATCCAATTATCCTTAACTCCTCCCCCGATCCCACAGGCATTAATAGACAAAAAATTTCATAATTTAAAGACATTATTACCTTCTTTGATTATCGCCTCCTTGACCAACGAACAATGATTCCTCAGGTTCACCCCGATACTATTACCTAATTGTAACACCCCGAAAACGGGTTTGGTAATCAATCCCCGTTAATACTAAAACACGGGTAAAGTACCGTTAGAGGTAAAAGTAACCCGGTAAATATTAGGATTTAAATAAATAATCCTAATATTAACTACAACGTGAATAAAACCTTTTGGGAAAATAGAGTTTATCGAAGCCCGAGTTAACGAGACTTAAAATAAACTAAGTTGTAGATTTCCCAAACCCACTAATGTAACTAGGAATGTTTAACCCAGTTAATAAGTGGGAATGTTATTAGAAATAAGTGGGTTGTGGCCTACTTAACAACGAACCAAACACGAGGGGTTAAAGTTGGATAACATGAAAGTTAAATTATAAAAAGAAAATTATAACAAAACACACACTAAGTGTGTGTTCTGTTGATCAACATCAGGGAGCTCCCATGGAGCAAAACCCTAGTTTCATCAAAACTACCAAATTGAAGGTCAATCCAAGACCCAAATCGATGCATGAAAGCGTAGAAACGATCACCAAGTCATGGAGATCACAAGGTATGTCACAAAACCTACATTGGTTGAAGTTGAAATTTGAGACAAGTAGGTTACTTTCAAATAAATTGATGGATTATGATCCAAAGATGAAATTAGGTGTTATTGTATGCTTAATTTCGTTAGTTATGAATAAATTATGAAGTACTTGATGTAAGGTTACACCTAAGTGATTAACGAGTAGATTATCAAGTGGGTTTGGATAATAGGATATAGTTATGTTTAAAACCATCAAGGATGGTAGTATTAGGAAGATACTTGAACAATTTATAAGTTTGAGTATATGTTCATACATGACTTGAAATGGGTTTTGTGGGAAGATGATGAACACTAGATTTATGATCATCAATTTGGTGTTATTCGATTTCCATGAAGTAAGTCCAGGTGTTATGCATGTTAGACATAAGAACTTGTGAATGATGTTAAAATTTGGGTAATTAACTAGTTATGAAAATTGATTGTTGATTTTATAGAATATGCCCACAAGGTGTTTATTAAAATGCCTAAGTGAATGTTCATATGTTGAAATTACGAATGAAACGCGTAATTGCCTTGTTTGACTAATTACGTGAAAGATGGGTTAAAGCGGGTTCTAATCATAATGTTGATTTGACTTAATTGTGTAAACCATGTGATCAAAAAGTAGTTAACTTTTGATAAGCTAAGTTAACTAATCATGAAGTCGAATAGTAGCTTCGGCATAGAAAATAAGTGAGGTGGAATAGTCGTGATTTTTATGACTAATTTAACCGCCTTGTAAATGATTGAAAATAGTTTGACGCCTAACGAGCTAGGTGGAGGCTTGGGAAAGGAAGTGGGTCAAACAATTCAAGAATGGAGGAAAAGTATAATTCGGATGCAAGGTAAGTATATCTTACACTAGTCATATATTTTAGAATATTCTTTTGTCGTATTAATTACGAAAAAGACAAATACCTAATTGAGATATGGTGTTCCGGCGTGTAGTCGTACGGAACAAGATAATCAAATATGATAAGAAACCATAGTGATGGCTAAAAATGAGTTAAATTGGTAATTCGATCATATTATGACGAATGAAACATGTACTTTTAATGGTTACCATATAAGGTAAATCATAATAACCAATAAGGGCAAAAATGGTAATTTGGTCACACGTTGACCATAACCGTTAGTTTTGAAAGACAATTATGACGTAAGCCATAATAGGCCAAAAAGTGTTAAGAAATGAATTCATAAGTAAAATGACCGCACGGTGTAAACCGGAGCGAGTCATACATACGAGGTGGTAATAAATGTCATCTCGCAAAGATAAAAGGTCAATTCGGCCAAACGGGTCAAAAGGTGTAGACATCACCTTTTGACAATATCGACTAATGATTTTTTTGTCGAGTTATATGCTTACAGGAATAGATATCAAATGGATACTCGCATCGCTCTTAATTAGCGATTATAAAACAAGGTATTAAACCCGGGTTAATAAGTTGATCCGAGCCAGGTATGTATAATAGATCAACTCATCATTTAGAACTTGAAGTTCTATGAGAGTTAGACAAAGTAAAAGGGACATTCGGTTACCCTAAAAAGGTAAACCGAAGGATTTAAATTATAGACAGAGTGTTTTGAAAACAAGATTTGGTTAAAAATGAGATTTTGGGCGTGCATTGCTTAAGCAAACCCTTCGTCGTAAAAGAAGGGTTAAAATGACCAAAACGCCCTTGTATGCGTAATTAAGCAAACGACCCTTAGAAGTCGCTTGAAAACGAGTTTTATAATCAAGTCAATACATAGAATAAGTATAAAAGCGAAAGATGTAAATCCTTGGTCAAAAGACTCTATATGAGTCTTTGCCGTAAAATGATAATCCGACGGGTAAAACTCGGATTGTATAGATCACCACATTAAACCCATCACAAATATAGTTGTGATGGAAGATCATTTGATAACTAATGTGGAAATAAGATGCTAGAAATAAATGAGTGTGAATTATGCGTAAAAGTGCTTAAATGTCCTTAACGGGTCAATTAAACATCTAAGTTAAAACGGGTTTAAGAATGTATATAAACCCATGATTTGAATCTAATATGATTAGAAATATGGAAATGATGAGAAATTAGAATCAAACAACATGTTTGTTTGATAAAATCACGAACGGGTCAAAATTTGGTAAAAAAGGGTAATAAGCCAAAGACTTAAAAGTCTTAAATTTTGTTAATCCGGATGTTGGATTTTAACTCCATATGATGAAGGATCAAATTACAATCACGTAGGAAGAAACGGTAGGTCAATCGGACAAGCGGATTAAAAGTTATGAAGGTTTTCGTTTTAGAAAACGGCAAACTTGGAAAATCCTGCAGAGGCCACCGTAAGTTACGGTAGCCACCATAACTTATGGTAGCCTTAAGGTCTTTACGCCACACACCCACTGCTTTACGTTGGGAAAATCAACATTCAGGGGCTACCGTAAATTACGGTAGCCACCGTAATTTACGGTAGACCCTGTAACAAAATGTATTTTAATCAGTTTCGCTTCCCGGACTCGTTTAGACACGTTTTAAACCCCGTATGACTAAAGCATTTAATATTTATGAAATATAGGTACATTTTGGATGCCGGAAGACGATCAAGCTCAACGAAGAATCGAACACGATAAAGATACATGCTTCCGCACATTGCCTCGTCGTAAATTTTAAACGACGAATCCGATCACGTTATGTTGAATAACTTATGATTTGTAAAAGTTTTAATAAACCCGTATTTTTATAGTATGTGTAGTCTTAACTACACATCTAATTGTTGGTATTTACATGTAAAATCGTTGAATAGTAACTAGGGTCTTACAAGTTGGTATCAGAGCCCTGGTTTAAGAGATTCAAGTATGGTGGGAAAACTATACTTGGACTTAAACCTTATGCTCTTAATAAAGATTGGTGTTCGGTTCGAGACTTGATCACAAATCCGGTAAGTGCATGTATGTTAATGGTTAACGAGTTAAGGTGTCGTAAACAACACATAGGGTTATCGTGTAATACACGTTACCTCAATTAAATGATTGATATAGTTGACGAAATTACGCGCGTGGACGCGTATAGTAGAAAAAAAAAGAGAGCCTTGTATTATTATACGGGCAATTATTGAAATCGACATTACTAACTTTTGTGAATGTTTTAATTTAAGGACACTCGTGTCTGAAGATGACGAGAGTTGAACGAATTGCGGACATGATTATGGAACGGCCCGAGGTATGACAAGAAGAGCATACTCATCAAGGACCTAAATCGCGTAGCGATCGCAAATAAGTAATGGCAAGGAAAGCCCGTTAGGGCAAGCATTTACCAGGTGCGCATTTTAAATTATTAGGTGAATAGTAATATGCAACAAATACGTAGAGATTGAAAGTTGCGTATGTAGATTAAAAACTTGGAAAAACCCGAATAGAAAATCAATTCGGGATATTGTTTCCAAGAGAAACAAATAGAGGTATTACTTACATGGGGTGTAATATGAAAATTATGAAAAGGTCATGTATGCCAGGTGTTGATCGCTTACTCTGGCCAAGTAAGTGGTGAGCACGTGGTACCATGAACTTTTTATGATGGACATACTTACATCCGATGTAGTAAGTATAGGGTAAATGGGACAAATTAAAAGTACCCAAATGAATCAAATAAGCAAAATATTTGATAATAATGTAAACGCACAGCCGGGTGACGGAAGCGTATTACATTAGGATAATGAGCCCGAGTGAAGGGACGAAGATTAATGTAAAATGACTAAGATATGCATTGGGAGGGGGTGTACTTACACTCGAACCCGGAGAATGCAAATATGTAAAATGACTAAGATATGCATTGGGAAGGGGTATACTTACACTCGAACCCGGAAAATGCAAGTATGACTCTTAACGGGGCGTTTTTGTAAAACGCCAAACTTGAGGACAAAGTCGGGATAAAAAAAATGAAACGAAGTTTCAGTGCATACCGGAAGGGTTGTAATGATAACGACTTCGCTAAAACACCTGGTTGATGGGTAAGGATTAAACACATGCGTAGACCGAGAAACGGGAACTCGGATGGAAAGTTAAGAGACTCGGGTTTTGAGTCATAACTAAAAGACGACAAGATGATGTAAATAGAAATTTTGATAAATTATGTTCAACTATTTTTTTTGTTGAACGGGTCGAATACGATATAATGCCGGATGGCATAAGTAAGCGCAAGCCGGATAACGGTAGCGTTAAACGCAAAAGAATAATGAGCCAGTAATGGTAAAGAATCCAATATGAATATATACAAACAAGAAAACGGTGAGTATAAGATGAACCGACGCATAAATAACGTGAAAATTCATAGAGTCGGGATAATGATTCATAATAAAACGATTGTATTCACGAACTACAGTCAAGGTTAACATATCTGAAACTTGAAACCAAATGATTTTGTAAATATAAACAAGGTGCCTTGACACCAAACGTATATTTTAAGAAATAACGTTTATATAAACCTAAATTCTGATAGGAATTTAGATACTAAATATTAAGGATATAAGTCTTGACACTGACAAGTTCAAGACGATACATTTGAAAAGAAAGGTTTTCGATAAAGAAAGGTTGAAATAAACCTAAACATGACGTGACGCGATCACGGTTAAGAAAAGTAATGTGAAGTAATCACATTATAACCTGAGTGATGGGTATAAAGTAACTGGACTGATAAGTCTAGTTAGTGAAACCGGTTAAGGTCAAAATTCAAATTAAGAAATTGTTTAATACGCTATTCACTACGAAGAGTAACGTAGAATAAACATAATTTATAAACTTATGTGACTAAGTGGCCAGCGTTTGGTGACTCAGTCAAGTAAACAACGAAGGTATATAGATACAAGAGATAAAGTGACGGCCCATGAGACCTTCACTAACAGAAAATATTGATCACCTAAATTGAGGGATCATAAAGCTATAAGTTCACGAACAAATGAGTTGTTATTTTAAAAATGAAAGATTTCACTAAAGACCCCGAACAGATTAAAATAATGGATTCATGAAGAGTCTCGAAGTATAAAAGCAATGGATTTCGCTAAGTTAATCAAACCGGTTAAAATAACGAAATTAACTTATCTTAAGTTGCGTTGTTTTATATGAAGGCGCGCATACTTTATAAGCAAGAAGGTATTGCCATGCTTTTATGGTGATACTAACAAATGGTTAAGGTGTTAGGTAAGAAAGGTTTCGGGGACGAAACCTATTTAAAGGGGATAGACTTGTAACACCCCGAAAACGGGTTTGGTAATCAAACCCCGTTAATACTAAAAGACGAGTAAAGTACCGTTAGAGGTAAAAGTAACCCGGTAAATATTAGGATTTAAAAAAATAATCCTAATATTAACTACAACGTGAATAAAAGCTTTTGGGAAAATAGAGTTTATCGAAGCCCGAGTTAACGAGACTTAAAATAAACTAAGTTGTAGATATCCCGAACCCACTAATGTAACTAGGAATGTTTAACCTAGTTAATAAGTGGGAATGTTATTAGAAATAAGTGGGTTGTGGCCTACTTAACAACGAACCAAACACGAGGGGTTAAAGTTGGATAACATGAAAGTTAAATTATAAAAAGAAAATTATAACAAAACACACACTAAGTGTGTGTTCTGTTGATCGGCATCAGGGAGCTCCCATGGAGCAAAACCCTAGTTTCATCAAAACTACCAAATTGAAGGTCAATCCAAGACCCAAATCGATGCATGAAAGCGTAGAAATGATCACCAAGTCATGGAGATCACAAGGTATGTCACAAAACCTACATTGGTTGAAGTTGAAATTTGAGACAAGTAGGTTACTTGCAAATAAATTGATGGATTATGATCCAAAGATGAAATTAGGTGTTATTGTATGCTTAATTTCGTTAGTTATGAATAAATTATGAAGTACTTGATGTAAGGTTACATCTAAGTGATTAACGAGTAGATTATCAAGTGGGTTTGGATAATAGGATATAGTTATGTTTAAAACCATCAAGGATGGTAGTATTAGGAAGATACTTGAACAATTTATGAGTTTGAGTATATGTTCATACATGGCTTGAAATGGATTTTGTTGGAAGATGATGAACACTAGATTTATGATCATCAATTTGGTGTTATTCGATTTCCATGAAGTAAGTCCAGGTGTTGTTAAGCATGCCAGACATAAGAACTTGTGAATGATGTTAAAACTTGGGTAAATAACTAGTTATGAAAATTGATTGTTGATTTTATAGAATATACCCACAAGGTGTTTGTTAAAATGCCTAAGTGAATGTTCATATGTTGAAATTACGAATGAAACGCATAATTGCCTTGTTTGACTAATTACGTGAAAGATGGGTTAAAGCGGGTTCTAATCGTAATATTGATTTGACTTAATTGTGTAAACCATGTGATCAAAAAGTAGTTAACTTTTGATAAGCTAAGTTAACTAATCATGAAGTCGAATAGTAGCTTCGGCATAGAAAATAAGTGAGGTGGAATAGTCGTGATTTTTATGACTAATTTAACCGCCTTGTAAATGATTGAAAATAGTTTGACGCCTAACGAGCTAGGTGGAGGCTTGGGAAAGGAAGCGGGTCAAACAAATCAAGAATGGAGGAAAAGCATAATTCGGGTGCAAGGTAAGTATATCTTACACTAGTCATATATTTTAGAATATTCTTTTGTCGTATTAATTACGAAAAAGACAAATACCTAATTGAGATATGGTGTTCCGGCGTGTAGTCGTACAGAACAAGATAATCAAATATGATAAGAAACCATAGTGATGGCTAAAAATGAGTTAAATTGGTAATTCGATCATATTATGACGAATGAAACATGTACTTTTAATGGTTACCATATAAGGTAAATCATAATAACCAATAAGGGCAAAAATGGTAATTTGGTCACACGTTGACCATAACCGTTAGTTTTGAAAGACAATTATGACGTAAGCCATAATAGGCCAAAAAATGTTAAGAAGTGAATTCATAAGTAAAATGATTGCACGGTGTAAACCGGAGCGAGTCATACATACGAGGTGGTAATAAATGTCATCTCGCAAAGATAAACGGTCAATTCGGCCAAACGGGTCAAAAGGTGTAGACATCACATTTTGACAATATCGACTAATGATTTTTTTGTCGAGTTATATGCTTACAGGAATAGATATCAAATGGATACTCGCATCGCTCTTAATTAGCGATTATAAAACAAGGTATTAAACCCGGGTTAATAAGTTGATCCGAGCTAGGTATGTATAATAGATCAACTCATCATTTAGAACTTGAAGTTCTATGAGAGTTAGACAAAGTAAAAGGGACATTCGGTTACCCTAAAAAGGTAAACCGAAGGATTTAAATTATAGACAGAGTGTTTTGAAAACAAGATTTGGTTAAAAATGAGATTTTGGGCGTGCATGGCTTGAGCAAACCCTTCGTCGTAAAAGAAGGGTTAAAATGACCAAAACGCCCTTGTATGCGTAATTAAGCAAACGACCCTTAGAAGTCGCTTGAAAACGAGTTTTATAATCAAGTCAATACTTAGAATAAGTATAAAAGCGAAAGATGTAAATCCTTGGTCAAAAGACTCTATGAGTCTTTGCCGTAAAATGATAATCCGAGGGGTAAAACTCGGATTATATAGATCGCCACATTAAACCCATCACAAATATAGTTGTGATGGAAGATCATTTGATAACTAATGTGGAAATAAGATGCTAGAAATAAATGAGTGTGAATTATGCGTAAAAGTGCTTAAATGTCCTTAACGGGTCAATTAAACATCTAAGTAAAAACGGGTTTAAGATTGTATATAAACCCGTGATTTGAATCTAATATGATAAGCAATATGGAAATGATGAGAAATTAGAATCAAACAACATGTTTGTTTGATAAAATCATGAACGGGTCAAAATTTGGTAAAAAGGGTAATAAGCCAAAGACTTAAAAGTCTTAAATTTTGTTAATCCGGATGTTGGATTTTAACTCCATATGATGAAGGATCAAATTACAATCACGTAGGAAGAAACGGTAGGTCAATTGGACAAGCGGATTAAAAGTTATGAAGGTTTTCGTTTTAGAAAACGGCAAACTTGGAAAATCCTGCAGAGGCCACCGTAAGTTACGGTAGCCACCGTAACTTACGGTAGCCTTAAGGTCTTTACGCCACACACCCACTGCTTTACGGTGGGAAAATCAACATTCAAGGGCTACCGTAAATTACGGTAGCCACCGTAATTTACGGTAGACCCTGTAACAAAATGTATTTTAATCAGTTTCGCTTCCCGGACTCGTTTAGACACATTTTAAACCCCGTATGACTAAAGCATTTCATGTTTATGAAATATAGGTACATTTTGGATGCCGGAAGACGATCAAGCTCAACGAAGAACCGAACACGATAAAGATACATGCTTCCGCACATTGCCTCGTCGTAAATTTTAAACGACGAATCCGATCACGTTATGTTGAATAACTTATGATTTGTAAAAGTTTTAATAAACCCGTATTTTTATAGTATGTGTAGTCTTAACTACACATCTAATTGTTGGTATTTACATGTAAAACCCTTAAATAGTAACTAGGGTCTTACACTAATAATACCGTGGCTTCAATCTCCTTAAGCAACTCACTGCCACTATCCTCCTTATTTCCGGTATCACCATCCGAACCGACTCCCAAAATCTCAGATGGCTGACTGGACGCAATTCCCGGACCATCAGCAGAGCCGACATCACTGCTATTCTTATTTAAATCAATGTTCGTACCTATATTAGACTCCACTGGTATACCCGTATCGCTCTCCATAAAACTCTTATCCTCATTATCCCGGCCCACTAGGCTAAATTTCTCAAAAGAATCGGTCACATCCCACCTTGTACGCTTCCTGGGCCTTAAAAAAATGTCTGGGATCACACCATTGAGCTTCACTTTATGTTTGTCTTTGGAGATATCAAAAGGTTTTTTCTCGACCTTTTTCTTCTCCTCAGTAACCGAGGAGAATTTAATCCCCTTATCCTCGATGACCTGGGACTCCCCACTGCAATCCGAATTCCCCCCAACATAATCATTACGCATCTCTAAAATATCTTCCTCGTGCATCTGACTAATAGGCCTTCCATTTTCTACCTCTTGATCTTTTGTCATCGGCGATCCCTTCGCTTCATCTTCTATGGCAATCTCCTCCGGCCCTCCATCATCAGTCAGGCAATCGGGGACCCAGTCATCTAGCTCTTCGAGGATCCAAACCTTATATTTTTTATTTTTCCATTTCAACATAACTGAATCCATAATTCTGTCACCATGATCAACTAAAACACCAACATAATTAATCGACAGGTCCCTGTCAACCGGCGACAGTTGAGAGCATTGAATCACTTTTCCAAACTTTCCCGCTATCTCGTCAAAAACCTTATTCTCCGCCAGGTGAAGCGGCATTCCATGAAACTTCAACCACACCACCCTCTCATATTGCATCGACTGTCCTGCCCATATATCTAGTGAAGAAAACCATCCGCTCCAAAGTTTCACGTTCAAGGTGAAGTCTACAGCATCTATGTCATCCTCAAAGGATATCATCAGGTTAAGTCCTCCTAAATAATATAACTTAAACTCAGGAACACCTGCATCTCTGAGCAACACTTTCATTCTAGCAAGAGTGGGTATGTCTAAAGCCCTCCCCACCACTGCTCTCCCTTGAAGATCAAAAAACGCACTAGTTTCGTTGTGAACCTCAACCACCTTCTCCGATACCTCCTCTCTCGAACCACTTCCGTCCTGTTTTAACATATCTTTAAAGGATACACCCTCTTTCAGCCACCCTCCATCCAACCTCGTCGAGTACCTCATATCTTCATTCACTATGACTTTCTTACCAACATTTATGACCTCTTTCTCTTCTTTCTTGTGTTGTCCGTCAGCATCCCACCATTCTGAATTTTCGGCTGCGAATTTTGCAATGTTAACTCGAAGATTACAGCCTCCCATCTTTAGACCATTCAAGACTTTCTCCGTTGCTCTAGCATCTTTCACATTTTTTAGACTCAAAAATCCAAACCTCCTCCCTTCTTTATCCTTTTTATACGCGATATACATTCCGGCTACTTCTCCGCATCCCCCCAACAAAGTCAGCCACATCCCATGGTCTGCACCCGGTCGGCAGGTTCGTAATGAAAAACTTGGTAATATTTCCCCTTTCTTATTTCCCCTACTGGTGCCACCCTCTTTATCCACGTACTTTTTGCTGCCCGAAACGTCCTGCCAACTCTCATCATCCATACCACTACCCATCATGACAACCACAGAGGACACCAACAGGAGAACAAAAACCAGACAGCGAATGGAAGCAGCCGGAAGAGCGAGATAGAGATAAAGGTAAGGTTAGATCAGCAACCAATATGCTAACCAAGTCACACCTTCACCCCTATCCCCTAAACCTTCGCTTCGTCGAGCCGCCAGCACTTTGTCTCCGACAACACTGAACCAAGAGAGACCAGATCCCAAGGCGAATGGAAGAATCGAAACCACAAGTTAGGATGAAAGGTCAAGCCAGCAGATACGGCGACCTCGCACGCTAACCCTAGAATCTCCTCTTCGTCGAGCCTCCAGCGATCGGTAGAAGAAAACGGCGTTTGCAATGTACTATAAATGCATTACTCTTAATTTCTTCTTGTAACTACAAAAATAACACACAATTGATTAGTTAATATTATAAGGGTGTACCTATCTATACACCATTTTGCCTATTTACACACCAAAAAATGTGTTTTTTGTCCTTATATGTACACCTTGCAGTGTTAAATTGTGGTCAAAACGTGGCGTTTTGATCCGGTTAACCAGACAAAGACTGACGGGTGTCTGACGGGTCTGTTGACCGGACCAAAACGCCGAGCTTTGGCCGCGTTTTTGGTCCTATCAACCAGACAAAAGACTGACACCCGTCAGTCTTTGTCTGGTTAACCGGACCAAAACGCCACGTTTTGACCACAATTTAACACTGCAAGGTGTACATATAAGGACAAAAAACACATTTTATGGCAGATAGTTTGGCGCTATTATAATTCACTCAATATAATACAATTAAATTTTCAACACACAATTGACTTTGACACCAAATATCTTTACGTTGACACACTTCCCCAGTCACACTTAAAACAAAACACCAACGGTGACTTCAACACATCATGAAACCGCCAGTCACCGCCACATTCTCCACCCCACCGGAAGAAGACCCCACACGAACCACCGCCACACAGTTAACCGTAACCGGACCAGCTCTCCGCAAAAAAGCCGCCGGAATCAGACCATGGCTCCTCTTAGATTCCACCGGTCAGGCGCAGATTATCGAGGCCGGTAAACACGCTACTATGCGCCGCACCGGTCTTCCAGCGCGTGATCTCCGCATCCTTGACCCGATTCTATCGTACCCGTCTACCGTTCTTGGTAGAGAACGCGCCATTGTGATTAATTTGGAGCATATTAAGGCTATTATTACTGCACAAGAAGTGTTGCTGTTGAATTCGAAAGATCCGTCTGTTACTCCGTTTGTTGATGAGCTTCAGCGGCGGATATTGCGTCATCATCACGCTAGTTCTCAGGTGATTTCTGATTCAATTATGTTGTTGGAGAAATTGGTTGGATTAAGAATTCATGTTGCATAGTGTTTGTTTGGAGGTTTTAGGAATTTGTTGAATGATGCCCTAATTTCAACTGCTGGAATTGCATACCTAATTTAAACGGAATATTTCTCGGTTTAATAACATGCAGGTCTGTGTTTCGTTTACTCGTCGTACATACTATACTCATAGCACGATCTCAATAAAAATTACATCGATACATAGATAAAAATACACGTGTCAAATATTTTTTGTTTTAATAAAGTTTAGGAATTATAAAGTAACTTTATTAAAGTCCAAGAGTAGTAGCGGTGCCCCACCAATAGCTAACGGTCAGTAATCCCATGGGTTGATTCATTACGGCAGCAAGGGAAAAGGGTAAAAGATGAAATACTAAAAGGAATAAAAGTAGAGGGACTAAACATGTACCCTACCAAAGTTAAAGCAGAGGGACTAAACACGCATATAAACAAAGTTAACTAATAAAAAGAAAACATTGTTTTTTTTTAAATAAAGGGGCTAAACAAGTATATTAGCACTGTTCCCCTCATGGTTTAGGTAGATATAGTAAATAAATATACTAAAACGATCATTTTTTATTAAGTTGGTATTGTCAACGTATTAAAAAATTGTTAGGGATATAGAATTTGTCATGTCTGTCTGTGGCATTCTTTTTCCTTTCTTTTTTTTTCGTTTCACAAACTACTGCATTTGTTCTTTTACTGTTCTAAATTTATATTTGAATTCTAGACTAGCATTTACAACTTGTGGCTAACATTGATGTTGTAATAACTTGTTTAGAAGGAAATGGTGGATGGCAATACTGACTGGACCCATTTGTATGATTTGGGCGAGCCACGGTCAAGAGAAGTTAGCCCGCCAAGAGTAGTCGCAGATGGTGATCAGGAAGTTAAAGCCGATGGTAAACATTCGTTTGATAAACGAGATGGCCCGAAGCTTCTTCCATTTGAGTTCATTGCACTTGAGGCATGTCTAGAGGCAGCTTGCAGTTCTTTGGATAATGAGGTGAGAATTGTTCCTTGTGAATCATTTCGGTACTTGTTTAGTACGTTTTTTTTTTTTTTTTGAAAGTTTGTTTGTTGTTATCTTGTTCTAAACTAGGCAAGGACATTGGAGCAAGAAGCACATCCAGCGCTAGATAAGTTGACTTCGAAGATTAGTACTTTAAATTTGGAACGTGTTCGCCAAATTAAAAGTCGGTTGGTTGCAATTACTGGACGTGTTCAAAAGGTTTGTGGGTGTGAACTTTAACCTCCACAGTTCTAATAAAAATGTGTTATATGGATATCTGGCTTCGTGTTAATTGTTAAGAATAAGGTTTATTTTCAAGATTCACGTTTAATTAGGTTAGGGACGAATTAGAGCAATTGCTAGATGATGACGGAGATATGGCGGAAATGTATCTGACCGACAAGCTGGAGCAACAGCTTGATAATTCTTCATCTTCTTCTTCTTTTGTGGACGAAGAAGACGCCATGAACGAAGAGATTCATCAAACAGAAACTGATGACAGGTTTGGGTTGTGATTAATTATTTTCTTCTAATGTTTTTCAATCTAATTTGGAAAAAATATTGTGTTGTCAATTATATTAGAGTTCACGATGCGAGTTTGATGGATGGTAATGAAAATACAAATGCACATGAAGAAACGGACAACCATTCTGAACATCTTTACCGGGTCGGGAGAGAAAGCCGTGGGGCCCGCACTAGTACAACACGGAGCAGTAGCGGCAAGCACCTTGACATTGAGGAACTTGAAATGCTCTTGGAGGCTTACTTTGTTCAGATCGACGGTACTCTGAATAAACTATCGACGGTATATTATTAAAATATTATCTAAAGTTTTAAACAATTTTATATGGATGGTGAAAGAACGTATGACCGAGTTCCAGTGTTTGTGTGCAGCTGAGGGAGTATGTAGATGACACAGAAGATTACATCAATATAATGCTGGATGACAAGCAGAATCACCTCCTGCAAATGGGTGTTATGTTAACAACTGCAACTTTGGTGGTCAGTGCGTTTGTGGTGGTCGCTGGAGTGTTTGGAATGAATATAAATATCGAGTTGTTTGAAGATAAAACCGCAGAACAGAGGGAAGTTGGTAATGGTAAATTTCTGTGGACTGTGGGTGGTGGTACTACTGGCACTATCATCTTATATGTTATCGCCATCGTTTGGTGCAAGAGTAAACGCCTTTTGGAGTGACCGACAGGTATTAATATAGTTGAGGAATAATAATAATTAATATGGTATATGGTGAGTTTTTTTATATGCTCCGCACTGTTGTTGCGAGTGCGATAATGCATAATGGCATTAGACATGAGGTTTTTGTATTGCAGAAGCTCATGAAGGACCATTTTTTCGGTTATGGTTCTTTTGCTGTGTTTTCTGTGGATTGCGTCTTATAGTGGGGTTTTGTTGCTATTTTACATGTCTGTATTGAAGGCGCAACATGTAGTGACAACTGTTAGAACGAGTCGGAATCAAGGTTTAAAAGAACCGAATCAAGCCTCGAGGCGTTTTCCCTCACGAGGCATACACCTTGAGGCGAACCGAGGCGGAATTAAAAAATAAATATAAAAATTATATATCTTATAAAAATAATAATAATACTAACTAATCTCATCATCATATTCATCAAAATAATAAAAAACACATAAAAAGACATAAATTACTTGAAATTAACACAAAAAGTCAATAACAAATATCAAAAACCCCTGGCGCCTCAGCCACTCTGTGGCGCACATACAATGTAACAAAATCGTTTTTTGGGCGTTTAGCCTTGAGGCGCGCGCCTCAACCGTTCTTTTAAAACCGTAGTCGGAATTGGCTAATTTGACTTCGTATGGCGGGTTTTCGCGGTTTTTTAGCATCCTTAGGTTCAATTGTGTTAAGGATCTCACACTGCATTTTGTTGTCAACAAAATGGGCACCATGTGGTTTGGGCTGCTCCCTTGAATTGAGGGTGTTTTGGACTTTGGTGCTCTTTCTGTGTTGGATTAGAATGAAAGGCTGGACCTGAACCCCAATACAAGGGGTTGCCCACTGGGCTGATTTAAGTCATAAGCCGTCAGCTAATTTGACTTGGATTGGTCAATTTCATCGGGTTTTTGAGCATCTTTAGTTTCAACCGGCTAAAGATCTCTAGGGGTGGGGTGTAAACGAGTTTAGCCGTTTTTGAGCTACTTGAGATTGGCTAACTAAAAACATGAGTCGGGTCAAGTTCAAACTAGTTGGGGCTTATAATGGGGCTCATTTAATAAATGAATTCAAGTTTAAGTTTAACTAGGCTTACGAGTTTAAATGACCTTAAACGAGCTAAGTCTATTATTTATATAATTCTTATATAATATATGCTTAAATAATAGTTATTGTGTGTGTATATAGACACACAACAATATTGATATTTATATAATCTATATTATGTTGTATATGAAAACCATAATTAATATATAAATATAATAATTAAAAACAAATAAATAGGAATCGACTCTTGAAAATTGTTACAATACTAGTGGATGCCCCGCCCGCGTTGCGGGGCGACGGCCGAATAATGAGCGAGTGTTAGGCAGCTTATTGATAGGAAAAACAATTAAATCGAGTCAACCAATTAAAACAAAACACTTTTATAGTGTTGATAAAAAAAACTAAAACAATGGCAATATTGTAATTTTTAACTGAGGGAAAGTTGTATTTTTTGACTGAGGTAAAATCGTAATTTTCCAAAAGCTAAAGTGATGGCAGTATTGTAAATTTGAACCAGGGGCAAAATTGTAAATTTTCACATGAGCAAATTCATAATTTTGAACTTGGGGTAACAGCGTAAAATAAATTTGAACTAAGGGCACAATCATAATTTTAAGCTGGAGGCAAAACCACAATTTTATTTTGAAACGAGGGCAAAATCGTAATTTTGAGTTGTGGGCAAAAGCATAATTTTATTTTGAACTGGGGAAAAAACGTAATTTTGAACTTAGTGCGAAATCATAATTTTTTAAACGGGGAAAATCACATTTTTGAACAGAGGGCAAAATCGTAATTTTTAGCTGGGGGCAAAAACAGAATTTTATTTTGAACTGGGGGGCGAAAAGGTAATTCAGAGCTGGGGGCAAAACCACATTTTGAGCTAGGGACAAAAGCGTAATTTTATTTTGAGCTGGGGCAAAAACGTAATTTTAAAATGGATATAAAATAATAAACCGGTTGGTCCAATGGGGGAGGGCTAGGCAAAAGCGTAATTTTGAATTGAGGGCAAAATCGTAATTTTGAGATGGGGACAAAAACGCAACTTTATTTTGAGCTGGGGGCCAAACGGTAATTTTAAACATGAGCAAAAACGTAATTTTAAAATAGATATAAAACAATAAACTCGTTGGTACAATGGGGGAGTGTCAGGCAGCTGTCTGGCACTATTCCCCTAGGAAGCACGGAAACGGCTACATGGTCCCGTCTCCCGTACCGGGGACTGCATGGGGACGGAAACGGCACGGGTACGCCGTGGAAACGTTTCCGGCAGGCTGGGGACGGCTCGGGGACGAGTTGCAGATGGGGACGGATTATGGGGACAGTTTGGAAACGTTTCCAGCAAGTTTCCTTTAGTTTTTTTTTGGTGTTTAAAAAAAAAAGATTGCATAATCCTATCTTAAAATACCTCGCCTCCTATTGAAATATAACAAGGGACGTTCAGTTTCCAAACCCTACAGGATCATCTTCTTCGGTTCTTCTTCAGTTCTTCTTCAGCCGATCCTCTTCTTCTTCAGTTCTTCTTCAGCCGATCCTCTTCTTCAGCAAGGTGATAAACAATGTGTCCAGGAAGAAGGTGAAGAAAGAAGGGGGAAGAAACTAGAAAAGCGGCTGCTTATGGTGTGTTTAGGGTTTTTTTGGTTTAAATAAGTTTAGTTTTTTCAACATTTAACCCCTCTATTTTTACTAGTGTATATTTAAACACTAAAACTTGTAGCTGTCTACATAAAAAGTGTAAAAGTAGTTTATTTATTTAAACATTTAACCCCCTCCATCTTCACTAGTTTACATTTGGTCCTTAAACTTATAAACTTATCTATACATCTACATAAAAAGTATAAATTAACATTATATTCACATAAATATAACTATTTTGTGGTTTTGTGTTACATTATCTTTAATATATATTTATTTTTTTATATGTTTTTATTCCCGTACCCGTCCCGTCCCCGCTTCTTGAATTTTTTAGTTTTGCCGTTTCCCGTTCCCGTACCCGTCCCCGTACCCCGTTCCCGTACCCGTCCCAGTGCAACATAGCTATTCCCCCATTTGGTAAATGTCAAAATCGTAATTTTGAGATGGGGACAAAAACGCATTTTTATTTTGAGCTGGGGGCAAAACGTAATTTTAAACAGGAGCAAAAACGTAATTTTAAAATAGACATAAAATAATAAACTCGTTGGTGCAATGGGGGAGTGCCAGGCAGCTGTCTGACACTGTTCCCCCATTTGGTAAATGCATGTATAGTAAATATGACGAATAACTCAATTACGTTTGTCAAATTCATGTCTTCTACAACTCTTGAATGTTTTACTCAAAACTCTCTAAAATAACATGTAAGAAAAACACAATCAAAGTACTTTGAATATAACACTTATTAAGTCTACCTGTAGTGGGGCGTTTTTTTTTTTTTTAAATTCAAAAAAAACGCCGGAAAACGCCCACTCTTCCACTACACCCGGCGTTTCCGGGCGTTTTTTTTGAAAAAAAATCCCTCCGGCATGTTAATTAAAACGCTTAATTTGTGTTGGGGGCGAGATTCGACCGTTGCCAAACGGTCAAATGTATTTTTTTTTTAATTCAAAATTTTACCCACTATATATATATCAACCCCTTTTCTCCAATTTTTTATAAAAAACCTCTAACTTTCTCTCCTACTTTCTTCTATTTTTTTATAAAAAACACCCACTTTCTTATATTTTTTATACAATCATGCATCCATTCCGACACCCTTTTGGTGGCCCCGCAAGACCCACGAACCCGAACACAACCCAACCACAAAACCCGTATAACCTTCAAGACATGGACCCGAGCTTTTTACCATACGCGGCTTACTTGACTGGCGCCACTCCGTTTGTGCCTCCCACCTTCGGCTATGGTCAAGCCGGCGGGTCGCAACCGTCACAACCCGAATCCGAACCCGATGTCGATGTCGTGCCGGAGACGCAACCCGAACCGGTGCAAGACAAATCGAAACGCGGCAGAAGGTCGCATAAGAAGAAGGAAAAAGACGAACCTCGACGTACAAAAAATACCATTAAATGGACGAAGGACGAGGAATACACGTTGACTCGGGCGTGGCTCGACATTTCGGAGGACGAAGATACCGGTAACTCTTGTTTTTTATTCTGTTTTTTTTTCTGTTTTTTTATTTTCTGTTTTTTTTTTTTCTGTTTTTTTTTTTTCTGTTTTTTTTTTAATTTCAAGTAGTGTAAATTTTATTCTTAACATACAACTTATATTTTTATTTTTTTTAATTTGTAGCAAACTTTCAAACGGGCCCCGTTTTTTGGGATAGGGTTCGTGCACTCTTTTTTAGCTCGTGGGGTCAAGGCGAACATCGGGACAAAGATTCCATTTCTAGCAAATGGACCGACATCAACAACAAGTCTCACGCGTTCCAAAAAGTTTACCAACGTAACTACGATAATCGCCCGAGCGGTGAAAGTGACGTCGGGGTTTTAACAAAGACTTTGGAGGAGTTCGGGGGTTTTAATTTTCTGTTTTTTTTTAGGTTTTTTTTTATTTCAAGTAGTGTAATTTTTATTTTAAATTAATGAAGATTTTTATGTTTTAAATTAAAAAAAAATAATTGTCAAATGATTGCATGGGCGTTATTGGAATAATGCCCCACTACACCACTTTTTGCTATAATGCCCCATGCTGACTGGGATGACACGTGTCGGATAATGCCCCATGGTGGGGGCATTATAAGTTGTTACCACTACACATGGTCTAAGCTGATAATAAAATTATAGAATTTAAAACTTATAAACATCTCACTATTCACCATCTTTCTTCTTTATTTAAGATCTCGCTACTTACGAATTTCATTCTCTCTCCACAAATTTATACAGTTTTATTCTCTCTCTACTCTATCTCTCCTCCAACTCATTACCCATGTCACAAATGCGCCTCAAATGCAATGCAATGCAATGCATTCCATTGAGTTTGGTGTTATAGTTTCCTCTTTACAAACATGAATACTTATATTATATCTTTCATAAATTTAATTTCTTTCTACTTCTGTTTTTACAAGGCCATGGGGTATGGGGCTTTGGTTTGGGTGTGGGTTGGGGGAAAACGCCCAAGTCACCATCCCGGGTGGGCTTGGGTTGGGGCGTAGCCCTTGGGGCTTGGGTTTCAAGCCGGGCGTGGGGCGGGGGAAGTGAGCTGACATGGCGGGCTGTGTATGGCCAAAAGAAAAGAACCGTTGGGCTAGCCGTTGGCCAACGGCTATATTAAAAAAAAAAATTCTTCCATTTTTTCACTATAAAACTCACATTTTTCTTCCATTATTTACCACATTCAACCACATCTTTACTATAAAACTCACATTCTCCTTCTACAAAACGAAAAAATGCATCCTTACAACCGTCCTTATGACCCGAGCAACCCGTATGGATTCCAAGAAAATAATCCTAGCCCACCACCCACTCGTCCAATAGCTCGTCCATTTTTGATACACTCTTCTATGCCCGACATGGCGGGTTATGCATCGTATATCGGGAATCGTGTGTTTACTAACTTCCCACACAAGGACGATTCGATACCTACCCCGTTTTCACAATCGCCCATCGACCTTTCACCAACCTCCATCGACCTATCACAATACGAATCCGTTCCCGAAACTCAACCACCCAATCATGGTCCTTCCGCATCTAAACCCATCAAAAAAAGAAGTCATAAGAAAAAAACCGAGGAGGATAAAGTAGTTGAAACCGCCAGACGAAAACAACAAAAATGGGTCGTTGCTGAAGAAGTTGCATTGGCGAGGGCTTGGTGTGAACAAACTCAACATTCAACTTTAGGTATTCTTAACCTTTGTTTTTATTAATGGTTTTTTTGTATAAGTTTGTAATAATTAATTTTTTTTTATTAAAATAGGAAATTCGCAACATCGAACCGCCCTGTGGGAATCGGTTAGTAGACTATATTCCATGAAGAAATGGGTAGGGAGAGTTATCGTGAAAACGATAGCTTATCCTCAAAGTGGAGCGAGATAAGCACCCAACTTACAAAATTTAGTAGTTTTTTAAATAAAGCAAAGCAAAACCCTAAAAGTGGTGAAACCGAAGCCGACATTTTGACAAATGCATTGGTCGCATTCAAATCAAGTGTGAAGACCGACTTCCGTTTCATGCATTGTTGGGAGATTTGTAAGTTCCATCCAAAATGGGCGACTATCCCCATTGGTAGCGAAACTAACTCGTCTTCCAAAAGGTCAAGGGCCTCGTCCCAAGCCCAATCTGATGCACGAGATCAAGAGTTGGAGGACCTTTTGGATGATTCGCCAAGCCCAAACCGGCCTGAGTATGGAAGAAATGCCTCAAGAAGGCGTGCTCAAAAATCTAGATCTGAAACGGCATCGCCTTCAGCTGGAAGTTCTGGCTCGCGTAGGGGAATATACAGCGAGCAGTTGGATGACATTTCATGCAAGATGGATACATTCAACGTATTCCAACAACAAAGGGCTGAAATACGAAGGAACAAAGAAAAACGAGATGATATGAAATTTCTAACCCAGTCCATTGATCACCTACAGGGTGACGAGTTACAACTAGTCTTGACGATGAAAGAAGAGATAAAAAACAAATATAAAAGTTAGGAAATTTTAATGTTTTTGTAATTTTCTTTATTTAAAAATATTAAAAAAATTAAATTTGTTGTTTTAAATATTGAAATAGCCCGCTGGGTCAGCCCAGCTCCAGCCCACCAAACCCACGCCCCAAACCCCCGCCCCGCCATACCGTGTTGAATGTGGGTTTGCCCATGTCTGCCACCCCATTCCATGTGTCAACCAATGCCCAACCCACGCCCCAACCCAAGCTCCACCATACCCCACGGCGTAAGTTATTCATTTTTAAACAAGTTATAAATGTTATTTTAACCTTTTCGATAAAGTCTTAAACATTATACAATGATATCTTCACACGTATAATATTTAATTAAGTACTTTAAATGATTTTTTTCCTTTTAGTTTGTGACTAAAATGTGTTTTTATCCTTTTAATCAAAATATTTTTTGGTTTTATTTTTTTGAACGGTAAATTTAGATAACTGACGGACCACTGAAGTATCATCGTGCCACCAGCAGAACCACCCGATCATATCCATATCCACTAGGCATAATGCATATACACCAATTCAGGTGGAAACCCAATAAATATGGAAAAAAATCCCCTTATGGGAATCGAACCCAGGTATCCCACCACAAAATGTCACTAGGCTATAAAGTTATGGACATATTTTTTGGTTTTATATTTCCAATAGCGCATCAAACCTTTCAAGTTCCGCCTCTCGTAACGTGCACCACACAGGTTTCATCAAGTAGTTTAATTTAGACCGAGGGGTATGGGCCTCGTCCCCCCCCCCCCCCGGTCACCTCCGTCCCGGGTCGTCGCCTCCATCCCCAGTTGCTCCGTCACGGCGCCTCCGTCCTCTCCAAGACGATGGAGACGGACCAAATGGTGGGCCCCCTCTCCTCTTTCTCCTCTGACTTCTCTCTCTCCTTAATATATTGATTTTTTTTATTAAAAGTGGGTAGTCCTTCACACCCTTGGGTAGTCCCCAAAAGGATGGTCCTCCTCCCATAATGACGTGGCGCCTGCGTGGCGGGTAGTCTCCAAAGAGACTATCAATTCCATACCCCGTGGTCTTAAAGGGAAGGGAGTAAATAAAAACGGGGTATTAAACAAACTGTTTCACAAATAAATGAAGTGGCAAAGTCAAATGGGGGTTCCACTCACAGATCATTTCATACTCGACTACACAAGATGCACAACAGTAATGAGACGTCGAGTCAGTTGATATAAATGGTAATGATGCCAAATGCGTTTCCAGATATAATTATTGGAAAAAATAATGAAAGTGGCCTCTTGCGTCTCCATTATTAACTCTTGCAAACCCGGCGGGTCGGGTTGCGGATGACGGGTGAGAATGGGTTCAACAGATTTAAGTCATAATGAGTTTCATTAATACGAATTCTCAAAATAAAAAAAGAGTTTGGGTAAAATTGGTGGAGTGACGATGACATTGGAGCGGTGGCAGCGGTGACGGTGTTGGTTTTGGTGTGGGCAACGAGTGGGTGGTGAATACAAACAACGGTCATAAATGATGCCAACTCATTTAGACTCTTTAGACGAGTAATTTTTATTATGGTTGCCTGATTTGCACCCAAACTAACCCTTTGTCTAATCTTAGGAATGAAGTTTATATTACACAAATCAGCTCATTCTTTAAAGAACGGGCAATGATTAACATTTACATTATCCATTGTGTTCCGCGGATCTCACTTTATATCATACGTCGACTAAAAATCATGTTGTACATGAATAAACTCTCATGTATCACGTTTTTGTTCACGTATCAACGATTAGACGTGGGGTTTTAACCTCAATATGGTTGTGTAAGCGCACTTTTTCTATACAATTTTTTGAAGGCATGAAGTTTATCTAAAAAGTTGCTTCCTATCTTAAAGAGTGATCCAAATACAATGAAGGTCTTTAATAAATTGCCAAAATCGTCCCTGAGGTTTTGGTATGTTTGTCATTTTCATCCAAAATAATTTTTTCGTACCATATAGTCCTTCACTTTTGAGATATTTTGTCATTTTCATCCAAACGTCTAACTTTTTTGTTAAAATCATCCTTGAGATTTGGGTTTTTGTCATTTTCATCTAAATGTTTGATAGAAAAAATAAAAAAAATTAGATGTTTGGATGAAAATGACAAAAATGTCCAAACCTCAGGGACTATATTATACAATTATTTTGGATGAAAATAGCAAATATGCCTAAACCTCAAAAACGATTATGGCAATTTACTCTTGGTCTCATGTAACATTTTTGAATTATCGTAACAGATTAAGATGATTGGTCATGACATTTGAAAGAAAAGGGTGCGCTTATGATTAGTTTAATACTCATATGAGAGGGTTTGTATTTAATTTCACTCCACTCTTGATGGTCAAGTTTACTATAAAATTATCATAAAGTGAGAGTATGATTCGCGTCGTGTCGTAGCTACATGTATTTCTAACACCCAACAGAAACAGGGTGAGATCTTCATGTTGTTTTGTGCTCATTTATAAAGGGTTTGAGTTGTTTTTTTTTTTTAAATCATTTTAATGGATTTAAAGCTACATCACCTCCTTACTTAGACAATCACATAGAGTTGATGGTTTTAATGCCCTCTTAATCCATTAATTAATCAAATGGATCGATCCATTTATCCAATTAATTATATGAATTTGATCCATCTAGATAGATACACTACTAATTAATTATATGGATCTGATCCATCCAGATCGATCCAATTGATCGATCCATTTATCCAATTAATTATATGGATTGCTTATTTTAACTGTCGTTTAGATCAAAGTCTGCATGGTCTATAATATATCATCGATATATCATGTAATAGATACATCCTCGCTAGTACCCGTCTACGACCTCACCGCAAAGCGCGGGCTCCAATACTAGTTATTTACTATAAGAGTGCATGCATGATGCAGCGGTAAACTTGGACACTACTAGTGTGTGCATGGTTCAGTAAGTTCGGTTATTATACTCAACTAAATTCAAAACCGAAGTCATCGGTTAGCCTATTTTATAAACAAACTGGTTTTCGGTTAATCAGTTTAGTTTATTTGGTTAGATTAACGGTTTTTGGTTCGGTTCATTTAACTTCGGGTTTGCTTAGAAATACATGAAATTGATGTATAAATACAGGAAATGGATGTATAAATATAGGAAATGGAAGTATAAATACATGACATTGAGGTATATGTTACGAAATACACATGAACTGTAGGTATAAAAGCTAGCAATATATGAAAATATGAATGTTTCGATTTGGTTTGGTTAATTTTGGTAAAATGAGGGTACAAAAAAACTGATAACCGGTTTTAGTAAATTCAGTTTTGGGTTGATTTCGGTTTAGTTTCATTTGTTTTTTTTTTCGGTTAACGATTCAGTTATTACTCACCCCTAGACATTGTTAATCACGTAACATATCATTTTTCTAATTAAAAAACTATAACAATAATATACACAAATTAAAGAGAATAAATACTCATTTTTGTGGTGTAATTTCTTTTTTAAATATTAACGTATGAAAAAGTTATAGTTGTTTAGAAATCGTGAGGGTAAATAATTTTTTATAAGGTGAATAAAACGTGACTACTAAATAGTTATTCGGATTTTGGTTAAAGATAAATGATTAAAGTATAAATATGATGAGAGGATTAAAGTGTAATTTGTGTTTGAAAGATAATTCATATATGATAAAATTCAAACTAAATGAACAGTGAATTTAGGGTATATTAGAATATGGGGTATGGGGCGGGGGTTGTGGCGTGGGTTGGGTACAAACGCCCAAGTCACCACCCCGAGTGGGCTTGGGTTTCGGCGTGGCCACTTGGGCGGGGGTTTCAGCCTGGGGGCGGGGGTTGTGGCGTGGGTTGGGTACAAACGCCCAAGTCACCACCCTGGGTGGGCTTGGGTTTCGGCGTGGCCCCTTGGGCGGGGGGTTTCAGCCCGGGCGTTGGACGGTGCTATCAAGATGACATGGCACGATCTCATTGGCCAAGACAAGTAGCCGTTTGGGCTAGCCGTTGGCCAACGGCTATGTGTTTAAAAAAAACTAAATGAATAGTGAATTTAGGGTATATTAGAATATGGGGTATGGGGCGGGAGTTGTGGCGTGGGTTGGGTACAAACACCCAAGTCACCACCCCGGGTGGGCTTGGGTTTCGGCGTGGCCCCTTGGGCGGGGGTTTCAGCCTGGGGGCGGAGGTTGTGGCGTGGGTTGGGTACAAACGCCCAACTTACCACCCCGGGTGGGCTTGGGTTTCGGCGTGGCCCCTTGGGCGGGGGTTTCAGCCCGGGCGTTGGACGGGGCTATCAAGATGACATGGCAGGATCTCATTGGCCAAGACAATTAGCTGTTTGGGCTAGCCGTTGGCCAACGGCTATATGTTTAAAAAAATTATTCACTATAAATACTCACACTTCTATTCATTTTTTACCACAACTACTCCACCTCTACTATAATCATCTCTATCTTATTTAAAAAAAATTTCATCCAACCACAATACGAAAAATGAATCTTCATAATCGTGGTTTTGACCCGAACAATCCGTGGGCATTCCAAGAAACACCTAGCCCAGCATCCAATCGTCCAATTGCTCCCTTTTTAATACACTCCACGATGCCGGATATGGCTGGTTACGCATCGTTTATCTCGAATCGTTTGAAGAATGATGTCGGTCGAAAACACCAATGCCTTTCTCGCAACGCGCGTCATTGAAAAACACTAGTTTCACATTATAATACAGTATAGATAGGGGTTAATTTTTTAAAGCCCTCCAACGTTTATGTGTTTACCTTCCAACGTTCAAATTCCATCGATGATTACAATCCGTGGATGCTTGCCGAAATGGGTACCTGATTTGGTGGTAGGGGCAACGGTGTACACAATCGAGTACATGTAACCAGATAGCGGTGTACCCAGGGGCGGACCTACCCAATGGTGGGTGGACGGCCGCAAAAAAGATTTTAGTCTTAATTTTCGTTGAAAATCTCAACCGCACCCCTTGAAAATTTTCAACCGTCCTCCTTAGAAAAAAATATTATGAATTTATTAAAAAAATTAAACACCGATTATTATGAACATATAAGTATATAACACAATTTGTATAATTATTTTTAACCACTTATTCACTCTACTTAACCTAATCTACAATCTAATTTTATTAACCCAACTACCTAAGCCCAAACCCAACCCAAAAAATTATCTTTTTTTATTGATTTATTTTATGTGGTGATTAGGAGAAAATATTGATGTATAAGGGTTTATCTTTTTATGGTTTTTTTTTTTTTTTTTTTTTGATGTTTTCTTTAGTTGCTCTAGAGTCTAGACTTGTAGTTAATGATTTAGTTGTTTTGTTTTAAGCTTTGTTTGTTTAAATGATTACTAATTAACATTTAAAACTAGGGCTTGAATATTTGAAAATTAAAATTGAAAATTATGGACTATGGTATTGGTTGAACATGATTGTTAATTTTGTTTAAGTGTTTAGTGTTCTTTTATGAACTTATGGAGCAATTTATATGTGATAAGAACCATGGGTAGAGAAGTTATGACGCGATTTCTTAAGAGGAAGAGCGTTAGACCATTTTTTTCGTCAGATTCTTCTAATTAAAGACCATATTATGTCTTAGATAAGTTTTTTTTATTTAATGATTAGGAGGAATAGAAGTAGATAGCGTTTGAACATTGATGGTTTTTTGTTGTTACTTTACTTACTTATAATGGTTTTTATGTTGTTTACGGTTTTACTTGAAACTTTGTTTGTTAATGTGATAGGAAGTTAGGAAATAGGGTTTGATTGTTTGAAAATTGAAATTGACCCAACCTGACCCGATCTGATCCGACTTGCGAAACTTTGTTTGTTTATGTTTACTTGTTTTACATGACCCGATCTGATCTGACCCGCTATGAACCAAATTTTTTATATAGCTAGGGGCCTAAAATCTTTAAATTTTTTCCACACCCACAGGAAAAAAAATACTGGATCCGCTACTGGGTATACCCAAGTACACCCCAACCACTCTTAGGTGAGAGTTGAATCAAAGGCTTCCAAACCTGGATGTTCCTAGAGGCTTTACCTCTGTAAACCACTAACCCCCAATGTTAACAACGTAAGTAAATCATAACCAGACCATTGTTTCTTAACTGGTTTGGTTATTTAATTATTCGGCTCCCCCTAGGAATAGGGGTGCAAGCGAGCCAACCCGAGCCCGGGCCTTACATAATCAAGCTCGGCTCGTTAAGACTTACTTAAAGCTCGAGCTCAAGCTCGGCTCGCTAGTAAAATTTATAACTCGAGCTCGGCTCGAAAGCTCGATCTAAGTATCTGTGGCGCGAGTTTAAACAAGCCAAAGCTCAGCTCGAGCTCGTTTTTGGTTGTTAAAGAGCTGAGGTTCGACTCGAGCTCGGCTTGACAGTTTGAGAACTCAAATAAAAAAAAAACATTTAGATCATTCAAAATGTAAATATAATTTGAACCCTAAAGTATACTAAGCTCGATAAGGCTCGAGAAGCCTAAATGAGCTACACATACAAGGCTCGAGCTCGGGCTCTGAAGAAACAAGGAACTAATTTTAGGATTAATTAGTTTGGTTTATGTCTCTACAATAGTGGTTAATCTTCTTATAACTTTTTGAGCTCAGGGAGCGCGGGTTCAAAGAGCTCAGGGAGCGCGGGTTCACGGAACCCAGATGCTGGCGCTATCCCTTCTTCCATTGTGATAGGTGAAGATGAAGAGGAGGAAGAAGAAGAAGAAGAAGAGCCTGCTGAGAAGTTGATAAGCAGGAAAAGAAGTAGGGAGGAGACCACAGCTGGTGCGTCGGTTGCGCAGAAGGCTGGTGGGGCCCCCGTAATCGGAAAACAGAGCAATCTGCGCTCTCTTTATAAATTTTCTCCTGGTTAGCTTCTTGACTACCTTGTTTTCTTTGTTGTTACCTCTTTTTAACACTTGGTTTCTGTAGAGGCCAAAAAGAAGACCCCTGAAAAGAAAGGTGTTGTGTTTAAAGATCCCCAAGAGCCGGCGCAGAAAAAGACCAAGGTTATAATCAAGCCTTTCAAGACTGCTGGGGTAGAGTCCGAGAAGGAGAAAAAGAAGGCTGTTGGGAAGCCTGTTGACAAGGTTGCTGAGAAGGAGAAAGAGAGAGAGAAAAAGAAGGCTTCTAAAAAGCCTACTGATGATCCTAAGGAGACCATGGCCGCTGCTACAACTGCACATGGAAAAGCGCAGGGTCCGAAGGTCGTCCATATAACGGGGCTTGACCAGCCCCTTCATAAGAAAAGGAAGGAACCCGAGGTTGAGAAGCCGACCAAGCCTGCGCAGCCTGATGCCCCCTTCAGACTGTTAAAGTAACTTCTACTACTGGGGGATCAGGTTCTGTTATTCATAAGTAAAAGTCCATTGCTGCAGGTGGTGCGAGCTCTGGTGGCACTAGAGGGTCTATGCCGCAGTCTCCCATCGGCCCTAATGATAATGTGGGCGATATTTATTATAAAACCTACACGGAGGAGGCTCGCGGCGATGCTCCCCACCGAGCTCCATTGGGGTTGAAGCAGAAGGACACCTTCTTGGAGTTCGCACCTTGCCGCGACTGGTTCTTGAATTCCTTCCCTCCAGGGGAAGTTAACCGGCAAAGGGTGCGAACTCATGATGCCTTGTACCATGCTTATGTGGTCGGAGAAGCCAACACCCGCGCCGCTAACCATCAAATCGTGCGCGAGTGGCGTACGATGGTTAAGGAGCGTGCTGAATGGGAGAAGTATCGTGAGCGCCTGTTGAGGCAAGTTAAGGAGTATGAAAAGGCTAAAGCTACTTTTGCTGAAGAAAAGGCCAAGTTCGAATCCGACAAGAAATCGGAGGAGTGGGGCCGTGAAGGCCTTAGGGGCAAGCTTCATGCCGCTGAAGATATGTTGGCGAAGGAGCGCGCGGAGTGGAAAAAAATATGTGAAAAGGATAATCAACGTATGTATGCCGCGCGCTCTAAAATCACGGACCTTGAGGCTCAAGTTGCTGACCTAAAAGGGAAGATTGAGGAAGGGCAAACCGATAGAGAACGTGTTGAGGTTTGATCAGTGTTGACCCTTCTTCCCTTTATGCTTTTTGCTTGTGAAATTATCTAAATCTGTCTTTTCCTCTGCAGGCTGAGTTGAAGGCGCATGTATCCAGTAAGGATAAGGACCTGGCGGCCAAGGACGTTGAGATTGCGGAGTTGAAACGTCGTTTGCAAGAGCAAACTGACAAAAGTGAGTCCTTGGAAATTGACCTTGAAACTGAGAGAGGGAAAGCTGCTACTGCTGAGGAGGCTAAGCAAAAAAGCTGAGGAGGCGAGAGACATGAGTACATCTGCCCTTAACATAGCGCAAAACAATTACTCTGAGGCCCAAGGCATCGTTGACACGCTGGTCGCTGAGGCTGAATGGATGCGCGGCAAGGGGGTAGTTCTGGTATGGCTATCTTTTTAACTTAGGCTTTATTTGTTAGAATTTGTGTCTTATCCCTTGCCTTTGCTGTAGATGGCCAACTCTATCCTGAATGCTTTCGAGCTGGATGGAGCTGTTGCTGCTCTCATAGATGCCTCGCGAGCGGTTGGTCATTGTGGAGGTTATCTAGAGTGTGTGCAGCATGTTGAAGAGGCACTAGGACAAGAGTTTGATGTTAGTCATTGCTCAGTGACCGATCAGGCTGATGCTGCATTTACCCGCGCTGAAAAGGCCTATGACCATTTATCACTACCTGTGATGGATTTGGTGGCGAAAGCACTGGAGCATGATGACTGGTGACAACGGTTAAAGCAGATTCTCGACCCTCCAGTGACCGTTGAGTTGTCTGATGAAGAACCAGCCGGTGGTGATGGTGATGGTGATGGCGATGGCGATGGTGGTGACGGTTATGAGTAGATAATGTTGGTAGGCTTCGTGCCTTGTAATTTTTTTTAGACGTTGAATGTAACTTGACGCGTGGTCGCGCTATTTTGAAATGAATCAATGATGTTTTTGTTTATTTCTTATGTGCTCATTGCGCGGTGCGCCTTTTAGAATATAGCATTGTGTTTGCTATTAATTTGAAGTTACAATTATTGCACTGTTGTTAGAAACTTTGGTTAAGTTAGCGTGAATGAATGTAAGTGTGGCTCTTGTGTGAGTGTAATTGCCCGGTCTCGCGCTATGTTCGCGGAGGACCTTGGAGGCATAACTCAAGAGCTCGTAATTTACTGAAGTGTTTTCGTGCTAATCAAAAGTTTAACATGCATTTGTAACGTAGAGGTCATCATGACAAAAGAAAAAACATAAGGCATATGCTTTCATTAGGTAGGAAACAGGCGCTTAGGCCAACATACATCGTGGAAATAAAATAAAGGGCGTATAGCCAACATAGGAAATTAAGAAAGGCGTGTTGCCAACATAAGTGGATAAAGGCGAAAGGCCGAGAACAGTCACATATAACACTTGAGCAATTGCTGAAAGTTCCACGTGCGCGGGATGATGTATCCATCCAGTGTGCGCAACTTGTATGCCCCTTTTCCTAGCACTTCATGTACCAAGTATGGGCCTTCCCACTTGGGTGCTAGCTTCCCGGGGCGTTCTGCATTGGAGGCTTCATTGTCTCTGAAGACGTACTCTCCTGGAGTGAAGGTACAAATGTGCACTCTTGCATTCTAG
This sequence comes from Helianthus tuberosus, assembly GCA_030545235.1. NCBI lineage: Eukaryota > Viridiplantae > Streptophyta > Magnoliopsida > Asterales > Asteraceae > Helianthus > Helianthus tuberosus. The sequence continues at coordinate 69,518,844 of CM060410.1, read as the reverse complement.
TACCTCTCCAGTTGTGTCTTGTACTTGGCTTCTTTGATTCGCGCTATTTTGCGCCTCTCTTCGAGTAAATCCAATTCAAGACGGCGCTCTGCCTCGTTATCGATTGTGTTGACTGCTGTCAAGCACGGCGAGGGCAGGCCAATTTCGGCTGGGATAACCGCCTCTGAGACGTAGACTAGGCTGAAAGAGGTTTCGCCGGTGCTTGTTTTCGGCATGGTTCGATGAGCCCACAGGATGTTCGGGAGCTCATCTACCCAGCCTCTTCTGTTAGTGCCCAGAAGGGCCTTTATCCCTTCAACGATACTCTTGTTAACACTTTCTACTTGTCCGTTGCCCTGAGGATGCGCAACAGAAGAGAAAGTGTGTTCGATGTTCATCTCTTTCATCCATTTTTGGAGGTCTTTAGAAGCAAAATTGGTGCCGTTATCTGTTACAATCTTGAGTGGGAGACCAAACCTGCAAATGATATGTTCCCAGATGAACTTGCGCACCATCATTGCAGTTGTTGAAGCGAGTGCCTTGGCCTCCACCCACTTGGTGAAATAATCAACGACAAGAATTATAAACTTCACAGCTCCAGGAGCTTCAGGGAAAGGTCCCACCATATCGATTCCCCACTGCTGGAAAGGCCATGCAGTGGACACAGGGATGAGATCATTTTTCGGGCGCAGGGTTTTCGGGGCGTGCCTTTGACAGGAGTCGCATTTGCGCAATTCCTTTAGAGCGTCAACGTGCATCCCTGGCCAATAGTAACCAGCGTTCATTATCTTTGCGACAACCATGCGTGGGCCCGCATGGATGCCGCAGATGCCTTCATGAATCTCCCTAATCAGGTAACTTGCATCTTGGGGGTCCACATAGCGCAAAAGTGGCCCCAAGAAGGATCTTCGATACAAGATTCCACCATTCATCTCATAGAACAAAGCCTTGTTCTGTATCTTTCTTGCTTCCGCTTTGTTTTCAGGGAGAATTCCCTCTTGAAGATATTGGATGATAGGAGTCATCCATGACGGAGGCCCTATCTCTATTACATTCACTTGCCGCAACAAAACAGATGGGTTTTTTAGGACTTCGATTCTGACATCCTTGGAGAGATGTTGGAAGGCAGTTGAAGCAAGCTTGCTCAACGATTCTCTGCTGGCTTGTTTTCAGATCGATTGATATGAACGACTTTGTACGATTTGAATTGTTGGAGCAACTCCTTCGCCTGCTCTAAGTACAAAGCTATAACTTCACCCTTCGCATCATACAACCCGTTGATTTGACTTGCGATCAGCAAAGAGTCAACGTGTGCTTGCAAGTTTTGAGCTCCCATTTTGATGGCGAGGCGCAGGCCTGCCAAGAATGCCTCGTATTCCGCCTCATTGTTGGTATTCTTGAAATCCAACTTGATGGCGTATGTAAATTCATGTTTCTCAGGGTTAACAAGGCGCAATCCAGCTCTTGCGCCATCTTCGTTTGAGGTCCCATCAGTGTATAGCAACCATAACCCATCGGACGTGTCTTTTATGGTAGTGTCGACAATCTCACAATCTTTGATTTTATCCTCTGGGACTTCTGTGATGAAGACCGCTAGAACTTGACCCTTGATGGCTGGGCGTGGCCTGTACAAAATGTTGTGGCCCCCCAGCTCAATTGCCCACTTTGCTAGGCGACCTGACGTCTCTGGCTTTTGTAATATTATGCCGATGTGAAAGTTAGTGAGTACCGTGATCACATGCCCTGTAAAATATCTGCGCAGCCTCCTGGAGGCGTGTAGCAGTGCAAGCACTAACTTTTCCATTGTTGAATATCTCGTTTTTGGATCTGTAAGCACCCTACTGACATAATAAATTGGAGTCTGAACTCCATCTCTCTCCACCAGCAATACCGACCCACCTGCCTTATCCGAAGAAGACAAGTACAGGATGAGTGGTTCCTTTTTGAACGGCGCGGTCAGGGTAGGGAGCTTGATCAAACATTCTTTCATTTCCTGTAAAGCAGCCTCTGCTTCAGGCGTCCATTTCAATTCTTGCTTCTTCACGCAGTTGCGTAGAGTGCTGATAAAAGGATATGATTTTGCAGCGTGGTTTGACAGAAATCGGTTAAGCGCGGCTAGGCGGCCGGCCAACCTTTACATCTCTTTGATCATTCACGGTGATGGCATCCGCTCTATGGCTTGAATTTTTTCTGGATTAACTTTAAAACCGCCATTTGTAACCACGAAACCCAAGAATTTGCCTTCCTCCATACCAAAGGAACATTTGGCTGGATTTAATTTCATATTCACGCTTCTCAGAGAGTTGAATGTATTCTCTATATCCTTTAACATTTGGTCTTCCTCAGGACTTTTGATTACAATATCGTCGATGTAAACCTCGATATGTTTTCCAATATCTTCAGCAAAGATTTTATCCATCAGACGCTGGTATGTTGCGCCAGCGTTTTTGAGGCCGAACGACATCTTTGTGTAACAGAAGATCCCGAGGTCGGTCTGAAAAGCTGTCTTGTCTTCATCCTCCAGCTTCATATGGACTTGGTGATATCCCTTGTAACAGTCCAGAAAACATTTCCACCTGTATGGCGCGAGAGAGTCTATCTTTTTGTCGATCTCCGGCAACGAATAACAGTCTTTGGGGCACGCCTTGTTCAGATCGGTGTAATCGACACACATCCGCCATCCTCCATTTGACTTCTCGACCATGACAGGGTTCGCGACCCAGCTTAGCGCACCTCCCTCAAGATTCCTGCTTTTAGCAGCTCACAAACTTGCTCATTCATCGCTTTAGTCTTATCCTCCCCTAAGTTGCGCCTTCTTTGCACTTTTGGTTTAACGGAGGGATAAGTGTTCAGACAATGTTCAGTAACGTCGCGCGGGACACCGGTCATGTCAGCTGGAGTCCAGGCGAAAATGTCCATGTTTCTGAAGAGAAGTTGCTTGAGGTGCGTTCTGATGTTTGGTGAGATTGCATGTCCTATCGTCACCGTTTGTTCTGGGTATTTGCAGTTTAAAACCCTCTTTTCCGGTTCGGTCGTTGAAACTTTCGGCGCTTTGGTTGGGCGCATGTCCTCTGCTGACATTACCTCTTTCTTTGCATAGATAATCGCCACCCCCGTCTCTGTTGGGAACCCGATGGCTGAGTGTGGTGGGGAGGTTACCATGTTTAGTTCACCTTGGGTTTCTCTCCCAATCAAAACATCATGCCTTGATTTGACAGGTATCACCATGAAATTGACAGTTGTGGTTCTTGAATGCTTCCCGTCAGATAGCGTGACGGGGAAGCTGATTTGGCCTAACGGGAAGACCATTTCGTTGCAGAATCCTGACAGAGGATAGTCGACCGGCTCGAGTCTCGCTTTATCTTCCTCATCAAACTGATTAAAGCATTGCTAGTAGATGATATCGGCTGTACTTCCCAGATCAATAAATATGTATTCTGTTTCGTAATGACCGATGATACCGGTAATGACGACGGGGCGCGTGGCGCGTGGTCCCCCGCGTACTACTGGAAATATGACCTGTTACTCTTGCCATGCAGGTTCGAATGGGCGCTTGCCCTTATCTCTTGCACTGTATCTTGGTCCGTTGACCATATGTATTTCAAGACGCCTGACTTTCTTTTGGTTCCCATCATCATTGCGCTGAATTTGGCGCGTCTCCTTGCGCACATTCTTTACCAGGTGACTTAGTTTCCCGCTCTTTAGCGCTTTTTCTGTAGGATCGTTTTACCGACCAAACGAGTCGTTCAGAAGAGTTTTTACTCAATACGAGAGGCGGAAACAAACGTATCGAGGTAATTCAGCTTGCAATACACTTTAAACTGTCTTTATATTGATATAAGATCTATTACAATGCTGTAGACACTTTGGCAGAGCTTCGCTACCGGAATCAGAATCGTTACAAAAGACAAGGCACATCAGGTATTTATAGGCAGCATAATTTCGCATGAACCTGCCAAGCGAAATCTAATTTCACACGAAATTATTCAAACGAAATCAACATTCACACGAAATTATAATTCCGTGCGAAATAGCTGTTTAATTTCGTACAAAATTACACATGTGTAATTTCATGTGAAATACCCATAAACACTATTTTCTCGTTTTCCGTGCCCTGATTTATCTATTACAATACAAGACTCGATACAAGACGAAGTCGACAGACGTATGCACCAACAGACTCCCCCTCGGATGTTGACGAAGTCTTCGGTCTCGAGTCTTCGGTTGTCAAACCTTCAGCCTTTATCAGTCTTTTCAATCTCTCCAAAAATTCTCCATTGTAATCATCCTCAATCAATCTCTTTTCTCTATCTCTGTCCTTTCCAGAATATGTCTTTTCCAGTATCGCAACCTGGCTATCTACATCTTCAAAACTCCCTCTTGGTGTCTTCAGACTCCCCCTTTCGATATGCTGGGATCGCAGTCTGGAATTTACATTCTAGGATCGTGACCTAGCTCACACTCTATTCAGGTATCAGAACCTAGCTTTTCCTGCACAATCTCTACCACAAACATAAGTTTCACAAATTTAAAATTTTCAGAATCATAAACTATCTGCAAGAATCATACAAAAATGGTTTAAACTTTGATTAATCACTTGTAAGAAAAATATTCTATTATGCACACTCTCCCAAACCTGTTCATCATGTTTAGCACTTGGAATTTTGAAAATCAGCTTTTCTTCATCAGTTGTCGAAAATCTTTTTGTATTTTCAAAGATTTATGCTAAAACACACAGAAAATCTTTTTGAAATTTTGATTTTAACAAAATGTAGTAAAGAAATATTTACATACAATATTTTTGTGAGTTTGTGTAAGAGGATCATATCAGTTTTTGAGACAAATCACCAACACCATTAAGCTTTAAACATTTTAAGTTCTAAACGATTCACTTAGATTGTCAGTATACTAATCCTCTTAAATTTTCACACAAATTTCAACTATTTCGAGATACGAGATTAATGTTTTAGAGACTTAAACTTATTCGCGTGTCCCACCTCAAAATATACTCCCGTATCCAGATCCCAATATTCAGTCTTACAGGTGAGTATACCTAGATGATATCTGTAAAGGGTTAGATGCGAGGGCCGTGAGAGCTCAGGCTATTGCTTCCACAAAATCAGAGAGATGACGGCTTCGACTTTTTGGTGTGTTCCCTTTAGAGAATCTTTTCTTCAACAGCACATGATTAGCATTTTGCAATGTTTCATCATTTTTATGCTGAGGGCGGTGCTATATTTCAAGCAAGCAGAAAGTATTATACGGGGACTAGGCCATTGCTTCCGCAAAATCAGAAGTCCCGGAATAATACCCCAGATATCACTAAGCATAAAGACCTAGTATCTCAGAAAGAGGGACCTTTCAAACAAGATTTCGGGGGTTACCCATATATCCGAGAGATGTTCCCCACGATATAAGTAAGTTTGAAATTTAGGTTTATATCTCGTCACAATTTACTAAATGTGCAAAAACCTACTGGCACATCATCGGTGAGACCGTTTATCACATATTGACTTTCCAATTCTTTAGCATGCTGTGATAGTCCACTGATGTACTATCATTTCCTCTTTTTCACAACAAAACTCATTTTTGTTTTTATCATGTTTTTGACTTTTTCAAACTTTCTAATGTTTTTGGATTTTCTAAAAATACTTACTCCCCCTAAAATTCAAAAGCATATAAAAGAAATTTGAAAACAAACTGTACAAAAAAAAATGACAACTGTTTTGAATTACTTCAATTCGCCATCCACTTGGCATAAACAATCAGAACTCCCCCTCACAACAAACTATTTTCCCATTATGATTTCAAAACACTTAAGTTTGTATTAATCAAAATGATTTTTTTGGAAAATAAGTTTTGTTGATTTTCACAAACCACTTGTAGGTTAGGGGATCAATTCATCACTTTGTTTTCCAATCTTTTGAATTATAGTTAAATCAAGTTCAACTTAATGACCTTGATTAACCACTTATAGGAATAACTACCAACAATTTGTAAGTAAAACCTCTCTTTCAACCACTTGTCGGTTTGCTTACCAACAAAATACCTCTTGTAGGTTGAAATCTCAGAATGCCGATTCCTACTCCACACTACCAACCTGGGAGTTCCGGCAAATCAACCTTTAAACATATTCAAAAACATTTCAAGAATAATTCCGATTCATGCTCCGCGATTACCAACTTGGGAGCTCCGGCAAGTCAGGTTTTTCAGCTAGATAGATTCTCCCAAGCCTGACAGACCTTGGGAGATTCCGAGTTATTAACACTCGGTTGCTTACCTTCCATCTTCTTCTCTTAGAATTCCTTTACCCCTTTGACTTTCCCGTCAATCATTTTTCCAAAAATATGTTTTACTTTGGGATTAAAGGCCTTTTCAATGTCAAATTCTTTCTTTTCAGAAAAAAATTGATTTGATATTTCAACTTTTCCAGTTTTTGTTTTAAAATTTTCAGCCCGCAATGGTGGAAAATTTTCATCATCCAAAGGCGGAACCGACTTCTCTTTTTCTTCAACTTGTGACTCCTCTGATTTTGTGGAATCAGATTCATCACCTGAACTGTCACTTGAATTCTTAACAACCCAATTTTTATTGTTAAGCCTTTCCTTTCTTTTAACACCAGTTTTTGAACATTCACCAATTTCAAATTTTGAATTTTTGAAAATTTTAGATCTGTCAATTGGTGGTTCAAAGTCAACCATTTTTTCTTTGAGTTTACCAGAGATTTCCTGTTTCATTTGTATTGCCTTTGGACAATTCCTCGCAATATGACCAACTGTTTTGCACTGAAAACAAGTTCTTGTCTCTACTTTCTTTTGAACAATACTTTTCTTCATTTCCTCTTGCTTCTTTGCAGGGAATTCTTTGTTCGTCTGCTTCCAGAATGAACTCTTTTCTTCTTTCTCAGCATAAGTACCTGACACAAATACAGTTTTTGGTTTATAAGTTTTCTCATTTTTATAATTTTTCGGTGGAATAAAACCTAGACCTTTCTTTTTGTAATTACCGCTGTGATTTGGTTTCTTTCGAAAACCTGAACCAGAACTATAACATTTTTTCTTGTTTAAATGTTGTTGAACTCTTGAGGTGTAAGGTTTGGGTTTTTCAGAAAGATTTACATCTTTTATTTCATAAATATTAATTTCTGTTTGTTTGAAAACCTTTTTTATCATTTCTTGTTTAACACCTCTTATTGGAAAAACCTCATCAGAATATAATTTGTCAGAATCTTTCAAAGTATATGCTACTTTGATCGGTTCATCATTCAAATTAGATTTTGATAACAAAAATTCTTTATTATAAACTCTTTTGCCCTGTTTGTTTTTTTGACTTGACGTGTCGGACTTTGATTTTGACTCTGATTTTGACTCCGACTTTGACTCCTCTGTTTCATCTTTATCCAACACCTGATCGACCACTTTCTTTATTAACTCGGACTCATGATCTGTGTCAGACGATGTGAACGTGACATCAATATTTTCTGGCAAGTTATCTGAAGTCTCAGACTCCCACTGTAAGTTCGTTGCCTTTTTGACTCTTTCTGAATTTGGATTTCGAGGAGAATATCCATTTTCAACCGGGGGTGGACATTTGTTATAGACAACACTTGGTTTCTTACCAGAAATCTTTACTTCATCATCTTCTTTTGTTTCAGAATTCTTCTCTTCAGAAGTCTTTTCTTCTTCAAACGTCTTCAATCCTTCCACTATCGGGTAAATCCTGTCAACCACAAAAGTAGAACATGAGTAACTTTTTAATAAACTGTTTACTCTCTCAGTTTCTATTCTCTGAGTTTCCAACTTCAATTCAAGCTCAGCACACTTCTCGGTGTAATAATTGACATTGTCAAGCTGTCTCATGTATGGTCCTTTGAGTGTATTCATTGCTATAGCTTGTTCACTGCTCGACTCATTGTATTTGTTCATGGCTTTATTCAAGATATCATATGATTCTTTCAGCCTTTTTATATTATGTAGCAATTCATTGTTTTGCTTTAACAGAGATTCACAATTCATACACTTCTCAGAAACCTTGACTGCATCAACATCTGTTTTAATTTCAAATTCTGGAATTTCTTTGACTACTCTCACTTGAACTTCTTCTTCAACTTCCTTCTTTTTCTCAGTTTCAGCATTTAGACGTTTTCTGACTTTTTCTGCCCAATAGTCATCAGTATAATCATTGATAACCTGAGCAACAATAGCTTTAGCTTTTAAAATCTCTTTGTCTGGACAAAACTTATCCCAGCTAAATCCTTCTGGTAATCTTTCATCATCTTGATTTATCAGACAAGCTTTATTATCCGTTGGAATATATTTATCCCAACTGAAATCCTTTGATGAACTTCCATCATTTTTATTTACCAGATATGCTCTCTTTGAATCTTCAATCTCTTTTCTAGCATGTGCAGTTTGTGGCTATTGTTGTTGATATGGTTGTTGAGCAACTTGATGATAAATCGCCTTTCGATAGTAGTCGTTGTTTCCGAAAGGATTTTGAACTCCGCTTGCTTCGCGATTTGTGCACTCTCTTTTGAAATGCCCCTTTTTCCTGCAACGAAAACAAGTGACTTTTGATTTATCAAAGCCTAAAGTAGAAACATTCGCATCACGGAAATCATCTCTTCCCGTAACTTGTTTAAACTTTTCGGCTCTTCTCAACACGCTTGCTAAACACCACTTTATATCCATCAACTCCATCTCCTCAGCATCGACTTGATCATAATCCTCTTTTGTAAGCATTGGATTCCCGATTCTTCCTGCAACTAAACTACCATAAGATTCAAGTACAGTCACCAACAAAGACATATGGCTCTTAGCTACTTCCTCTGAATAGTTTTGATCATTTTCCAGATTTAATTCAATGTTGCATTGAAGTACTTTGCCACTCTTTGTTGCTATAAAATGTGGATCAAACAATGGATACGAAGAAAATCCCATCTTGCTACTTGATCCATGAGATGACTTTTTAGAAGAATCCGTTGCATTGAAAGCAGTTTCAACTTTTGGATATATATTGGTTTTATCACTAACTCCACCTTTGTAATACATCCCAATGTCTTGTTCTCCATCATAGTTCTTCATTCTAGCAATTTTCCTTTGTTCCATCTCTTGAGCTTCAAGATGTTTAATAAACTCACTTAGCGTAATATTGTTAAAATCTGGTTTATTTTTCAACATCATCAAATACGTCCCCCAAACATCATGTGGCAACGCATCAGCTAACTTCTCAATCAACTCATCTTTATCTTTGTTGATGCCCAATCTGTTCATGTTTTTCACCAAATTGCAATATCTTTCGATAATCTGCTTGGTGTTCTCCGTTCTCAATCCACGAAATAGATCAAACTCTTTTTTCAAAAGTGACTTTTTGTTCTTGAGCATATCGGTACTTCCCATGAACTTTGATTCTAACTCTTTCCAAATCGAAAATGCACTTCCATTATGTTGAAGTAAGATCAAGATGTCTTCCGTAATCGCTTGCTGCAACAAACTAACCATCAACTTCTCATCTTTGTATTTCTTTTTCTCCTCAGCACTCAATTATCTAATCAGTATTTTAACATTGTTGTTCCCGACTGGTCTAGTATATTGAATTTCAGTATGTTCCCATGCATCTAAGTGATATGCTTCAACCCAGTTACCAAAACGTTCAGCCCATCCACTAAAATCATCAATGTCCATAAGTTTAGGCGGTTTTTGTGTTGTTCCTGTCTCATTTTCAAGTAGTGTACTCTGAGCAATAGTCATCGGACTAGCAAAGGCATTATAAAACTCGTTCTCCATGATTAAGATTTCAAAAGTTCACAAACAATCAGTTTCAAACGAAATATCTTTCTCACACGAAATCACTTTTCACACGGAATCAAGTTTCAAATGAAATCAATCCTCTTTCAAACGAAATCAACTTTCCAAGCGAAATCACACTTTCATACGAAATAACCTTTGGTGCGAAATCAGCTTCAAACGAAATAGCTGTTTTTCAAACGAAATCACCTACTATTTCGTACGGAATAACACTTTGATGCTCACTTTCAAGCGAAATACCAATCTGGTGCGAAATTCTCAAACGAAATACCACTTTGGTGCGGAATATCTGATTTCGTACGAAAATAAAGCAATGTTCAAATGAAATTATATCAGTGTTTCAAGCGAAATTACACTTTCGAACAGTTTTTTCAAAAATTGACCAAGTTTTAAGCCGAATTAAGATCTGATTCTTTCTAGGGTTTGTTAAAACACTGTTTCGCAAATAATGTGAGAAAATCAAACCATTTTGACCGTGAAAACTTGTTAATTTTGAAAAAGAAAGTGTAGAAATCAGATTTTGTAGCTGAAATGGTAAGAACTCTTCCTCCTGAGCTCTGATACCACTTGTAGGATCGTTTTACCGACCAAACGAGTCGTTCAGAAGAGTTTTTACTCAATACGAGAGGCGGAAACAAACGTATCGAGGTAATTCAGCTTGCAATACACTTTAAACTGTCTTTATATTGATATAAGATCGATTACAATGCTGTAGACACTTCGGCAGAGCTTCGCTACCGGAATCAGAATCGTTACAAATGACAAGGCACATCAGGTATTTATAGGCAGCATAATTTCGCATGAACCTGCCAAGCGAAATCTAATTTCGCACGAAATTATTCAAACGAAATCAACATTCGCACGAAATTATAATTCCGTGTGAAATAGCTGTTTAATTTCGTACGAAATTACACATGTGTAATTTCGTGCGAAATACCCATAAACACTCTTTTCTCGTTTTCCGTGCCCTGATTTATCTATTACAATACAAGACTCGATACAAGACGAAGTCGACAGACGTATGCACCAACATTTTCAATTTCTTGCCTTAAGCTGATACAGTCATCCGTCAGATGACCTGTATCCTTGTGGAAATCGCAGTACAGGTTTGGGTCTTGGCCTTTTTTGTTCGTCATGGGCTTTGGAGCTTTGAAGTCATGGTTCTCCATCATAAGCACCTCTTTTGGTGTCTTAATGAGCGAAGTCCAGTGCTTCTCTCGATTCTCACTCCTGACTGCCTTTCGATAACCAATACGGTCGATCGTGTCTCGCGCGTCCTCTCTGAAGCGAGGTCGTTCATCATAACCGCTGGAGTGGCCAGCTTTCCATCCAGGGTTTTTGCCTTTGTTGCGCCTGTTGTTATCACGCGAGCTTCCTTTAGAAAAACGATCTTCAGTGTATGAGTTCTTGTTACCGGCCAATGACTCTTCAGTTTGCGCTACTATCTTCGCGGCTTCCATGAGTTTGTCCCATTCCTTGGGCATACCGTCTTTGCCTGTGATAGTCCTGATGAGGCTATCACATCGAATGGCTTTCTTGAAGTGCGCGCGCATTAATTGTTCACTTACACCACCAATTTCTAAACACTCCTTGTTAAAGCGAGTGATGAAATCTTCTAGCCCTTCGTTCTCCCTGCGCCAGATGTTTGTTACCTCAGTTGTGTCGTGCTGGTAACGTATTTGCTGGCTGAAATTATTTACAAATTGGGTTCTGAAATCAACCCATAACGTGATCTTTCCTGGTGGAAGGCTGTCGAACCAGGCGCGAGCAGCCCCTCTGAGAGTCTGGATAAAGAGATGGCACCACATCGGCATGTTCCATCCTCCCATACACCCAACGCTTGTGAATACTCTGACATGATCATCAGGATCGGTTAAACCATTGAACTTTCCCTCTGTTGTTGGCAGTTTTTCTTTTGATAGTGGGGCTAGAGCGATCTTTGGAATGAACTTCGAATGTTCTGCAGCTTCAGCTGGTCTATAGGCGAGGCGGAAGTCTCGCTCCGCTTCTTCGCTATACGCGATATGCTGCCTTGGCTTGTAGTATTCATGATTCCTCTGCAAGCGGTTGAAAACTGAGGATCCTTCGTCATCTTGCCAAGTTGGATCGTTTGGGTCTGTGTCATCCCACTCGTTGTTCATGTTGTTGATGCATTTTTAGTGTCTGTAACTAGTCTTGTTTAAACGATGTATTTTGAATGGTCTTTTATTAATTATCGAGTCTGTATGTTATGTTGACCAAGTCAGATATCCTCCTATCTACTTGTGTACAACTTATTTGTCTCTTTTGGTATGTAATGTATTATGAACAATGCATGTTGCATTAAAGGGTAGTTTTGTCATTACTATGTTTTATATGTTGCTGATTGTTGCTGTCTGATAACAGGAACAAACACAACAGTTGCAGTCCTCGACGAAACAGACTTCTGTTTCGTCGGAACACTTCATGGCGAAACAGACTTCTGATTCGTTAAAGGTCATGACGAATCAGACCTTGATTCGTCATGTATTGGGCTGTTCCAGGCCCAATGTCTGGCCCATGATCAGATTCGTCAAACACTTCTGTGTTTCGTCGATATCTGTGACCCAGGGACTATATAAGCAACACTTTGTGTTCATTTGAACTTAGAGATAAGAAACAGACCATAGTAACAAAACTCTGCCAAAATTTCGTCTGAACTGTGTTTGTATCAGTTGTAATAGGTTCTTATCCTGTTAATCAATCGAGTGTGTATCATTGATTAATCCGTTGTTATTATTGCTATATTTGTTTGATTTGGCATAGTTACGTGGATTCCGCACACGTAACCGTGTTTACTATAAACAAGAGATTCGGTTCGTAATCGATCCTCAGATTTCGGGACCTACAAGTGGTATCAGAGCCTTGGCTCTTATCCTTGTTTAAAATCAAACTTGTTCGGTTTTTATCAAGTATTTTGTGTGTGTTTTTTCTGAAAACTTGTTCTTGAAAAATTAATATTTTCTGAAAAATATTCATTAATCTGCTGTTTTAGTGTTGTTTGCTACAGATTTTTATCAAAAACCTAAGTTAGATTGTTTGTTTATGCTTTAAACCGGGTTTTAGTGAAAATCTAGTGTATTTTCGTGTTTCGGAAATTTATCGGTGATCGGAAAACTCATCGGAAACTTCATGTTCTTGAGTGTGTTCTTCATATATTCATAAGTGTTCTTGTTATAAGCTGAGCATTTGATCTGATAAGTTATTTAAAACAAGTGTTGCACTTATAATATAATAACTTGACTTTTGTGTGTAAAAGTTGATAATTGTCACAGCCTGTTTCGTTGAAAATAAGAAAGTAACAAACATACTTGTGTCAGGATTAAATATCTTGTTGTCTCTTCTTATCCTTGACTGGTCAATAGATATTTTAAATATCTAAATCAACTGACTTTTATCCAGTTTTGACGAAACACACAGCCGACGAATCACATCTGTTTCGTCGCAACAACTTTGACGAATCAAATTCTGTTTCGCCGCAACATCTTTGACGAAACAAATTCTGTTTCGCCACAAATCACAATTATCACAAGTCTGTTTCGTCGTCATTCATTCAGACGAAACAAACCTGTTTCGTGAACTCTGTTTCGTCGAAAACAGATCTGTTTTAAACAGAAGACTTATATCAGCTTGCTTACTGTTTGTTTTCAAGAATTTGTGCAGGTACTATCATACATACATCAAATATGAGTTGTACTAGTCCATGGGATTGGAGTATGGATTCTAGACCACGTGAAGATCCGACGTCCGCAGCAGCGTGGGTGAAGAGTGTTTTTGGTCAACCAACTATAAGTGCCGGACAATGGGCTTTGGCATCCAATCAGAACCAAAACATTCAAAATCTTTTGATCAGTGAGAGCGAAACGGGTAGCAACAATCGCCCGCCAAAGTTGAATCATATGAACGAGTTTCCATCTTGGAAAGGTCGTTTCATTACATATGTTCAAGGTCAAAGCACTGATATTTGGAGGTGTTTCATTACTCCACGCAATGATGCTCTTGAAGTAGCAGCTTCAACGGCCGAAGGTTTTACTAACATGCAGGAAAATGACAAGAAAGCATATGAATTTGAGAAAAAGTCGTTTGCTGTTCTTACTCAAGCACTTCATAAAGATATCTATCATCAGTTTTCTTATTGTACGAGCATGAAAGCCCTATGGGATAGTTTGGTGACAAGAGGAGAAGGAAACGCAGCTTCCAGAAAGACACGGCATGATTTATTAAAGAAAGAGTTCGAGTCGTTCCAGTTCTTGGAAAACGAAACTCTAAATGATATGACCACACGGTTTTATCATTTGATTAGTGAGATGTTTGCCTATGCTGTTAGTGCATCTCAAAAGGAAGTTTGTGCACGATTTGCTGATTCTCTACCACCAAAGTGGAGTCCATACATCGAGCTTCTAAAGCATACAGGTATTCTAGATGCTGACACTATAACTATCTATGAATTTGTACAGAAGCTGGAACATAAAAATGATGAAGAAATCCGAAAAGCAAAACGCATTGCTGCTCCTCAGAATATTGAAATGTATTGTGGTGGAGGTTTTAACCCGTCAGCTAGTCTGCAGCAACCAAAGTTACAAACGGCGTTTGTATCAGATACAAACTCTTCTCCGTTTCCTCAACAAACTCAGACTTATTCTGGAGGAGGTTTTATTCCTTTTATACCTCCAGTAAATACTACTCAACCTCAAGCATATTCAGGAGGAGGTTTTAATCCATCCCTACCACAACAACAAGTCCTACCACAACCACAAGTCCAACCACAACAACAACAGCAAGCTCGTTATACTAACAATCCTCCAACTCCAAACCCTAACACAGTCAAAGTTGATACATCAAACCTCTCAAATGTTAGCATTGAAGTAGCAAAGGAACATATGGAACTTATTAATACCATGGTCAGTGCTTACTGCGGTTTGGTCGCCGGTCAAATTGGAAACATCAATTTAACCAACGAAGACTATCTACAAATTAACCGTGATGAAATGGAGTTGATGGATATAAAGTGGGCATTCGCAAGTGCTGTTAGAAGGGCGAAGGACTTTATGGTTCGAACAGGAAGAAGTTCTTTGGAAAGCAAACAAGATACAAAGTACGGTTTTGCTAAAGAAGCAGTTACATGCTTCAATTGTGGGGAAAAGGGTCACTTCAAACGTGAGTGCACTCGACCAAGCAGACAAGGCAATCAGAACCCATTCCGTAATCAGACGAGTACTTCAAATGCTAATCAAGACAATCGTGGAAAAGGGATAGTGGCTGTAAACAACACCACTAACCAGAATCAGTCTGGACCATCAAATGAAAGTCGTGCATTAACCGTACAAGCTGATGAAGGGTTTAATTGGTCTTTACAACTTGGGGAAAGTGATCAAGGTAAAGGAGGAACTGCGTGTTATGCTAAGATTATCAATCACATCAAGCACGTTCATAAGGAAGAATTTTCTGATAGTGACGACAGTTCTGGTAATTCCGGGAGTTCTGATGAAGAAAGTTCTACTTCGAGTTCTGAATCTGATGTGAACAAAGAAGCAAGTTCTAATCTTGATGACTTATTGAATGAAGCAGAAGATTTGAAATGTCAGAAATCAGTTCTGATTAAGAAGGCTGAGGTAGTATCTAAAGAAATGGAGAAGTTCTTTTCTGAAGACGGATCTTTCTCTTATCAGACTGCCTTTATGGCAAATGTCTCAGATTCTACAAGTCAGGTAAAATCTGAAATTCTTATCAACTGTAGAGATTGTGAATATATGAAAAATGAATTTGATAGAATAAAACTTGAATGTGATACGATTCATATTCACAATCAGAGTTTAGTTGTTGAAATGGCTAAATGCAAAGAAGCGAATATGGCTTTGATTCGAAACGAAAAAGAATTTAAATCTATGATTGAAATTCAAAAGAAAAATGTTTCCGAAGTGACAAAAACTGTTTATCATAAACAAGTTAGTATAAATGAATACATTAACATTGTTGAGGAAACTAAAAAGGAACTAGCCATTGCCAAATGTGAGCATGATGCAATCAAGCAAAAATTGGAGAGTTACTCTAACTCCCGATTTGTGCTCGATCACATTATTGATGTTCAACAACTAAAGGGAAACAAGAAAGGTGTTGGGTATAAGAAGTGTCCGCCCCCTTTGAGACATGATTATACTTATATGCCTGATGAAGAAGAAATGCCACGGTTTGAATCCAGTGTGCCTCTTGACTATGAGGAAGTAACTACTGGCCTAGGATTCAAATCGGACAATTCTCCAAGTACAAATTCTGAGCAAAAAGAGTCAACATCTACGAAACAAGGTCCTCCAACCATTGAGGACTATGAGTCGTCGGATGATGAATCTGAATCAGATGTGAGTAATCAGGATAAATCACTTGACAAACTTAAAGGAGTAGAAGTTCCAATTGAGAATCATATTCTGTGTGATCCTCCTACCCCTGCTGTTCAACCTGTTGTTCAACAAGTGATAAATCCTGTGTCTACTGTTAAAAGTAATATTGTGTTGTACACTTTGGTTGGTGATTCTAAAATCTATTCAGATAATGATTTTCCAATTAAAAATGTCAATCCTTCATTGATTGATAATGTTTTTGAAAATAACACAAGTAAGTTTGTGAGAAAGTCGATTCAGGGAGTTAATGTGACTCAATGTAATCCAATTCCTAAGACTGAAATTAAAAAGAAATTTGGAAATCAGAAATCACCTTCAAAGCAACAACCTATTGCTTCTAAGAGTAAACAATCAGATCAACGAGCTAAAGTGTCAAATGTTTCTAAATCAAAATTTGAAACAAAAGGGGCTCGTTATCAGAAGAAAAACAGCAATGTTAAATTTGTGGAATCGAGGGGTACAGATAAAATTGAGACTTTTGCTAACAAGTCAAACACTGATTTTGTACAAGTCAAAATTTTAAAACGTGATAGTCAAAACAATTACACTCAACATTCAAACGGGTGTGATGAAAAAGCTAGTACCTCAGGTTATACAAATTCGACATCTGATCGTCGATCCAGTTCTCCTAAGTTTGTTGAAAGGAGAACGTGTTTTAAATGTGGAGAGTTTGGGCACATAATCAAAGATTGTGCTAACACTCCGAAAGCGAAATTTGTTGAAAGAGCATCACCTGAATCGATTCACCCTAAATGTCGTCCTGTTTCACCTAAACATGATAAACGAACTATTAAAGAACAGGAATCGAAACAACGACATCAAAATGTGAAGAAAATAGAAAAGGCTTTAAAACCTAAGGTCAATTCTGTTCCAAGGGAATCAAGTTCACCTGTAAAACCAGAAATTTCAAAATTTGTTTACAAAACTCAATCTGGTAAACAAAAACAAACTTGGAAACCTAGGAAGAGTGAAGGTTCAGGGGGAGCTGTTTGTTTGGAAAACCATCAACAAATCGAGATCACTATTCGTGATGCTCAGGGACGACCCAAGACCACCTTGGCTTGGGTCCCCATCCTTAACTAATCATTGGATGATATGTGCAGGATGTTCCAGGAGGAACTATTAATAGTCATTGGATTGTTGATAGTGGAGCATCTAGGCACATGACGGGCGACTTACGACTTCTATATGATGTGAGAAACATTAAAGGAGGCTATGTTGCTTTCGCTGGAGACAAAGGCGGTTACATCACTGGAGAGGGAATAATTTCCAATGGTGTGGTATGTTTCGATAAGATCAATTATGTTCGTCAAATTGATCATAATCTTCTCAGTGTGTCGCAAATCTGCGATAAAAAGTTCACCGTGCATTTTGATGATGCCGGTTGTTATGTGCTTAAACCTGGTTTCACAATTCCTGATGAATGGATTCTCTTATCGGCTCCAAGAATCAATGATCTTTATGTTCTTGATATGAGTCAAGCGATTACGACTTCTGCACAAGTCACATGTTTTGTCTCGAAAGCCACGGAGAAGGAGTCTATATCTTGGCACAGAAGAATGGGACACATTCACTTGAGAAAAATGAACCATTTGGTGAAAAACAATCTTGTGAATGGCGTACCCGTGAGAAGTTTTCATCTACAAGATATCTGTGTTTCGTGCCAGAAAGGGAAACAAACAAAGAAGTCTCACCCTTTGAAGAAAATCAACACTGTTGGCATGCCTCTCGAACGTCTTCATATGGACCTCTTTGGACCTATGAGACACAAAACAACGTTCGGAGATGTGTATTGTTTAGTAGTTACTGATGACTACTCTAGATTTTCTTGGGTAGCTTTTATGGCACACAAGAGTGATACTCCTCAAATCCTCAAGGATCTTCTTACAATGTTGGAAAATCTCTACTCGTTGAAAGTTAAGAGGATCAGAAGCGACAATGGAACTGAATTCAAAAACCGGATTATGGACGAGTTCTGTACTTCTAAAGGCATTCTTCATGAATACAGTTCTCCTTACACTCCACAACAAAATGGTGTCGCGGAGAGGAAGAATCGGACGATAATTGAAACTGCAAGAACAATGCTGGTAGAGTCGGCGTTTCCTGTCCAGTTCTGGGCAGAGGCTGTGTCGACTGCCTGCTACACATTAAACCGAGTTCTTACGGTTAAGAGACATGGCAAGACTTGTTTCGAACTTCTACAGAAAAGGAAACCAGATCTTTCAATTCTAGAACCTTTTGGTGGTCCATGCACTATGATTGATCCGGATGGAAAGTTTGGAGCGAAAGCTATCGAGGGTTTCTTCCTTGGATATGCTACTCCAAATTTTCGTGTTTGGAATCTGACTACCAAAAAGATTGAATTATGGAGTGAAGTACGGGTTCAGAGATATACAGATCCTGTTAAAGCTCCAGGTGATCCTTGGATGTTCGATTATGATGGGCTATTCAATTCCTTTGACCTGCCAACTTTTGATGAAGATTCCGCAGCTGCTAGAATGATATTTGATAGTGACAATGCTGCTGAGTCGTCATTAGTTAGACCTGTTGTTGTTAACTCACAAAGTTCTAATTCGTCTAACAACACGGTTCAAAATGAGGAAGTTGAGAATGCTACTGAATACAATGAGTCATCAGAAGAAGATGAAGAAAATCTTGATGCGACTGAAGGTACTAAATCTCCAGTTGTTCCAGTTCAGGGTATTTCTGTTGATACTCCTCATGTGCAAGTCGATGATACTGCTGAAGGAAAAGCATCCACTTCTACGCATATTCCAGGTGTAGAGTTGGTTGTTGATCTTAATATTAACAATTTGGGTGTTAATGCTCGTGTTCCTGAAAATCCTGAAATGAGGATACACGATACCCATCCACAGCAGAATATCATAGGAGATGTCCAACAAGGTGTGCAGACACGTAATCAGCTGAGAAACAACCCGAGTGCTGGTTTGTATTCAGCTATTAGAGAATCTGGTCTACAAAATGATTGGTCTTTCGCGTGTTACGTTTCACAAGAAGAACCAAAATCTTATAAGGAAGCTTTAAAAGATAATTCATGGGTTGAAGCCATGCAGGACGAACTGCAGCAATTTCAAAAGCTTGGTGTTTGGAAGCTTGTTGAAAAACCGGAGAATTACAAGAAAATTGGAACACGATGGGTTTATAAATGCAAGAAAGATGATCGTGGAGTTGTTATTCGCAACAAAGCGAGACTGGTTGTTCAGGGCTTTCGTCAGATTGAAGGCATTGACTACAATGAAGTTTATGCACCTGTTGCACGTCTGGAAGCTATTCGAATCTTCTTAGCTTATGCTTCTTTCAAAGGATTCAAAGTTTACCAGATGGACGTTAAAAGTGCTTTTCTTCATGGTATTGTTCAAGAAGAGGTGCATGTCGAACAACCTCCAGGTTTTGAAGATCATATTCACCCCGATCGGGTTTGGTTGCTCAACAAAGCTCTTTATGGTCTACATCAAGCACCTAGGGCTTGGTACGCAACCTTATCAAACTATCTTCTGGAGAATGGATTTAGACGAGGTCTTATTGATTGCACACTCTTTATCAAAGAACAAGATGACGATCTTCTGCTGGTGCAGGTATATGTTGATGATATAATATTTGGGTCTACTAATGACTCTTTGTGCAGGCAATTCGAACGTGTTATGCAAGAAAAGTTCGAAATGAGTGCTATGGGAGAGATGAATTTCTTTTTGGGCCTTCAAGTTCAACAAACAGAGTCTGGGATATTCATCCATCAGACTAAATATGTTGGTGACATTTTGAGCCGATTCCAAATGTCAGATGCAACGCCCATTGGTACCCCACTTCCGCAGAATCACGGGATTACTCCGGATTTGAAGGGAGAAAGCATCAACTCCTCGTACTATCGTGCCATAATCGGATCTCTCATGTATCTTACCGCTTCGAGGCCTGATATCATGTACCCAACATGCTTACTAGCAAGATATCAAGCAAACCCGAAGGCCTCTCATCTGTCAGCTGTCAAAAGGATTCTACGCTATTTGAAGGGATGCCCAGACCTCGGTCTTTGGTACCCTAGGGATGAAAGTTTTGAATTAATTGCATACAGTGATTCTGATTTCGGTGGTTGCAAAATCGATGGCAAATCGACAACAGCAGGATGTCAGTTCCTAGGAAATCGACTCGTAACGTGGCAGTGCAAGAAGCAAACGTGTGTTGCTACATCAACATGTGAAGCAGAATATATTGCTGCCTCGAGTTGTTGCTCCCAAGTTCTTTGGATACAACAACAAATGCGCGACTACGGTTTAGAATTCCTATCTACTCGTATTTTTGTTGATAATAATGCTGCCTTGCAAATCACTAGAAATCCTGTGCAACATTCTAAGACTAAACACATCGACATTAAATATCACTTTATCCGTGACTGTTTTGATAAGAGGTTAATCGATGTCGTTCATGTTCCCACTGATCACCAACGTGCCGACCTGTTTACAAAAGCTTTTGATAAATCACGTTTTGATTATCTACTTTTGGTCAATGGCATTAAGGTGATACCCGAGTAAACTTCTTTGGCTGATCGTTTTTGTAAATATTTTCTTTATAAACTTTGAAAATTCAAAAAGATTTTAGTTTTCGTAAACTTTGCGAATTTTAGGGGGAGATATTTCAAGAAAATACAAAAACATTGAAAAAGTTCAAAATCCAAAAAGATGTCTTTACTTTCTGTCGTTTCGTTTTGAAAAATTAAAAAAATTCAAAAACAATAGAAAAACCAAAAATGAGTTTCTTGGATAAAGGAAAATGATGAAATTCACTGGTGTGGTCGGTCAATGTGCTCAAAATGCAAAATAAAAAGAAAAATGATAAGTATCTCTACTAACGATGTATCGGTAGGCTCACAATCAGACTAAAATGTGCAGGATGATACAAACCTAACAGACTTCAAGTCAGGTGGGAACTGCTCATTGGCATATGGTCTTAGTACCGAAATCTCGTTTGAGAGATTGCCGAGATCTGAAATATTCGGTCTTTATGCTGCTTATCATCTGGGTATCATGGTTGTATCAAACCGTAAAAATAACGGAGACGAAGTCTAAGATCTTCCATGATACTATACATACGTGTACATATTGCATTCGACCTCAATAAGTGATCAACAATCACATGTCCAATCAAAATAAGTGATAAATTATCACAGATTCTTTGCGGGAGTCAAGTTCGTCTCTCTGCTGTACGGAAGTACTGACCTGTTCACGGACTTGCTCCTGTGCCCTCATGCATCTGAAAATCAAGTTCCTCATCAATAAGTGATTTTATCACATAGGGCTTGTTTTCAATCAAATAAGTGAGTCTCTCACATTTTTATACGGTCAAACAGATGATAAACGGTATACTCACCGGTAAGATGAATTCTCGTGCATACCTTGATACGGGAATGTGTCGTGAGTGGATTTACATCGACTTGTAAGTAAAATCCTTACCGTTAATCGTATCTCTTAAATTATGATTATGTCTGATCAGTTTGAGCTTATGTGGACCACAATACCGATAATCGAGGTAGTATATTTATTCAGAGCTTTAAACAGAATCAAAATCATGTTGACTAAGACCGTAAGCTGGTATGATTCCTTGTCCTTGAGATTCGCAAAAAGATTGCACTTGTACAGTTGTTTAGTGTTTTTAACAGTTTTCCGCATTTTCATTTAGCTTACCATGCTTTAAATGTGCTTTTAGTATATTTGTGTAAAGTTCGTTTTTGATTAAGCCGAAGTTGTTGCTTGGTGTTTTATACCGGAAGCCTGAAACCTTCTTCATAAAAACGTTCTTGCATTTGAAAATTCAAGCTGAATGGAATTGTGTTCATAATCTGTTTTGACTGCAAAATATTCTCAGCCTGGGTATTGCTGTTTTGAAAAATCTGTTGGTGAAACAGACCTGTCACGAATCACAAGTGTTGACGAATCAACATAGTCGACGAATCAGACCTAAGTTGGCGAATCAAATCTGATTCGTCATAACAGACGACGAATCACAGGAGCCCAAATCTGTTTCGTCATGGGCTAAAGTTTAGGCCCAAGTTCAAGCCCAAAGTTTCTGATTCGCCGGGCCCATTTCAGTTTCGTCGAATCCTCTGATTCGTCGAGACAGGGCGGAGTATATATAGGTCCCACATGGTCACTTTTTCAAAACATCACAGTTATCTTCTTCTTCACACAACCAAACACCCAAACCTACGGTTTCTCTTCAAATCGCTCAAAACTCTGTTTTTAATCAAAAATTTCACAAACTTCAAAGGTAGAAACATGTTCTGATTCTCATTCCGAACACTTTGAACCGTCGGGTTTTTCATCCGAAAACCCTCAAAAACCTTTTGAAATCATTGTTTTTCTTTGATTAAATATGTGTTGTTGTTGCATGTTGTTGTGTTTTCATTATAATCTGATAGATTTAGGTTATCTGTGTTTGATTTGCTTTGATTTGTTAGTGGGTTTTTATAACCAAAAACAGGGGTTTGTATTTGATAATGGTATTACCTGTTTTTTCAAAGGTTTTTGTTCGGAAAAACATTTATGGGTGTTTATAAATGGGTTGGGTAAATAATGTTGATTGAATGTGTTTATGTTCATATCTGATGTGTGTTTAAACCCAATCCGGCGAAACTGATAAAACCCCCAAATTGACGAATCAAAATTAGCCCTAATTTTGGCGAATCAAACATATGGCGAATCAAACATTCGACGAATCAGACGACGAATCACAGATGACGAATCAGAAAGGAATGAAATAGACTCGACGAATCAAAAAGTCGACGAATCAAACCAGTCAATGGTCAACCCTCTGTTTCGTCGTTCAATGTTCTGTTTCGTCGTTGATACTCTGTTTCGTCGTCAATGCCTTAGCTGTTTTCTGATGTTGCTGTTTGTTCACAGTAGACTTGTTTAAATAGGTTATCTGATATGTGAATACATGAAAGTGTATTCATACATGTCTAAATGCTATGTTATATATATTGTGACTTATTCTGGACATTTTCATGTACAGATGGCTCCTAAAGCACAGCAAGAAAAGGGAAAACGCAAGAAGGCGATCAAGAAAGAAAACAAAACCGAAGAAGAGATTATGTCAGAAAAACGCCATAATCAAGTTGCATATTTGGATCCGGAAGACAAGCTCGTTGAATTTAAAGATATGACGAAGTGGATCAGGGAGTCACGTATCAATTATGCTGTTACATACTCGACACCTGTCTACAAATCTCTCATTAAAGCGTTCTGGGATTCTGCAAACGTCGTTCAAATCGATGGAAAGGATATTATCAGAGGTCGTGTTAATGATCTGTATGTCGTTGTTACTCCGGAGATATTGAATCAAGTTCTTCAATTACAAGATCAACCGAATGCACCATATTCAATACCAATCATGTGTTCGCGAGGCTGTTTACTAAGGATGAAATGCAAAGGAGATCTTTTCGTCAAACAAATCAACAAAGGTGATCTTCCATTAAGATACAAGTTTTTATTACATGTGCTTATTCAGAGTCTCAGCAATAGACGAGCTGGATATGATATGGCGGGAGATGATCTTGTTGGGTTCATGGTTGCTCTGGTGTTAAACAAACCGTTTAGCATCTCGAAGTACATTTTTAGCAACATGAAAGAGAACATGACAAGGACTGGTAGTAGAACCACAGGGAACAAGTTTTGGATGTATCCACGGTTTCTGCAAATGATAATGAATGTTCAGCATCCAGACCTTCCAAAAGATGAAAATGATCTGTTGAAAATAGAGGCAATGAATTTCAACTCCTTACGACTAATCAAGACTATGGCGGCCAAAAGATACACAGAAAGTGTTCCTCCAAGGAAGCTTTTTGGAGCTCTAGTGAATACTGATTATGTTGCTCCTGCAAATGACAAATGGCGTCATGAAGACAGCCAATCAGACAATGAAGAACCTGAGTTGGAAAGGTTAAGGATAGAAAAATTTGGTCCTGACCCAGTTGATTCAGATGAATCTGGTAGTGATGATGATGAAAGTGGTGGAGATAGTGATGCAGATGATGCAGGTGATGCAGGTGCTGTTAGTACTGCTGTTGGTACATCAAGCAAGGGTGCTGTTTCTGGTACATCAGATAGTAGTTCGTCAGCGAGTGGTGATGATGGAACTGATTCGAGTTCTAGTGATCATTTAGTTGAACCTGGTTATGAAATGTATATTGATATACGTGGAGTACAAAGGTATAGAAAGATTAGAACAGAGGATGATCCAGAGTATGTTCCAGAAGATCCTGAAGGTGAAAGGAGAACAAAAAGAAGAGCGGAGAAAGCTGTTGAAGTACAAAAGAAGAAAGCTAGGAGATATCTGAGTACTTATACTCGGAAATCTGTGCCTCAGGAGTCTTCATCTATTGCTCAGGAGCCTGTACAATCTGTACCTCAGGAGCCTGTGCAAGAAACTCCCAATGTAGTTACTTCAGCTATGGAAACTCCAGTTGCTCCAGTTGTTACACCAGCTACTGCTACTCCATCTGTTCGTCCTCAGGAAGTTCCTATAAGATCTATGGCTTCAGCAATCCGGGCAACTACTTCGGAAATCAGTGCTGAACGACATAGAACTTTTGCCGGATTTTCTCAAAATGAAAAGATCAACTATCTGTTTTCTACACTTGAAGCGGCTGCTGATCGTCTTCAAAGGCAATCTCATTTTGGAAATCTCACGAAGCATGATCAACTTAAACAATCTGTGGAGATTAACAAGTTAAAGTCAATGGTTGGTCAACAACAAACAGTTATAGAGCGACAACAAGGTGAAATTGATGCGCTTAAAGCTGAAAATGCTCGCTTGAAGGCTATTGATGAAGAGAAAGAGAGAAGGCTTGCCATTCTGTGGGACTATCATTGTAAACAACAAGAGGTGTTGAAGAAAAAGGATGATGATACAGAAGATCAAGGAAATCCTGATACCTCTGGTACATCACAGAAACAACCAACCACACTTGCTTCTGAAGTTGTTACAGTTCAACCTACCGTTGTTGAATCATCTCAGGGAACATCTACTGGAAAAGTACAACAGATAGAAGGTACTTCTTCTATATTTAGCAGTGCTGATATTGCTCTACAAGTTGTTCATCCATTTACTGGAGAGTTGCTTGAAAAAGGGGAGTTGATAGAAGATCTTTCTCCGGAGCAATTGAGTATTTTACAATCTATGAGAGAAGTAGATGATGCTGAGATAGACAAAATGTCTACTGAAACTGATACAACGAATATTGAAGAGATTGATGAAATTGTGGTTGAAAGTGAAGCTCCAAAATCAACATATGTCAGAGAAGATGGTACTGAATTTGCATCATTTGATGAAAATTGGATGAAAGAAAACATTGATGACATAGACGAGCACTTGAAGAATAGGAATTCGTCTGAAAAAGACACAAATGCTTTTTCTGAATGGAGAAAACAGTTTTTATCCAAAGTGTCCAAGCCGTTACCTGAAAAAGCTCAAGTAGACTATCTGCAATTTGAAAAGAAGCCTAGTGGAAGGATTTTATGCTGGATGTTTGTTCAAGATATTCACTGCATTGCTGTTAAACGTGAATATGGGATTCTGTATTTCAATTCACTACTGAGCATTCTTTCCTTACCATTCTATGATGTTTCTGCGTTGACAAGGCTTAAGCTTATCAATCGTGAAAAATACGATGGCGCTACTTTATTTGAGCGTCTGGTGAAAGTAAACAAGAAGTCAGGCTGGAAGGATGAATCCTATAAGCCACAATTTCCTGTTTATCAACCGATCAAGTTTACTCTTGATCCGGACACCAACACTTGCAGATATAAACTTGTTTATCAGCCTCCGAGGGTAGTAGATAAAATCCCATTGATGCCAATGAAACAGGATTTTCTGGAAGACATGGCATTGTGGTGCTACGACTCGGATACTCATGAAGCTGTTATCGTGTTTAGAGATGGTCGTGCTAACTACAGGATGTTGGATCCGATGTGGATCGTCAACATGTCTGAAGCTGATATTGGAAGATTATATCGTCATGATATTTTCTTTGAAGACCAAGATGAACGTCAAGCGTTAAAGTTTCAGAGAGTAGCTTGTTTTTGCTACTACAGGGGTATTCATTCGGGCAGTACGTGGTCCGAACAACACTGATGGAAGATTAGAAGACCAAAGACGAGTAACAGACAAGGGGGAGTTTGTTGATGCATTTTTAGTGTCTGTAACTAGTCTTGTTTAAACGATGTATTTTGAATGGTCTTTTATTAATTATCGAGTCTGTATGTTATGTTGACCAAGTCAGATATCCTCCTATCTACTTGTGTACAACTTATTTGTCTCTTTTGGTATGTAATGTATTAGAGTTAAATGCTTGGTTGGTCCCTGTGGTTTGCAAAAATTGCACACTTGGTCCCAAAACTTTACTAATTACACTCGTGGTCCCTGAACTTGTCAAAAGTGCACTCGGTTGGTCCCTAGCCCTAACATCAGTTAAATTTCTCAGTTAAGTCCATGTTAAATGACCAAAATACCCTTGCCTTATTTACCCTCTTTATAAAAACCATCTTTGCCTCAACTCTCTCTCTCTACTCTCTCTCTACAATATGCAGACCACCACCGCCGCACCACCTCCGCCTTCACACCACCGCCATCATCTCCGCCATCATCACCGATCTCCGCCATCATCTCCGATCTGTTCAACCACCACCGATCGGTCTCCAATCTCTCTGATCTGTTCAACCACCATCATCTTCGATCTCCGCAATCATCTCCGATCTGTTCATCTCCGCCATCATCTCCGATCTGTTCAACCACCATCAACTCCGATCTGTTCATCTCCGATCTCCGCCATCATCTCCGATCTGTTCAACCACCATCGATTTGGGTTTCGATTTGGTAGCAGGGAAGAGTTGAGGCAGAGAAGATTTGGGTTCCGATCTGTTCATCTCCGATCTCCGCCATCAGTTCCGATCTGTTCATCGATTTGGGTTTCGAAGGTGGTTTCGATTTGGGGGTGGCGGAGACGTGGTGGTGGAGGTGGTGGCGGAGATGGTGGCGGAGATGTGACGGCCGACAAGATTCGTCGATTACTGGAAATCTGTTTTTTTATCGATCTGGTTTTTATCGATCCAAAGACGAGTTGAAACTTGAAACTTTTCCAATACGAGTTTCCAGATTTTGTTCACTCTGCACCTGCTGCAACTCCGGCGTTTGGGTTCTGCTCGTTCACCTGTTGAAGTTCGCCGTGTTGTTACGCGATCAATTGCAATATCCCAAATCGGCCGTTTGGGTTTTGCTCGTTCACTCCGAAAACATGTAATTGCTTTGGATGCCATCTTTAATTGAGGTTTTTGGTGCAATTTTTGGTTTGAATTTTGGGGGTTTTGGCTGTGTGAATTGGGGTTTCTGATTTAGGGTTTATAGGGTTATTTGTTTTGATAATGATGGCATCAACTGGAGAAAGAGATAGCAGAGACCTGGGGTGGGATGAAGATGATGTTGATGATGGTGTGATGAAGGGTTTTGTTAATAAGCAAGGGTATTTTGGTCATTTAACATGGACTTAACTGAGAAATTTAACTGATGTTAGGGCTAGGGACCAACCGAGTGCACTTTTGACAAGTTCAGGGACCACGAGTGTAATTAGTAAAGTTTTGGGACCAAGTGTGCAATTTTTGCAAACCACAGGGACCAACCAAGCATTTAACTCAATGTATTATGAACAATGCATGTTGCATTAAAGGGTAGTTTTGTCATTACTATGTTTTATATGTTGCTGATTGTTGCTGTCTGATAACAGGAACAAACACAACAGTTGCAGTCCTCGACGAAACAGACTTCTGTTTCGTCGGAACACTTCATGGCGAAACAGACTTCTGATTCGTTAAAGGTCATGACGAATCAGACCTTGATTCGTCATGTATTGGGCTGTTCCAGGCCCAATGTCTGGCCCATGATCAGATTCGTCAAACACTTCTGTGTTTCGTCGATATCTGTGACCCAGGGACTATATAAGCAACACTTTGTGTTCATTTGAACTTAGAGATAAGAAACAGACCATAGTAACAAAACTCTGCCAAAATTTCGTCTGAACTGTGTTTGTATCAGTTGTAATAGGTTCTTATCCCGTTAATCAATCGAGTGTGTATCATTGATTAATCCGTTGTTATTATTGCTATATTTGTTTGATTTGGCATAGTTACGTGGATTCCGCACACGTAACCGTGTTTACTATAAACAAGAGATTCGGTTCGTAATCGATCCTCAGATTTCGGGACCTACACATGTTGCGCGGCCCAAGCTGGCTATGAACTGGACCTCTTTGAAGGTTTGACGGATGGTCATAATAGCTACCTGTTTCCCCATGTGTGTCGCGCGTGTCGTGCACGCTTGGCCTTCTCATGGGGGGAGGTATGTTAGTTCTTCCTTGGATATTCTGCTGTGGGGGTATCTGGCGCGCCCCCTGACTCGGACCCGGAGGTGTAAACAAGGAAGGTTCAGCTTGTAGGACTGTTTGTTGTGCGCTCAATGACTGATACGCAACATTGATGGTAGCAATTTGTTTGGCGTACCAGGAGGCTAGAGTTTCGCCTTCTGGTAGCCCAAGCAGCGCCGATATGTTCGGATTTGGAGCTGGGTTTGAAGGACCAGCAACATTGTTTCCTGGGGTTACCGTCTGATTGATGCGAGTGATGCTCGCGCGGGGTCCCCCAATGTTTGTTATTTCGATTTCGCCTACTTCTTCAGCAAGTTGGATTTGGACATTATGATTGTCCTCAACCGGACCTGCGTTAGAGTTCGTGCCAAAACCGAAATCGGGAATGATTCCTTGACCAGCCATGATCAAGAAAACCACAAAAAAAACTCGGAAAAAACTCAGAAAAAGAAGATGAGAGTGATTGTGAAAATCGGTGGGCGCCAATGAAGAAACAATGAACTAATTTTAGGGTTAATTAGTTTGGTTTATGTCTCTACAATAGTGGTTAATCCTCTTATAACTTTCTGAGCTCCTTAATGATCCGATAATTCTGCAAAACAGAACACCGTTAGCTCGTTAAGAGGGGAATATGAGGGTTTCCCTCTTAACCAGACTCCGGCGTGAGAATAAGTAACTGTTTTGAGGAGATAAATGTGTGTTAAGAGTGAAAGTATAGAGAATAGAATGAATCAACTTGTGACCGAAGGTTCCTATTTATAGCCAGAGAGGTGTAAGAGGAGATAGGCTACTGGGCCTTGGGCCGGAAGACGACAACTTAGAGGATATGCTCTTTGTCTCACTGGTGACGACCGTTAGTGGCTTCTAGAAGTTCTCCGGTGCTAGCGCACCATGATTGGAGCCACGTGTCACTGTTGTCGGCCTTGTTGTCCTCCTGCCATCAGCAGGTAAGTGGAGATCGTGGGGCATGTGTCGCCGCCCCCTGATTAGTGCCACGTAGGCGTCCTTACATACTCTCTGTCTCCTGCACGTTAGACGATCGTGGAGCATGATTGAGCACAGTCTGGAGGACGCGGATTGGCTCTTTTTCTTCTGCCACTTGTACCTTTTGTACTTTCTGAAGTGGCATTGCGCTATAGTTCCCGCGCGACCCTTGTTAAGCACGTAACTAGCCCGCGCAGGATTATAGGTGCTGGAGGCTTTTATTCAGAATGCTAAGTGTTTAATTTGGTTCTCTTTCTTGTTTAGACCTTGCGCGAGGTCAGTCCATGTTGAAGTAACCCGCGCGAGGTTGAGATTGAACATCTTGCTGAATAAGGGATATGGTCCTGCACGCGACCTGAATGAAGGTCTGCGAGGCTTTTTGGGACCATACCCCTTCAGGCTCGATATCTAATCAATCCTTATTTCAAGCTCGGGCTTGGGCTCGATAAGGCTCGGCTTGTTCAAGCATTTTATCGATTCGATCTCGAGTACGTAGCTCGGCTTGCTAGCTGCTCGACTCATTTACACCCCTATCCTTTGTTACTAGATTTCACAAAATATGTTATCTGACTTATCTTTGATTAAAAATAAATTTAACAATAAATCATGCCAAATTTAGCATTGTTCTCCATATGTGAAAGTTTCAGCTCATTGATATAGAATGATTCGAACAAACACGACAGAAATTTAAATCGTGTTTAAATCGAAACCATACATGACCCATATTTGGAATTTCCAATTTGGTTGTCTTTCAGAAACAATAATTTAAATTCAACTAGTGTTTTTCAATGACGCGCGTTGCGCGAAAGGCATTGGTGTTTTCCACCGACATCATTCTTCAAACGATTTGAGATAAACGATGCGTAACCAGCCATATCCGGAATCGTGGAGTGTATTAAAAGGGGAGCAATTGGACGATTGGATGCTGGGCTAGGTGTTTCTTGGAATGCCCACGGATTGTTCGGGTCAAAACCACGATTATGAGGATTCATTCTTCGTATTGTGGTTGGATGGGATTTTTTTTTTTTTAAATAAGATAGAGATGACTATAGAAGAGGTGGAGTAGTTGTGGTAAAAAAATGAATAGAAGTGTGAGTATTTATAGTGAATAATTTTTTTTTAAACACATAGCCATTGGCCAACGGCTAGCCCAAAGGGCTACTTGTCTTGGCCAATGAGATCCTGCCATGTCATCTTGATAGCCCTGTCCAACGTCCGGGCTGAAACCCCCGCCCAAGTGGCCACGCCGAAACCCAAGCCCACCCGGGGTGGTGAGTTGGGCGTTTGTACCCAACCCACGCCCCCAGGCTGAAACCCCCGCTCAAGGGGCCACGCCGAAACCCAAGCCCACCCGGGGTGGTGACTTGGGCGTTTGTACCCAACCCACGCCACAACCCCCGTCCCATACCCCATATTCTAATATACCCTAAATTCACTGTTCATTTAGTTTGAATTTTATCATATATGAAGCCCAAACGGCTACTTGTCTTGGCCAATGAGATCCTGCCATGTCATCTTGATAGCCCCGTCCAATGCCCAGGCTGAAACCCCCACCCAAGGGGGTGGTGACTTGGGCGTTTGTA
This sequence comes from Helianthus tuberosus, assembly GCA_030545235.1. Taxonomy (NCBI): domain Eukaryota; kingdom Viridiplantae; phylum Streptophyta; class Magnoliopsida; order Asterales; family Asteraceae; genus Helianthus; species Helianthus tuberosus. The sequence goes on along the minus strand of CM060410.1, from coordinate 69,487,652 downwards.
CCCAACCCACGCCACAACCCCCCGCCCCATACCCCATATTCTAATATACCCTAAATTCACTGTTCATTTAGTTTGAATTTTATCATATATGAAGCCCAAACGGCTACTTGACTTGGCCAATGAGATCCTGCCATGTCATCTTGATAGCCCCGTCCAACGCCCGGGCTGAAACCACCGCCCAAGGGGCCACGCCGAAACCCAAGCCCACCCGGGGTGGTGAGTTGGGCGTTTGTACCCAACCCACGCCCCCAGGCTGAAACCCCCGCTCAAGGGGCCACGCCGAAACCTAAGCCCACCCGGGGTGGTGACTTGGGCGTTTGTATCCAACCCACGCCATAACCCCCATCCCATATCCCCTATTCTAATATACCCTAAATTCACTGTTGATTGAGTTTGAATTTTATCATATATGAATTATTTTTAGGTTGGTACCGAAAAATATTAAAAATCCATAACCATACAAATATGAGTTAATTCGAAAGTTCAGGGGGTAATTGAAAATAACAGAAAGTTCCAAAAATGAATAGTTAAGACATGGTACATTTGTCAAGACACGTGGCGAAACCCCACATGAGCAGAGTTGCAGGACAGAAAGGCTTGTTAAATGGTCCTTTGGAAAAGAGTATATTTCACCCTTAAAATACATTAAAGGTAAAAAAAATATATATATGTGTGGTTTTAAATAAAAGAAAACAAATAAAGAAGGGAAGACCGAAAAAAACCAGACATTGTTGATCGAAAACTTTTTAATATAGAGCCGCCTCGAAAAGAATGTACGCTTAGTCGTTTCAGCCTCAGCAGCCTCGAAAAGAATATAAGCCTAGTGGTTTCATTCATTCAGCCATCCCAACCGTCTCGCAGAAAGCGTAAGCTTAACTAGCCATTTAAACGACTAGCAGCCTCATAAAAAGTGTAAGCTAAATCATAGCAATCTTAGCTTACGAAAGTGATGTGGCAACTTCTGATCGTTGAATAAGAATGACTACTTTGGAATTGGAAATACGTGAAAAGTAATCTCTAAATTGAAAAGTTTTTTTTCAACAATATCTATTTTCCTAATTTCCCCAATAAATAAACACTTAATATTACAAAGTTCTCCCTGTTAATACTTTTTACGATAAAAATACACAATGAAAAGTAATATTATTTCAGATTAGCAAATTCCAACACCCCTAAATGTATTTCATGTGACTTGACAACAAAAATTATAGTCAAACCAGCAAATAAAAGCAAAGATCTTTCACTGACTTTTTATGTCTGAAATAATTATATTTTATATAAATAAAATTACTAAACAATAAAGTTGCATTAAATATCTTCATATAGTAAATTGAAAAATAAAGAAATGACGCTTTTAGAATGTGTTTAATACTTTAATAATCCTAATTATTCCAGCTAAAATGCTAAATTGACAAGTGCCAGCTATCAATAACTAATATTAATAATAATTTATATTTATATTATATCAAAACTTTAATCTTAACAAGAAAAAAAGAAAGATAAAGTTCATATTTTTAACTAATACATATAATAATTGAAATTGAGAAATTGCTTCACTATGGTTGTTGATCTTCCTGTACATTAGGCCTCGCTCGCTTCGCTTCTCTATCTTGGTCTCCAGTTAACCACGTTCGGACAACCTGAAGGTCATCCGAACGGGTGTCGCAGCTAACACAAGTCGCGGCATCCAGCACGCCGTCTGGGCTCGCAGGCCGCGGCCGCTCTTCAGATCTCCATTGCTTTCTGACCAACGGACACGTGTCCACCAAGTACTCCTCCATTAGTTGATGACAGCTTCTCACCATTTCCTGTTCAATAATAATTAAATTAAGTCAAGAATTCGTCAATTTTTTTCATTTTTCACAGCTTTTCATGCTCAATTTCACACTTTTTGACAAAAAGTCAAAGAAAGAAAATCACAAGTACTTTGTCGACTTTCTCGTAGTAACTTTCCGGTATTTCCACACCTTCTCCGGCTGCTGAAACCACCGCCGCCGCCGCAATCACCGACGGCCGAAACCTCATGAAGTCAATCACTGCCCACATTCAACAAAAACCCAAAATTCAATAAAAAAAATACATAGAGAATCTCTAACTTTTTTAACAATTAAAAATTTCATGGCACAGGTAAGACAACAAGTTGTGTCGCAACCCTTTTTTAAAATTAAATCAGGTCAGGTCGGGTCATGGATTTACCGCGAGTGGTTTTGACGATAAGATCCGAGCATTGGCAATGGAAATGGTGTTCGTTGGCACAAGACGATTGCGGAAGCTTGTATACGAAATAATTGACAAAATCAAACGGAGTGACCGATCGGAGCCTCCAATTGAGTTTCTCCATCACCCAAAGCTCCATTTTCTGTATAGATTTCGGTTCGAATACAAATCGGGGCTCCGAAACTTGGAGATCCAATAGCAAAGGCACCTCAGGCTCCTCCATTTTAGCAGCTAGAGAAAAACACGCCACTGATAATAATTGAAATTTCCATCCATTATCCCACTGTGTTCACAAACCCGATCGTCATCTTCATATTCAATTTTTAATCAATTATACACAATAATAGATGATGCAACCCAGAAAACTAGACATCTGCAACCACTTTTTTGTTGGTCGCAACTGTCCAGTTTTCTAGTAGCAGTATATATATACTGGATACTAGAAAACTGGATATCTGATCAATTATACACATTAATATATAATGCAACCCAGAAAACTAGGCATCTACAACCACTTTTTTTGTTGGTCGCAACTGTCCAGTTTTCTAGTAGCGGTATCTAGTACTAGATACTAGAAAACTGGATATCTGCGCGACCAGCGTTATTTTGCTATTCTTGCAACTTTTTTTCTTTTTTATATTTTTTCAACTGCCCAGTTTTCTAGTAGCGCGTTACCTCGAGAGAGGCGGGTGCGGCGGAGAGGAACCGGTCAAAATAGTTGACGGAAAGTACCGCGGTTAACGGGTGAAACTGATAATGTGCGTGAGCCTGCATTCAGTTAAATCGATTTATGCATGTACGTATTATATAAATATAAATAATAATAATGATACATATACACAACATACATTGAGAATCCAGTTAATAGAATCTTGACGGTGGGTTACGTGGACAGATCGGAGAAGGTAGTCAGAAACCGGAGAATAATCGGATTCACCAGCGATGAGTGAGTCGACGAACGAATCTTCAACCGGAGTTGACCGGTGGTTCACGACGGCGGACATGGTGGTTGTATGGTGGAGGAATGACGACACATGGTTTATGGGTTGGGAAACGACATGTTTTTTTTAATAATCTCTCTTTTTTATGTGTGTGTTGTTTGTATGTGTGTATTTAAGATGGGAGTGAAAAAAAATGTTACAGATGAAGGGTGAATCGACGGCTAATGTGTTTGGAGTAGTGTAGATTAGTGTGGTGGAGTGTAGGGGAATATGTATGGTCCGGTTAATATTTCATTGCTTTCACTTGGGAGTTGTGTCTTGACTAGTCAACTACACTACTCTGGTGTTTTTGGATCATTCACATTATTGGGGATTCATTTACACCAACTCTTCTATTTATTGCAATTTCATCTAATATTATTTTTATTCATATAATATTCATAAATATTTACCCATGAGTTATTATGGCATTGCCTCATGATATATATTATTAGGTTACAATAAAATAAAAAGAGACAAAATTGTAGAAATGATAAGAAGAAATTTGGATTGTAATTAGAGAGTTGATATTAGTTTGAGATGGAAATCCATACAAACACGAAGAAGGCGAAATACATTTTAAGAGGTATCATTTATACTACAATGTGGGTGTTGTGGAATGAACGAAATGCTCGTATTTTTAAAGGTAAGTTTCGTAGAGCAATTGAAGTGATGGAAATAATAAAATCCACGTCGTTCTTTTGGATTCGGTATAGATCTAGTTTGGAAGGTATAGATTGGAATGTTTGGTGTAATTATCCGTTGGATTTGATGTAAGGTCGTTTTCTGCCCGGGGGTCCTTGGCTTGAGGGCCGTTTGTGGCGTTTTTGTTGAATGAAATTTATCTTTCAAAAAAAAAAAATTAGTTTGAGATGGAAATCATATGCAAACCATGGATCCTATATACAAAGTGGAAAAAGCATGTGAATGATAGAAATAAATATCTAGCATTGATTTAGGAAGGCTCAAACTATCCAGACACCTTATCTGCCTATTTAGACACCCTTTGCCTCGTATAGGCCTCGTATAGGCCTATACAAGGCGTATAGGGTTACATCAAAATCAGTGTCTGACTCATGTCACTTCTGGTTTGACTGCTTCAATACGCCTCGTATAGGCCTATACTGGGCGTATAGGACCCTTCGTATAGGCCTCATATATGACCCTTTGCCCCTTATATGCCTCGTATAGGCCTATACTGGGCGTCTTAAAGGGTTTTTTTGTTTTTTTTTTTTTTTTTTTTAACAAACATTTTATACAATATTAATCGTTTTAGCAAACTTTTATACAAAAACAAGTTTTTTTATTTTAAATAATTAATATTAGGACCCCTCGTTGGTTTTTTTTAGTTGAAAAATGGATGTTTTGGTAGGGTAATTTGATTGTTTTTTGAGGGTGATGTTTTTTAAGTAAAAAAGTTGGTGTTTTGGTGGGGTAATTTGAGTTGTTTTTTAAGAAAAGTTTTATTTTTTTATAAAAATATTTTACCGTTTTCAAGATCGGCCTTTAAAAATATTCGATCGTAGAAATATTACATTGTTTTTAACATATAGTGTAGTATATGTCTCGTATAGGTCCCTTATAGGTCTTGTATAGGCCTATCGACGTATACGGGCGTTGTATCATATCCTATAGTATCGTATCGTATTGTATCGTGAGTGTTATTATAATTAATATGAGTTTTTTTATAATTAATATTAGTGTTATTGATACTAAAATGAGTTTTTTATAATTAATATTAGTGTTATTATAATTAATATGAGTTATTATAATTAATATTAGTGTTATTGATACTAAAATGAGTTTTTTTATAATTAATATTAGTGTTATTATAATTAATATGAGTTATTATAATTAATATTAGTGTTATTATAATTAATATGAGTTTTTTATAATTAATATTAGTGTTATTATAATTAATATGAGTTTTTATAGTTAATATTAGTGTTATTGGTATTTAAAAAGAGAAAACAAAAAAAAATAAAAATAGACGCCCAGTATAGGGCTATACTGGGCGTCTATGTGGGGCAAAAGACCATTATACCCTTGAATTAGGCCTATACTGGGGGCAAAACAGGGTTATTATGGTCTTTTGGACCCCTCGTATAGGCCCAGTATAGCCCTATACTGGGCGTCTATTTTTATTTTTTTTGTTTTCTCTTTTTAAATATTAAAAAAAGAAAACAAAAAAAATAATAATAGACGCCCAGTATAGAGCTATAATGGGCGTATATGAGGGGTCCAAAAGACCATTATAGCCCTGTTTTGCCCCCAGTATAGGCCTAATTCAGGGGTTTAATGGTCTTTTGGTCCACATAGACGCCCAGTATAGCCCTATACTGAGTGTCTTGAAGGGGTATTTTTTTAACAAACATTTTATACAATATTAATCGTTTTAGCAAACTTTTATACAAAAACAAGTTTTTTTTATTTTAAATAATTAATATTATGACCCCTCGTTGGTTTTTTTTTTATAGGTTTATTTTTTATAAAAATATTTTACCGAATGTAATATTTCTACGATCGAATATTTTTAAAGGCCGATCTTGAAAACGGTAAAATATTTTTATAAAAAAAAACAAAACTTTTCTTAAAAAACAACTCAAATTACCCCACCAAAACACCCATTTTTTTACTCAACGAGGGGTCCTAATATTAATTATTTAAAATAAAAAAACTTGTTTTTGTATAAAAGTTTGCTAAAACGATTAATATTGTATAAAATGTTTGTTAAAAAAAACACTTATATACGCTTAGTATAGGCCTATACTAGGCATATAAGAGAGGCAAAAAAAACCAATTTACCCCCAGTATAGGCCTAAATCAGGGGCTAAATGGTCTTTTTTCGCCTAGACGCCCAGTATAGGCCTATACGAGGCGTATACGAGGCAAATAAGACAAAATATGACATCATCAGAGATTCTCTTGGAAATTGAAAAAGGTTATACGCCTCGTATAGGTCTATACGAGGCGTCTTGAAGGGTGTCCAAATAGGCAATAAGGTGTGTAAATATGTAGACCCTTTAGGAATCTAATTGTTAAGATTAATTGATCCTAAATCTTAAAGCTAATGGGTGTTAAGAGACGTCGCAGCCACCTTAGGGACTGTTGCTGTTTGACAACTTCTGAATGGGTAAGTGTTGAAGGAGTAAAAAGTCTGAACCATTAAGTTGTGAATCAATAAGAGGTCAAAACCATTAAGAGCCACTATAATGTTTAACCGTTCAGAGACAAATGTCTGATCAATTCAGATAAAAGGTCTTAACCATTTAACCATTCAGAGGGAAATGTCTGAATCATTCAGACATCTGCTCGTGAAACAAATAGACTGGACCATTAAGTGTTGAACCAGTAAGAGGTCTGAACCATTTAAAGACTCATTAATAGCTAAACAAACAGCCCCTTAGTCAACAAATTATCTCTTAACGCCTCCCAACACAGCCTCACCTTAGTTAATGAGAGGCGCCAGAGGTTCTTCCGCCAAGTAATGGCGAGCACCATGCGTGTGTGTGGGTTATTCCGCACTATGTCAGTGAGTGAGTGAGTTAGTTAATGCCCATTGCCTACGTGGTGCGGACGTGACGCATGTGAGATGTATTCCTCACTAGCCAGCCTAATAATCACGTAATAAAATGCAAAAATGACAAAAAGAAAAAGAATAAGCACAGCCGTTGATTTTTAAACCAACTTCCACCACTATTTTAAGCGTTTATAACTTTTTCAAAAGTTAATATTTAATAAAATATAAATCATAAAAACAAGCAATGTACTATCTTTAATTTTAATTTGGTGTTATAGTTTTTTTTAAGTAATATGTTGCGTGATACGTAATTGCATACCTTTATGTGATTATGTAATTGCATACCTTTCCATGATTGCATCATATGTCTCATTTTCGAGATTATTAGAAGAATAGGATCAATAGCTTATCAGCTACAACTGCCAGAGGAAATGGTAGAAATAGATGATGTATTTCATGTATGTAATCTCAAGAAATGCTTAACAGACGAATCATTAGTGATACCTCTTCAGGACATAGAGGTAAATGAGAAACTTAAGTTCATAGAGAAACCCCTACATAATGAAGACAGAAAGATCAACAATCTCAAACACAAAAGACTAGTTCTGGTCAAAGTGAAATGAGATTCCAAGTGAGGACCAGAATACACTTGGGAGATCGAATCAGAAATGCAACGAAAATATCCACACCTGTTCCAGTAGACCTCGAGGACGAGATCTAAAACAAGGTGGGGATGATATAACAACCCTCCTAAAACCTTAGAACACCCTAAACATAACCCATATACATAAATGGCCCTAAAATACATTTATATTAATAAAAATCAAATAAAAACAAAAATATAAGGGTCTCGCGGGCCGCGACCCAGTACCCCAGACCTGTCGCGGGGCGCGACCAGGTGACACCAGGTCGGATCCCCTTCCGCCACGTGTCCCCATGCGTGTTAAGTCTACACCGTTGATTCACCTAAGCTAGATCCTACCCTACACCCCTCGCGGGCCGTGAAGGAAATAGAGGGGGCGTCGCGGGCCGCGAGCCGCCTCTCGTCCAGCTCTATAAAAGGGGCCTCAGGCCTCAGAATTCGACGTTCAATTCTTTTCTTTCCTCTGTCACTATAATAACAATATTGCTCGGGAATAATACCCCCTAAAAAGCGAAGCTCTGCCTCGTTGTAAATATTATATCCCCAATTACATATTCGTTACCCTACCTGATTGATCTAGGGCTCCGTAACGCATGTCAAGGCTCTGCCTGACTCAGTTCGTTGGATCTTTGTCTCGGTAGTATGGCTAATGTGAAATGGGTTATCTTACTAACACGTGTACATTGTTTAATTTTTAATAGATATTAACCAGGAAAATCATCAGGAAGCTATAGTGTTATCTAAGTCAGCAATGTGAGTCCATTCTCTTTTTGTAAATCCTTTTTAAATCATTGTTTCAAATATTTTACAAAACCCTAAATGACTTACAGTGATTAAGTTTCTGTGATTCTACAATTATCATCAGTATGTGGGGTTTTGTATACATTACTTGAAACTCGTTACTATTGCGAATAGTAGCATGACCGCAAGCACGGGGGACAAAGGTTGCCCAGTAGCAATGATGTATTGAATAATTAGATAGATATAAGCATTGTAAATCTTAATACTGTAAAGTTTTGATTAAACCGGGATGCACTCGCCAGTATTTCTTGCTGATAAAACCTTTTTAAAACGCGTTTCAGGCAACTTAATGTGAAGCTAATAGAAGCCAGCTGGAGAGCACTGAAGGCTTAAAGAAATGGCTATAAAAGTTACCTAAATAAAAAGCAGTTTACGTTTTCAATAATTAGGGTTTTATCCCTACAAATGTATTATCAATGAACTTGGGTTTTATCCCATTTATTATTTATAAAAGTTTGGTGTTTAAACTCTGATAAAAATATTTCCTAACTACGGTCATGACGTCTTAATTCCGCTGTCAAATTAATAAACACCGATACCACCGGCTCTGTGTCTCGAGGCACTCGCTCCCGTGGTAGGGGTCGGGGGTTGCGACATTTCTTCTTTATTTGACCATCCTTGACGGTTTTATAAACTATGAATGATGATTATCATCATCATCCTTTCTTTACTACGAACAAAGTCAACGAATTTGATCGTCTTTCCGTGTGGGCAATACCTTCGTTTCTATGACCCCGCGGGTCATTTATACTTTGGTTTTACAATGCCCTTTTTGTCAACCATGGCTCTTTCGTCCAAAATGACTTATGTCACGAATTTCCTTGGGTCATTTATTTCCATGTGCGCCATACATCATTTTTATGGTTCCCACGAAAACCATTTATACGAGTATGCCCATAAGATTTCTTGACCCTAAGGATCCTTTAACTTTTCTTTCATCTCGACCTTACTACATCGTACATAACTGCGCTCATTATAAGAAGCTCATGGTATCATGTATTCACTACCTACTTGGCCAGAGTAAGCAATCACACAGGGTACGCGTGGCCTTATTATAATTACCACATCACGTCCCATGTAAGTAACTCCTCAATTTATTTCCATATTTATGATTTCATTTGGTAAAACTTTATTTAATTGTCAGTTAACAATTATTAGTTTTGCCCGTTTTATCCTTGAACATATAAAATGTCCCTTTTTATAAACATTTATTCACATTCGTTGATGTGATCATTACTTTTCTCAATAGGATTTATATTGAAAATGCTTACTTGGATGATCACTCTCGTCCAAGTTTCTATATAAACTGAATTCTGTTATTATCTTGTTATTCAAAATTTGTGAATAATACGTATTCTCTACAAAATTTCTCTTTTAAAACGTCATCCTGGATAGGTAACCTATCCAGGTTTCCCAAGTTTCATATTCCATATGCAACTGTCTTTCACTGTGTATTTGTTGCATATTACTGTTTGTAATATAAGTTTAAGACGTGTACCTTGTCGATACTTGCTCTGATAAACTTTCCTTGTTGTTCGATCTCTATTCGAGATCATTTCTTGATTTATATCTTTGGCGAGTATAGTTTACTCGTCATACTTCAAACCATATTTTCATCATATGGATAGATCCTTAGACTCTCGTCATCTTTAGACGTGAGGGTCCTTTAACTAAAACGTCTACAAATATTAGTAACGTTAACTTTAATAAGCACCCGTACTATAATACAAGGCTTTCTACGACACGTGTTAACACACGTAATTTGTTAACTATATCGCTCTTTTATTACTTTATTTGGGGTAACGTGCATTACACGATACCCTATGTGTTGTTTTTAACACTTTAACATGCTAGACCGTTAATATACCTTATAACTTACCGGATTATGCGATCAAGTCTCGAACTGAACACTTTACTCTTTAACCTTGAGCTCTGATTACCAACTTGTAAGACCCTTACATTTATTGAATATTTCATATAATATATAGTGCATTTTGAACGCCGTTTTTCCAAAACATCGATGAAACGACGTTCACATAGAGTTCAAAACCCTCAAACGATATTTACAAAAGTTTAAAACATCCAAAAGATGGTTATAATAGTTTTACATAAGTTTGGTAACAAAAAAGAATATTAAAGTAGCGGAAGCTTCATTAGATTGTGTGTTCGGTTCTTGACATGGGTTGATCATCCTCCGAGGTCTAAAGTGCATCGTTACCTATCATACAATTTCATTCAAATGATTAGAAATCAAAGCATTTGAACAAAAGAACTAAACACAAGAAATTATTTTTTTTCAGCCCCTTCACCCGGTTGGGTCAGGTTTCCACCCGGTCGTGTCAGCTGAACATATATTTTTCACAAAACCTTCACCCGGCCGTGTCATCTTGGTTTGATTAGTTAAGCACATGCCGGTTTTATTATTTATCTCGTATGATTAGCTTGCCATGTGGAATTGTTTAAAAACTTATCTTTTTATGCTATGTACGAAAACCTGTATACTCGCATTTGCTTTTTGCATTGAACTTTATTTTAAACATGTTACAGGTTGAGGATGACGATGCTATGAAACTGAAATAGTGATGATGCCTAGATATACATATAGACGTCTTAGATTTTAATACGTTGTATCGATTTTGTACTTGTTTGTTGTATTGAACATGTTGTATTTACAAGTTCTATGTATTGTAACACTTTTGATTATGAATGACATCAGTTTATCTTTAATTCTATTGTCATAATTAGCATTATGAGTGATGAGCAATCTATCTTCGTCTCACTCCGATGTTTCCGCCATCGGTTGGGGTGTCACACCCCGAAATTATCAGAGCTGGCGTGACTGGACCGGTATCTTCATTGCACAGGGGAAGCAAATATAATCTAAGTCTTTTAGAAAATGAACGCCACTAAGTACTCGACTCCACATGGTTCTCCAATTCCAACCGTGCCATGATTTCTGAAAAGTAACCTGAGAAAGAAACATGCGAAAAATCAACATAAAGTTGAGCGAGTTCATAGTTTGTTTGTAAAAGATTTGAAATAAATCTTTTTGAATAACCGGTTTTTGAAATATTGTTGAGAAAACGAATTTAAAATCATTTTCTTGTCATGTTATATGGAAACTTTGTATTTGTAACGCTTTATGGAACCGTCAATGCTCACCCTGACTTTGACTTCATGCCTGCATAATTCTATGCTTTGAATTTGTATAAAACATGGTATGTAATTTATAAAGACGTATTGGAACTGAGTTCTGTATATGTAAGGAATACGAGATTGTTAATGGTTTGCAAGGCCATTAACATATGACACGACATAGGAAGCATCCAAACCATAGGCATTTTTAGTAGTCGATTCACGTCTAGGACACAAAAGCACTGCTTGGTACTAGTTATCACCAAGAGTGTGGCTGCCTGAAACCCATTAGATCTAACCTTTTGTTCCGCGGTCTTAGTATGTACACGATTAATGGTGCTTATGTTACCCTATTCGTGACATGATCTATTGTGTCATTCCTTAGTTTAATGTACCTCTTTGTACTTGTATTTTTCCGTAGTTTAGAAAATTAGAATTCGTGTGTATGCACATTTCGAAAAATACGCTTGTTTGAAAAACCGGTATAGAATATAAGCTTTTCGTAAACCATTTGTGTTTATTAAAATGGTTTAGAAATACGTAATTTATGTTTATTGGAAACCTTGTATGCTTTGTAAAAAATGCATGTCTTTCCACCCCGAAAACATTTATAAAAATGTAAAACCGTAAAAAGGTGGGGTTATGAACTCACCTGAATACACATTATGCAAATCTAGCTAATTACGACTTCGTGATGTCGTTTCCAAGACGAGACTCGCTAGCGTGCATTCTACAATATTCCTAACACGGAATATCTTATAAGTTTCAAAACAAAAGCGGTAACTAAGCTACGTGTCACCGAGCTCCACCGAATCGTTAACCGAACGATTCAACGGTAAGTTGTTAATTTAACGAAAATGACTGAGTTAAACTTTGTCGCCCCGAGAAGTCGTTTGTGTATATAGGAATATTCGTATGAAAGTAATATATAATAAACTTGTATTATATATATTGTGTTTTGTATATATTTGCCAAAACATATGTATATGCCGTTTCGGCATTTGAAATAAATATAAAAAGTTATATTTATTTTATAGAATTATAATCGAGTTGTTGGATGTTTGAAATAAATAGATAAGCTATATCTATTTTTATAAAAGAAATACGAGTCGTTTGATATTTAAAATAAATACATAACACTATATTTATTTATAATAGGATTTGTTTTGTTTACTATCGGAAATAAATATATATAACTATATTTATTTTCATAAAACGAGTTCATGTTGGATATTTGAAATAAATATAAAAATAACTATATTTATTTTATAAAACGAAGGCATGTTCGGCGTTTGAAACAATATAAATAGTTATATTGATCTTATAAAAGAATTGTCGAAATTTGAAGTTTAAAATAACTATATTCAATATTGTAAATAATTTCCGAATCGTCGTTTGTTGTAAGTTGTAAAGTATTGTCGTAAGTAGCTATATATTTGTAATCGTCGTTATAAAAGATTATTCGAATCCGATAACTCTGTTTTATAATAAAACGCCTTTTGTGTTTACGGATTTTCTCGAAAAACGGGCAAAGTTTCCTCTGTTTTTTTACGCCCCCGACAACACAAGTTGTCGTTATGTTTTCAAAATTTCAACAAGATTCAATTATAATATATTAAATTTGCTAAATATTTCCAAAAACGCAAACTATAATCAATACGAATCAGTTCGAGCTCGTTATCACGTAATAAAATAAGGAATAATTAACGTAATTAATGTACGTGTCCTAAATTCTTTACTGAGACTTCGCCCCGCTTTCGTTGCAAGTTGACCAGCTAAGTTGACCGAGTCAACTGAGTTGACTCGGGTTGACCGAGTTGAATCAAACCTTGACCCGAACCGTCTGACGTGACCCGAACCGTCTGACCCGAAACCGAACCCGCTCACCGAACCATCTGACCCGAAACAAAACATAACCCGAATCAACTGAGACTGAAAGGACCAAACTCCAACAGCATCATCATCAAAATCGGACTTCAACGTCACTGGCGACTCAGTCGTCGGAACCCCACTGCCGGATTTTAAAATCCTCGTCATCAACATCATCTAAACAATCATCATTATCATCACCTCTTCCAAAATCAGACAACAAAAGAAGAGAAGTAGAGGAATAAAAAGAAACTAAATTTTACCGGAACTACTCATCGGGACAAGTAACCGAGCCGCCGCCGCCGTGTGCGGCGGTTCGCTTCCCTCACTCTCTCCTTGATTCTCCGATCTCTCTCTCTCCTCTGGTTTTCTTTGTTCTTCGTCACTGGAATATAAATCGAGGAGATGAGGGGTGTGTGTGTTTGGAGAAGAGGTTGAATGGTGGTAGCCGGTTAACCACCGACATCGTCGCCGGCCAGACCAGAGATGAGGGGATGGGGGAGGGTTTTGTCGTCGGCTGGAACAACCGCCGCCGGTAATACGACCGGCAGCCGGCCGTGTGTCTTCGTCGGAGGGAGAGAGAGAGGAAACGAGGGATGCTGGCTGGGTTGGGTTGGGTTTTGTTTTGTGAGGAAAGTGGTTTCCCTGTGTTTGATTTATTTGAAGAAGAGGAAGTCTAGGTCTTTGTTGTGATTTGTTGCAAATTTCCTGTATGTGTGAGGCGTTTTTATAGAGATCTAGTAGAGATCTTGTGTAGATTTTATAAATCTTGTATAGATTTTGTAAATCTTGATAAGATTCTAATATATTATGTGCAGGTTTAGGCTTGTGGGTTTTGGGCTTGGGCCCAGGGCCCACAAGCCCATCTCACTTGTAAGTGGCCCGTAATTCCTACGAGACACGTTTTTAAAAACCGAAATCACCATAGCCTAGTAAAATAATATTTTAGAGTTAAAAACGTGTAAAAAAAATAATGTCGGTATCCGTTGTAGTCGCGTTAATCGTCTGTTAATCACGTAATTAGGAGCCGTAAATCACCGGTTGTCACATTCTCCCCCTATTAATAAAATTTCGTCTTCGAAATTTAGACTACGTCAACGCCTTAGAGTTGCGTTATGCGTAAGTAAATATGAATAATGTCAAAGGAAACAAGACATACTGATACAGTCACCAGTGTGACCAAGTTAATAGGGGTCCAATAAAAGAGGAATTTCGACCAATAGAATTCCAAATGGACGTTTACAATGTGCAAATGAATGTTAGAAACAATAACATCCACTAAATGGAACTTAGAATCAACAAGTTCAATGAAATAGTTTTGTATTAAACGCTCGATCATTATCAGCCCAAGCTGCAAGTTATACTGACGCCACAAGGCGTCGTAGTGAATGAAACAATTCAATAATAGCGATGATCAAACAAATTCACCGTGTTTGAAGTCAAGAGAAAGTACAATGAAGCAAATTTGAAAATTTGATTCAAACGTCATCATAAGATTTTCAATTGAAGATGGAACATCAAAGAACTAATGTTTTCGATCGAAGATGAAGAAACAATAAATATCGCAAAATATTCGATGGATGTTGAAAGAACCGTTAGTAGGTACACCGGAATATGCAATGAATTTGTGTACCCTTTTCATAACACACAATTGTGTTAAGACCGCTTAAATGTGATAAATCAAAGCGGATTTAAAGCAAATCAATAAATAAATAATTAAATCTGTGTATGAGATGCGTAAACGAGATTAGCGCAAGCTTCAAATTAGTGAAAACATCACCACAAGGTGTCGAAATCAACAAACAATTTTATGGAGTCGAATGCCAAACAAGTTTGCTACGACTCGAAACAAATGAAACGCTTTTTGAAATGAATTTGAATATGATGTCTCCAATACATCATATGGTGTCTTGAATTGAGTATGTGTAATGAACAAGTTCAAACAATTGAATTTGATTTCGGCGCAAGCCGACGATAAATACATGTGTCGACAAGAAATCTTTCGGCATGGTCACAATGAAAAACCATGTATGTAACTTGAAAAGGAAAGAAATTTCAAGAAATTGTGTTGACTTGATAACAAAGGAGCCAACAATTTATATAATGCGGGTCATTCGAATCACAAATCAATACTTAGGTTTAGCGAAACAATATTTGAACTTTGATGAAACGCTTATCCGAAACGAAACCAAATGCGTAACAAACGATGCATGCGTAACATATAAATTTTCAAGAAATGAAGGAATGAGTATTCGCTATGATGAAAGAAATGATCGTGATACAATGACCATTAAGAGGAGTAGAGATGTGAATATCTACTCACTAGATGCAAAAGTCGGAATTTCAATAAGAGAAATTTAAGGACTTTACCTGGGGTTGCATGTGATAACCTGTCACACCTCGAAATTATCAGAGCTGGCGTGACTGGACCGGTATCTTCATTGCACAGCAGAAGCAAATATAATCTAAGTCTCCAAAGGAAGGTGAGGTTAGAGCCTAGGTATTTCTACAGAAAACCCTATTCGCTGTAACCTATAGCTCTGATACCAATCTGTCACACCCCGAAATTATCAGAGCTGGCGTGACTGGACCGGTATCTTCATTGCACAGCGGAAGCAGATATAATCTAAGTCTTTTAGAAAATGAATGCCACTAAGTACTCGACTCCACATGGTTCTCCTATTCCAACCGTGCCATGATTTCTGAAAAGTAACCTGAGAAAGAAACATGGGAAAAATCAACATAAAGTTGAGCGAGTTCATAGTTTGTTTGTAAAAGATTTGAAATAAATCTTTTTGAATAACCGGTTTTTGAAATATTGTTGAGAAAACGAATTTAAAATCTTTTTCTTGTCATGTTATATGGAAACTTTGTATTTGTAACGCTTTATGCAACCGTCAATGCCCACCCTGACTTTGACTTCATGCGTGCATAATTCTATGCTTTGAATTTGTATAAAACATGGTATGTAATTTATAAAGACGTATTGGAACTGAGTTCTGTATATGTAAGGAATACGAGATTGTTAATGGTTTGCAAGGCCATTAACATATGACATGACATAGGAAGCATCCAAACCATAGGCATTTCTAGTAGTCGATTCACGACTGGGACACAAAAGCACTGCTTGGTACTAGTTATCACCAAGAGTGTGGCTGCCTGAAACCCATTAGATCTAACATTTTGTTCCGCGGTCTTAGTATGTACACGATTAATGGTGCTTATGTTACCCTATTCGTGACATGATCTATTGTGTCATTCCTTAGTTTAATGTGCCTCTTTGTACTTGTATTTTCCCGTAGTTTAGAAAACTAGAATTCGTGTTTATGCACATTTCGAAAAATACGCTTGTTTGAAAAACCGGTATAGAATATAAGCTTTTCGTAAGCCATTTGTGTTTATTAAAATGGTTTAGAAATACGTAATTTATGTTTATTGGAAACCTTGTATGCTTTGTAAAAAATGCATGTCTTTCCACCCCGAAAACATTTATAAAAATGCAAAACCGTAAAAAGGTGGGGTTATAAACTCACCTGAATATTCCTTGTGCAAAGCTAGCTAATTACGACTTCGTGATGTCGTTTCCAAGACGAGACTCGCTAGCGTGCATTCTACAATATTCCTAACACGGAATATCTTATAAGTTTCTAAACAAAAGCGGTAACTAAGCTACGTGTCACCGAGCTCCACTGAATCGTTAACCGAACGATTCAACGGTAAGTTGTTAATTTAACGAAAATGACTGAGTTAACCTTTGTCGCCCCGAGAAGTCGTTTGTGTATATAGGAATATTCGTATGAAAGTAATATATAATAAACTTGTATTATATATATTGCGTTTTGTATATATTTGCCAAAACATATGTATATGCCGTTTCGGCATTTGAAATAAATATAAAAAGTTATATTTATTTTATAGAATTATAATCGAGTTGTTGGATGTTTGAAATAAATAGATAAGCTATATCTATTTTTATAAAAGAAATACGAGTCGATTGATATTTAAAATAAATATATAACGCTATATTTATTTATAATAGGATTTGTTTTGTTTACTATCGGAAATAAATATATATAACTATATTTATTTTCATAAAACGAGTTCATGTTAGATATTTGAAATAAATATAAAAATAACTATATTTATTTTATAAAACGAAGGCATATTCGGCGTTTGAAACAATATAAATAGTTATATTGATCTTACAAAAGAATTGTCGAAATTTGAAGTTTAAAATAACTATATTCATTATTGTAAATAATTTCTGAATCGTCGTTTGTTGTAAGTTGTAAAGTATTGTCGTAAGTAGCTATATATTTGTAATCGTCGTTATAAAAGATTATTCGAATCCGATAACTCTGTTTTATAATAAAACGCCTTTTGTGTTTACGGATTTTCTCGAAAAACGGGTAGAGTTTCCTCTGTTTTTTTACGCCCCCGACAACACAAGTTGTCGTTATGTTTTCAAAATTTCAACAAGATTCAATTATAATATATTAAATTTGCTAAATATTTCCAAAAACGCAAACTATAATCAATACGAATCAGTTCGAGCTCGTTATCACGTAATAAAATAAGGAATAATTAACGTAATTAATGTACGTGTCCTAAATTCTTTACCGAGTCTTCGCCCCGCTTTCGTTGCAAGTTGACCAGCTAAGTTGACCGAGTCAACTGAGTTGACTCAGGTTGACCGAGTTGAACCGAGTTGAATCAAACCTTGACCCGAACCGTCTGACGTGACCCGAACCGTCTAACCCGAAACCGAACCCGCTCACCGAACCATCTGACCCGAAACGAAACATAACCCGAATCAACTGAGACTGAAAGGACCGAACTCCAACAGCATCATCATCAAAATCGAACTTCAGCGTCGCTGGCGACTCAGTCGTCGGAACCCCACTACCGGATTTTAAAATCCCCGTCATCAACATCATCAAAACAATCATCATTATCATCACCTCTTCGAACATCAGACAACAAAAGAAGAGAAGTAGAGGAATAAAAAGAAACTAAATCTTACCGGAACTACTCATCGGGCCAAGTAACCGAGCCGCCGCCGCCGCCGTGTGCGGCGGTTCGCTTCCCTCACTCTCTCTCTCCTCTGGTTTTCTCTGTTCTTCGTCACTGGAATATAAATCGAGGCGATGAGGGGTGTGTGTGTTTGGAGAAGAGGTTGAATGGTGGTAGCCAGTTAACCACCGACATCGTCGCCGGCCGGACCAGAGACGAGGGGATGGGGGCGGGTTTTGTCGTCGGCCGGAACAACCGCCGCCGGTAATACGACCTGCAGCCGGCCGTGTGTCTTCGTCGGAGGGAGAGAGAGGAAACGAGGGATGCTGGCTGGGTTGGGTTGGGTTTTGTTTTGTGAGGAAAGTGGTTTCCCTGTGTTTGATTTATTTGAAGAAGAGGAAGTCTAGGTCTTTGTTGTGATTTGTTGCAAATTTCCTGTATGTGTGAGGTGTTTTTATAGAGATCTAGTAGAGATCTTGTAAGATCTTGATAAGATTCTAATATATTATGTGCAGGTTTAGGCTTGTGGGTTTTGGGCTTGGGCCCACAAGCCCATCTCACGTGTAAGTGGCCCGTAATTCCTACGAGACACGTTTTTAAAACCGAAATCACCGTAGCCTAGTAAAATAATATTTTAGAGTTAAAAACGTGTAAACAAAATAATGTCGGTATCCGTCGTAGTCGCGTTAATCGTCTGTTAATCACGTAATTAGGAGCCGTAAATCACCGGTTGTCACATAGGGTGTGACAACCACGTATGCAAAACACCTAACTGAGTTAGTGCTCAGTTAACAACGTGGTGCCAGAACACACTAAGTGTTAAGTTGGGGTGTCGGGCTTCAAAGTGTTAGTTGGGGGTGACAGCGGCCAATAGACGATAGTTGGGGGGGGGGGGGTAACAAAATCCAACAACTCTATTAAAATTAAGTGGTTTTAGAGTAAATTGGTTAAAAAATAACTTTATTTAAAATTAAAGGAGTAAATTGCCAAAATCATCCCTGAGGTTTGGGCATGTTTGTCATTTTCATTCAAAACAACTTTTTTATACTATATAGTTCTTCACTTTTGGGATTTTTTGCCATTTCAATCCAAACATTTAATTTGCTTTATTTTTTCTATCAAACATTTGGATGAAAATAGCAAAAAATCCCAAATCTCATGGACGATTTTGTCAAAAAAAAGTCAGACGTTTGGATGAAAATGGAAAAAAATCTCAAAAGTAAAGGACTATATGGTACAAAAAAGGTTGTTTTGAATGAAAATGACAAACATGCCCATACCCCAGGGACGATTTTGGCAATTTACTCAAAATTAAAGGGATGTATAAATTATAACAATAGGGTTATTGGATTTTATCATCCACACTATTGGCTTTTGGTCGTTGTCACCCCCAACTATCACTTTGACGCCAACCACCTCTCAACTTAACACTTCGGTTGTCCTGTCACCCCGTCGTTAACCAAACACTAACTCAGTCAGTTTTTTTTTATCCTACATGGCCAATTTTTGAAAAACTAAAACACCCGCTGCAAGAACTAGTCCTCTCCGATCTGCACCTTTCTGGCTGTTGCATCATGTTTCCAGGAACTCCGTAATGCATCCGTTTGACCAAATTAATTCCTTTAAATGCTGTGGATGGCTTGCAATAGTATTGCAATAATAACCGAATGGTTTTAACACAACAATAACTACCCAATAATTTGAATCTAACGAAACCGTTGGCACCGAACTTTTGACATTTGATTAACAGTTTCCAACATCGAATATGTATAAATTGCTCGATCAGAAAACACTCTGAACCTTTTCGTTCATGAAAACTCTCTAAATTTCTAAAATTGTTAATCTCTCACGCGGTGCTGTCGGACATTAACTCCGACAACTCTTTTCGTTCATCAATCTGACATTCTAGTAGGTATTTTTTATATGATTCTGTTCGGATTTAGGCAAAGAACAAAAGCCCTCTGAGCCTCCTTCTCCATGGCTGGTGGTGGTAGAGAGAGATCGGGGAGAGCTTGAGGAGGTGGCAGATCGCCATGGCTGGTGGTTCTATGAGTCCAATCTAAAATTAGGATTTGATTTGGTGGTTGTAGTGTGAAGATGATGGTTGTCAGTGGTGTAGGTTGGAGGCAGGGGAGGAACTAAGGCTACTCGGTATGCTTGATGGAGGATGGGCCTCTACGTCGGCACCACGTAGGATGGGTGTGAGGATGAGGCAAAGCGGATGGACTCAAGGAAATGTGGATGAGCCTAAAATATATGTGTATATGTTGATATATATGTGTGTGTGAGAAGAAGATGCAACAATTTTTGTCCTTTACCTCTCGTCCTCATTGTCCCAACCCCGACGTTCAAGACGCCAACGAGCCAACCGGAATGGTGGGGGGGGGGGGGGGGGGGGGCGTCGCCGGGTTTGGACGACCCCCACACTGAGTGGTCTAATATATTAAGAGGGGTAGCACGGACTACGGCTCAACCCCGTATTCGTAGTGTATTTTTTACGATTTATTTCGGGGGTTTTCGATTTTATACAAAGGATACCCCTAAACAAATGCTAGGACACCCCTGAATTAATGTGCTAGCTCCGCCACTGGTTGGAGGGTGGTAGCCGGAGGTGGTTGAGGGTGGTGGCTAGAGAGAGGTAGAGAGAAAAAAAGAGCTAGAGAGATAGAGATGCTTTTTCTTTATATATAAAAAAATATATCGGAGATTCTAATGGCACACCCGATGTCTATTCGCACACTTTTCCAATTCAATACGCATCGTATAGGCCTATACGATGCGTATTGAAATAAAGTAAAAGACATGGCATACCGACAGGTGTAGGTTATGTATGGCGGCGGGTTTGATACGCATCGTATAGGCCTATACGATGCGTATCAAGGCACTGAATTTTTGAAGTTTATTTTTTGGTGTGTTGTGTCGAATGCGAACCCGAGAAACGAAAAGGATTTCGAGCAGTTGGTCGATGACATGATAGATAAAGTTCTTGACACGATCATATCCATTTTCAAGTTTTAGGAAACGAAAGGGATTTCGAGCAGTTGGTCTATGACATGATAGATAAAGATCTTGACACGATCATATCCATTTTCAAGTGTTAGACTAGATAGTCCAAGATGAAATATATTAAAATCATTCAAGCCCATCAGTCTACAAATGTGTTATGGTGAAATTCTTCAACTTTACACAATGGGAGAAAAGACCAACACCCATGTCAGTATTGTCATAATGCAATGAGACATAACTGAGATTTCAGTGGCGTGTTCTTATCAACGTTTATCGACATTGTTATAGGTGATGAAGAAACCCTAAAACGGAACATAATCCTAGATTGTCTAGAGAAGCGCTTTTATCATGTGTCATATGGTAACAACTACCAAGGGGATATAGAAGTTATTGATACATACTCTTAATAATGTCACTATATCAACAAAAGTCAACACATTTCCATTCATTACAAGAAAGTAAAATTAAGTTGTTGGACATTGTGAGAGAATGCATAGTTCAGATGGAGAATGGAATGCGTATGTTTGAGCACTCCAAGTGTTTGGTGGAAAGCAAGATATTCAGATCTCTATTCGGTCAACTTTCCGAGCTTTTGCACACGAATATTTGGTTATCAATTTGTAAAATATTATGTCAGTGGGAATGTTTTAAAAATCAGATGCAACTTTACGGCACGCTTACCTTAATCACATCTTCCATGGAGTCACAAATCTGACAATAGGGCCCACGGATCTTCAAGCCCACCAGTCTACAATGTGTTATGGTAAGATTCTTCAAGTTTGCACAGTGGGAGAAAAGACCAGCACCCTTGTCATTCCGTATTTTCTCCTTTTATAATTCTCAAAGAATCTCGTAATGTATTCTCTGTTTCTCTAAATTATCTGTAAAATTATAAAAAAAAACTATGCGGGCTTTCCATCCAACATATGACACATGATAAAGGCACTTCTCTAGACAATCTGGGTTTATGTTCCGTTTTATTACAGTCGTGAGGTGGTCAAACCTTTCTAAAAGTAGAAAAAATAAAACATTAACAACTAACAAAGATTGAAGAACAAAAGAAGAAAGTGTTCCTCTTTGTTACCAAGCATGTCATCTGAAACAACTAACAGGACATTGTTGTTCAACAGGATTTGCTTCTGGTGATCTCTGTCAAACTTCTTCAGGATTTTCTGTCACTGGAAAAGGTTTTAAAAATCAGGTGCAACTTTACGGCACGCTTACCTTAATCACATTTTCCATGGAGTCACAGATCCGACAATAAGGCCCACGGATCTTATGCCTACCCGAGACCGACCTCTGGATCACACGTGTTGAATGATTGATAGAAACTTCTTTGAGTTAACTGCCGATATCTCATCCTTCTTATCTTGCTATTAAACGAGGTATAATAGCTAATAAAATATGTTTAACTTTTGAAGTCTGTATATTCTCTAACTTTTGAAGGTTCTTTATATGCTTCTTTCCTGATGCATGTCTGTGCCGGAGAGTAGAAGAATCGCATTGCCGGTGCCGGAGAGATGTTGCCGCAAGGTGGACCGTCCCACCAAGAGCACGACACATGAAATCGAACAGTTTCTCCGTCGCTAATTTCTCCACTCACCGTGAAATCGAACAGTTTCTTCATAGATTCCGTCTGGTTTCAAAGCCGGTTGAGGATTACGAGTGTTCTAGACTCGTTCAAGGCATGCTTGTTTGTGCGATTTACAAAAATAAGGATGCATTCCATTGTAAACGATGCAGCTGATGAAACCGGAGCTATTATCTCGGTTGTTCAGTACTTCCGAGACGATTCAAGTGAGTGCTATGAAGCAAGTGTTTGTCTATTCAATTGAGAGGAATGATTGCATTACATCCCCGTTGAAAACAAGTGGTTGTAATGATGGGACCCTTGATTCGAAACACATAATGTGAAACACACGAATATGTGGTTTCAATGAATTGTTGGGCTTCTTGTTCCAAATGCAGCTGATAAAACCGGAGCTGTTATCTCAGTTGTTTAGTACTTTCGAGACGATTCAAGTGATAAAACCGGAGCTGTTATCTCGGTTGTTCAGTACTTCCGAGACGATTCAAGTGATGAAACCAGAGTTGTTATCTCGGTTTTTTAGTACTTCCGAGGCGATTCGAGTGATGAAACCGGAGCTGTTATCTCGGTTGTTCAGTACTTCCGAGACGATTCAAATGATGAAACCGGAGCTGTTATCTCGGTTGTTCAGTACTTCCGAGACGATTCAAGTGAGAGGAATCATTGCATTACTTTGGACATTGTTGGTCTTCAAACATCTAGGAAACATTTGTTGGTAACAATGGTTCTCCAATTCCAGAAACTTATTCAGATCTATATTCGGTCATCTTTCCAAACTGCAACACACGAAGTACTAAACAAATTAAATTGACACCTTCAATTGAGAAATTCATAGTTTAATCGACGAAATTACTGAAATACCCCTATTTTTTATAAATACAGGGGTATTTTTGAGAAAATTCAAAATTTAGTACGAATCGTATAGGCCTATACGATGCGTATTAAGTTGATATACGATACAACATAGGCCTATACGATCGTATCTGGCATAATTTGAAATTTAGTTTTATCGTGTTTTCCTCGGTTCGACGCATATACGTGTCGTTTTTTGACGAGCTTTCGCATTTTTTGTCATTTTATGACGTATACATTCAATATACGTCGTTTCGGTGACGTTCGGTTGCGTGCGGTTATCGTATTCTATGATTACGTACAGTTTTGTTTGAAATCCACATGTATTGTATAGTGTCGTGTTATATGTATACGCGTGTGGAAATATCATTAGTCGCGTATTTTGACGTATTTTTGCCTATTTTGACGTATTCTAACATATTGTTGCGTATTTTATAGTATTTTGACGTATTTGAGAGTATTCTAACGTATTTTAGCTAATTTGAACATATTTTTAGGTTATTTTTACGTATTTTGACGTATTTCGACATATTTTAACGTATTTTATCATAATATGACGTATTTTAACATATTGCATCGTATTTTAGCATATTTTCATGTATTTTAGTAAATTTTTGCGTATTTTAGCTTATTTTTGCGTATTTTAGGGCATTTTAGCGTATTTTAGAGTATTTTAGAGTTTTTTTTTTCGTATTTTAGAGTATTTTAGCGTATGTTGAAGGATAACGCAAACAAGTTCTCCACGGTTTGTTATTCAGATCTCTATTCGGTCATCTTTCCAAATTACAACACACGATAAGTTTAAACTTTATATTGTGTGATTTGACCAGGAAATCATTGGAGGTGATTTCTACTTTTAATAAGCTGTCACAGATGTCAAATTCGTTACGTGCATTCATATTATTGAGACAACAACAGATAATGAACGAATTGTTGAACTTCTTGTTCCAAATGCAGCTGTAGGATCCGTACTTAAAGGTCTCTCTAAAATATGCAACCTTACGACACGCTTACCTTAATCACATCTTCCATGGAGTCACAGATCCGACAATAGGGCCCATGGATCTTATGGCCACTCGCGCGGTATAACTGGTAATTGCAAACTGCAACCATTTTTTACTATGGGAACGGTGGCTGTAACACCTGTGCCTCCACGGCCATCAAACAAATGCCAAACCAATGAAATAATGTATTTCATACTTTGGACTTGTATAAATATGTGTATCTTTTGCACATATCGACTCATGTTCGATTTCAAGCTCTAAATCGCTTTCTGGAGGGTTATACGCGCTCTGATGAGTAGATATAACCAGTTTAATCCAACGAACACTCCGGAATAGTGAAATAGGCTTAACATACCTTAAATAACCTTTACATAACTTAGATATAAGTTTTGGAAGGTTTGGTGTGGTGAAATCAAAGTTTAATCGCTTACAGGGACTAAAGTTGACAAACTGCGAAAGTATGCCAATTTGAACTGTAACAGACATTCCGGAACATGACCATAAGTTAAACATACCATAAATATCCTTTACATAGCTTAGAAATAGGCTTTGAGGTGTTCGGTATGCTAAAATAAACTTTTGTGTCATTCAGGGACTAAAAGCGTCAAAAAGTGCACAAGTTTGCATTTTCGCGCATAACTTACGTTCTGAATACATCTGGACATCCAAAAATTTATGAAAGCATGACTATATTATATTTTAGTGTTCGCCATAAGAAAAATCCATTCGTCGCATCATTTGGATCGTTTTTCGCGCTTGTGCGCATTCCGTCGTAATTAAGCGAACATCGCGTTCGTACGACCAAACGAACCGGCATCCGAGATATTTTTGAACACATTTTAAGTTCCCTATACTTTAACTTCATTTTAGAGCTTTGAAATGGGGTTAACGGGCCTTAAACGTGTCGAAAATGGGCTGATTGCACTGCAGGGACCAAAATTGTAAATCTGCCAAAGTTGTTACCATACGGACCTCAACATTGGCAGCTTTGAGGTCCGTAAGGCAACCTGCAGACCAGATGCAGTGTATTAACAGCCTGTTTTCAGCAGATTTAACCACAACCACATGTTCTCAATTGCTTAGTCACTAAGATAAGGAGCATATGTAGCCACCATAAGGTTCCGACAAGTGTACGGGTTGGATTCATGGCACGTTTTCCATGGAACGATCCTAACGGTTCGGGTATTCCTATAAATACCCAACCCACACAACCTCATTTTGCACAAGAATTCTGATTTTGAGAGCTCTAAGTTGAAACCATTGTTTCATACCTGAGTTCTTGAATCGGGATTAGCATTCGGGGACCCTTCGTAAGTATTCTTTCGTTCTTTTCCTTATTTTTACTGCTTTTCGAGTCAGGAAGTCAAACTGTTTGACTTCCAGCGTTGACCAGTAATGGTCAATGCGAAGTTCGTTTGAACTTCGCAACGTGAGTGTAATCACGTTGGTTATAGTCCCTTGGGACTATGCCTACTGATTACCACGTTGTCTAGGGTCGTAGGGTAAGCGATCTGATGAATCGCTTATACCTTCGAACCCGACCCAGTTTGGTCGATCATTAGGATCCGACCAAATACATTAGGTGACCCTAGTATAGGGCATAACCTTCCGAGGTTATACCCTATGGTCACATCGTTTAAGTAGTTGTGTGATAGGTAGTTTATATGCCTTAGGTAAATTACCAGAATACCCTTTTCATGTATAATTGGTAATTAAGCATATGTAACCTAAACCTTTGTCACATAACTGATTATGTAACATGTTTAGGCATATAACACTTGTCATAGGACTAGTTAGACGGTCCGAACGCGTTTCACGCGCACGACGCGTTAAAGTAGCATAAGCTACCTAAACGGGTCGTAATGGGTCGTAAACACTTATGTTAGGTTTCATTTAGTATGTAGGCTTTGTTAAACCAAATGACACGAGTCTCTACACTCGTCTGGTTTACAAACCCTAATGCTACCCAGTCTTCCGATTTAGGTCCGGTTTATTAATGTAGTTACCTATATTAGGTGCCGTTTGATATTCCGCGATCTCTAGCATTGCTTGGTGGTTATCCTAGGACTTCTGAGCAATCTCAAGTGAGTACATAGACCCCTCTTTTACTGTTTTCCAAACTGTTTTGGGGTGGAACACATGTGCCTACTTGTTACTTTCATGCTTTCCTGTTTTCACATCATATACATGCTATGTTCGTAGTACATTATAGTACATGATTTCATTTCATCTTATGCTAGGTGTGCCCATTGTGTGCATTACTTAGTACATTGTTTTACATAACATTTCCTGCTAGGTGTGCCCATTGTGTGCATTACTTAGTACATTGTTTTACATGACATTTCCTGCTAGGTGTGCCCATTGTGTGCATTACTTAGTACATTGTTTTACATGACATTTCCTGCTAGGTGTGCCCATTGTGTGCATTACTTAGTACATCGTTTTTACATGACATTTCACGCTATGTATGTTCATTTGATTACATACTTAGTGCATTGTTTTCACATGTTTACATTTTGGTATGACATTTGGTTTGTTTACATGGGACAATACATTCATTAACATTAGCTACGCCGTTCGTTAGTAGGTAGTGGTACCATAGGAATTGACAACTCCCGTTCCGGACATCCCAGGGTAAGGGGACAGAAAGGAATGACCGAATTCGTTGACATTAAGACAGATAGACCTTTAATTTGTTTAAAGGGTTTATCACCACAGTCGCCAGGCTTGGATGTATGCATATTCACAATACCGCATAAATGTTCATATTAAATATTTGCATGCATTAACACAAAACATAGCTTTGATTTAAACCAAGTTTTACTTCAATACTTTGTTTTTGTGCATATGGTTTAGTTGAGACATTTCACTTGCCATACATGACATTTTGACATAGACATTTGACAGGGATATTTGACATAGACATTTGACATGGATATTTGACATAGACATTTGACATGGATATTTGACATAGACATTTGACATGGATATTTGACATAGACATTTGACATGGATATTTGACATAGACATTTTGACATGATTTACATCTTGACATGAACATTTTACATTGTTTGGTTTGGTTTGATTAAGTGATTAAGTAACGATGCGTGTGTAATATGATACAAGCATGGTGGATACGCCGCTGGTACTTCCTATATATAAGTGTTTGTATGGTATTACATGTCGTAACGTTATTTGAATCATTTCAGTTTGAGACATAGAACATTTCATACAAATAACATATTTTTCACAAGACATTGATTTATAAACAACTTATCTTATGCAAACACATTTTACTTGGTTATTCATTTAACCTTACATTTATTTATACTTATCATCTGATCTTATCGTTTTTCAAATGATTTAAAAGACAAAGCAAATAACAAGGTTCATGACTAAACATTTTCTCAAACATAAGTCATGAATCTTATTTTCACAAAACCTATGTATCTCACAGGCATTTTTATGCTGACGTACCTATTTTCACATGTGTTTTTCAGGCGCTGTTGCATAAGATGATCAAGTTACACATAGACAGACTTGGGCTTTAGTGACAATAAAAGATGCAAGACTAGTTAATTATGTTGTATTTCTTGGTTTGTTAAGACATTGTAACACTTTTAATCAATAAAACGAAACTTCAAATGCCATGGTTGTGAAACATTAATTCTGTTACAACACTCCCCGATGTTTCCGCCACGTTTTGTATGTTCCACGTGGTCGGGGTGTGACAGAAAAGATGGTATCAGAGCCAATGGTTATAGGGAATTAGGTTATTAGTAATGCTTTGACCTAGTCTATAACCTTCTTAGGACCCTAACGCGAGTTTACTTGCGTTTAGTCATAAAACAATACCGTCACCTATCCTTAGGTGACGACCACAACAAGAACATAAATTTCAAAACCGCTTTGAAAACTAATCATCTGTTCTAGGATGATTGATTACTAGGTTTTGAACCCTCTATTGTAAGGTTTTGAACTCTCTAATATATGGTTTTGAACCCCTTTGAGTTTTCAAAACTTCGTCAAGGTTTTGGGTTTTAAATAATGTGAACACATGCAAACTGGAAGGGCGAATGCCTGTATTCTGGGTTTTCTGTCTAGGCAAGCACTTCGTATACATCTCATCAGACGCGAGACCAGTTGTGCTTACCTGGGAATTCTTGGGATGAGTGTTCACTTATAGGCGAGCATGTCTTCGCGATACATTATTTTTTTACCTATTTACTTTGATTTGTCACCATCCCATTTGTTTGCCTTAGGTAACAAACAAATGATCACAATTTTCATTCGTTACCATTCAGTATTGATTATCCAATTACCTTTCACTCGTTTCTTCCTCTGTCTTTCATTTTCTTCTAGAATGTCTATTCCTCTTGGCACTGGTCAAATGCCATAGCGAACAGCCAAATTTGTCCAGCAAATTGGCGAAGTGATTCAGAGGACTGTGGATTTGGGTATTGCCATGGCTCGTCTTAACAATGAAGCCTCTCGTCTCGACAATGAAGCCACTCAAGAGCCACCAAAGGAAGCAGAAGTCAAGACTACACCAAAGTCAAGGAAGCGTAAGGCTTCAAGGAAACCCGCAACGGTTACACCTAATCAAGCGGGACCTAGCCATGTGGCAAGGCCACCAGCTAGGAAGCCATACAACGGAATTGAACCCTTGTGCAACCAATGTACCCTTCATCATCACCCTAATGTGAAGTGCCGCAAATGTCAGATTTGTGAACTTATAGGTCATACAGCAAGGGTTTGCCCAACTGCAGCTGTACCAAGTCAAGCTGGCGACACTCCTGCTCAAGCTCGTTTCTCACGAGGGCTTTGCTATAACTGTGGCGAGATGGGCCATTTCCTAAGGGATTGCCCAAAGCTTGCTAATGCAAATTTGACCCACGGATGAGCAGTTGGCTGAGTAGAAGATGTTGCTGTCTTATGCTTTTGTTCTTTTGATTATCCTTGTAATGTGAAACAATCTGTTGTTTATAAATAAAAGTTGTTGTTCACAATTCTAATATACAAGTATAATTACATGTGTTTATGGCATTTCCCTATAATACCTGTATCAAGGAACTATGTTCCTTACGAACTACTCTTGTGATTACTCTCTTTCAAATGATTGCTCATGATTCCCTCGAAAATTTTAAGTACTCGTTTCACTCTAAGAAACAAAGTACAGTAAATTAAGTGACATTATGAGTAATCGTGCTTTTTACACATCTGTATTTTTGAATCCTTGGTTGGATAACTAAGGATATTTTTTTCAAATCTCATACCCATTACGTTCTAATTTTTTTAACATTCACAGTACAAGTATTTCAAAACCATCTTCATGATCTCAAAATACTTCATATAGTTTGAAAACAATTTTTCTAGATGCATTGTCTATGTTATTTCAAAAACATTGGCCATGTGATCAAAACCAACCTTTCTAATTTCAAAATATTTCATATAGTCTGAAGACAATATTAACACAGTACATTTTATCATCAAGTGCATGATTTCGAAAAGCATCATTCATATTTTCAAAAACCTTATACATAATTTCAAAATTCATCTCGCATGATTTTAAAACATTTTTATAAATATACCTACCTAGTACACCTACTATAATTTCAAATGTATTATATATAAGGTTTCAAAAACGGTAAACACATTTTTCTTAAAAGAACCCCATGCATAGTTTTCCAAATATATTTTCCTCATACAGTGACTTAACCTTCAAATTCTGCTTCATATGTCGCCTTGACATATCAAGCATCTCAACTTCATAAACATTTTTACATCATGTTTTGACCTAAGCACATCCAGTGCAAGGTTTCAAAACATCTTCAACTTCTAAAATCCATATGGGATCTTTTTATCTCCACAATTAGACCCTTGTGGATAATCATCATTCAAATCAGAGTCCTTAATTGGATTCCTTATATACCTTAATTTGAACATTTCGATTCTTTATAATCGAAATCGAATTTTCTCTTCATAAATCTTTCTATCTTTATAGCTAGATTCTTGATAACGTTTAAAGTACCAAATGAAATCCGCTGAATGGATTCCTAGTGTGCTTTAAATACATGTACTCTGTTAGCAGAACAAACTTCTAGTTAAACAATTTTGTGGTTATGTGACTATGTGTTAATTCATCTTATGTTTTCTTTTATGCATTTTTGTGTTTTTAATACTCTGGATATCCGTTATCCAAATCCTCGCAGGATCTTTCATATCTTCATATGAGAGATTCGTAGCAGGATATTCAAAAGGTACTACCTTCAATCCTTAATGGGCTTCTATGTAATAGTTAAGACCCTTGGATTATATAGTACTGCTCCATGATTCATTAGAGACCCTTTAGTGGTCTAATCCAAAAAAAAAAAAAAAGATTGATTCACAATTTGGTTAAAGAACGACATCTAGTGATGTAGCTGGACAGACTCCTTGATAGTCTATTTAAATCATTTATTGATTTAGTCTAAAGGACTCTATGGCGGTCTAAGTCACGCTCATCACAGGATTGTTCATTTGGTTTTACCCTACACATTATAAAATAGACTGTGTGAACTGTGCAAGGAATTCTCTAATTATGGATGCGCACATAATTATGAAATTTAGTGCACAGAAATCCAGCAAGATTTTTTATGTGAAGGAACCGATAGTGACAACAATAACAAAATGAGAACGATGTAATGGAGGCATGGTGGACGCACCAATGACGCTTCATATACTTGTATATAAGTGTCCCTCTTACATTGCAAACATAATGTTATTAAGGTTACTAGAAGTTCAAGAACCCTAACCAATGTTGTTTGATCTTTTCAACTTCATGTTTTAAACTCTCACAAGTTTCCTCTAAATAAATTTCGGGACGAAATTTCCTAAAGTAGGGGAGACTGTAACACCTGTGCCTCCACGGCCATCAAACAAATGCCAAACCAATGAAATAATGTATTTCATACTTTGGACTTGTATAAATATGTGTATCTTTTGCACATATCGACTCATGTTCGATTTCAAGCTCTAAATCGCTTTCTGGAGGGTTATACGCGCTCTGATGAGTAGATATAACCAGTTTAATCCAACGAACACTCCGGAATAGTGAAATAGGCTTAACATACCTTAAATAACCTTTACATAACTTAGATATAAGTTTTGGAAGGTTTGGTGTGGTGAAATCAAAGTTTAATCGCTTACAGGGACTAAAGTTGACAAACTGCGAAAGTATGCCAATTTGAACTGTAACAGACATTCCGGAACATGACCATAAGTTAAACATACCATAAATATCCTTTACATAGCTTAGAAATAGGCTTTGAGGTGTTCGGTATGCTAAAATAAACTTTTGTGTCATTCAGGGACTAAAAGCGTCAAAAAGTGCACAAGTTTGCATTTTCGCGCATAACTTACGTTCTGAATACATCTGGACATCCAAAAATTTATGAAAGCATGACTATATTATATTTTAGTGTTCGCCATAAGAAAAATCCATTCGTCGCATCATTTGGATCGTTTTTCGCGCTTGTGCGCATTCCGTCGTAATTAAGCGAACATCGCGTTCGTACGACCAAACGAACCGGCATCCGAGATATTTTTGAACACATTTTAAGTTCCCTATACTTTAACTTCATTTTAGAGCTTTGAAATGGGGTTAACGGGCCTTAAACGTGTCGAAAATGGGCTGATTGCACTGCAGGGACCAAAATTGTAAATCTGCCAAAGTTGTTACCATACGGACCTCAACATTGGCAGCTTTGAGGTCCGTAAGGCAACCTGCAGACCAGATGCAGTGTATTAACAGCCTGTTTTCAGCAGATTTAACCACAACCACATGTTCTCAATTGCTTAGTCACTAAGATAAGGAGCATATGTAGCCACCATAAGGTTCCGACAAGTGTACGGGTTGGATTCATGGCACGTTTTCCATGGAACGATCCTAACGGTTCGGGTATTCCTATAAATACCCAACCCACACAACCTCATTTTGCACAAGAATTCTGATTTTGAGAGCTCTAAGTTGAAACCATTGTTTCATACCTGAGTTCTTGAATCGGGATTAGCATTCGGGGACCCTTCGTAAGTATTCTTTCGTTCTTTTCCTTATTTTTACTGCTTTTCGAGTCAGGAAGTCAAACTTTGTTTGACTTTCAGCGTTGACCAGTAATGGTCAATGCGAAGTTCGTTTGAACTTCGCAACGTGAGTGTAATCACGTTGGTTATAGTCCCTTGGGACTATGCCTACTGATTACCACGTTGTCTAGGGTCGTAGGGTAAGCGATCTGATGAATCGCTTATACCTTCGAACCCGACCCAGTTTGGTCGATCATTAGGATCCGACCAAATACATTAGGTGACCCTAGTATAGGGCATAACCTTCCGAGGTTATACCCTATGGTCACATCGTTTAAGTAGTTGTATGATAGGTAGTTTATATGCCTTAGGTAAATTACCAGAATACCCTTTTCATGTATAATTGGTAATTAAGCATATGTAACCTAAACCTTTGTCACATAACTGATTATGTAACATGTTTAGGCATATAACACTTGTCATAGGACTAGTTAGACGGTCCGAACGCGTTTCACGCGCACGACGCGTTAAAGTAGCATAAGCTACCTAAACGGGTCGTAATGGGTCGTAAACACTTATGTTAGGTTTCATTTAGTATGTAGGCTTTGTTAAACCAAATGACACGAGTCTCTACACTCATCTGGTTTACAAACCCTAATGCTACCCAGTCTTCCGATTTAGGTCCGGTTTATTAATGTAGTTACCTATATTAGGTGCCGTTTGATATTCCGCGATCTCTAGCATTGCTTGGTGGTTATCCTAGGACTTCTGAGCAATCTCAAGTGAGTACATAGACCCCTCTTTTACTGTTTTCCAAACTGTTTTGGGGTGGAACACATGTGCCTACTTGTTACTTTCATGCTTTCCTGTTTTCACATCATATACATGCTATGTTCGTAGTACATTATAGTACATGATTTCATTTCATCTTATGCTAGGTGTGCCCATTGTGTGCATTACTTAGTACATTGTTTTACATAACATTTCCTGCTAGGTGTGCCCATTGTGTGCATTACTTAGTACATTGTTTTACATGACATTTCCTGCTAGGTGTGCCCATTGTGTGCATTACTTAGTACATTGTTTTACATGACATTTCCTGCTAGGTGTGCCCATTGTGTGCATTACTTAGTACATCGTTTTTACATGACATTTCACGCTATGTATGTTCATTTGATTACATACTTAGTGCATTGTTTTCACATGTTTACATTTTGGTATGACATTTGGTTTGTTTACATGGGACAATACATTCATTAACATTAGCTACGCCGTTCGTTAGTAGGTAGTGGTACCATAGGAATTGACAACTCCCGTTCCGGACATCCCAGGGTAAGGGGACAGAAAGGAATGACCGAATTCGTTGACATTAAGACAGATAGACCTTTAATTTGTTTAAAGGGTTTATCACCACAGTCGCCAGGCTTGGATGTATGCATATTCACAATACCGCATAAATGTTCATATTAAATATTTGCATGCATTAACACAAAACATAGCTTTGATTTAAACCAAGTTTTACTTCAATACTTTGTTTTTGTGCATATGGTTTAGTTGAGACATTTCACTTGCCATACATGACATTTTGACATAGACATTTGACAGGGATATTTGACATAGACATTTGACATGGATATTTGACATAGACATTTGACATGGATATTTGACATAGACATTTGACATGGATATTTGACATAGACATTTGACATGGATATTTGACATAGACATTTTGACATGATTTACATCTTGACATGAACATTTTACATTGTTTGGTTTGGTTTGATTAAGTGATTAAGTAACGATGCGTGTGTAATATGATACAAGCATGGTGGATACGCCGCTGGTACTTCCTATATATAAGTGTTTGTATGGTATTACATGTCGTAACGTTATTTGAATCATTTCAGTTTGAGACATAGAACATTTCATACAAATAACATATTTTTCACAAGACATTGATTTATAAACAACTTATCTTATGCAAACACATTTTACTTGGTTATTCATTTAACCTTACATTTATTTATACTTATCATCTGATCTTATCGTTTTTCAAATGATTTAAAAGACAAAGCAAATAACAAGGTTCATGACTAAACATTTTCTCAAACATAAGTCATGAATCTTATTTTCACAAAACCTATGTATCTCACAGGCATTTTTATGCTGACGTACCTATTTTCACATGTGTTTTTCAGGCGCTGTTGCATAAGATGATCAAGTTACACATAGACAGACTTGGGCTTTAGTGACAATAAAAGATGCAAGACTAGTTAATTATGTTGTATTTCTTGGTTTGTTAAGACATTGTAACACTTTTAATCAATAAAACGAAACTTCAAATGCCATGGTTGTGAAACATTAATTCTGTTACAACACTCCCCGATGTTTCCGCCACGTTTTGTATGTTCCACGTGGTCGGGGTGTGACAGTGGCTATGGGAAATACAAACCGCAATCGTTTGTGACTATGGGAAACACGATTTTTCTTTTTGAGCTTGATGGATGTCCGTTATCTCAACGCTTCTCCTTACATTACTAATCTTGAACTGGAGAACCGTTCTGTATTTGCTTGCTGATTATTGAAAAGATTTGTTGAAATCGAAGAAAAGAGTAAAAAAGATGAAATGAGGCGTGTTAACGCAAATGCAATACTTACAATTAACCAACATACATTGATTGTGGATTTAACTTGCAACATACATCAAAGCTTCATGCAACCGAGACCGCCTTGTTAATTTTAATGAAGCAATGAAGATTGAATGTGCAAACCGCAACCGTTTTTGACTATGGGAACGGTGGCTATGGGAAATACAAACCGCAATCAGTTGTGACTATGGGAAACAAAAGTTTTCTTTTTGAGCTTGATGGATGTCCGTTATCTCAACGCTTCTCCTTACATTACTGATCTGGAATTAGAGAACCGTTGTGTATTTGCTTGCTGATTATTGAAAAGATTTGTTGAATCGAAGAAAAGAGTAAAAAAGATGAAATGAGGCGTGTTAACGCAAATGCAATACTTTCTATTTACCAACATACATTGATTGTGGATTTAACTTGCAACATACATCAAAGCTTCATGCAACCGAGACCGCCTTTTTTAATTTTAATGAAGCAATGAAGATTGAATGTGCAAACCGCAACCGTTTTTGACTATGGAAATAGTGGCTATGGGAAATACAAACCGCAATCGTTTGTGACTATGGGAAACATAAGTTTTCTTTTTGAGCTTGATGGATGTCCTTTATCTCAACGCTTCTCCTTACATTACTGATCTGGAATTATAGAACCGTTGTGTATTTGCTTACTGATTATTGAAATGATTTGTTGAAATCGAAGAAAAGAGTAAAAAAGAGGAAATGAGGCATGCATTGTTTAAATCTGAATCAAGTTCTCAAACAAACACTACTAAAGATGAGTTGGTATTGAACCAAGAATATGAAGATCATGGTGCAGACATGTGGGAAGAAAGTCATTGGGCTGCCGCAGATGTAGTCAAATGTGATCAAACTTGGACATCAGACGTAAATCTTGAAGCAAATATGTGGTTCCCAATTTGCGGAACATAATCCCAGATTGTCTAGAGAAGCGCTTTTATCATGTGTCATATGATAACAAGAGTATGCTATTCCAAGATCAATTCCAATTGCAGTTTTTTCAACTCTCCTGGCCATTTTCAAACAAGTAGTTGTAATGATGGGACCCTTGATTTGAAACACATAATGTGCGTTGATTGGATTGTATATATTCGTTGCGTGCATTCATATTGTTGAGATAACAACAGATAATGAATGAATTGTTGGACTTCTTGTTCCAAATGCAGCTGATGAAACCAGAGTTGTTATCTCGGCTGTTCAGTACTTTCGTGATAAATACAATGTTCATCTTCGTTATCCTTTGCTTTCTACAATTCAAGAAGGCACGGATGCTAAACGTACTATTATTACATCCGAGACGATTCAATTGAGTCCTATAAAGCAAGTGTTTGTCTATTCAATTGAGAGGAATCATTGCATTAAATCCTCGTTGAAAAACAGAATCAATAAATTTAGGGAAAATGGGGTTGAAAGATGATAACATAACAGTGGAGGATCTCATTCTACAGCTTCGATAAATTCAAATAATGTTTCCTAGATGTTTGAAGACCAACAAATGTCCAAAGTGCTGCTTCTTCGTTCGCGAGACGGAAAGCTACCGTGTGACAGAAAGCTACCTTGCAAAATAAAAAATTTAATCGACGCCTTCAATACGCATCGTATAGGTCTATACGATGCGTATTACTTTTTGATAAGGGGACATTGTCAGCCTTTGACTGACCTAGAAGTTTGAACCGACCTTAATGCGCATCATATAGGCCTATACGATGCGTATTGAGGGTGTCGATTTAATTTCCCAAGGTGTGCCAATAATACGACCCAAATATATACACACATATTGGCCACATCATAAAAAAACAAGCCACTTCATAAAAAAACCACGTCATCAAAAACGGGCCACGCAGGATATAAAACTAACCGAGTTAGTGTTTGGTTAACGACGAGGTGACATAACAATCGAAGTGTTAAGTTGGGTGTAGTATGCGTCAAAGTGATAGTTGGGGTGACAACGACCAATAGTCAATAGTTGGGAAGTGATAAAATCCAATAACCCGTAATAGTATTACAATTTTAAGTATAAAAATGTAAATTAATTAAAGATAAAGAAAAGAAATTACTTGAATAGAGTGAAAGGGGGGTAAAACAAAAATTGTGAGTTGTGATATGAGGCTCGTGTTATCTCATGTTAGCAAAATAGCATGGGTGAGTTAATAAATAGGCACGGTTAAAGTTATTTACCTTTATATATATATATATATATATAGGTAATAATAATAAGTGTAAAAAGTTTTTTTTTTAGTTTGAATGGTTTTGACCAAGATCTTGCGGTTCTCACAAAATATATGAGTTCTGATTTTAACTAGAGTTGTGAAAACCGTGAAAACTGTTTTAAAAAAAAAAATATTTTTTACTTTTTCAGCCAAATTTTTTTTTAAAATTATGTAACTTTGACAGAAAAAATCGCATGCATAAATTTATATCAGTGTAAAACAAAATTACATAAGGGTAACCCACGCAAAATGTATTTTTTTTGCTTTTGTAAATATTATGGGAATTAACCTGTAATAATCCCACCTAGACCTTATTGACCATTAATAATCCCACCTCAGAATATTCCCCCACCAGTCTAGGGCTGTTCAAAAAGCTCGCGGCTCGGAGCTCGCTCGAAGCTCGCTCGGATTTAGCTCGGAAAAAGCTCGCTCGATTTGGCTCGGTTTAATAGTGAGCCGAGCCGGCTCGGCTCGGTTAGAAAGTGAGCCTAGCTCGGCTCGGCTCGTAACGAGCCGAGCTGGCTCGGTTCGGCTCGCTTTGTAGCTCGGCTCGGTTTAGCTCGAATTATTTTACTTATAATAAGTTTTAATTTCATATACATTATAATATATTACAAAAAAACTGATTATTATTTACATGTATATAGGTTTGTAATTTGATATTCATGGCATATTTGAAGATTGGTTACCATACTAATGAACTAATATTGTATTTTATTAAAATTAAAACTTATTTTACGTTGTTAAACTTGATTTTGGTTTGAATTGTATTAGGTTGAACTTATTTTGAATATATTCTTTTAAATTATTGAATAATATTTTAGGCTATTAAATTTTAAGAGGTATATATATATATATTTTTTATAAAATCGAGCCAAACCAAGTCGAGCCGAGCTAGCTCGGTTTAAAACCAAGCCGAGCCCGAGCTTAGATTTTCAGCTCGGTTTCAAATCCGAGCCGAGCCGAGCCAGCTCGGTTTATAATCGAGCCGAGCCCGAGCTTGGCCTGGCTCGGCTCGGCTCGGCTCATGAACAGCCCTACACCAGTCCCATCTTTCACCTATTTTTCCTACAATGGTCCCCCTTAAAAAAACTTAACGGAGTTAAGCTTTTTTCCAAATTACAAACAAATTTTTTAGGGCTTTTGATTAGAACGACGATACGAGTCCATTGATGTAAAACTTACCTCGGAACAGTGCTCAAAACGATGAAAAGGATGCTTCAGTTCGGTTGTTTAAATTTCCAATTAACCAAAATCAAGTCACTTGGAGCACCATTTCGAAGTAAGTTTTACATCAATGGACTCGTATCGTCGTTCTGATCAAAAGCCCTAAAAAATCTATTTGTAATTTGGAAAAAAGCTTAACTCCGTTAAGTTTTTTTAACAGGGGACCATTGTAGGAAAAATAAGTGAAAGGTGGGACTGGTGGGGGGAATATTCTGAGATGGGATTATTAATGACCAATAAGGTTTAGATGGGATTATTACAGGCCAATTTCCCTAAATATTATTTGTGATAGTGTTTCGATTGTAAACTTGAAAACTACGATGGAAAATATTATGCAAAAATTGGTTAAAAACTACGATGGAAATCCTACTAAGACATCTGGTTACAAAAATTATGTAAAATTTGGTTAAAAGACTCGCACGGAAAATAGGATTTCCATCGTAGTTTTCAAGTTCTCACAACTTAGGGCAGTTCCTTGTTGAACTCGACCCTATATCCTGTATATATATAAATTTTTTAAGATATTTAACTTAATGATTTAAACTATGACGTATTGGCTGACGATAATAATTATTGACAATGTGACAAACGACACTAATAACTTTCTTTATTATCAGGTCAATCTCACTCTAACTAAAGAGTTACGTCGCCCTGATAAACAATTAACCGCTTTTAATTCCAGTCAAAATTGTATAAATCGTTATAAAATGAAAGTAAGGAACATCTGGAGTTACTTTTTCGTTAAAGTGTGATTGTCTTTAGCAATAATAGTAAAAGTTACGAGTCCATTGGTCACGTTATTGTTACAAATTATTATCATCTAATACATCACATTTGGATCATCAAAATCCAATCTTCCCTATTTATTTATATGTATGGGTAAATTACACTTTTCGTCCTTTATGTTTGTATCGAATTACAACGGATAACCTTTAGTCTTAATAACTACAGTCACAATCCTTTATTTGGAAAAATCGTTACACCTTTCGTCCTATTGCACTAAGCAGGTTAAAAATTTAAGTTAAGTCTGGTCCATGTGCCTTGCACCTGAGGGTAGACATGTAATTTTACTCATTTATTTACACACAAAAACCTATTATCAGCCATCTCTCTCCTTTTTTTTTCTGTTTCTCTTCAACCAACCTCTACCACCACCAAAAAATCCAGCCACCACCACCACAACCAAATCCGTTCACCTAGCCCATTACCACCGAAGTTAGCCCCCACCACAGTTTGAGCCACCACATACGCTATGTTTAACACCAAACAAACCCACCTCTTTCTCTCTCTTTCTCATGGCTTCCCCCACCACCACCATCCTGTTCTTCATCATCGTGGGCATCTCCGCCACCGCCAGACCCTGCAAAACCATCTTCTTCATCACCTCTGCCTCCTCCACCTACCTCCTAACTAACCCCCAATTCCAAAACCCAAACTTCTGTACAATTCTAACATCTTTTAAATCTACTAAATACGATTTCGCAGGATCAACAACAGATAAAACAGAGTCTATAGCTAAAGGCTTACTGCGAAACTACCTTATTGTTTAACGAAGTAGAAGCCGATTTCACAAACGATACACGATCAGATAACTCCACAGGAACAACCATAGCTGTAACAACCTCAACCGCTTTAACCGCAACTTTATTCAACGAATCTGACACAACAGTCGGATGAATACCAGAATGAAGCAGTGTTTGACACTATTTTTAAAAACGCACAAGTGATTACGACGACGGTGGTGGTGCCGTCATCAGCGATGGCGTCTTTAGATTTGGGGAGCTCAACTAGCATGTAACAACACCCCAAAAACACCTTATAAAGACCCCTGATCGTAACCAGGACGAAAAAACAAAGAATCTTGAAACTGGACTCTCAGGAGACACGTGGGGGGTACCCCTAAATCTTCCGCGACACGCAGGGGAGTACTAATACGTGTTTATATCGAGCGCAACACGTGGCAGAGCTATATACACAACGTCGCCTGTCTAGGCAAAATGGGTCGTTCAGGCGACATGCGAAAGGAACCCATGTTCCTGTCGCGACGCGCGGGAGCGAACCATTTTGGCTATAAGTAGCCTGGCTTGGGACTTAAGCTTCTGCACAACTTCAACGTATTTTTGACTAATTCGGCTCTCGTTCTGCTCCTTCTTTGCACAAGAAATATTTGATTAGGAACTCAGGAATTATACCAAGAAATATTACCAGGAGGCTATTAGTTAAACCCTAAAGTTACAAAGTGAATCATTCTTCTTTTTTCTCACATTATTGTGAGTCATTCTCTCTTTTTATCAAATTGCTTTACAAAACCCTAAATGTTTTTAGTTATACTTATAATGATTAAGTCTTTGTATTCTACAATTACTGCCAGTATGTGGGGGTTTTGTATACATTACTTGATAACCTTCACCGTTGGACAATGGGTTAGCCAAAGGGTGATATGACCATAGTCACAGATCCGTCAAGTGACAAATACTTTGGAGTTTTTGTTAGATATAAACATTGTAATTCCCCTTAATACTGTGAAGTTATAACAATGTGTCTTTTTATAAAATAGAATGAACTCATTAGTATTTTTCGCTAATAAAATGTTTTCAAACGCGTTTCAGGTAACTTAATGTGAAAGTAATGGGAGCCTGCTATGGAGCATTGAAGGCATAAATAAAGTGGCTTTAATTACCTGAATAAAAGAAGAAATTTATGTTTTATCAATTAGGGTTTATCCCTATAAAAACATTTGAATTGAATATGTGTTTTAGCCCATTCGTTTAGTATTAAAAGTTTGATGTTTTACAAAATTTGAAATTATTTCCTAACTACGATCCTGTTGAAAAATTTCCCGCTGCATATTTAATAAACACCGGTACCACCTGCCTGGTTCACGGCTCCCGCTCTCAGGGTGGGGTCGGGGGATGTGACAGAAAGTGGTATCAGAGCCACTGGTTTAAGCTATTTAGGTGTTCTTTTAATACCTAAACTTAAACATTAATGTTAGGAAATTAATACAGAATAATTTATGTGTTATTCTGTAAAAATAGAAATTATATATATATATATATATATAGAGTAGAGTTCCTGCGGAAAGTGTGTTTTTCCTAGAAAGTCTAGGAAGCAATAAGAACGCGACATGTGGCATTGAAGGATTTTAACTAAAAGGGTAATTGTGTAATTTGAATATTATTTTAATTATGGATTATTTTATTAGGATAACTAACTATGGAAACTAAATATTCCATTTAAATCAAATTGACAGTTTCAATTTAAATGATACAAGACGCTGTGTTTCTTGACAATGTGTTTTAACAACAAGCAGATTGCTGGAGGATTCTTGACACTGTGTTTTAACAGCAAGCAGATTTCTTAACATTGTGTTTTAACAGCAAGCAGATTTCCTTGACACTGTGTTTTAACAGCAAGCAGATTTCTTTACGCTGTGTTTTAACAGCAAGCAGATTGCTGGAGGATTCTTGACACTGTGTTTTAACAGCAAGCAGATTGCTGGAGGATTCTTGACACTGTGTTTTAACAGCAAGCATATTTCTTGACATTGTGTTTTAACAGCAAGCAGATTTCCTTGACACTGTGTTTTAACAGCAAGCAGATTGCTGGAGGATTCTTGGCACTGTGTTTTAACAGCAAGCAGATTGCTGTAGGATTATTGACACTGTGTTTTAACATCAAGCATATTTCTTGTCATTGTGTTTTAACAGCAAGCAGATTGCTGGACACACTGTCAATGTCTTCGTCTTCAACACAACCCAGTGTCTTCGTCTTCAACACATTGTCATCAATCAACATTAAAATGGTAAAACACATAAACCTAGAGCCCACTCTAACATGTCAAACATTGAGGTCCATTGACTAAAAATAAGAACCCGATTCAATGATAGATAAAAAAAAATTGAAACAAGTATGAAAAACAACCGATATATGACTAATCGGAGAAGAATATTTGCAGGAAAACTTGTTGGTTCTTCTTTGGTTGCGTTTAGGGAGAGAGAGAGAGAGAGAGAAAGAGGGGAAATCCCATGATTTTAGGGATTGGTTATTGATATGGCAGTTTCTTGACTAATTTAAAAACACTTCAAATTACCAAAATACCCTCACTATATTAAAAGTCTCTAATTATATAACTCAAATATTACGAAAATGCCATCCATTTGATCTAAGCCATTAAAAACACCAATCGGATGGCCCAGATCGCTTCCTAGACTTTCTAGGAAAAACACATTTTCCGCAGAACTCCTACTATATATATATATATATATATATATATATATATATATATATGTGGAGATTTTATATTATTTTGACAATTTCTAAGTCCACAATATGAGTGATAAAAGTGTGTTTGATGCTTTCCAACATATGTCTGATTCAGAGATAGACGAAGGACCATCCGGAGCCATATCAGGATATGAAGCGGATGCGAAAGGATCTTTCATTTTTAAAGCCAAATCTACTAAACCTATACCACCTAAGAAGAAAGGATGGTTTAATAATGAGAAAAGAGAAAATAGGAAGAAAAAGAAAAACACAGTAGCTACCATAACCTTATCTGAAGGAACCACTCAAATCCCATTAACCAAACGTCTGTGGGAGGAACTCGACCGTAGATTAGCAAACTGTGATATGTTTCAACTTATAGCTGAAGAAACAAACCTAAACCTACATGTTCACCCAGAACCTATCTAAATGATTCCTCAACCAATACCCACATTTAACCCAGAGGAAATCCCAAGGATACCTGTACCAGCACCAAATCCAATGGAACAATGATGGGCCAATGACTGGGAATTTCAGAACCTCACACAAGACCCTTATCTCCATCCACAACCACAATTCCCACCATATATCCCGAATGCCTATCCAGCAATGAGCTTAGAGAAAAGCTCGTCTGGAAGTACGACGAGAGGGAACTGCAATTCTGAAAACAAGACAAACCGAATAATATATATATATATATATATATACTTTCGTTATATTTTAATAATGTATAATATAACACACACACACACATATATATATATGTATATCGACGCATACTAAAAACTAAAATACTGACGTATATGATTATAGTTGTATGGATGCAATATATTTATAAGAGTATAACGTCGCAATGATCGACAGTTTTGATAAAATGTGTTTAAATATTTGTTTTGTTTTAATTATTCTGCGATATAATACCTGAAAATGTTTACAATTCAGATGTCGAATGAAGTATCACGTAATGAAGAAATTCACGCTAGTTACGGAAATTCTTTGGATAAAAGTGCTATAGAAAATATAGTAGCTTAAGGAATAGCTAATGCCATACCCTCGATTATTGAAGCTATTAAAATATCTATGCCTGTAAACAATAATATTACTATAAGCTGTAAGCATACTCATCACATCGAACCTAGCCATAGTGTCAATGGAGACAATGATATTCTTGTCAAAACTCCATTTCCCAAACGAAAAAAAAGCCACAGCCCATGGTTCTTATAAAGAATTCCACTCTGATAATTCCTATAAGAGAAAAGGAATTGGACAGTCAATTGCACAACCTACCTGTAAAAACAGTAATAAGAAGCAGTCAGGAAAATGCTATTTTAAGAGGAAACCCTACTGTAATCACTGCAAAATACTTGGCCATAAGGAGGAAGAATGCAGGAAGAAAAACCCAGTTTGTTTTAACTGCGGAGAAACAGGCCATATCCGTCCCTACTGCCCAAAACTGACAAAGGCACCCTACAACAAGACAAAAGCGTCAGACGAAGCTAAGAAGAACACATGAACATTTCGTACTTACAACGCAGGAGGCAACAATAATTCCCGATGTAATCACCGCACATCACATACGACTTTCGAGCCAAGGTTTTATTTTAAAACACAAATTGGGCACGACGACAACGATGCTAATCCCGTCAGCAAGAGAACTACTGACCGAAATGCGACAATTTGCCACATGATCATGCAAGTAACACGAATCACGCTAAGGTACGTTCAAACGAGATTTCACAACAAACAGTACCTAGTTTAATGGTACTCACAATTCTTGGAGCTGCAAAAGAAGTCGCATGTCTTCGCATTCCCGCTGTCTCATTAATAGCGATTACGCTATGTTTGACATTCCATAGTAATGTC
Organism: Helianthus tuberosus; assembly: GCA_030545235.1. NCBI lineage: Eukaryota > Viridiplantae > Streptophyta > Magnoliopsida > Asterales > Asteraceae > Helianthus > Helianthus tuberosus. The sequence continues at coordinate 69,442,741 of CM060410.1, read as the reverse complement.
ACCTAACAACCGGTCATCACACGAAATTCCAGGTAAAGTCCTCAAATTTCTTTTATGGAAATTCGGACTTTTACATATAGTAAGTAGATTTTCACACTTCTACTCCTCCTAAAGGTCATTGTATCATGAGGATTTCTTTCATGGAAGCGAACGCTCATTTACTTCATTTCTTGACAAATTCATATGTTATACATGCATTATTTATTACGCATGTGGTTTCACTTCGAATGGTTATTTTATCAATGAATCAAATATTATTTAGCTATACTCAATCTTGGCATTGTGATCTAGATAACCTGCATTATTGCAAAGTGTTGACTCCTTGATATCGAGCCTAATAGATTTCTTGGAAAACTCCTTTTCTTTTCGAGTTACATACATGGTTTTTGTAATCATGTCGAAATTTCTCTTGTTAATACATAGAGTTAATTGCCAAAATCATCCCTGAGGTTTGGGCAGGTTTGCCATTTTCGTCCAAAATGACACTTTTGTACCAAATTGCCCCCAACGTTTGTAACTTTTTACCAATTTCATCTAAACCACTAACTTAGTTTATTTTTTCTGTTAAGTTAAGGATATTTGGATGAAACTGGTAAATATAAAACCACAGGGACGATTTTGGCAATTACTCAAACTCTATTTAATTTCTTTTATTTAATTAATTTTGTTACATATATAATAAAAAGAATATACATGCAATTTTTATATGAAAAAAATAATAGCTTTGTCACATAATTTTTATAAATTTTCATCCAACCACTAACTAAATTAATTTTTCTATTAAGGCGAAGGATGTTTATAAACTAAGACAGAAATTAATTTCTAATTTTTTATATAGATCAGTTTTATAAAAATAAAATCTACTTAAACCTCTAACTTTTATAAAACTAAAATGCTGGTGACCTTATTGAAAAATGTCAAATAAAAAAAATCTTATCATATGAACCAAGTTTGTAATTCATCTTCTACTCTTTTAAATTCGCTCCTAAGGAAAAATAGAAGCCAGTCCCCCCCCCCCCCCTTATATCAAACAACGTATCGTTACCAAACCTTAAGATTACCCACCAAATTGTAATTATAATGCTATGAACCAAAAGTTTCTTTACTCAAGCCACTCAGAATAAGTACTAGTTAGTTACCCTCATAATCTTAATTAAATAAATATTTTATTTCTACCAACATATTTCCTAGGTGCTAAACACATTTAAAAAATATGTAATGTTTTACAATTTTTTTATCTCTACAACTGATAAATACTAAAAGTTGTAATCGATTGTTATGTGTTGCACACCAATGATGTTTTCTCTTTATAAAACTGATTTATATAAAGAACTAAAGAAGTTGTAAATTAATTTCTGTCTTAATTTATAAAATTTAAAACATCATTCACCTTAACAGAAAAAATAAACTGAATTAGTGATTTGGATGAAAATTTATAAAAATTATGTGACAAAACTATTAATTTTTTTTCTAAAAACTCCATGTATATTCTTTTTTATTATATATGTAACAAAAATAATTAAATAAAAGAAATTAAAAAGGGTTTGAATAAATTGCCAAAATCATCCTTGTGGTTTTATATTTGCCAGTTTCATCCAAATATCCTCAACTTAATAGGAAAAATAAACTAAGTTAGTGGTTTGGATGAAAATGGCAAAAAGTTACAAACATTGGGGGCAATTTGGTACAAAAGTGTCATTTTGGACGAAAATGTCAAACGTGCCCAAACCTCAGGGACGATTTTGGCAATTAACTCTAATAAATATATTCATTGTTGGAATATGTCTAAACCAAGTTCAATTGTTTGTGTCACACCCTGACTTTTACGGAAGCGTATGCGTGTGACTTGATCAGTTCTCATTGCATTCGATTATAATAAACAACTATATGATCAAAATGATGTTCATCCATTCATAAATTCAAAATGTTACAAACACAAGTCATTTAAGTTTCAACCAACATAACTTTCGGTTAAGTTACAAATCAACAAAAGTGGATGAAATCTAAACTTGGAAATTTATATCTTGAAAACAACACCAGCGCCCAAGATCCATCTCGTTTCTTGAAATACATGTAATTTTGAAAACATCAACAAAAGTTGAGCGAGTTCATGCGTTTTGTATAAGTTCCAATAAACTTGAAAGCATTTAAGAGGTTCCTTTGAAAACAGGTATGTAAAGCGTCTATGAACATATCAATTATTGTTTTGCAAGGACATTAATATATGTGACGACATAGGGAGTACTCAACCCGAGTAAACGATTATAGTGTCGAATCACCTCGACTATGTCGAATCACATCGATTGTGTCGAATCACCTCGACTGTGTCAAATCCCCTTGACTATATCAAATCACCTTGACTGTGTCAAATCACCTTGACCGTTGTCGAATCACCTCGACTGGGACACAACAGCACTCTAAGAGGTCACACAAGGACCATGAGTGGGGCTCGGCCGTACCCGTTAGATCTAACCCTTGTCCATGGTTCTTAAGAGAGTTAATGACACTTCAGTTTCAGCCTATGCTCACATGATCTAATAGTTCATTTCATAGCCAAATCATGCCCATATTGACATGTATTTCACCCCCGAAAGTTATAAATTCGAAAACAGGTAAGAAAAAAAGGGGGCATGAACTCACAAGTTTGCGTAGCTTGACCTGTAAACTCAAAGATCTTTTCCCACTGGTCGTACAACTACCTACACACGTGCTATGTTTAATTAGACGTTTAGGTCATGTACGACTCTTAGTCTTATTTATTAAGACTTATTTTGGAATTGGTGTACTTTGAGTTATACGTTGTATATATATTATATAATCCCAAGTTGTATAATTATTAGTTAAAATAATTATTTTAACTTAAACTATTCTTATTCAATTATTTGAAATATTGTCAAAAATAATATATTTTTAACTTAGTTCATTATGTATTTCTCTCATAAATATTTTCCCAAGTATGGATATACATGTACTTGTGTATTTTCATACTTCTGTGTAACATTTGTACATGGGTATTTTGCCAAGTATTGGTGGTGTATTCCGGTGTGTATTTATACGTATAGGAGTACGTATTTCCTTGTATTTATTAAATATTTTATACTTAATTTGTGTATAATCTTCCAGAATATTATTTTTATACAAATAAAAATCAATAATTTTATATTCTAAAAATATACATATTTTGAGAGGATTTTTATAGAAAATATCTATAACTTTACTTGGCAAAAATAAATATATCTTCATATATATCTCAAAAATAATATATTTTTAAGATTAAGCTTAGAAAATATATATTTTTAGTTCTTACAAAAATAATATATTTTTGTGTTGTTTATGAAAATATATATATATTTCAAAAAAAAATAATATATTTTCCCCTTTGACAAAATGTGATATATTTTGTAATAGTTGTAAAAATTTATATTTTACCGTTTCTTCGGTTTCAAAATACCGTTTAACACATTTGTCGAATTATGAATTTATTTCCGGAATATATATAATTATAGTCCATATGTCCGATTGTCCAATATTCGGGTATAAATTATATATTTGTTTTCTTGGACTTTTGGTAATATTTTATATTTCAAATCTTGGTATTTTGGTGTGTTATATTATTTTCAAGTCCCTAAAATAATATAACTAATACAATCAATATACAAGTTACACATAATTTGTGACATCTAAATATATATTTTCCTAAATATATACTTAGTGATTTTTATTATAAAAAATCAACCTCCAATATTTGTAATTCTTGTACTAAAAATTATGGCAAATTTTTAAACGAATACCATGATCAGAATTTACTTGTAAGCACTTGTTTAAAAATATTTTTCGAAGTGTTTAATTTCTACAAAATTTTTTTTCCATAGTTTCCCCTTAAAAATGGAGGTTTCCATGCTTAGTAGCATATCATTTTCTTTTAAAAACTCATCACCAATCATCAACAATTTACACATAACTTACCATAAGCCTTAAATATGCAATTTCACAATATGTCATGAACTTGAAAGTTTGTAAAAATTTGTAGTAATTTTACATGTTGTTTAGTGTGTTTTAAGAACACTAAATCCATGGTTATTAGTTTATAAAACCCATTCTTGTGAAGTTTCTTTCTTCACAACTTGTATGATGATTTTTCAAAAAATAATCTTCTTGTATTTTTCTTGTTACATACACTTTACTAGCGTTGTTTTAACCCTTAAAACATGTTTATTTTCTTTAAAAACCAACTTCATGTTAAATCTTGTAATAAACTTTAGTTCCTTGGAAATATTATTTTTGAAATCTTTTATTTTCAAGACTTGTAACTTGTAGAAACACTACGTCAAAAAAGGGCTACGGCCACACTAAAAAAGTGTGACTATATGCCTTTCGCCACATGAATTTTTTTCAACTCAAGTGTGACCAAAGGTCTAGTCATCGTAGGTGTCATACGTCCACATCCACTTTTTAGTGGCCGTTGCAACTTAAAAGTGTGACTAAAGGGTACTAAAAATTTCTTGTTGGAATCAAGCATAAGTGTGGCTAAATGGTAGCTACGGTCACATTAATGTACTTTAAGTGTGACTGGTTCTATTATATGGTCACATAAATTTAGTAAAAAGTCTAGTTTAGCCACATTAGTTAAAAAATAGTGTGGCAAAAAGGGTTGTAATCAAGCACTGTGTTTATTAAGTGTGGCCAAATTGTAGTAACGGCCACATGAATTTACTATAAGTGTCGTCAATTCTGTTATATATATAGTCACATGAATTTAATGTAAGTGTGGCTAAAAATTTTTATTAGACACATAAAACTTTTTTGTAGTTGTAAGTGTGGCTATTGTATAACTTTTGGTCACACAAATTTGTTTTCCCATGACATTTGGTATCATTTCGTCACTCAAACAAAAAACAAAGTGACTATGGTGTGACTAATGGTTATTTATAGCCACATTAAATTTGGTAACTTGAAGTGTGGCTATTTTCTAATCTTTAATCACACATAACTTTTTCCCATGACATTTGGTATCATACTGTCATACAAACAAGAAACAAAGTGACTATGTTGTGGCTAACGATTATTTATAGCCATACAAAATTTTTAAATTCTAAGTGTGACTATTGTCCAACCTTTAGCCACACATATTTGTTGTGGTTCTATGTGGCCATTTTTGCGTAATTATCAATTTTATTTTCATTTTTTTGTAAAATTAAAACATGAGTAAAGTATTAAACATGAAAAAACCTAAAAACAAAACTAATGATATTAATAATAATAATAATAAACCAAAATCCATACATAAGTTTTAAATTTAAATAATATATTACATAAACTTTTGATCATAAGCTATCTACAAATAATGCAACTACTACTTAATTCATGTGGATCCCTCTCAAGGTCTTCAAAAGCCATTTAGAAGAAAACATATGCCTTGGTTGTCCAGGTCCATTTCTTCTCCCCACATTATTGTTGTGTTGCTGCTAAGATAAAACCTTCGTCCTTTGCTCCTTCATGTTTGCAAATAATGAATCCAATGTCTATCCTTCTATTTTGGCACTACTTTCCCTTATTTCCGATACATTCACTAATCCACATAAAGAATTCTTTAACACTAAACGGATAAATATGGTACCATGAAAGTAAAGTCTCCTCCATTTGAAGCCTTATTCCGAACGAGTCAAGCCACATCCCTTCACAACACATAACCAGCTTGCACACCTAACATCATGGAACAGAATCCTGTATTTACAATGATAGAATAAATAAAATTTCAATAGGTTGTTCTTTTCCTCTCTTAAAAACAGATTTGTGAACAAATATTTGTTCAATGAACTAGACTCAGAATCATGTGAAATAAATGTGCATTATTACTAATGTTCCATAAAACAATAACTACACCAAATGAACAGTTTGCTCTTTTTTGGATTGTTTTACTTTTATTTAGGTGCAAAATAGGAAATTCAATATCATTATCACAAGCTACTCTGTTACTATTGAAGGTAATCAAAACACTAGAAAATGATGAAACCTGTGCTTTAGGGCAAATGTGTCCAACATATCCTTGGGATCCACCTGAAAATTTCCCATCAGTTAACAATGCAACTTCCTGCAAAATCCAACAATTTTGTTTCTTACCATTAAGAACACAATATGTTAGAAACCAGAACAATCATAACTTTAAGCCATTGAACTTAAATCCATTAAGTTTCCACTTTGTGGGATCAGGCATATATACATGTGGATCCAAAAAGAAGTCAAGATGGAGCCAGAGAGTACAAAAGGTGATAAATTGTAAAACCCAATAGAACGATGAAATTCTTCAGAGCAAGTGTTAGCTAGAAATAGCAATTTCAGCCCATTATCTCTAATTCAGTCAAAAGAGAAAAATCAATAAGGTTAGCTAAAAAAGAATAGGTCAACGGGTCACGTCCGATTCGAAAATCACCTAAAGGGTCACAGTAATTATTATTGTATGGCATTCTTTGCAATTATACTTAACGCATTAACTAAACATGGACCCATTTCAACTCGCACTAAAAAAGTATCCATTTTAACCCGTTACGCAAGTCCCAACCCACCTATTTCGCCACCTATAGAGTTTATATGGTTAACAAAGTACCTTGCCAAGACCAGCACCCATTATTTCACTTGTTGGTGTGACCATTTCAGGCATACTCGAGCCCCTTTAGGACCTTATCCTCTAATAACTAAAACCACTAAGTTGTTCAGCAGTATGCAGATAAATTCATATAACTCATTATTGGTTACTTAGTCATGAATGATATTCTATAAGATCACAATGGTAAGTAACCAATAATGAGTTATCTGAATTTATCTGCATACTGCTGAACAACTTAGGTGCTGTTTGTTTTTGCTTATATTGTCTGAAAAGAGCTTATGTCTGCGGGCGGGCAGACATAAGCTCTTGAAGACTGTTTGTTTATAAAAAAAAAGAAGATCTTAAAATAGCTTTTGTTAGCTTAAAAAAAAAGCTATGAATTATTGCTTCACCATCTTCACACACCATCTTCACACACCACCAACCTTCTTCTTCTTCCTGCCACCACCACCTCCGCCACCACCACCTCCGCCACCACAACCGCACCACCTCCGCCACCACCTCCACCACCACCATCGTCAAAACCCACCACCAATTTAGGGCTGTGAGAGATTGGGCGAGAGAGAGAGAGAGATCTGTGAGAGAGAGAGAGAGAGAGCTGTGAGAGAGAGAGAGAGCTGTGAGGGAGAGGTGGTTCCGGCGGACCATCGCGTTTTTCCGGTCGGACCATCGCCATCACCACCACCTCGTTCTCCCTCTCTGTTTTTTCCGGTCGGACCTCCGCCATCACCACCACCTCGTTCTCCCTCTCTGTTTTTCCGGTCGGACCTCCGCCATCACCACCACCACCTCCGCCATCACCACCGCCTCGTTCTCCCTCTCTGTTTTTCCCTCTCTGGTTCCATGACGGTGGTGCACCGTTTTCAGTCAATAAGAGGGCGGCGGTGATGGCGGAGGTGGTGCGGTGGTGGTGGCAGAGGTGGTGCGGTGGTGGTGGTGGTTGTAGAGAGAGAGAGAGTTTCTAGAGAGAGAGAGCAGAGAGAGAGAGCAGATGTGTGTTGTGTGTGTTGTGTGTGTGTGAAGTTGTTTTTGAAGGAAAAAAACAAACCCTCTTTTCCTTGCAGACTGCAGACATTTGGGCCACATCTTCTCTTGCAGATGCCTGCAGATGTGGTTCGCAGACTACAGACATTTTACATCTGAAAAAACAAACAGCACCTTAGTGGTTTTAGTTATTGAAGCCCTTTCATCACAATCATTCTCTGATTCACCTTCAACAGAAGCATGCGCGCTTTACTCTTTATATATAATTACACAAAGTTATACATAAGTATAATAAACTTCCACATAGTTAGACATAACTATAGGCACAAAACACAATTTCCTTTTTTTTAAAGTGATCTGATAAACATACACTATACTATACTCAAATTATAGATCAAAAATATAATTTTATAGTTTAACTTTTATTTCATATACTTAAATAATTATTTAATATACTTAAATAAAACCACTGAGTTAAAAAATGATGAAATAGATTTAAACAAAGAAGTTCGACGGTTAATACATATTTTCTTTTCACAATTTTAGCCAAAAAAAATTGTTAAATTTTGTAACTCTACTATTAATAGTTTTTATCACCACCTCAATTTTAACTATAGGAAAAGTAAAACTAAGGTTATGTGGTATGGTGATGGTCCTCCCTTGGAGGATGATCCGCCACGCAGGATCCACGTAGGATGGGTGTGAGGATGGAACAAAGAGGATGGAGGTATGGAAATGGGGGATGGACCTAAAATGTATATGTATATATTGTATGTATAGGTGTGTGAGAGAGGGGAAGGTGTGGTTTTTGTCTTCTTGTGGATCGGCTCCAGCGTCCCATACTCGACGCCGAGGACGAAGACGGTAGGGGGAAATGGTGTTCTAGCGGCGCCAGACCGATGACGGAGGGGGACGACCCCATACCGTGTAGTCTAAATGATCCATTTACTTTTTGCTCTTTGTACTTAGAACTACAAAGATATTTAAGAGCTATGACTCTGAGACCCACTATCAACTGATTTTTATTACTAGGTAAAAAATGTTAAAGGAATATCAAGTCTAACTGAAAAATAAGGCTATTAAAATAAAACAGTTTTGGTTTAGTCTTGTTGGGTACGAGGCTTTTCTATTTATTATTTTGCATGCAATTATTTTGTTAGATAGCTAACTTAGTTCAATTATAAAACTTTACATTCGAGGAACTTCAAACAAGCTAAAAGAAAATGAAATTCAATTAAATGTGCGGCGTGCATTTTGGTGAAAAATCAAGTTTATTTTCCATAATTTCCTTAAAACTAATTAAAAGAAAGTAATTACCTTCAAGCTATTTGATGATGTGCCTTCGTCTACAACTTTTGAGTGTTGCTTCAGTACAAGTTACCACAATGAATAAAAAAAATTCTTAAACATAAAAGTACTAATGAGAAAAGGATGTTAAAAACAAAAAGATGGCTTACAAAATTTGCATGTGGCCCATTGTAGTCTTCTGCAGAAACAGCATACGTTACCCAATTTAGCTCGACCCCCTTTTACCCATTCCTGACCTGTGTTGACCCTTTCGTCAAGCAAACTCCAAGCTTGAATGTTCCTGGTGATTTTTAATTCCCAGCTCTAGCTACACATTCGCAAGACTTTCGATACTCCAACTTCTAAGTTGTGGATTTTTCAATTCCACCTAGCTTTGCTGTCTGGATGATCATACCTCTGATTTGTATATCATCATTTGTCCCTCTGAGCATCTATTTTCTAAAACCCAATATCACCCTTTACTGGAAGTTATAATGTAATTATCTGAATCGATAAACGCAAATTCCTTTGGCCACATGAATCATTTTATAGATTATCTAAATCAACATGAAAACATACGTATTCGTATACACATATTAGACATACACATAGTAAACACCAAAATTACACAATCAAGCATCAAAATCGGACATAAGTATCAAACTCAGACGTTTATACATCAAAACCTAACAAATTAAGAATACTTATGTGCGAAGGATATATAAAACAGAATGAATAACACTTTAATAATCCAGAACATTAATTTGCTAATTGCAAACCGTGGGAGAAGAAATACATATTGTTGTTGTTGTTTTCGAGCGCCCTTTAATTGCTACCGGGGGCAACGTTAAGTTGCTAATAACCACAATTCTGTGAACATGGACTTCAATTAGGGAAAAAAGCATGCAAACGGATACTTAACCCTAATTCTATTCACAATCCCCAATCCAAACCGACCCAAAACTATTCTTTATCTATGTGAACGTCAATCACGGCAAATGGAAATATGAATTAAAAAATTGGATGGAATAAAAGTGGCTATTGGCAATCTATCAATTCATGTGAAACCAAGATAAGAGTAAAAGAAACATACCACTTCGGTGTACAAATGGTGAAATGAAAACCTAAAAGCCAACAATATTTATTCACGCATGGAGAAATTCGAATGTGCAGGTGGGGGGAGGGGTTCGGTGAGCATTATTGAGGTGTTGGTGAGGTGTACGAAATCGATTAATGTTAGGTTTTTTTATGAGATGAAGTGATGCTGGTGGAGTAGGTGGATAATTAGAAGAAGTTGTGGAAGTGGATGTATGGTGGCATGATTTTGAACAGAAACGAGAAGAAATTAAAAGATTTGGTACTTGGAATCATGAATTTGAAAGATGAAAACTGCAACTACCGGAAGTTTTGGGGATATTAGTGTTTTGCAATTAGGGTTTGGAATGGAGATGGAGAGGGAACTGAAATTTAGTGGTGAAAATATGAAGTTTTGAAATTTTTGGAGGAAATTTTTCCTGGCTAATAAACGATTTTTTCACACAAAATAAATATTTATATTTATTTTATATAAATTAATACATACAAAGTTAATAAAAAGTAAATTGAGGTTATATTTTATTTGTGTATTTTATATATAAATTTAGGGAAGACAATGGGTCGTGTTTGGCTAATCATATACCCATTCCTGATTGTAAAACAATGTCTCATAGTTGGCCCTAAACTCGACGTGATCTACTAAGTAGAGGTGCACAAACCGGTTAATTTTAATAACCGGTTCGGTTAACCAGTTATACCGGTTAATTTGACTTTTTGACTTTAACCGGTTAATGCTTTAACCGGTTATTACTTTAACCGGATATTTTTTTAACTGGTCCGGTTAATTACTTTAACCGGTTCGGTTAATTAACCGGTTATTTTCGGTTATTAACCGGTTTTTTTTGCCCTTTTTTTGAATTTTTCGGTTACTTTTTCGGTTAACCAGTCTATCGGTTAAAAAATCGGTTTAAAAAAACCGGTTAATAACCGGTTATTATACTAAACACTTATAACCGGTTACTAACCTACGGTTAAAAATAACCACTAACCGGTTATTCCTAAATCGGTTATTAACCGGTTACGGTTTTGGTTAATAACCGGTTACGGTTAATTAACCGGTTATTTTGTGCACCTCTACTACTAAGGCCCAATATGAACCGTGAACACATTTATGATCTACTATTCTCCATCGTGATCCATTAAGGCCCAATATGGTCCACTAAGACATGTATGATCAGTTATTGTCCATTGTGATCCATTAAGGCCCAATATGGTCCATCAAGACATACATGATGAACTATTGTCCATCATGATCCATTAAGGCCCAATATGGTCCACTAAGACATGTATGATCAGCTATTGTCAGTTGTGATCCATTAAGGCCTAATACGGTCCATTAAAACATATATGGTCTACTATTGTCCATTCATTGTGTTCCATTAAGGCCTAATATGGTCTACTATTGTCCATTATGATCTATTAAGGCCTAATATGATCCATTAAGACATGTATGATCCATTTGTTGTTCATTGTGATCCATTAAGGCCCAATGTGGTCCACTAAGACATCTACGATCTACTATTGTCCATTGTGATGTATTAATACCCAATATGGTCCATTAAGACATATATAATAGATTATTGTCAATTATGATCCATTAAGGACCAATATAATCCATTAAGACATTTACGATCTACTATTGTCCATTGTGATTTATTTAGTCTCAATATGGCGTCCCATTAACACACATATGATCTACTTTTCATTGTGATCGACAAAGGCCCAATATGATCTATTAAGACATATGTGATCTACGAATTGTCTATTTTGATATATTAAGACCCAATATTCTTTATTAAACGAAAAAAATATAAGTTTGGAACGAAATTACTCAATCAATAAATTGAAATTTATAACTTTATATACTTTAAAAATATATGATTTAAAAAAAACTGTTGTTTATAAAATAGAAAATGTATATAAACATAACTAATATGTATACATTAGTATATGATTTATAAGAAAACGAGTTATAACAAATATAATTTAGAAAATATAATATTTAATATTACTTTTAATTTTGATTATGTAGTAAGAATTTTTTATTAAATAATGTAATTTTTTAAATCATAATATTATTTGAGGGGGAAGTTTTAAAATGATATATTTTGGGGGGACATTTAAAATGAAATATTTTGGAGGGAAATTTTTAGTTGAAATAATTTGGGTGGAAGTTTAAATTTTAGGATAAAATATATTGGAGGGAATTTTAAAAATTTTAAAAAAAAGAAAAATAATTTTAATCTTTAGTCACACATTTTTCAGGGACATTTGATATTATTTTGTCACACAATATAATATATGTGGCCAGATGCAATAGCTTTTAGCCATATTACCAAACATATACCGTGACCGTGGAACATATTTGGCCACATTTTTCTTGTGTGACATTTTTTTCTTAACGTGTGGCTAAAAGGTTTCGAATACACGTGCTTTTCGTCAATTGAGACAAATACTATGGTCGTAGATCACATTTGGCCACACTTTTCTTGTGTGGCTAATAAGTGTCACAGTTTTTTTATTAAAGTGTGGGTAAAGGTTTCGAATACATGTGTTATTGGTCACATGAAAATAAATACCGTGATCTTTGATCACATTTGGCCACACTTTGCTAGTGTGGCTAATATATGTCACATTTTTTTCTTAAAGTGTGGCTAAACGTGTCAAAACATGTGTTTTTTGTCACATGAAACAAATATATGTGGCCGTAGATCACATTTGGCCACACTTTTCGAGTTGTGGCTTGTAAATGTCACGTTATTTTCTCATAGTGTGGCTAAAAGTTTTGAATTGTTATACAATGGTCACATGAATTAATAAAATGTGTGGCTAAAAGTAGGCTAGAAGGTTTTAAAATGCCATTAATGACCTTTAGCCACACATTTATTTGAAAGTGTGGCATAGAGGTTTTTGAAAAAGTGTGGCCGTAGGTCACATTTGACGTAGTGAAATAATCATCATATACTAAAACAAGTTCATCTTCAAGTTCATGATTTACATAAAGGATGATCATCACAAATTTCTTAAGATCTATCCTTACACTTGCTAGATCATGTGTTTAATCATCATCTAGCAAGCTTCATATGATGATCTACATCATAATCACAAGAAATCAACAAACAAGTTTAACACATACACTAAAACAACTTGATCTTCATGTTTTTATTCTTTATGTTAATGTTCATCTTTATGTTTTCTTGAGATTCTTTGAATTACCAAGTTACATAATACTTGAACCACTAAAATTAGAAGTAAAAACAAGGTTAAAGGGGCTTACTACTAGCTCTAAGGCTAGGGACGAAACAAGTATGAAGATGATGAGAAATGTGATGGATAAAAGCTCCTAGATGAGGTCCTTCAAGCTCCCTTGCTTCCAAGCTTCTTAGGTATGCTTGTTACTCCTTTAGATCACCTTAGAATGTTTGAGAATGGCTTGAAAATGGAGGGGTGTGTGTGTGTGGTGTTTGAGCCGAGAATGAGAGGGGAAGAAGGAGGTTGGAGTGTTTGTTTGAAGTGTTAAGAATGATAAGGAATGAAAGACTTACGGTTTATAAAACAATCTTCCAACACTTGATTAACTTATGGTTATAATGTTACAAATCAATCCAACATATCTAAGAAAATATTGCAAAGAAATCAAGGGGGTGGGGCCCCTTGTTGAACCGTCTTTAGATGGGGTGGGGGGGGGGGGGGTTGATGTGTGCAAAATGCAACATATAAATTACATCAATCGTGGCATAAAACTAACCCTTTTTTTAGTACTAATGTTGGAAAAAGTGTGCTTTTGTCTTCCTTTTGTATTTTCAGGATTAAATGAGCTCAAATTAACAAAAGAAGTAAAAATGTAGCTAAATCTAACATAAATACAAGAAAAGGAACAAACGTAGCATGCCCGACCTCCCCGAAAGCATCTTCCCAAGCAAAACAAGAGAACAGAAGACTGAACACGCCCCGTGCTCAGTGAGCACGGGGGCGTGCCCAAGTGTCAGCAGAAAAGACAAAGTGGTAGAAGCTTCCATCGCCCACCACGAGGCCGTGCTCAGCGGACACGGAGCCGTGGTCAACTATAAGACTCGCAAAATCTAGGCAAATCTTGATAGTACAGATATGCTTCTGCACACGGGGTCGTGCTCAGTGGACACGGGGGGCGTGGTCAACTAATGCAGACAAAAGCAATTAATGAAGACAGAGATGAGGATGGACACGGGGCAGTGCCCAATGGACACGGGGCCGTGCCCGAGCTTCTGTTCAGCCTATAAATAGGAGTGTTTGACTCAAGCTCAAACCATCCCTTGGCACACCACCTCTCTCACACTTCACACTTCACCCACCACCCACCACCACCATAACACCATCATCCACCACCATCATCCATTGTCCATCATAGAGAGTGTGAGTCGTCTTGGGATCCAAGATTGATCGTAAGAGTTCTTGACAATCAAGGCCATGTTTGCCTAAGTCTCTTACATCACTTAGTGAAGACAAAGTGTCTAGTGAAATACTTTTTATTTTTAATCTTTTCGCACTTTTTAATTGGTTATGTATTAATGACTTTAATAACTAGTTTCTTATGTTGAAGGTGATTCTTCCTTATCGTTTGTCCGTGGTGTCTTGGCATTATTTTACTGTCTATATAAAATAAAAGATTTTCACCATTCATATCTCCACGGTCTATATGGAGGTATGTTGGCTACCTGGTCGGGGGTTAAGGGAACGGTTTGGTAAGAGTCTTGCCATTGTTCAGTGTATAGATCCTGCAAAGGACCTGGGTCAAATTTAGTAGGACCTCCTTCAATACTTAACGGTATTGGATGGCGGGGGTCCAAACTCTTTGATCCCCTCATAAGTTAAACTACTATTAAAACTTTAACCCGGCTACTTAGGACTGTATCCCTGCTGACTCAGACTACTTAGCCGAGGGTAACGTCGCCTTCAAAAGAGGGGCCTACCACATTATGCATTAATAACTTAATTAATTATCTTTCAATAATCCAACCCTTTAGGATTGTATCCCTGCTGACTCAAACTACTGGGTTGAGGGTAACGTCACCTCCAAAAGAGGGGCCTACTACAATAACTAAGATAATCTCTTAAATAGTGCAAAAGTGCGGAAATAATCAAAGGTTACACTAAACACGAGTCGGAGCCAAGTGATTCATCTTGTCTATCTGTTTTTATTTTATTTTTATTTTTCAGCATTTTAGTTAGTTTTTATTTTCTTAGTTTAAAACCTTTTTCTAAACTTTTGATTTGATTAGACGTTGAGGATAAACCGGTACTAAAAGCTCTTGTGTCCTTGGACGACCTCGGTATCTTGCCAACACTATACTACGCTCACGATGGGTGCACTTGCCCATATGTGTGTTTAGTGTTAGTAAATATCATGTTTTATAAATTTAAAACTTGGCTAAAAAGTGTAAAAGAGTTTAAAATATACTTAAACTTATATACACACTTCACACGCATCAAGTTTTTGGCGCCGTTGCCGGGGACACAAGGATTTTAATAAAGTTAGGAATCAGCGGCCTAATCGTTTTTTTTCATATTTTTCTATTTTTTTTAGGATTTTTCTTAGTTTTTCAGCTTCTGCAGAGCTCAGCACTGGCCGTGCCTGGTCGGACACGGGCCGTGCCCAGCATTGTTACTGGCAGTTTTTATTTTCCGAGTTACAGAGAGCTGAACACGGGGCCGTGTCGGTGCAACACGGGGCCGTGCCCAACTCCCAGTAACAGGGATCCGGAAAACAATAACTGTATCTCCGACCACGGGCCGTGTTCGCTGAACACGGACCCGTGGTGAACCTTCTGACCAACGTTCTTTTCTATTTTTGTTGCAGGACTTGGAACCCAGGCGCCACATTTGAACTTCATACGTAGTGCATGAGCTCCAGTTCTAGTAGAGACATAAAAGAACATCTAGAAGAACCCGAACGCTTTCTCAGAAAAAGACTCAAAGCTAGAAACCAAGAGAAAGTTTCGGGGGATCCACTTCCAATGGCGGACCAACGTACCCTCATGGATTACCTACGACCCACTGTAGGTAATCTAGGCGCCGCTATCAATGCACCGAATGTGGAAGCCAATAACTTCGAACTTCGGCCACATTTGATACAAATGCTTCAAAACTCTGCAACCTTCCATGGGCTTGCGGACGAGGATCCCCATCTACATATTACTAATTTCTTAGAAATATGTGATACCTTTCGGATCAATGGAGCATCAAACGACGCCATTCGCCTTCGAATGTTTCCATTTTCACTAAAAGACCAAGCTAAGGCTTGGCTTAACACCCTCCCAGTTGGCTCGGTAAACACCTGGGATGAACTAGCCCAAAAGTTTCTATATAAGTATTTCCCCCTGCTAAAACGGCTAAATTAATGACTGAAATTAATACATATTCACAAGAGGATGGGGAATCCTTATATGAAACTTGGGAAAGGTTCAAGGAGCTACTAAGAAAGTGTCCTCATCACGGTCTTGCGGTATGGCAACAAGTATCCACTTTCTACAATGGGTTGTTGCCACACACAAGACAAACACTTGATTCTAGCTCCGGGGGACTTTTAGGTAATCGTCGCCCAAATGAAATATATAATCAAATTGAGGAAATTGCTCAAACCAATTTTCAATGGCACACTCCCCGAGGCAATAAATCTATTGCCCCGGGCGCCCACAAGGTTGATGAAAACACTTCTTTACAAGCCCAAATCGAGGCCCTTTCTTCAAAAATCAAAAAGCAAGAAATGACAAAAACGGTCTCGGTTATGGCTTGTGAAGGGTGTGGTGGGCCACATGAAAATTGGAGTTGTATGAAAGAATTAGATGACCAAACGGAAACGGTAAACTACATTTATAACAGACCTAGGCCGCCAGGTCCTCCAACGGGTAACTACAACCAAGGATGGCGTAACCACCCAAACCTTGGTTGGAGAGATCCCGGCAATAGTAGTAACCAACAAAACCAACGAACTAACTTTCAACAACCCCAAAACTTTTCTCAACAACAAGGTGGACGAGAAAGGCTTGAAGATACTGTATCTCGCCTCATCTCCGACACCGAAAAGAAAAACTCGGATCGATTTCAGCAATTGGAATCGAATTTTAGAAATCAACAAGCTAGCATTCAAAACATTGAAAAATAATTAAATCAAGTAGCTCAAAATTTCTCCGAAAGACCACAAGGCGCGTTACCAAGCAATACCGAAACCAACCCAAAAGCACAAGTACATCTCATCACATTGAGAAATCAAACCGTGGGTACCGAGGAGGCTCCATTACCGCCGGATGAAAGAAGCCAGTCCAGCCAAACCACGACTCCACCCGCGCCCCAACCAGAAAAGGCTTCTTTACCAAATCAAGAGCCCACCAAGACACCTCCGGTTCCATACCCCGGTCGGTTAATTCTTCAAAAGACCGATGAGTAATTCGCAAAATTCGAAAATTTATTAAAACAATTGCATGTTAATATTCCTTTTATCGAGGTCCTAACCCAAATGCCTAAATATGCAAAACTTATGAGGGACTTCCTCACTCACAAAAGGAAAATTGAGTCATTGCAATTAGTTAACTTAAGCGAAGAATGCTCCGCCTTAGTACTCAACAAACTCCCACAGAAGAAAATTGATCCTGGAAGCTTCACGATCCCTTGCTCTATTGGGGAATCCCCCATTCGTAATGCACTAGCCGATCTTGGGGCTAGCATTAACCTCATGCCCACATCAATGTTCAACCGTCTCGGCTTAGGAAAAACGAGCCCTACAAAGATTAGCATACAACTAGCCGACAGATCCCTCAAATTTCCACAAGGTGTCGCTGAAAATCTATTGGTCAAAGTCGACAATTTCGTCTTCCCGACCGACTTTGTCATACTAGACATGGAAGAAGACAACGATGTCCCCCTCATCCTCGGGAGGCCATTTCTAGCCACCGCCCAAGCAGTGGTAGATATGAATGACGGAACACTAAAATTGAAGTTTGGGGACGAGGAAGTGAAGTTTGGAATTGGAAAGAGAGTAGAAGACGAAGACCCGGTCAACTACATGAAGGTCATAGACTCAAGCTTGGATGACGCTCTCCGACGGTGTAATATGGGATGCAAAATATCCCACTTGAGTGACATATGACCAGGCTTTGGGTCTAGCCAAGGACCCTTATAAACGTGGCGCACCACGGAGGCATTCCGCGGAACTATCCTTAGTTTAATTTAGATTTGTTTTTATGTTTTCTAGTTTAGTTTTAATTTTCAGGAATAAAACACACTCAGAATGACAAAGGATACAAGGGAAACTTGAACCAGCACACCATGCAGGAAAACAGGGCCATCCGACAAACTTTCTTCATTACAGCAAGTTCAGCACGGGCCGTGTCCGCCCAACACGGCCCCGTGCTGCACAGTCTGCAGAAATCACCCAGTTCAGGTAAACTGGACACGGGCCGTGTTCACCCAACACGCCCCCGTGTCCAGGCTTCTGTTTCTTTTGTCTAACTTTTTGTTACTGGCACCTGAACACGGGGCCGTGCCCGGACACCACGGGGCCGTGTCCAGCGCCCAGTAACACAAATTTTTTTCTTTTTCACACCTTTTTACACATTCAATCAACCTAAAAACTTATTTTTGAGACACATTGAGGACAATGTGTAATTTAAATGTGGGGGGGATGTTAAAACCTTGAATCTTGCAAGTCCTAATAACAAGCCTTACACAAAACTCTATTGGAACCGCTAATCACCCCAATTTTTTTTTTCAAAAAAAATTTCATTTTTACTTGTCTAGGTTTAATTTGGGAATTTCAAAATTCTAAAAAGGTTATATTTTTAAAAATTTACAACCGATAGCGTCGTGATAAAAAGAACCAACATAAGAAAATTATGAAAAGGCATGACAAGCTTAGTTAAAATTTAATTATATATACTTGATCACATAAAAACCCATTCCCACAAAAGTGAGTTTTGAGCCTTTATTGAGCATACAAATACATATCTTTAAACTAAATGCTCATTTTCCGTTTCTTGTGTGAATAGCCGCTTGGTTCTTACAACTCTAGAACTTGCCACGACAATACATGTGACAACTGGCCCAAACCGGTAATTTACGTACACATTAATTATTGCTTAATGACTGCAATTATGTGCTTAATTGTCAGCAATATCTGATTTCATACTAAACAAGTGAATTCATGCACGTTGTATACTACAAAATATTGCTTTATGCATAAACGAGAGCGTTGCGTCAAAAATACTAGTAAACTCACCGGTAAGACACACTGTGTCAACAGAACTGCAGAAAACAGTCAGACAATAAAATTGGAGCCTAGGTGTAGGTCCGACAACAAGAATGCATTAAAACCCAAGAGTACATACAAGGGTTTAATATATATGCAAGGCGAAAGCAAAATTAAGCACTAAAAAGCACCCGAAACGCACTTTAAGTGCAGAACTTATATAATTCAGCAATAATTCAGCATTTAGACACATAAATATTATGCAGAAATGTCGTTTTATTATCCAGAATATTTCCCTAAGTGTTGGGAATTGAAAGAGTACAAGAAAGGTACTTAAACGACACTAAAAAGTGTAATTTAACACTTTAACGAATCGGTATGCAACCGAACAACCGGACTATACCCGGAACATGAAAATATTGTTAATAACATTGTTTATCTTTTTCTGAGCCAGTTAGGGTCCCTGAATACCCTAACACCCGTCATAAAGCACAACACACTAGTAACCGGGTTAATCACTTAACTAACCTAGATTAACCTAACTAGTGTCTAACTATTTAGTTGGATTTGAACCAAGACCCCCCCCCCCCCTAACCAACCGTCCCCAAAAGGGGGACATACTTTGTCCTTCAATTGATTAATTAATCACTTGTGTCTAATATCAAGTAGACATAAAATCCCTTGGACAATTAACTTGAAAATTATCTATAAGTTATAACATTAACACACCAACACTTTCATCACAAACTCAACACACACAAACTCTCCCTCTCTCTCTAAGAAGCTACGACCAAACACCCCTTGAACACACAACCATTGTCAAGCTTTGATCTTGCCATTTCAAGTTCATACAAGTGTTAAGGGTCGCATATAAGGAACCTTGGAGCAAACGGAAGGCGAAGGACCTCTCTACTTTGCTTTTATCCACCCTATTTGCGCTTAGATTCTTCCCTAGCCTCGAGCTAGTGGTATGTTGCTTAAATCACCTTCTTGAACTATTCGAAAGTGGTTAAAACGATATATGACGGTTAAAATTTATGAACATGCAAGTTGAAGCACAAAAGTCTACTTAAAACACTAAAATGTTGGTTAATAGCTCATATGTTGTGTAAATCATGTAGTATTTGATTTGTGTGATTATTTGGACCCGATCTATGTTGTGGTAGCTCGGATCATCATTTAACCCGAGTTGATCATGATCATGGATCATGACATAGGGTTGTTTTGGAAGTAACAAGGGTTAAAGGATGAAACTCTACCACACGCGAATCATGAACTTGTGTAAAAGCGATTTTGTTTGTGAAATGGTGTTCAAAACTAGTAGATCTACGGATCTACAAGCGGTACTTTCAAAGGACCAAGTGTCCAAGAAATCATATTTTCTAAAAGCCGAGTCTTACATGAAAAAGAATGATTTTAGCAAACACACGAGTATGTAAACACTTGTGTAACATAAAGTTTCGACAAAATTACTATTTATGTAAATGTTTACCGGAAGTTGTAAAGATGCAACTTCTTTAAAAGCGAGACTTTCAAGAAACAAAGTTGATCTATACAAAGATCCACTAAAAATAATGGAAGGATACTACCTATTTTGGAAAAACCACAAGTTCATGCATTTCTGCGATTATATCTATTTTAACTAGTTGCATATTGTTTATTGTTGAATGAGGAGATTGTTGACGATTTAAAAGAAAATAAACACATGTTTTGAAAACATGGGAAACCACCATTTTTAGGGGAAACTCTGTCAAAATTTTGACACTTAGAAAAATATAAGTTTTTGAGAAACTTATTCCCTAAAAATGTGTTTAAAAGTATTACCAAGGTTTCCCTAATTTTTGGTGACAAGAAATGAGGACTTCTTCAAAAATAAAAATGGATATTAAGTATGTATATATTTTTGAGGAAAAATATATATTTTTATCACCAACTTTTGTGCTAAGTGCATATAGTATGTGTTATACGTGCTAGCGTATTAAGACTTAAAAATACACTAAATACTCGTGAGGAGTATAAACATAAAAATACACATACTAAATACAAGATACATAATTCGGGTGCGAAGTGCAAAACACAAAAGACTTATATTTATTTTAGAGGAAATAATATAAGTAAGATACGTAGTTAAAAATATGAAATATTTTTAACACAACAATACAAATACAAAAGAGAGTGACTGTACTTGTGCGATACAAGTCTAGTGACTAACATTAAGAAAACGCGTATAGGTTAGATCTAATGGGTTTCAGGCAACCCCACTCTTGGCCTACTTCTACCAATGAGTGCTTCTGTGTCTCAGTCAAAGTCGACAAAAATGCCTAGGTTTGGTGGCTTCCTATGTCGTGACATATGTTAGTGGCCTTGCAAACCACTAGCGATCTCACACAGTCAAACATTCATAATAAGGAGATTACAGATATGTGTTATCAATACATTCAAACATTCATAGTACTCAGTTATAGATGCGTTTTACAAGTTACATTCAAACATTCACACATTCTACAAGTTACATACTATGTTTCCATTCAAGTATTTAAAACATTTAAAACAATCACTGCATGAATTCACACCAACTTTATGTTGACGTTTTTCCAAAACTCACATGTATTTCAGGTAACTAGGATGGATGTGCGCGTGGTCTTACTCATGCTCGTGGATGTCGCTTTGTTTATCTTTAAATAAAGTTGTGACTTTTAAGACAATATGTTATCTCGTGTTGTAAACACTTGACATATGTTTTCAGTAATGTAATATTTGAAGGTATTTTTGAGCATGTAGTATGTTTACTCTTCGTATGCAATGAGAACCTTTCATGATCACACCTTGTGCTTCCGCTGCAGAAAGGGGTGTGACAATACATTCCCAGTCCTTACCAACTTAAACCCGAGTAAGTAAATGATGGAGGCATTAGGACTAACCCTTTTTATTTCTACACCATTATTTTTCTTTTTTTTACCACCTACCCAAAATACCCCTAGTTAACCCCTTTGAGCCTAAACCTTTTCATTTCTTAACCCAAACCAAACACTCTTTCACCCACCAAAACCTTTTTATTTTTAACCCTTTGTTTTAGTAACAAGCTCGTTTTTTTTCGTATGACTTTCAAAAAAAAAATGTTGATGATGAAGCAAAAGAAATAAAAACAAGCAAGTTAATAAAAAATAACTTTGTTTGAATTATAGCTTCATCAAAATAAAAATTGCAAAAATAAAAAGTCTTACGAAAAACCGATGCTTTTTACGCTTTTCGCCCTTTTCTACTAACCACTAACCCAACCACCTACCTTTAACCCAAGCCTAACCCTTTACCCAAAAGTCCTCTTGATATTTACAAAGGTATATAGTTAAAAAGGAGGAGGATTGATTGCTTGGCAAGCCTATGGTAGGAGTAAGTTCCATGCCGTTCTCGAGTGATTCACTTAAATACATATTCGGCCGAGTGATTGAGTGATCCCCCGTGAGGTATGTGAACTTGTATATAAATAAAATTTTAAAGAAGCATGTTATGCCCTAATAAGTAATTTATCTTATGAAAAGTTTTAAATAAATCATGACGAATAGGATTGTAAATAAATAAAAATAAAACTTAATAAAGAATCTTGGAAATCCCGACACTCTATGACAAGCCCAAAAACCTTCTCTTCTACCCATTCCATTTGGGAGTGTGAAGCCACATTATAAAGAGTTTTGCTTGAGGACAAGCAAAGATTTAAGTGGGGGGGGTATTTGATGTGTGCAAAATGCAACATATAAATTACATCAATCGTGGCATAAAACTAACCCTTTTTTAGTACTAATGTTGGAAAAAGTGTGCTTTTGTCTTCCTTTTGTATTTTCAGGATTAAATGAGCTCAAATTAACAAAAGAAGTAAAAAGGTAGCTAAATCTAACATAAATACAAGAAAAGGAACAAACGTAGCATGCCCGACCTCCCCGAAAGCATCTTCCCAAGCAAAACAAGAGAACAGAAGACTGAACACGCCGCGTGCTCAGTGAGCACGGGGGCGTGCCCAAGTGTCAGCAGAAAAGACAAAGTGGTAGAAGCTTCCATCGCCTACCATGGGGCCGTGCTCAGCGGACACGGGGCCGTGGTCAACTATAAGATTCGCAAAATCTAGGCAAATCTTGATAGTACAGATATGATTCTGCACACGGGGTCGTGCTGAGCGGACACGGAGGCGTGGTCAACTAATGCAGACAAAAGCAATTAATGAAGACAGAGAAGAGGATGGACACGGGGCCGTGCCCAATGGACACGGGGCCATGCCCGAGCTTCAGTTCAGCCTATAAATAGGAGTGCTTGGCTCAAGCTCAAACCATCCCTTGGCACACCACCTCTCTCACACTTCACCCACCACCCACCACCACCATAACACCATCATCCAATGTCCATCATAGAGTGTGTGAGTCGTCTCGGGATCCAAGATTGATCGTAAGAGTTCTTGACAATCAAGGCCATGTTTGCCTAAGTCTCTTACATCACTTGGTGAAGACAAAGTGTCTAGTGTAATACTTTTTATTTTTAATCTTTTCGCACTTTTTAATTGGTTATGTATTAATGACTTTAATAACTAGTTTCTTATGTTGAAGGTGATTCTTCCTATCGTTTGTCCGTGGTGTCTTGGCATTATTATACTATTTATATAAAAATAAAAGATTTTCACCATTCATATCTCCACGGTCTATATGGAGGTATGTTGCCTACCTGGTCGGGGGTTAAGGGAACGGTTTGGTAAGAGTCTTGCCGTTGTTCAGTGTATAGATCCTGCAAAGGACCTGGGTCAAATTTAGTAGGACCTCCTTCAATACTTAACGGTATTGGATGGCGGGGGTCCAAACTCTTTGATCCCCTCATAAGTTAAACTACTATTAAAACTTTAACCTGGCTACTTAGGACTGTATCCCTGCTGACTCAGACTACTTAGCCGAGGGTAACGTCGCCTTCAAAAGAGGGGCCTACCACATTATGCATTAATAGCTTAATTAATTATCTTTCAATAATCCAACCCTTTAGGATTGTATCCCTGCTGACTCAAACTACTGGGTTGAGGGTAACGTCACCTCCAAAAGAGGGGCCTACTACAATAACTAAGATAATCTCTTAAATAGTGCAAAAGTGCGGAAATAATCAAAGGTTACACTAAACACAAGTCAGAGCCAAGTGATTCATCTTGTCTATCTGTTTTTATTTTATTTTTATTTTTCAGCATTTTAGTTAGTTTTTATTTTCTTAGTTTAAAACCTTTTTCTAAACTTTTGATTTGATTAGACGTTGAGGATAAACCGGTACTAAAAGCTCTTGTGTCCTTGGACGACCTCGGTATCTTGCCAACACTATACTACGCTCACGATGGGTGCACTTGCCCATATGTGTGTTTAGTGTTAGTAAATATCGTGTTTTATAAATTTAAAACCTGGCTAAAAAGTGTAAATAGGCTTAAAATATACTTAAACTTATATACACACTTCACACGCATCAGGGGTCTAGTTGGGTTTCAACTTTAAGTTAAGTGTTATGGTTAGATTTCAAAGGTATTAGTTAGTGTTTAATGTGTTTATATGTTTCAAGTAGCAACATGATGTTTAGGGTTTCTAACTAGCTTCAATACATAAAAACAATGCTTCTAGTTGAATTTTGGTGTTTCGGGTAGTGTCCGGTTGTTCGGTTGGTTACCGGTTCGTTAAAGTGCTAAATTGCGCAATTTAGTGTGCAATATGATGTCTTTTATGACAGTTTTGATTCCCAACACTTATCAAGGTATTCTGGACCATTAAACCATAATTCTGCATTATATTTTGATGTTAAAATGCTGAATTTTGCTGTTTTCTGCAGAATTCTGCAGTTTTAGTGTGTTTCGGGCACTTTCTGGCACTTAAATCATCACTCGGAAGGCAGTTTTATGATCCATACTTTCCTACATACTATTCTAGTGTAACTCTTGGTTCCGGGGCTCATTCTGTGCCTTATCAACATGTATGTCTGAGTACTGAACCCCCGTCAGTACTTCTAGTTTATCTGATCGCTGTGCTAACTTTGTTCTGTGCACTAATTGAACCACACTGTGTTGCATGTAATAATGATAAACCATCTTGCAACATGAAATGCATTTGTATGTATATGACAGTTGATGTGTGCAAAATGAAACATATAAATTACATCAATTGTGGCATAAAACTAACCCTTTTTTAGTACTAATGTTGGAAAAAGTGTGTTTTTGTCTTCCTTTTGTATTTTCAGAATTAAATGAGCTCAAATTAACAAAAGAAGCAAAAAGGCAGCTAAATCTAACATAAATACAAGAAAAGGAACAAATGTGGCATGCGCGACCTCCCCGAAAGCATCTTCCCAGCAAAACAAGAGAACAGAAGGCTGAACACGCCCCGTGTTCAGTGAACACGGGGGCGTGCCCAAGTGTCAGCATAAAAGACAAAGTTGTAGAAGCTTCCACCGCCCACCACGGGGCCGTGCTCAGCGGACATGGGGCCGTGGTCAACTATAAGATTCGCAGAATCCAGGCAAATCTTGATAGTACAGATATGCTTCTGCACACGGGGTCGTGCCCATCGGACACGGGGCCGTGGTCAACTAATGCAAACAAAAGCAATTAATGAAGACAGAGAAGAGGATGGACACGGGGCCGTGCCCAATGGACATGGGGCCGTGCCCGAGCTTCTGTTCAGCCTATAAATAGGAGTGCTTGGCTCAAGCTTAAACCATCCCTTGGCACACCACCTCTCTCACACTTCACCCACCACCCACCACCACCATAACACCATCATCCACCACCATCATCCATTGTCCATCATAGAGTGTGTGAGTCATCTCGGGATCCAAGATTGATCGTAAGAGTTCTTGACAATCAAGGCCATGTTTGCCTAAGTCTCTTACATCACTTGGTGAAGACAAAATGTCTAGTGTAATACTTTTTATTTTTAATCTTTTCGCACTTTTTAATTGGTTATGTATTAATGACTTTAATAACTAGTTTCTTATGTTGAAGGTGATTCTTCCTATCGTTTGTCCGTGGTGTCTTGGCATTATTTTACTATCTATATAAATATAAAAGATTTTCACCATTCATATCTCCACGGTCTATATGGAGGTATGTTGCCTACCTGGTCGGGGGTTAAGGGAACGGTTTGGTAAGAGTCTTGCCATTGTTCAGTGTATAGATCCTGCAAAGGACCTGGGTCAAATTTAGTAGGACCTCCTTCAATACTTAACGGTATTGGATGGCGGGGGTCCAAACTCTTTGATCCCCTCATAAGTTAAACTAATATTAAAACTTTAACCTGGCTACTTAGGACTGTATCCCTGCTGACTCAGACTACTTAGCCGAGGGTAACGTCGCCTTCAAAAGAGGGGCCTACCACATTATGCATTAATAGCTTAATTAATTATCTTTCAATAATCCAACCCTTTAGGATTGTATCCCTGCTGACTCAAACTACTGGGTTGAAGGTAACGTCCCCTCCAAAAGAGGGGCCTACTACAATAACTAAGATAATCTCTTAAATAGTGCAAAAGTCCGGAAATAATCAAAGGTTACACTAAACACGAGTCGGAGCCAAGTGATTCATCTTGTCTATTTGTTTTTATTTTATTTTTATTTTTCAGCATTTTAGTTAGTTTTTATTTTCTTAGTTTAAAACCTTTTTCTAAACTTTTGATTTGATTAGACGTTGAGGATAAACCAGTACTAAAAGCTCTTGTGTCCTTGGACGACCTCGGTATCTTGCCAACACTATACTACGCTCACGATGGGTGCACTTGCCCATATGTGTGTTTAGTGTTAGTAAATATCGTGTTTTATAAATTTAAAACCTGGCTAAAAAGTGTAAATAGGCTTAAAATATACTTAAACTTATATACACACTTCACATGCATCAAGTTTTTGGCGCCGTTGCCGGGGACACAAGGATTTTAGGAAAGTTAGGAATCAGCGGCCTAATCGTTTTTCATATTTTTCTATTTTTTTAGGATTTTTCTTAATTTTACAGCTTCTGCAGAACTCAGCACGGGCCGTGCCAGGTCGGACACGGGCCGTGCCCCGCATTGTTACTGGCAGTTTTTAATTTCCGAGTTACAGAGAGCTGAACACGGGGCCGTGTCGGTGCAAGACGGGGCCGTGCCCAACTCATAGTAACAGGGATCCGGAAAACAATCACTGTATCTCCGACCACGGGCCGTGTTCGCTGAACACGGGGCCGTGGTGAACCTTCTGACCAACGTTCTTTTCTGTTTTTGTTGTAGGACTTGGAACCCATGCGCCACATTTGAACTTCCTACGTAGTGCATGAGCTCTAGTTCTAGTAGAGACATAAAAGAACCTCTAGAAGAACCCAAACGCTTTCTCGGAAAAAGACTCAAAGCTAGAAACCAAGAGAAAGTTTCGGGGGACCCACTTCCAATGGCGGACCAACGTACCCTCATGGATTACCTACGACCCGCTGTAGGTAATCTAGGCGCTGCTATCAATGCACCGAATGTCGAAGCCAATAACTTCGAACTTCGGCCACATTTGATACAAATGCTTCAAAACTCCGCAACCTTCCATGGGCTTGCGGACGAGGATCCCCATCTACATATTACTAATTTCTTAGAAATATGTGATACCTTTCGGATCAATGGAGCATCTAACGACGCCATTCGCCTTCGAATGTTTCCATTTTCACTAAAAGACCGAGCTAAGGCTTGGCTTAACACCCTCCCAGTTGGCTCGGTAAACACCTAGGATGAACTAGCCCAAAAGTTTCTATATAAGTATTTCCCTCCTGCTAAAACGGCTAAATTAATGACTGAAATTAATACATATTCACAAGAGGATGGGGAATCCTTATATGAAACTTGGGAAAGGTTCAAGGAGCTACTAAGAAAGTGTCCTCATCACGGTCTTGCGGTATGGCAACAAGTATCCACTTTCTACAATGGGTTGTTGCCACACACAAGACAAACACTTGATTCTAGCTCCGGGGGACTTTTAGGTAATCGTCGCCCAACTGAAATATATAATCAAATTGAGGAAATTGCTCAAACCAATTTTCAATGGCACACTCCCCGAGGCAATAAATCTATTGCCCCGGGCGCCCATAAGGTTGATGAAAGCACTTCTTTACAAGCCCAAATCGAGGCCCTTTCTTCAAAAACTAAAAAGCTAGAAATGACAAAAACGGTCCCGGTTTTGGCTTGTGAAGGGTGTGGTGGGCCACATGAAAATTGGAGTTGTATGAAAGAACTAGATGGCCAAACGGAAATGGTAAACTACATTGATAACAGACCTAGGCCGTCGGGTCCTCCAACGGGTAACTACAACCAAGGATGGCGTAACCACCCAAACCTTGGTTGGAGAGATCCCGGCAATAGTAGTAACCAACAAAACCAACGAACTAACTTTCAACAACCACAAAACTTTTCTCAACAACAAGGTGGACGAGAAAGGCTTGAAGATACTGTATCTCGCCTCATCTCCGACACCGAAATGAAAAACTCAGATCGATTTCAGCAATTGGAATCGAATTTTAGAAATCAACAAGCTAGCATTCAAAACATTGAAAAACAATTAAATCAAGTAGCTCAAAATTTCTCCGAGAGACCACAAGGCGCGTTACCAAGCAATACCGAAACCAACCCAAAAGCACAAGTACATCTCATCACATTGTAAATCG
This sequence comes from Helianthus tuberosus, assembly GCA_030545235.1. Classification (NCBI taxonomy): domain Eukaryota; kingdom Viridiplantae; phylum Streptophyta; class Magnoliopsida; order Asterales; family Asteraceae; genus Helianthus; species Helianthus tuberosus. The sequence continues at coordinate 69,413,883 of CM060410.1, read as the reverse complement.
AACCGTGGGTCCCGAGGAGGCTCCATTACCGCCGGATGAAAGAAGCCAGTCCAGCCAAACCACGACTCCACCCGCGCCCCAACCAGAAAAGGCTTCTTTACCAAATCAAGAGCCCACCAAGACTCCTCCGGTTCCATACCCCGGTCGATTAATTCGTCAAAAGACCGATGAGCAATTCGCAAAATTCGAAAATTTATTAAAACAATTGCATGTTAATATTCCTTTTATTGAGGTCCTAACCCAAATGCCTAAATATGCAAAATTTATGAGAGACTTCCTCACTCACAAAAGGAAAATTGAATCATTGCAATTAGTTAACTTAGGCGAAGAAAGCTCCGCCTTAGTACTCAACAACTTCCCACAAAAGAAAATTGATCCTGGAAGCTTCACGATCCCTTGCTCGATTGGGGAATCCCCCATTCGTAATGCACTAGCCGATCTTGGGGCTAGCATTAACCTCATGCCCACATCAATGTTCAACCGTCTCGGCTTAGGAAAAACAAGCCCTACAAAGAAGAGCATACAACTAGCCGACAGATCCGTCAAATTTCCACAAGGTGTTGCTGAAAATCTATTGGTCAAAGTCGACAATTTCGTCTTCCCGGCCGACTTTGTCATACTAGACATGGAAGAAGACACCGACGTCCCCCTCATCCTCGGGAGGCCATTTCTAGCCATCGCCCAAGCAGTGGTGGATATGAATGACGGAACACTAACATTGAAGTTTGGGGACGAGGAAGTGATGTTTGGAGTTGGAAAGAGAGTAGAAGACGAAGACCCGGTCAACTACATGAAGGTCATAGACTCAAGCTTGGATGACGCTCTCCGACGGTGTAACATGGGATGCAAAACATCCCAGTTGAGTGACATATGACCAGGCTTTGGGTCTAGCCAAGGACCCTTATAAACGTGGCGCACCACGGAGGCATTCCGCGGAACTATCCTTAGTTTAATTTAGATTAGTTTTCATGTTTTCATGTTTTCTAGTTTAGTTTTAATTTTCAGGAATAAAACACACTCTGGATGGCAAAGGATACAAGGGAAACTTGAACCAGCACACCATGCAGGAAAACAGGGCCATCCGACAAACTTTCTTCATTACAGCAAGTTCAGCACGGGCCGTGTCCGCCCAACACGGCCCCGTGCTGCACAGTCTGCAGAAATCACCCAGTTCAGGTAAACTGGACACGGGCCGTGTTCACCCAACACGCCCCCGTGTCTAGGCTTCTGTTTCTTTTGTCTAACTTTTTGTTACTGGCACATGAACACGGGGCCGTGCCCGGACAACACGGGGCCGTGTCCAGCGCCCAGTAACACAAATTTTTGCTTTTTCACACCTTTTACACATTCAATCAACCTAAAAAAAATATTTTTGGGACACATTGAGGACTATGTGTAATTTAAGTGTGGGGGATGCTAAAACCTTGAATCTTGCAAGTCCTAATAACAAGCCTTACACAAAACTCTATTGGAACCGCTAATCACCCCAAATTTTTTGATATTTTTTTTTACTTGCCTAGGTTTAACTTGGGAATTTCAAATTCTAAAAAGGTTATATTTTTACAAATTTACAACCGATAGCGTCGTGATAAAAAGAACCAACATAAGAAAATTATGAAAAGGCATGACAAGCTTAGTTAAAATTTAATTATATATACTTGATCACATAAAAACCCATTCCCACAAAAGTGAGTTTTGAGCCTTTATTGAGCATACAAATACATATCTTTAAACTAAATGCTCATTTTTCGTTTATTGTGTGAATAGCCGCTTGGTTCTTACAACTCTAGAACTTGCCACGACGATACATTCCCGGACCTTACCAACTTAAACCCGAGTAAGTAAATGATGGAGGCATTAGGACTAACCCTTTTTATTTCTACACCATTATTTTTTTTTTTTACCACCTACCCAAAATCCCCCTAGTTAACCCCCTTGAGCCTAAACCTTTTCATTTCTTAACCCAAACCAAACACCCTTTCACCCACCAAAACCTTTTTATTTTTAACCCTTTGTTTTAGTAACAAGCTCGTTTTTTTCGTATGACTTTCAAAAAAAAATGTTGATGATGAAGCAAAAGAAATAAAAACAAGCAAGTTAATCAAAAATAACTTTGTTTGAATTATAGCTTCATCAAAATAAAACTGCAAAAATAAAAAGTCTTACGAAAAACCGATGCTTTTTACGCTTTTCGCCCTTTTCTACTAACCACTAACCCAACCACCTACCTTTAACCCAAGCCTAACCCTTCACCCAAAAGTCCTCTTGATATTTACAAAGGTATATAGTTAAAAAGGAAGAGAATTGATTGCTTGGCAAGCCTATGGTAGTAGTAAGTTCCATGCCGCTCACGAGTGATTCACTAAAATACATCTTCGGCCGAGTGTTGAGTGATCCCCCGTGAGGTATGTGAACTTGTATATAAATAGAATTTTAAAGAAGCATGTTATGCCCTAATAAGTAATTTATCTTATGAAAAGTTTTAAATAAATCATGACGAATAGGATTGTAAATAAATAAAAATAAAACTTAATAAAGAATCTTGGAAATCCTGACACTATATGACAAGCCCAAAAACCTTCTCTTCTACCCATTCCATTTGGGAGTGTAAAGCCACATTATAAAGAGTTTTGCTTGAGGACAAACAAAGATTCAAGTGTGGGGGTATTTGATGTGTGCAAAATGCAACATATAAATTACATCAATTGTGGCATAAAACTAACCCTTTTTAGTACTAATGTTGGAAAAAGTGTGTTTTTGTCTTCTTTTTGTATTTTCAGGATTAAATGAGCTCAAATTAACAAAAGAAGCAAAAAGGCAGCTAAATCTAACATAAATACAAGAAAAGGAACAAACGTGGCATGCCCGACCTCCCCGAAAGCATCTTCCCAAGCAAAACAAGAGAACAGAAAGCTGAACACGCCCCGTGTTCAGTGAACACAGGGGCGTGCCCAAGTGTCAGCATAAAAGACAAAGTTGTAGAAGCTTCCATCGCCCACCACGGGGCCGTGCTCAGCGGACACGGGGCCGTGGTCAACTATAAGATTCGCAGAATCCAGGCAAATCTTGATAGTACAAATATGCTTCTGCACACGGGGTCGTGCCCATCGGACACGGGGGCGTGGTCAACTAATGCAGACAAAAGCAATTAATGAAGACAGAGAAGGGGATGGACACGGGGCCGTGCCCAATGGACACGGGGCCGTGCCCAATGGACACGGGGCCGTGCCCGAGCTTCTGTTTAGCCTATAAATAGGAGTGCTTGGCTCAAGCTCAAACTATCCCTTGGCACACCACCTCTCTCACACTTCACCAACCACCCACCACCACCATAACACCATCATCCACCACCATTATCCATTGTCCATCATAGAGTATGTGAGTCGTCTCGGGATCCAAGATTGACCGTAAGAGTTCTTGACAATCAAGGCCATGTTTGCCTAAGTCTCTTACATCACTTGGTGAAGACAAAGAGTCTAGTGTAATACTTTTTATTTTTAATCTTTTCGCACTTTTTAATTGGTTATGTATTAATGACTTTAATAACTAGTTTCTTATGTTGAAGGTGATTCTTCCTTATCGTTTGTCCGTGGTGTCTTGGCATTATTTTACTGTCTATATAAAATAAAAGATTTTCACCATTCATATCTCCACGGTCTATATGGAGGTATGTTGGCTACCTAGTCGGGGGTTAAGGGAACGGTTTGGTAAGAGTCTTGCCATTGTTCAGTGTATAGATCCTGCAAAGGACCTGGGTCAAATTTAGTAGGACCTCCTTCAATACTTAACGGTATTGGATGGCGGGGGTCCAAACTCTTTGATCCCCTTATAAGTTAAACTACTATTAAAACTTTAACCCGGCTACTTAGGACTGTATCTCTGCTGACTCAGACTACTTAGCCGAGGGTAACGTCGCCTTCAAAAGAGGGGCCTACCACATTATGCATTAATAACTTAATTAATTATCTTTCAATAATCCAACCCTTTAGGATTGTATCCCTGCTGACTCAAACTACTGGGTTGAGGGTAACGTCACCTCCAAAAGAGGGGCCTACTACAATAACTAAGATAATCTCTTAAATAGTGCAAAAGGGCGGAAATAATCAAAGGTTACACTATACACGAGTCGGAGCCAAGTGATTCATCTTGTCTATCTGTTTTTATTTTTCAGCATTTTAGTTAGTTTTTTATTTTCTTAGTTTAAAACCTTTTTCTAAACTTTTGATTTGATTAGACGTTGAGGATAAACCGGTACTAAAAGCTCTTGTGTCCTTGGACGACCTCGGTATCTTGCCAACACTATACTACGCTCACGATTGGTGCAATTGCCCATATGTTTGTTTAGTGTTAGTAAATATCGCGTTTTATAAATTTAAAACTTGGCTAAAAAGTGTAAAAGGGCTTAAAATATACTTAAACTTATATACACACTTCACACGCATCAACAGTAATCAGAAAATCATTCATCTCATTAATTCAATCTTGCACAGTCGTTAAGCAAAAATTACTGTTTATTATTGTACGGAATACATGGAAAAGTGCCAGTTGTCACAGTTTGAACTTGCTCGCAATATATATATTCAATTCAAGGTCCCATATGATGGATTAAGGCCATCATATTCAAAGTAATCTCAACAAGCACTTCATCTGTTCAGAACCATAGTAGACTTATTTCATCTTCACCTTCATTTAATCACTTGTTTGGTTACGACACCTTGTGGCGGCGTTTTTATTTACTTGAAGCTTGAGCTAATCTTATTTACACACCTGGTGTATGGATTTGTTTATTTTCTATTGGTTCATTATCTCAAAACAGACTTAATACAATTATGTGTTAAGATAAGGGTACATAAATTCATTTTATATTCCGGTGTACCCCTAACGTTTCTTTCGTCATTGATCGAAAATTCTATGATATTCATTTGTTCTTTCATCATCAATTGAAAATCCTATGAGATTTATTTCAAATAAATATCCGAATTCACTTCATTAAACCTTTCATTTGAATACGAACACGGTGAACTTGTTCGGTCACCGTAATTATTGAACTATTTCAATCATTACGACACCTTTCAGCGTCAATATAAACTTGTAGCCTGGGCTAATCATAATTATACAAATCATGCAAAACTACGTATGTATTTTGTTTGACTCATCATTTAAAAGTAGCCTTAATGCAATTATCCATTAAGACAATGATACACTAAAACTCTATTGTATTTCGGTGTATCCTTGCAATTCAATAAATGTCAAAACATTGATTATTCTCATGTCATGGTTTGATAATTGGCAAATTATCTTCGTACTTCTATTTCATTTAATCTTTTTTTATTATAAGTCTTCCTTTGACAGTGAATTCTATTGTTTCTAAAAGTCATTCACAACTTGTAAACATTCGATTTAGATATCTAGTGATCATAAATCTCTTTTGGCTTGAACCTAGTCACCTTGGAAATTATATCATTTCACCTCATTCATTTGACATTGATTTCTGAAACTAATTCAGTTGAACAATTGAATTCCAATTGTTGTATGATATCCTCGTATTCATGTCTGGATTCTATGTCATTTACCTTAATACTATTCGTATTGACTAAAACGTGACATAACCCTAAAGGAGACACCGTAGACCAAATCTCGAGGACGAGATTTAAAACAAGGTAGGGAGAATGTAATAACACCCAAAAACACCTTATAAAGACCCCTGATCGCAACCTCGGACTTGTACGACACGAACCAAGATGAAAAACAAAGAATCTTGAAACTGGACTCTCAGGAGACACGTGGGGGGGGGGGGTACTCCTAAATCTTTCACGACACGCGGGGGAGTACCAATACGTGTTTATCTCAAACGCAACACGTGGCAGAGCTATATACACAACGTAGCCTGTCTAGGCAAAATGGGTCACTCAGGCGACAAGCGAAAGGAATCCCTGTTCCTGTCGCGACGCGCGGGAGCGAACCATTTTGGCTATAAATAGCTTGGCTTGGGACTTAAGCTTCTGCACAACTTCGACGTCTTTTTGACGAATTCGGCTCTTGTTCTGCTCTTTCTTTGCACAACACCCCTTTCTAAACTTCAAAACTCTGCCCCGTTGTAAGTGTTTTAACCCTTGATCACTGATTCGATACCTTGTCCGATCGATCCTGAACCCAGCAACGGATGTCAAGGTATTACCTGAATAAGGCTATACTTTGTTAACTACGTTGGGGTTTTGATCTCGTGATGTATCGTTAAAGTTTGAGTTGGGTTATTACACTAACACGTGTGCATTGTATATTTTATTAGGAACTCAGGAATCATACCAAGAAATATTACCAGGAGGCTTTTAGTTAAACCCTAAAGTTACAAAGTGAGTCGTTCTTCTTTTTCTCACATTATTGTGAGTCATTATCTCTTTTTATCAAATTGCTTTACAAAATCCTAAATGTTTTTAGTTATACTTACATTGATTAAGTCTTTGTATTCTACAATTACTGCCGATATGTGGGGTTTTGTATACATTACTTGATAACCTTCACCGTTGGACAATTGGTTAGCCAATGGGTGATATGACCATAGTCACAGATCCGTCGAGTGACAAATACTTTGGAGTTTTTGTTAGATATAAACATTGTAATTCCCTTTGATACTGTGAAGTTATAACAATGTGTCTTTTTATAAAATAGAATGAACTCACCAGTATTTTTCGCTGATAAAATGTTTTCAAACGCGTTTTAGGTAACTTACTGTAAAAGCAATAGAAGCCTGCTATGGAGCACTGAAGGCTTAAATAAAGTGGTTATAATTACCTGAATAAAAGAAGAAATTTATGTTTTATCAATTAGGGTTTATCCCTATAAAAACATTTGAATGAAATATGGGTTTTAGCCCACTCGTTTAGTATTAAAAGTTTGGTGTTTGACAAACTCTGAAATTATTTCCTAACCACGATCCTGATGAAAAATTTTCCGCTGCGTATTTAATAAACACCGGTACCACTTGTCTGGTTCACGGCTCCCACTCCCAGGGTGGGGTCGGGGGATGTGACAGAGCATCTTAGCAGCGGGCTAGAGGACCTCCATTTTGTGGTGATGGTGGCTGGATTTGGTGGTGGTGGTGGAGGACGTTGGTTGAAGAGAAAAGAGAGAAAGAGGGAAAGATATGGCTAAGAGAAAGATAATAGGGTTTTATGTGTAAACAAATGAGTCAGATTACGGATCTACCCTCATGTGCAAGGCACATGACCAGACTTAACTTAAATTTTTAATCTGGTTAGTGCTAAAGGACGAAAGGTGTAACGAGTTTTTCAAATACAGGATTATAACTGTAATTATTAAAGCTAAAGGTTATCCGTTGCAATTTAATACAAACATAAAGAACGAAAAATGTAATTTACCCTAACATATTTAAACAAGTTAGACATGTATTAGATTATGGGGTATGGGGCGGGGGTTGGGGCGTGGGTTGGCTGAAAACGCCCAAGCCACCACCCCGGGTAGGCTTGGGTTTGGGCGTGGCCCAAGGGGCGGGAGTTTAAAGCCGGGCGTGGGGCATGCTAGCGATCCTATGTGTCCGGCTCCTATTCGCTTGTTGGCTAGGCCATAGCGGGCTACATTTAAAATTCAAATTATAACCGTTTGGCCAAGCCAAGCGGTTCACCCACCCAACAGTCAACATCGCTATATATATTAACCCCCAACCTCACCGGCTGTCCACCGCTACCCCAACCCAAACACACTTGATCGAACCCGCTACCCACACACACTTGATCGATGGCCTCTTGGACACACGAGGAAGAGCTAGCTCTTGTCACGAGCGTCGTTGATGCAATGAAGGGCCGCCAACCTGGTGAGACCCGTTACTGCCCGGAAGCTTTTGCTAGCTACCGGCATAACGTCGGAAACGACCGACACAATTTAAACGCGTGCCAACACAAATGGCGCGAGCTAAGACCGAAGCTCGATCGGTTCAAAGCCTACTACGACAGCGTCCCGGGCGGGGAGATAAGCCACGACGACCGAATTGCCCCACGTGTCAACCCATGCCCCCAACCCCCGCCCCACCATACCCCACGGTCTTAGAATATAATTTAATTTACCCTCATATGATAAATGTAAGTGTTTGTTGACATATATATGTATTACACCCTAACATAGACATGTGGTATAAATATAACGAAGGATTCGACTCAACCCAAAAATGGTCAAACTGCCAACATTGTATTTTAAAAAGTTTCGTCCTAGATTTATATGTCGTCAATCAAGAATCGTTAAATCCTCATCATGTACTTGCCATGTGAGGCTATTTTGATCATTTGCCTTCAAAACATGTGAAGCTATTTTGTTGTGTTAAAAGTACTACCTTAAAATGTTTATATGCTTTATCCGATAGAGATCATATTATTTAATAAAAAATAAGATTTCTACATCACATTTTGACTACAAAGTCAAAGAAAGTCAATTTGTAGGTTAATCTTGACTAAACTTAATGTTGGTTAATAGACTTAAACTAGAAATTAAAGTGGGTATGATGAAATTTTTCCATACCAAATCACTGAGATTTTTTTTTGAATAAATAGGCTGACTAAGTCAAAATATTTTTCATGTTTGCAAATTCTTTTTTTTTTTGAATAAATAGGCTGACAGTCAAAATATTTTTCATGTTTGCAAATTCGTTCATAAGAGTTATTGAGAGAATAACCAACGAATTATAGAGAGGAAAAGACAGGATTAAACTTGCTCCAATGGTGGACCCAGAAATTATTTGTTGGGGGTGTGGATGAGTGGTTCAAGCATATTTTCAGGGGGTGCGGTCGGTTTTTTGCCTAAAAAATACACTAAATTTCTTTTTCAAGGGGTGCGCCCGCCCACCCTGGGCTTCACCTAGGTCCGCCCTTGACTTGCTCACTCCCATAATAAGCTTCGATGGGCATAACTTTCTTCATTTGAAGGATATTTCAGTATTTCATGTTGAAGGAGAGTTACACGTTAATATTGTTGAATTTTGAGTAAACTTTTATGGCAAAACATACAATAAAAATTAATATAACGTGTTTATCATTTATATTTTTATCACGTTTATTATGGTTATACGTTATTTAGTTTTATTTTATAGAAGTTTATGTTTATTTTCTTGAATATTATATGAATGTTCTTGCAGTTCTGAAAACAAAATTTGAGATTCTTTGAATTTGAAAAATACTCACATATAAACGCAAAATCCCTAAAGTTAAATAAACAAAACACAAAAATAGAATCTGATTCAAAGAAACAAGACATAACTAACCAAATCTAACATAGACACGTGATCGTATACTAATCAAATTGAATATTGTTAGCAAGTTCTCTAGAATGATTATATGTTTATTCGTTTAATGATGACAAATACCTAGAATACATAGAAGGTATAAGACAAAGCTGGTTGAGTATGGAAGCAGAATAAAATATTACACACGATATATCATATACCTAACATATGATATCACACTGAGGGTGTGAATTTATGACGAATTTAACACGATATTTAGGGGTTTGGGTTTAGTCTAAACATGGTCAGGTCAGTTTCAGGTCGAATTATTGAGCACATTTAATGAAACGGATTGTGTTGTGTCAAACTGACATGTATGCATGCTGGTTGACCAGTTTAATCCATTTATTTAATTCTTAAAAGTATTTATGTAACAATAATTCCTTAAAAAACAGATGTTAATATGTTATAATTTTAAAGCTATAATATGCAACAAAATGAATAAAATTCTTATTTTGGGTTAAACAGGTCATGTTCGTGTCAACCCATGTGTATTGTGTTCGTGTGCATAACATGATTTTCGGCTTTGTGTTGGGTTCAACCTACCAACCCGCAAACACGCCCCGTTTAGGCTATCCGCTATGGATTCATGCCCTTTATTAATCAACGTCACTGTCACATTACCACACCACTTTCCTTCACTTTTTTCACTAACCCTACTATGGTTCCCCCCCCCCCCCCCCCCCCCCCCCCCACTACCCCTATTAAAATCTGAAAAAGTAAACAGATCATCTCATTGGTTGATGGGCATGGCCCCCACTACCTTGTCCTTCTCTCACGCCGTTACCACCTCCATGATGCCCCCCTCCCATGCCCCAAACCCGCCCCCTCCGCCGATGAGCCCCACCCCACCACGCCAACCGCCATGCCACCTGGACCCGGGCGTTAGCCCATAGCGGGTGGTCTTATCAGCCTATATGACTAAGGGGAGGCAGGGTGGGAGATTTTTCTCCCGTGATGAGCATGTTCCACGCGTGGAACTCAACGACTTCCCACCGCCACCGTAAAGTTCAACGCGTGATAGACCATGTTCCGTGAAAAACATAACGCGTGATAAAGGTTTGAGTGATGGAACATGTGAGGGGGTGTGGGGGTTTATTGTTGGGTGTTGTGAGTGATACCATTGCCACTAAAAAAGATTGTGAGTGATGGAAAAATGGTTGATGACATGGCGGAACTTGATTGGGTGTTGTGAGTGAGTGATGAGTGATGACCACCCCCACCCCATGTTGTATATGTATCAACAGACATGACATGCCGCGTCACTTGTGAAGAATACATTATACATTCTTACCCAGAAAACTAAAAAATCTTGTTTTAATCGAATAATAAACTTATAACCCGTTTTAAACGTACTTACACGATCAAGCAAGGACCGTCTTGTGCTCTGTTATATATAATAACACGAAAGGGTACATTCTTGATATATAGATAATACAACACATTCACAAGAGCACAAGCCTGCATATCTGCTAAATGAACAAATAAAATACCATTAAACAGAAGGAAAGTACTTGGAAAGACCATATGGAAGTGAATAAAATTCTGCACTTCTAACATCCCTTTCAAAGTACTTAAACTTTCCCCACCAATGTCTCCCACCATCTGTTCTGACATCTTTGTGGTTGTATCCGAGAGTCCGGTCAAGAAACATACCAACGATGGCTGCTACTGTTGGCGGAGATGTAAATATCACCAGCATTAGTTCGTTGAACTGTGTAAAAACAGAATGACGTAAATATTAAAAAACGGAAAAAATAATCATGAAAAATGGTTGCGGAAAATATTTGTACGTACCCAAGTGGATCTACTGCGAACAGGGCCATTTCCAGTTGTTACCACATAGTCGTTGAAGTATTGTGGGACGGAAAGACCCATGAAGAGTGAGAAACCAAGTATGAACTTTGTTCGGTAACTGTTAAGGTTGCAGTATTGAAGTAATCCTAAACCAGCAGAAGCTGCTCAAAACCAAAATCAATAAATAAAGTTATGTAATTATTTGTTTTGCCACGTCGTCTGCTGCAGATTTCGTTGGACAGAGGGGTTATTAAAGGTTAAGATTTATTGTACTTACACATGTAGGCAAACAAGACACAGTATAGAGCTCCAATGATCGGCAAAGGTATAGACGCAATGATCGCTCCAAATTTTCCTGGTTAAAATAATCAATAAAAAATTTGAGAAAAAAAATACAACTGATTTGCTAGTTATATTACAGGAGCAGAACACACCTAAGATGGAAAATAAGAACATGAATCCTGCAGACATCTGAATCACTCTTCTGCTTCCCACTTTAGTGACAGCTAAAAGACCGACATTTTCACTATAAAAAACACCACAAAAAGACACCGGTAATGAACAAAAGTGAAAGAAACCGAGGTTATTATTAGACATATGTGTGTGTTTTGAGTTGATTTTATACACTGATGCAGATGAGCCGATTCCTGTGCCCCATAATCCATCCATCAAGATACCAAGTCCCTGTAAGATTTCGTCCAAAGTGATCAAACACGTTTGTAATAGAGCATCTTTAGATATGACATAAAATGAGTGATAATATTATCGCTTCTCACCAGCCAAGCAGCTCCGCGACTTAAAACAGAAGATGGTACATGTGTAGCACTCCCATATCTCGCGGCTGCAATGAACGTGCCTGTCGACTGTAAACAAGATTATTTTTTTAAACGAAACTGAGGGACGCATAGCTGAATCTCAGTGGATCGTGATAGTAAGGCCACTCTACCACATACAATACGTCAATACCTTGTCATGTATTTAAATGAATGTAAACATGATTATAGATTAAGATTTATGAAATGAGTACGTCAATACCTTGTCATGTATTTAAATGAATGTAAACATGATTATAGATTAAGATTTATGAAATGGGATTGATGAACGCGGTTCACTAATTAGTAGTTAAATATATACAAACCTCGATAAGAGACACAAAAGCAGCTGCTAGCATTACAAAGGCTTCCCCAGCATGAACAGTGGGTTGACCCCATTGGAAAGGGTAAGGAAACTTGAGCCTGCATAACCATGTTACTCATCAAAAAGTCAACATAAGTCCTTGAGGAAAGTCAACTATGGCATTAATGATGATGTGGCTCACCATGAAGCACCGCTTACAAGACCAGAGCGGTCCACACGACAGCTGAACTGAGTGTTGAGTGGTCTATTTTTATATGCACCGGCTGCTGTTAGAAGGGATGCATATGCCCATACAGTTGATACAGAGATTAGGACTGCAAACCGGTCAAGCCACTTTGATTTAAACCAGTAAGGAACATACTGCAAAATCCATTAATGCTATAATCAAGCAAAGTTCATTCATGAATTAAGATAACGAAATGGCGGTATTAGACTGACCTGGGAAAATAAAACTAGTAGAATTAACTCAGGAAGCCCGATCTCAATGCATTGGGCCAACTACAAAATGCATGCAGGGTTTAGCATTTAGCGTTTAAAATAGAGTAAAGGAAGCATTTTGATTACCAGAGGAAATCCTTGAGCGTAGAGACCAACTCCGACAAGCGTTACTAGAGGAACCGCAGATAGAGGGCTTAGATACCTGCACCCAGCAAACAGTATCGAACAATTTGGTTTACAGTTTATACTCGAAACCAGTTGGAACAAACCAAACCAGATGGTAGGATTCTAAAAAAAGAACCTGACAACAATTCTCCAGATACCAAGAAACCCCAACAAGATTGGAAGAAGTGAAGAAATCATAAGTGCTCCTTGCATTCCTCTCATTGTATGACGAAACCTCTGCAAAACCAAATCTTTGTTGTACCATGATTGTTCATATAAAAGCCAACAAACTCAAGAACAAAGTAACCAGTGAGGATCATACGTCAACCGGATTAAGGTAAATACTATAACGATTTTGTAAAGCGACGAAGAGCATAGGAACGACGAATCTAAACGATCCTCCGATCACCACGGGTAGCCGAGTCCCGAACAATGTTTGTAACAATGTGTTACATCCGGACACAAACAACATTGTTTGTATCAAACGAGCTTTCTCAACCTGCACATTGAATAAATTGTATGAAAAAAAAAAAATAATAATAATAATAATTTCAAACTAACTGAATTTAGTTGCTTACATTGCTGCCACCCATTGGAGGAACTATGATGGAAGATATAATAACAATGGTCCCAAGCATCACTAAATAATGTTGAAAAGCAAGAATAACGGCTTCGGCTACATATATTAAAGTTCAAATATAAACCATATGTTATATGCTTACTACATTAAAAAAAATAATAATAAACTACTTTTTTGACATACCCCAAGGAGGGTTACTATTAACACAAAACTCGACTCCGGGAAACTGATCTTTCACCGGATGTGGGGCGAATTTATCGTCTTTTGATCCTGTCATTTTGTATACGCGTGTTCTTGAGTCAAACTTGAGCTCGACTGAGCAAAGTTATGAAGTTAAGATGTAACGCGCTTGGTTTGAGAGCGCACACGCGCTATACTGATGTATTCAACGGGTATTTATAACATGATAGAGAAGAAGTTGCAAAATGGTGGAAGATTGAATGGGGAATAAATTGAAAGTTTTATGGTGACATATGATTTTAAATCAGGTGTGGTGTGGTTGAAGTTAGGATGGAATTTTGTGTTTAGATAACAACCTAATCTTACCAACAATTTATGACCTTCTTATAGTAAAACATTAGGTTATCAAACCATTTATGACCTCATAGTAAAACATTAGGTTATCAAACCATATTTTAATAATTATTTTCAAGACTTGAAGTTTGAGTAAAATTATGATTCTAAGACTTTGTATCATTAGTTTCTTTCATAGGTTATATATCATTAAATCTATTGGTTGATGTTTTTGTATGAATTGAAAAGACTACCATAGTGGTGTCCTGGTATAACTTTCTTCAAACGTGAGTTACGTATGTTTCGTGAAAATATTCAAGTTAGTTGGTATTTTTCATATTTAATTTGGAGTAAACTGTTGAAATGGTCCTTGTGCGGTTTGATCACTTTTGTCACTTTAGTCCAAAACTCAAATATTTTGAATCTGAGTTCCTGTTATTTCAATTTTGTTGTCATTTTGGATGAAAATGTCAACAAAATTAAAATCACAGGGACCCAGATTCAAAAGATTTGAGTTTTGGACTAAAGTAGCAAAAGTGACCAAACCTCAGGGACCATTTTGACAGTTTACTCTTTAATTTATGAACAAGTAGTTGTATTAAATTTTGTCGATTGTAGTTCTAAATCGGGTCTTCTTAGGAAGTGGTAGTGGTCTGGTGACGTTTCAGGCTATCCATAATTTCTAGTTCTTGGCCAAGAACAGTCCTCCAAAATAGATGTCAAAAACAACCTTTACAATGTTAAAAATGGATGATGTGATGTTTTTTTTGGCTAAAACGCTCAAAACCCACTCATTACAGGTATTCTAAAACATAAATAAACTTGTTGAGTCTGAAAATACAAATAAAACTTCAAAACATATATTTTAATTATAACATTATCATAGTTAACTAAAAATACATGTTATTTATGAAACATGTGTAAGATTGGGCTCAGCGTCTGATATAAGCAATTTGTCAACAACCTTAGAAATATTACAAGCTTAATCTCTATCTGCTAATCTCCTACGAACTAGTTATCATAATCCAACAACATGGGTTTGCTATATTGAAGAGACCAATGGTTAACCGGGAAGGTTAATTCACTGGTCTCTTCATATATGAAACTAAACATCATACACATTGAGTGAAACGTTGTATCAATACAAAGTGTTAAATACATCATACACACTGAGTGAAACGTTTTATCAACACAAGTGTTAAATACTCATTAATTATTATATCTCAATATAATTTCAATGAATCATAAGGGTGAAGAGGGTGCATGCCTAACCCCTTTAGTCAAAGTTTTCCTCCATCCAATTGAATTGTGTCATCTAATTTGCCTAAACTTTTTGCCTATTACCCAAAAATCACAAGAGGTGCATGCCTAATTTGAGATTAGGCAAACCAATTTTTTTTAAACTTAATAAAAGTACATTACATTAACTTAAAAATAAAAAAAAAACATTACACTAAATTAAAAATAAAATAAAATAACATTACAATAATTAAATAAATTAACTACTCTTCGTCGGAATCCACCAATAGGTGTGTAAATCTATTCTTCCGAGATGCTCAACGAGATCATGTTTTAGTCTCAAATGCTTATCTTCATCCATAAGCTCGTCTAAGACACTGTCATCGAGTGCGGACTCAACTGGAGGATCCCGAATGTGTACTGGTGTTATCGCGTTTCCGTCGTCTTTTAAAATCATGTTATGTAAAATAATACACGTATACACGACGGATCTAAGTTTATAAAAAAAACATTTTTTTTTATTTTCTAAACGGTAATATTACCGTTCACATGCTCCAACGGTCAAAAATGCACCAACATTCCATTTCAAGTCGGCAAACATTCACCGATTTTTGGAGTCTTCGGCGCGGCAAATGGGGTGGCGGCGGTTTTGCCTATCGGCAAACACTATGCCCAAGACATTTGCCTAACCCACCCTAACCCACCCTGTATGCCCTAAGCATTGTCATGTTAAAAAAAATCTTAAGTAAATTATAATTTTCGTCCTTTATGTTTTATCGAATTTTCAGTTGATTTTATTTACCTTTAAAAATGTCGGAAAACATACTTTATGTTTAAAATATGTTACACTTCACGCCCTTTCCACTAACGGACGTCAAATTTTCAGTTAAATCTAGTCACAAAAATGTCGTTTAGTCTTTTTTACCCATTTATTTAAAAATATTATAATAAATAAAGCAAAAAAAACTTAATATATATTTTGTTATCTTCTTTCTTTTTCTAACCTACCCCCCCCCCCTCTTTCCAAGCCCACCACCATCAACCCACAATACCACCACCTGGCATGTCACATCCCAACCGATGGCGGAAACATCGGGATGATACGAACAAATCGCTCAAAGCGTCATAACACTATTATGACAATATAATTTAAATTAAATTTCATAAAAATACTAAAATGTCATACAAGATTCAAACATGAACAAAATTGTTTCAAACATAACATCAAATAATCGTTTATTCTAGGTGTGTTTCTAAGTCCACCTAAATCTCGTTTCTTCACTAGCATCATCTCGTCTATCAACCTGCAACATGTATTAAAATATGATCAACAAAAAGTTGACGAGTATACAAGTTTGATACATAGCATAAAATAGGATAAAAATGTTTATCTAGCTCATACCCAACATGAATAACATAATGCAAGTTACTAATATGCTGAAACGGTGTAAGCTATATGTTCAAACCCGAGTTTACAAGGCAAATTTGCCTTTCCCTGAGACTAATGGGAGGTTAACATGTTTGACTTAACAATACCCCAAGACTAATGGGCGGTGCGTCAATCCTATAGCGCTATAATTGTTAAGATAGGCTAGCAAAGTTCATAAGCATATATACACATAAAAGTTTACATAGCATATGAGATTAACAAGCATCAAATTGTTTCATGTTTAAACGTGGATAGAATGTGATTAAAATAAGTTTCAAGTGTTGCGTGTTTTTGTATAGAATACATGTTGCACCCAAAGTGTTTAAAAGTAAAAATGGGATCGAGTATACTCACGGTTTTGCAAGCTTCCACTTGTTAATCCGTGAAGAGTTTGTTGGTTGATTTAGGATGGAACGCCGAGTCCTTCTACATGAGGAAACATAGGTGTATGAGTATTGGATGTTAACGGAGGAGTAGGAATTCGCGCTTTAAAGTATATGGAAAGTAACATATGAGAAAAATAACCATCTAGCACCTAGTACTCGTTCTTGACACTATGAAACCCATAGGGGTTTGAATGTTTTCATGGGTTAAAGTACCCATTAGAATCGTAACGAGAACTAAGTCCTTAGATGATGTAACTTAGTATTTTGACAAATAAACATTAGGTTATCATCAAAGATTCAGCTACTATAGGTTTTATATATTCTATATAGTATATATTATAAGTTCTAGTCCATCAAGTATAACAAGGTTATCATAGAAGTCATGCATGAGGTTGGAAGATAAATCTTCCATTTTGGAACCTCTTTTGTATTCACCAATTCACAAGTTGTCATAAGACAACAAGGATGGTCATGAATGTACAATAAGGAAATGAATACACACTAGCTAACAAGGAAAACATCAAGTGATGTGTGGATTTGTAAGTAGGATAACCCAAGCTATCCAAATAATCACACTTATTCAAGTTCAAGACTTGTTCATCACTTGTGGGTTAAAACCCTTTTAAAACAGAAAGTTTTTGAGGATTAAACCTATGGATTTATATGTTACAACCTTGTTTTTAAGCACACATAATCATAGTCTTGATTAGTGGCATAAGGACATAGGAATGCATGAAGAAATCACAAGTTTAAACATGTTTATCAAAGTGTTTGTACAAAACAGAAACTTTCTTGCACTTTTAACCTTATTTGGTTTATGTTCCAGACTTGGTTTTCCATGGAAAACCTGTGGAAACATACCTAAGGTTGTTCTAAGTGCTAAGAAGAAAGAATGAATGAAAAAGATGGAGTATAAGTGAAGTTATGCTCACTTTTGTAACTTGGTATGATTCTGCCTTTTGCTACTGTTTTGCAACTAATTTGGAGTGTTTGAGAGTGAGATTAGTGAGTTTGTAAAGTGGGAGAAGTGTGGGAATGAGTTGGGTTTTGTAGGGAATGATTAGGTTAAGTGGTTGAGTGTAATCAATGCAAGAAACACACTAAACTAGCACAAAATGGACCAATAATCGCGGCTGTTAAACAATTCTGCGGATCAGACGTCCTCGCGGGGCGCGACCCATGTGGGGGTGCGAGTCGCGGGCCGCGAGCCAGCCCAGGTTGGTGATTTCTTTGATATTTTTACACTTTTAACCCCCATACTTTCATATTTTAGGATTTTAGGGTGTTTTATGTATAAAGGGCCATGTATAAGGGTTTGTAATGTAATTAAAGCATAAAAATAAATATAAAACAAGTATAAATAAGTATGGATGTCGAGAATATGTATCGTATTTGCATGAATTGAGCATGTATGACAAGTTTAACACGTTTTTCATGAATCATGGATAAAGTATCACATGTATGATTAATCCGAACGTATGAACATGTATGAAATATGTAGAACATGAATTTAAAGAAATACGAATTTTCATTTATGATCCAAGTCTCAGAATTTACAACAATTATAATGAAAAGACGATTACAAGAATACAAGATTTCCAAAAATAGAAATACAAGCAACGCTTTCTAATTATGGAAAGTACGAAGAAGCAGGGTGTTACATGTCACCCCCACATAACTAGAAACTAAATACCCCCATCATCAACCTCTCCCATCGCAACCCCCCCCCATGTCGTCAACTTCTCCTACCACACCACCCCCACCATCTGAACCTTACCACCGCAACACCACCTCTAATACCGCCTCACTTACGATGTAGAATGTGTGTGTAGAGCTCGAACTAATGTAGATATGTCGCAACCCTAGATCCCTTATCTGTCCCGGGAATGGGCGGACGCGAACTCAGAGTTTCGGTGGTATCCCAGTTTAATCAAGAAACATTTTATCAATTAAAACAGTATTGAGAGCGATCACATTGTTTATTTCTACACAATTACTCATTCAGTACTGTCAATCCTGACTTGTGGGTCATATTACACATTGGCTAACTCGTTGTCCAATGGTAACGTACTGTCATCCCCGACTTACTACTCGCGGTAGTAAATTTTGTATACAAAACCCCAACATACCGGCAGTAATTGAAGAACTACGAAGACTCAATCACCGCTTAATCACATTGTAAAACAATTAAGGTTTTGTAGAATATTACAAAAAGGTTAACAAAAAGAGGATAAACTCACTTTGCTATCTTAGATTTCGCGTAAGGGTTTCCTGGGAATAATCTATAATTTTCACAAATGTACATAGGTTAGTATCATAACCTTTTGAAAATATTAACGATACCCTCCCCGAGACGGCATTCCAACAACTACGTCGGGCAAAACCATGACAGTTGTTACGGAACCCTAAATCAATCGGGCAGCGTATCTATTACGAAACTGGGGTTATAATACTTACAACGGAGCAGAACCTCGCTAATTAGGGGGATATAATACCCGCGTATTACTTCTACTACTTCAGAATTTGTTTAGAAAGAAAAGAAATGAGCGAGTTCAACTGAGATCCGATGCGTTCTATTTATAGGTGCTGATTCTGTCTTTCTCGCGGCCCACGTAAAACAAGAGAAGGGCCTACATGGCCCGCGTGGCTTAGGGGTCTAAGCGTAGCTGATCCGGGTCATGACTAGGTTCAACACGTTGCACGACACGTGTCAACACCGGGCTGCGCCACTATCTTGATCTTACGCGGCCCGCGTAAATGTAAGCTAAGGCTTACGCGGCCCGCCTAAGCTTAAAGATCAACGAAATCAGGTTCTAGCCATTATACTGCCCGCGTAAGGTTTGGGGTGGGTCTACGCGGCCCGCCTCAGCCCTAGATTTAAACTTTTATTTATTTTAAATACTATTTAATGTATTTCGGGCTCGGTTTTCACATACGGGTTGTGTTTAAAGACATATAAGGGTATTTTAAAATATACTAAAGTGTCGGAAATATTATGAGAGTGTCTGTTTTACTGAGGGTTGTTACATTCTCCCCACCTTGTTTTAGAGCTCGTCCTCGAGATCTACTGGAACAAATGCGGATATTTCTTTTGCATTTCAGACTCAAGCTCCCATGTGTACTCAGGTCCTCTTTTGGAGTCCCACTTTACTTTGACCAGAACTAACCTCTTGTGCTTGAGATTTTTGACTTTCATGTCTTCAATTTGTAGAGGCCTTTCTATAAACTTAAGTTGTTCATTTACCTCTATATCTTTAATAGGTACTATCAGTGATTCATCAGTTAAACATTTCTTGAGATTAGATACATGAAACACATCATGTATTCCTGCCATTTCCTCTGGCAGTTGTAGCTGATAGGCTACAGGTCCTATTCTTCTAATAATCTCAAAAGGTCCAACATACCTGGGACTTAGCTTTACCCGTTTGATGAATCTTACTACTCCTTTCCAATGAGAGACTTTCAACAATACTTTATCTCCTACTTGAAATTCCAATGGCTTGCGTCGGTTATCAGCATAACTCTTCTGTCGATCACGTGCTGCTTTCAGTCGTTCCTTGACTTGAATAATCTTATCAGTTGTTTCTTGCACTATCTCAGGTCCAGATAGTTGCTTTTCCCCAATTTATGCCCAACAGACTGGGGTTCGGCATTTTCGTCCATAAAGTGCTTCGAATGGTGCAACATTGATACTTGTGTGATAACTGTTATTATAAGAAAAATCTATTAAAGGTAAGTGATCGTCCTAATTACCTCCGAAATCAATTACACAGGCTCTAAGCATGTCTTCCATTGTCTGAATTGTTCTTTCGCTTTGTCCATCCGTTTGAGGATGATAAGCTGTGCTCAATTTTAACTTGGTTCCCATTGCCTTTTGGAAACTTGACAAAAAATGAGAGGTAAATCGGCTATCTCTATCAGAAACAATTGATAAAGGAATGCCATGTAAAGAAACAATTTCATTTACATACAACTTAGCTAACTGTTCCATACTGAAAGTTTCTTTCATTGGTAGGAAATGAGCTGACTTGGTTAGCCTATCTACAATCACCCAGATTATATCATTTCCTTTCTTAGTTTTGGGTAATTTAGTAACAAAATTCATTGTTATCAATTCCCATTTCCACACTGGCATTTCTAATTGTTGTAACAAGCCTGAGGGTTTCTGGTGTTCAGCTTTGACTTGTGAACAAGTTAAACATTTAGAAACATAGGCTGCTATGTCCTTTTTTCATTCCTATCCACCGGAAATTTTTCCTTAAATCCTGGTACATTTTATCATTTCCTGGATGCATCGTATACTTAGATTTATGGGCTTCTTCTAATATACGATTACGTAGGTTTCCTAATTTAGGTATCCATATTCTCTTTTCATGGAATCTCCAAATTCCATCGGTTCCTTGTTCTAATTCTTTTTGCTTACCTTTTAATTTTTCAGTATCATCCTTGATTACTGATTCTTGTGCTATTCTAATTTGCTCATTTAAATCTACTTGTAGATTTAATTTGAGATAACGTACCCTTTTTGGCTTTTCATGATACTTTCGGCTTAAAGCATCTGCCACTACATTTGCTTTTCCTTCATGATACTGGATATCACAATTATAGTCACTAAGCATCTCCATCCAGTGTCTTTGTCTCATATTTAATTCCTTTTGCTTGAAAATATACCTTAAACTCTTATGATCAGTGAATATGGTAAACTTACTACCATAAAGGTAATGTCTCCAAATTTTAAGAGAAAAAATTATAGCTCCTAATTCTAAATCATGGGTTGAATAATTCTCTTCATGATTCTTAAGTTGTCTAGATGCATAGGCTATAACCTTTTGTCGTTGCATTAATACACATCCATAACCTAATTTGGAAGCGTCACAATAGACTACAAAGTCTTCAGTTCCTTCTGGTAATGCTAGTATGGGTGTATTAGTTAATCTTTGCTTAAGAATTCTAAATGCTTCTTCTTGTTTAATCCCCATTCAAACTTAACAGATTTACAGGTCAACTTAGTTAAGGGAATGGCTATTCTAGAAAAATCTTGGATAAATCTTCTATAATAACTGGCCAAACCTAAGAAACTTCTAACCTCGGTTGGTGATTCAGGGGTTTTCCATTTAGTAATTGCTTCGATCTTTGTGGGATCCACATGAATTCCTTCATGGTTAACTAAATGTCCAAGAAACTGTACCTGTTCTAACCAAAATTCGCACTTAGAAAATTTAGCATAAAGCTTTTCCTTTCTTAATAAACTTAAAAGTGCGTGCAAATGCTTTGCATGGTCTTCTTTATTCTTAGAGTAAATGAGAATATCATCTATGAAGACAATTATGAATTTATCCAAATATGGCTTACATATTCGGTTCATCATGTCCATAAATGCAGCTGGGGCATTGGTTAAACCAAATGGCATGACAGTAAATTCATAATGGCCATACCTTGTTCTGAATGCGGTCTTAGGAATGTCCTCTTCCTGTACCTTTAATTGATGATATCCTGACCTTAAATCGATTTTAGAGAAAAATCGAGCTCCTTGTAGGTGATCAAACAGATCATCGATTCTTGGTAATGGGTATCGATTCTTAATCGTGACCTTGTTTAATTCACGGTAGTCAATGCACATACGCATTGATCCGTCCTTCTTTTTAACGAACAGTATCGGTGCTCCCCATGGTGACGAACTTGGTTGTATAAATCCTTTCTCCAACAATTCGTCCAATTGTTTCTTTAATTCTTGCATTTCTGCAGGAGCCAAACGGTAAGGTGCCTTGGCAATTGGTGCCGTTCCTGGTATTAAATGGATCCTGAATTCAACTTCTCTATCTGGAGGTTGCCCTAGCAATTGTTCTGGAAATACATCTAAAAACTGAGATACTACTGGAATATCCTTTAAATCCTTTCCTTTAGTGTTAGTGATTATGGAAATCAAATACACTAATGATCCTTTTATTATATAACTTGCAGTTTTCATCACAGAGATAAATTTTGTAGATCTGGATGGTTTATCTCCTTTTATTGTGATCGTTTTACCTTTTGGTGAATTTACTTGAATTGACTTTTGATCACATAAAATACTGGCTTTATTGGCTATTAACTAATCCATTCCTAAAACAACATCGAATCCTGCCAGATTCATGAGATAAAGGTTTGCAATAAATTTCTGATTTAAAATTTCTATTCTTGCTCCCTGCAATATTTCAGAAATCCTAACGGTTTCTCCATTAGTTGTCTCTACTAGACATTCTTGTGGTAGTTTAGTTAATGAATGATTTAGAAATTTGCAAAATGATGTATTAATAAAACTTTGGTTTGCACCAGAGTAAAATAATACTTTAGCAAAAATATCATTAACTAAAAACGTACCAACTATGACATCTGGAATCATCTTAGCTTCATCTACAGTCAGAACAAACGCTCTAGCATTTTGAGTATTCTTGTTGTTTGTAGTTGGAGCTAATTTTGGACAATTAAGCTTGATATGACCTTGTTCTCCGCAGTTGTAACATATCATGTTGTTAGCTTTCTTCCTGCAATTTTCTTCCTTGTGTCCCGATATTTTGCAAAAGTTAAAGTATAAGGAGCATTTTCCTGATTGTTTTCTTTTGCAATTCTTACAGTAAGGTGCATAGGTAGAACCTATATTTCTCCCACGATTAGAATTTCCAGAACGAAATTCTTGTGTGAGCTTCTGGGTTAGGTTCCTTCTTTAATCCTCTTCTCGGGTACGGACTAATTCATCTGTCAAGGTATTTGCTACTTCTACAGCTTCTTCTATGGTTTGAGGTCTAGCTGCCTTGACTACGTGTCTTATTTCCCCAATTAATCCCCAAATATAACGGGAGATTAACACTGGTTCGGGTGAAGCAAGAGTTGGCACTATTCTAGCATATTCGAAGAATATTTTAGTGTATCCCTTACTATCCACACCACTCAT
The DNA here is from genome assembly GCA_030545235.1 of Helianthus tuberosus. Taxonomy (NCBI): domain Eukaryota; kingdom Viridiplantae; phylum Streptophyta; class Magnoliopsida; order Asterales; family Asteraceae; genus Helianthus; species Helianthus tuberosus. Next base: position 69,389,979 of record CM060410.1, on the reverse strand, counting down.
TCTAAGGTTTAGGAATTTGTTTGCTATCTGTTCCTTCTCATTGGGTGGGCAGAATTTTCTTTCTACCTTGTTCTTAAATTCTTCCCATTCCATATTGTAGGTTCTATCACTTCCTCTTGATTGGAGGATAGTGTTCCACCATTCTAACGCTGAATTCTTAAATAGATTAGAAGCAAACAGTATCTTATCTTCTTCAACACACTTGCTTATTCTTAAGACTGCCTCAGTCTTTTCTATCCAGCGTAGAGTTGCAATGGCCCCTTCATTGCCTGAGAATTCCATTGGTTTACAAGACCAGAATTCTTTATAAGAACAACCATAAGGCACGGTTCTTCTCTTTTTGGGAATAGGCATTTGAAGTAAAGGTCCATTGTTTACACTGTTTTCAGGTTCGATGGGTCGCTTACTGCTATGCTTACTTAGTTACTTTTATTATTCGCTTCTTGAATAGTTTGAATAATAAATGGCATTGCATCTATGATTCCTTGTGCCACTATATGTTGAACAGCACTATTATCCATTTGGTTTCCATTGTTATTGATGCTTGGATTCTCATTAACCACGTTAATGTTACTCTGGTTACCATTATTCAGATTTCCTTGATTTCCTTCATCGGCCATCTGAATTTTAAACATTTACCCCATATTAATACCACAAGATAATATTATATAACACGCAATCTAACCAAAAACGTCGATCATTGCGACTTTTACTCTATTTCCATATACTATTATGCATCCATTACATACTAGTACTGAATTAAAAATTACAATACCAACAGAAATAGAATTACACTAATAGTAATATGCATCCGTACACACATATTTTATTTCATTTTTTTATTATTATATTATTATTACTATTACCATCTCCTCTATCACATCACGGATATGGATTTATCCAAAAATTCATATTGCGCTCATCGTATTTCCATACGAGACGCTCTCCCACCTGTCGCATTCTCTCACTGCTTTCTAAAATTTCCTCACCGAAGGTCCTAAGTTCTTGCACGTTTTCTGCACTCATTGGGGGTGCAGGTTCTAGGACTGGGTTTGGAATCTGGGGTGCGGGTTCCTGATATGGGGGTGAAAGTGCCTGAAATCGGTAAGGATCTTCTAAGATCTCCCTAATGTAGTTATCATGGTAATATGGATCTAAAGGGTCCATACCTGGATAGGCTCCTATGTTCTGTATGGGTGTGTCTTCATGTATCGGGTAACGTTGCACAAAGTCCCTATTATCGTCCCACTAGGGATCGTAATTTGGGTCTAGGGGGTTTGGTGCAGGTACCCTAGGGATTTCTTCTTGGTTGAAGTCATGCATCTCCACTTGGTTTTCAGGGTTTTCTATCTCCATGGGTTGGTCTGGGATTAGTGGTTGTGGGGCTACTAGTTGTTCCAGACTCGGGTCAGCAGCAGTTGTAGCTAGGATATGGAAATTGGCTAGGCTTCTATTAAGCATATCCTGTGTATGGGCATCTGTCTTTCGCTTAGCGGCTGCTAAAACTCTTTGTTGTTGCAACTTTCGCATTCTTTTTCTACGAGCAAAGGCTTCCTTACTGAAACATCCTCGTTTCTTATGAGGGAATGACTCTTCTGACTGAGCTTTAAAAGCAAACATTCCTTCTTCCTGATCAGCAGAATACCCAGAAAGGGCAGGCTGTGATGAGGTACCTTCACTCCTAGGTGAATCAGATAACTGACAACACATGTCTGAGGGTCCTTGATCACTCATACTGTAAACTAACAAATAGTCAAATAACATAAAACAAATAAATACAGTTATGCACGTATTTCCATTATTTCCTAACACAAAATTTAGAATTTTAAGTGTCAGCAGAACACTTCTTTGGCTTAGACCAGTGGCTAGGCTCTGATACCACCTTCTATCGCAACCCCTGATCCCTTATCTGTCCCAGGAACGGGCGGACGCGGACTCAGAGTTTCGGTGGTATCAGTTTGTTAATTTGGCAGCGGAAATTTCATCAGGACAGTAGTTAGGAAATGCTTATCAGAGTAAAACCACCATATTTAATATTAATAATCACATGGGTAAAACCCAAGTTTCTTATTACAATACATTTATAGGGATAAACCCTATATTATTGAATTTAAAACATCGTTTATTAGGTAACTTTTATAGCCACATTTTTTCCAAGCCTTCAGTGCTCTCCAGCTGGCTTTTTACTAATTGGTTGTCACATTGTGTTACCTGAAACGCGTTTTAAAAACACTTGTCAGTGGGAAATGCTGGTGAGTGAATCCCAGTTTAATCAAGAAACATTTTATCAATTAAAACAGTATTGAGAGCGATCACATTGTTTATTTCTACACAATTACTCATTCAGTACTGTCAATCCTGACTTGTGGGTCATATTACACATTGGCTAACTCGTTGTCCAATGGTAACGTACTGTCATCCCCGACTTACTACTCGCGGTAGTAAATTTTGTATACAAAACCCCAACATACCGGCAGTAATTGAAGAACTACAAAGACTCATTCACCGCTTAATCACATTGTAAAACAATTAAGGTTTTGTAGAATATTACAAAAAGGTTAACAAAAAGAGGATAAACTCACTTTGCTATCTTAGATTTCGCGTAAGGGTTTCCTGGGAATAATCTATAATTTTCACAAATGTACATAGGTTAGTATCATAACCTTTTGAAAATATTAATGATACCCTCCCCGAGACGGCATTCCAACAACTACGTCGGGCAGAACCACGACAGTTGTTACGGAACCCTAAATCAATCGGGCAGCGTATCTATTACGAAACTGGGGTTATAATACTTACAACGAAGCAAAACCTCGCTAATTAGGGGGATATAATACCCGCGTATTACTTCTACTACTTCAGAATTTGTTTAGAAAGAAAAGAAATGAGCGAGTTCAACTGAGATCCGATGCGTTCTATTTATAGGTGCTGATTCTGTCTTTCTCGCGGCCCGCGTAAAACAAGAGAAGGGCCTACGCAGCCCGCGTGGCTTAGGGGTCTAGGCGTAGCTGATCCGGGTCATGACTAGGTTCAACACGTTGCACGACACGTGTCAACACCGGGCTGCGCCACTATCTTGATCTTACGCGCCCGCGTAAATGTAAGCTAAGGCTTACGCGGCCCGCCTAAGCTTAAAGATCAACGAAATCAGGTTCTAGCCATTATACTGCCCGCGTAAGGTTTGGGGTGGGTCTACGCGGCCCGCCTCAGCCCTAGATTTAAACTTTTATTTATTTTAAATACTATTTAATGTATTTCGGGCTCGGTTTTCACATACGGGTTGTGTTTAAAGACATATTAGGGTATTTTAAAATATACTAAAGTGTCGAAAATATTATGAGAGTGTCGGTTTTACTGAGGGTTGTTACAAGATATGTGGAAAACAGTTGTTGATTGTTGCTGGTGGATGACCCCTTTTGGACAGAAACCGTACTTGGTTCTTACTCTTATAAATGTTGCCGATAGGAGTGATGAAGTGTCGTCGGGATTCTCACCAGGTTATCTAACGATGTCAAAGCCATCTGAACAATGGTCCTTCGCCAAACCCCCCTCCCTTGTTACCATTCTAACCGAAAATGGAATGTGCAACTGATAATCTCCCAAGTTCGATTAGAATTGATATAAGCATATTATGCCATCGGTAATGGTTTACTAAACTGAAAAAAAATTAAGCCATGTAGGTGCCACATAGGTAGGAATGGTTCCCCTCTGATGAGCAGTTGGTGGGGTGATGCAAAACCTAATTAACACGGTACATTGGACCCTTCGAGATCCTGGAAAGGATCAAAACTGTTGCATACAAACTAAAGCCTTTAGAAGAACTTAGTAGTGTTCATGACACGTTTCACATGTCAAATCTTGAGAAGCTCCAAGTGACAGTAGTTATTCTCGCAGACGAGATTCACGTCAATGACAAATACCAAATTACTAAGTAACCTGTCAAGGTTACGGACAGGAAAGTCCACTAGACACGAAGAAGTCGTATTAAACTTGTCAAGGTTCTTGGAATACACGCCATGACCCAGAGTTTACTTGGGAAACGTGTAGACCAAATCAAATCAAAGTATCTGCATTTGTTTCACAACTCCCTAGCAACCGTTAGCACAGCTTAAAATTTCAGGACGAAATTTTCTTAACGGGGGGAGAATGTGACAACTGTAAATTTTCCGTGTGTCCGTACAATAATTAAACAATAATTTGTAACTTAATGATTGTGCTTGATCTAATTAATGACATGAATGATTTACTGAATGCTGTCATATACATACAAGTGCATTACATGTTGCCAGAACATTTACCATTACTGCATGCAACACTATATAGTTCAATTAGTGCACGAAACAAAGTTAGCACAGTTATCAGACAAATTAGAAATACTGACGGGAGTTCAATACTCAGGCAGACATGATGTTAAGGCACAGAATGAGTCCGTAACCAAGAGTTACACTAGTATAGTGTGTAGGAAAGTAAGGATCACAAAACTGCCTTCCTAGTGATGATTTAAGTGCCAAAAAGTGCCCAAAACACTCTAAAACTGCAGAATTCTGCAGCAAATAATAAAATTCAGCAATTTTCACCATTTTAACTCTAAAATATAAGGCAAAATTATGGTTTAAGGGCCCATAATACTTTCCTAAGTGTCGGGAATCAAAACTATCATAAAAGGGAACATAAAGCACACTAAACTGCGTAATTTAGCACCATAACGAACCGGTAACCAACCGAACAACTGGACACTACCCGAAACACCAAATTTACACTAGAAGCATTGTTTTAGTGTTATGAAGCTAGTTATGGGCACCGAACATCATAACACATCCTATAAACACCTAATACACATAACACTAACTATTATCCTTGAAAACTAACTAAGACCTTTAACTTATCATTACACCCGAACTAAGACCCCCCCCCCCCAATTAGCGGACCAAACATGGGTCCCACACCCAAGATTTCTTTCTTATATTTTATTAGATTTGTGAAGATGTTATGAGACGTTAGAACCATTAGGTAATATGCTGTTGGAAGATCATGTTTTAAAAACCACTAGTTACCACATAACACTCATTTCATCACTTCAAAGCTTCATCTCTTCTCCTCCTCCTTCCTTGGCTACGGCCACCACACCACCACAATACTCCCATCATTCTCAAACAATCTAAGGTGATACATGGGTGCTAGAAGCAAGATTAAGAAGCTTGGAGGCTTTGGAGATTGAAGGACTACTTCCTAGAGCTTTTATCCACCTAGTTTATCATCTTCATCATCTTGAGTTCTTCCCTAGCCCTGTGCTAGTAGTAAGACCCTCATAACTTGATTTTACTTCTTCTTATGTTGGTTAAAAGATCATGTAAAAGACTAAACATGGAGATCATAAAGAATCAAGAACATAACTCTTAACATAAAGCTCTAAATCATAAGAATCATTGTTGTTTTAGTGTATGTGTGCTTCTTACTTGTGTTTATGTTGTTAAACATCATATGAAACTTGCTAGATTGCGATTAAACACGTGATCTAGCAAGTGAGAGGATGATCTTGTGAAAAAATCAAGATGATCATCCTTTATGTTCATCATGAACTTGAAAACAAAGATTATTTTGTGTAAGATGATGATGAATACATGTTATTAGTCTATTACATGGATGATTTCAAAGATAGTTTTCTCAAGAAACCAAGTTAAATTACAAGATTTACATAACCATGATTTTTAAAGGAACTATTCATGTTTTTAATGTTAAATTAAGTATAGAAATATGTTGATAACAAGAAAAATTCAAAAGAATGATTTTTAGAAAAATCATTTTACAAGTTGTGAAAGACTAATTTTCTCAAGAATGATGTTTATGAACAAATAACCACACTTTTAACGGTAACTAAGCTTACTTAACAACATGCTAAGTTACTACAAATTTTTACAAAATTTCAAGTTCATGATGTAGTGTAAATTGTAAGATTTTGGCTCATGGTAAGTATTGTTTGATTTGTTGATTGATTGGTGAGGATTTTAAAAGAAAATTATATGCTTTGAAAGCATGGAAACCTCTATTTTTAAGGGGAAACTATGGCAAAATTTTTGTAGAATTTAAACACTTAGAAAAATATTTTTAAACAAGTGATTATAAGTAAATTTTAACCATGGTTTTTCATATAAAATTTGCCATAATTTTTATTTCAAAAATTACAAATATTGGATGTTGGTTTTTGATGAATAAAAGTGACTAAGTATATATTTAGGAAAATATATATTTAGATGTCACAATTTGTGTGATTAACTTGTATATTATGTGTATTAGTTATATTATTTTAGGACTTGAAATAATATAACTTACCAAAATACTAAAAATTATAATACAAAATATTACCAAAATTTCAAGAAAATGAATATATAATTTATTCCAAAAAATTGGACAAACCGAACAAGGAATGTGAATTACATATATATATATTCCGAAATTAAGTTCATATATTTTTTTTGACAAATAAGTTAAACGGTATTTTGGAAACCAAAGAAACGGAAATTATAATTTTTACAAGTCTTACAAAAATATATCATATTTTTGTCAAGAAGAAAATATATTATTTTTAAGTAAAGAAAAATATATATGTTTTCTTGAACTATTAAGAAGATATATTATTTTTGGGTGAAAAATGGATTTATAAAATATTTTCTAAGTTAATCTTGAAAATATATTATTTTTGAGGTTTATATGAAAATATGATTATTTTTGCCAAGGAAGAATTAAAGGAAATTTCTATAAAAAGTTTTCTTAAAATATAAATTTTAAGAATATATATTGGTGAAATTTTATGTGATTAAAAATATTATTCCGGAAAATTTAATACAAAAATTAAGTATGAGAATACTTAATAAATTCAATAAAAATACCTATTTGATACGTACGAATACACACCGGAATACGCCACCAAGACTTGGCAAAAATACACAAGTATAATTATACCCATCCTTGGGAGAATATACATGTATAAATACATGATATACCAAGCCAAGATATATTACTTTAACAAATATTCCAAATAATTAATGAATATAATTTAAGTTAAAATATTATTATTTTAACAAATAGTTATATACTTTGGAATAATACAAGTACATCAAGGATGTAACACAAAGATACTAAGTCATAACAAACAAGACTAAAAGTCGTGGCACGACCCAGCCGTCTAATAAACCATAACACGTGTGTAGGTTGTAGTACGGCGTAAGGATACATACTTTGGGTATACAATAGACAGGACGCAAATCTATGAGTTCATGTCCCTCTTTTCTTTTAACTGTTTTCAGTTTTATAATTTCGGGGTGAAATACATGTTACAAATGATTACGATTACAAATGGTATGCTAAGGAATGAAGTGTTAGATCATGTGAATGGGTAGACGTTAACTTGAGACCATTAATCCTTGTTTAAGGACCGGGGGGCATGAGTGATAGATCTATTTGGGTGTTGCGAGCCCCACCCATGGGTCCGCGAGTTGGCCGCATGTGGTGACTATGTCGTCCCATCCGGGAGGTCCGGTACGAAATACGCAAAGGATTGAGCCTTCCTACACCGTTGCACACATATTAATGACCTTGCAAATCATTAATTGATCTGTTCATATTCGCTTTCATACTGATTTACAAAAGGCATACTTACAGATATTTACAAGATTATTCGAACTCATACAGAAACACATGAACTCGCTCAACTTTTGTTGATGTTTTCAAAATTGCATGTATTTCAGGAAACGAGATGGATCTTGGGCGTAAGTGTTGTTTTCAAGACGTAAAGTCCAAGTTTAGATGTCATCCACTTTTGTTTTGTAACTTAACTTGAGGATTTTGGTTGAAACTTGAAAGACGTGTGTTTGTAACTTTTCAACTTATGAATGGGTGAACATCATGTTTTAATCATATAATTGTTTATTATACTTAAATGCAATGATATTGAACAAGTCACACATCATTACGCTTCCGCAAAAGTCAGGGTGTGATACAACTATATTAAACAAACAAAGTTTACAACTTCGGATGATAACAAGCTTGATACAAAGATTGCTAGAGTGTAAGTGTGTGTAATCACCAAGAGTTTGCAGAGAGTTCGAGTGTTGTATACGTGTGTCACTAATCATGCTAAATAAAGCTTGTTATCCCCTTTAAAATTAAAAATAATCCAAATAACAAACTATCCGAAATAGGTGCAAGCTTCCCCACGATCACCACAACGGTCATTGAACCAATGCACGTGCGAAAATACCAAGCATATTCCCCTGGAATCTCGGCAAGACCAAGTCTCATTCAAATATACCTGCAAAACAAGTTCAAAGATGATGGAAACAATTGTTAGTTTAGGATAATAATGAGGATCCTGGATCCTTAGCCTTGCAGCATCTTCTGAGGATCCCTAATTCAAACTGTACTGAGGATCCATGATCTAGGCTACATTTGAGGATCCGTGATCCACAAGCTATGAAATTCTATCCCTAACAGTAAGGACCTTCAGAAAACCAAAATTTTGGTTTTTAATAGATTTAGCCCCCGCAACTTTATATCTTTGGCCTTATTTATCATTATAATCTCTCTTCTTCAAATCTGAATTATATGGAGAGATCTTAAACACGTGTCACACTAGGATTTGATCTATTATATCGGGTTGTTACATAAGGCACGCAGAACACCGTCTCGTTGGTCCCATGGGTTGCCACTTCTCGTCACCCTTCTTGCCGATCGAAATAAGTTCTCTCCACCAGTGGCGAAGCTAGAATTTTTCTATGGTTTCAAAAATTTTTTTTGGTATATGGATTTATAACAACCCGGTGTCAAAATTTTCAGGTTAGTTCTGGTCGAGTCGGGTCAAATAACATATTAAAAACCAATATCATAATAAAAATACAATGTCCTTGCAAAAAAAAACTCATGTTTAATCGTCCTTGACTCCTTTCTTTGATAAAAAAATCAGAATCAATCATTCCTCTCTCTTTAGTTCAAAGTTATAACGCAACCATCCATAAGTTACATCAATTATGACTCTTTTCCACTTATGTTCACTTTGTGATTCTTCAGTTCGTCTAAGGCGGGTTTTTTTCTTTAGGTTAAATAGTCTGAATTAGTTAATTGGGCATTTAATTAGTTACTGGGGTAAAACTTAAAAACAAGACATGGGCTTTTAGTGGTTTAAAGTGAATTATACATTAGATAGAATTAAGTAATCTCTACAGTGTAGTAACATCTTGCACGCGCTTACAATGTGGAAAGATGGGTCTGGGTTTGATGATTTGGTCGCTTCCCTATTGGATAGCGTGGGGGAGACGGGGGCCCCTAGGGGAGAATGCAGGAAAGAGGAAGAAAAAGAAAGGGACCCTAATATTAAGCAATGTCTTCGGAAAGTCAGGGATGGACATTTCACAGCTGCGGTTAAGGTCCTATGCTCTAGTGGAGTTGCCCCTCTAGGTGATTCGACCTTGAAAGCTCTTATTGATAAACACCCAGTGGTGTCGCCCCCGTCATTGCCTTCCAACCCTTTGGCCCAGCCCACTCTTGTTGTTGATGGGGATTGTGTGCTCAAATGTATTCGATCATTTCCTAAAGGGACATCATGCGGTAGAGACGGGATGCGGGCCCAACACCTGTTAGATGCTATTGGTGGCGAGGGCTCGGTGACTTCCTCAGGTTTGCTTACGAACATTACTGAAGTTGTTAACTTATGGCTTGGGGGGTCCTGCCCTATGGTGCTTGCTGAGTTTGTTGCCTCGGCCCCCCTCACCCCCTTATTGAAACATGATAAAGGAATTCGGCCTATTGCTGTGGGGGGTATTTGGCGAAGGTTGGTTTCCAAGGTGGCGATGAAGAAGGTCGGGAAAGAAATGACCCAATACTTAGGTGACTATCAGTTTGGGGTGGGGATGCCAAATGGGGCAGAGGCGATACTTCACAGTGCAAATAGGTTTCTCAACTCGTTTCATGCAGATGGTTCCTTAGCCTTGCTTACTGTGGATTTCTCCAATGCTTTTAACACGGTCGACCGCACAGCCTTTCTCCAAGAGGTTCATCAGCGTTGTCCGTCAATCTATCGGTGGGTCCAATTTCTTTACGCTCAGCCTGCTAGGTTGTATGTTGGTAACGAGTGTATTGGGGCTACTACCGGAGTTCAACAAGGAGACCCTTTGGGGCCCCTTCTCTTTGCCCTCGCCTTACACCCCCTTATTCTCCGAGTTCAGAACCGCTGTAAACTCCCGTTTCATGCTTGGTACTTGGATGATGGGACGATTATCGGCAACGCCTCTGAGGTTGCTAAGGCCTTAGACATCATCAACGAGGAGGGGTCATCTCTAGGGCTTTATCTCAATATTAAGAAAACAGAGGTTTATTGGCCGACATGCGACGGCCAGAAAGTTCAGGACGGGCTTTTCCCGAGAGGGATCGGTAGACCAGAGAAGGGGGTTAAGCTCCTTGGTGGAGCTGTTAGTCGGGATCCTAGCTTTATTGGAGAGTTGGCAGGGCGGCGGGCCTCGGGGGCGGTTGACCTTATGAAACTCTTACCCTGCCTGAGGGATCCCCAATGTGAACTCCTTCTGCTAAGGTCGTGCATGGGTGTTGCTAAGTTGCTTTTTGGGCTGCGAACTTGTCAACCCCATTTGATGGAGGATGCGGTATCTCGGTTCGATGATGGCCTTAGAAAGGCTATAGAAGACATAGTAGTGGGTGGCGGCCCCTTCTTTGGTGACCTCCAGTGGCGTCTAGCATCTTTGCCAATGCGTCTAGGTGGTTTGGGCCTCTTCTCAGCCCGAGATGTTGGGGCTTATGCCTTTGTGGCGTCTAGAGCTCAATCTTGGGAACTACAGGATCATATCCTTCGAAACGGTGGGGTTGTCGGGCTTGACCCAGACTATCAACAAGCGCTCGAACACTTAAATGTCTCTCTCCCAGACTTGGATATTGGCGGTTTCTCTAACAAGGACACCGCCCCCTCGAAGCCACAAAAAACTTTGGCGAATGCACTTTTTAGCAAAATCGCTCAAAGCCTGGGAGAAGCCTTTGATTTGTCACCCCGCCAGAAGGCAGTGTTTGAGTGTCTGAAGGGTCCCCATGCTCAGGAATTTTTGACCGTTGTCCCGATTGAGGGGTTAGGACAATGCATGTCGGCAGTAGAATACAGAACCATTCTCAAATACCGGCTAATGATCCCTATGTACCCAGAAGATGAAACCTGCCCGATATGTCGTAAAGCTTGTATGGATAAATATGGGGAGCACGCAGTTCACTGTAAAGAGCTCCCTGGGTTTAAGTATCGGCATGACTGGGTGCGAGATGTTTTGGGGGACATCTTAAGAAGAGCTGGGATTTCTGCTAAGAAAGAGGCCCCTGTGAATTTCCTCACGGACCCTATGGAAGGGAGATCTACTCTGCGACCAGCGGATCTGCTCGTCTTTGGCTGGGCTGGGGGGAAACATGCTTGTGTAGACCTCACGGGGGTTTCCCCTTTGGTTGGTTTAAGGGAAAACGGGTTTGTAGCTGGACTAGCAGCAAGAAAGGCAGAATCAAAGAAAGTGGATAAGCACGCTAAAGCTTGCGCAGAGAACCAACATGTCTTTATCCCTTTTGCCTTTGATACTTTTGGCTCCCTAGCGCCAGAAGCCATCAACTTCTTGACGAGGGTTCAACGGGTTATCCACAGCAATTGTTCGACCCCAAGGGGGCAGGGGTTTGTGTTCGGGAGGTTGGGGTTTGCAATTCAGAAAGGGTTGGCGGCGCAGCTTGTTGCCCGTCTACCTTCTGTTTTGATGTAACTTAACAAGTTTTCTGGTTATATCAAATTACCTTTACATTTATTACTAATAAACTATAAAAAATATTTAGGTAACGTATTTATATAATTTTTTCTTTAGTAACATTATATATGGTTTTCATGGCACGGAGTCAATGATCTTTTAAAAAAATCAGTGGTGTCGATCATAGACAAATGGTGTCATTTGAAAAATTTATATTACGCGTTCTACATAGCACGCGAAATATTTAACACGTTCAATATAACAGACAGAGCTATATCCTCTCTACGTTGCTCCGCCACTGCCACCGCCACTACTTCCCACCTAATTACAAACACATCGAGATTTACCTACCTTTTAACGCAAGAGTTTAATTCAAATGCAATCAAATCTCACCACTTATCTAAAATATATGATCTAAATTTATGCTCACACTTTTTTATTTGACCTCTTTAATCTTTGGTGGTAATTCTTTTTCATGCATAAATGTTTGTAACGCGTGAAAGCCGATGTTTAGTTGTTTATATTAATTTTAGAACCAACCCCCAAAATCGGAAAAATGTCCCAAAACACACCCACAACAACAAAACACCAATCAATTTTTTTAAAATCCATCGTCCATTCATATCATCATGAGTCATACCAACCAAAGCCAACCTCCCATCGTTGCTCCTCCAAAAGGTTCCTTATAGATTCAATTATATTATATGGATGATTTTTAATTGATTTTTGTACCATTAACCTAAAAATTAAGAATCAATTATTGATTGTTATAGGTGATTCGGTAGATGAACAGACCAAAGGCATTTACCCGCCACCGGTAGATGAACAAAACAAAGGCATCTACCCGCCACCGGTAGGATACGCAACACCAGGAGGGTATCCACCACAGGGATACGCGACACCAGGGTACCCACCGCAAGGGTACCCACCTCAAGGATATGCACAAGGGTATCCACCTCAAGGCTATCCACCACAGGGGTATCCGCAAGGGTATCCTCCACAAGGATATCCGCCGCACGTGTATCCACCGCATCCGCAATATACAATGCACTATGTTCCTCCTCAACAACATTACCAAAGCAGCGGTTTCATGGAAGGCTGGTATTATTGATCATTCCATTTTTTTAGATCTAAACTTTGGGAATGGGTGTTATACATTGTGATTAAAAAGGATTGCATTATAATAAGTATGAAATTCGTAAAATAGGCAAATCATAAGTACTAAGCATCATGTAATTAATTCTTATAATAATACAAAACTTTAAGAAATTTTTGGAAAAATATTTCTAATATAATTACAATATATAAGCGATAACTAAAATAATGTACACTTCGAACTTTCTATAGTAATTTTAAGACATGCACTAGGTCGTAGGTGAGTGTAACCTCTATATTTGTGAGAGTGGTTGTAAATTATTATGAGTGAAGAAGAGAGAAAAAACATAAAGAGTTACTGTTTATCAGTAAATTTGGAGGAGGTCCAGTCCACCTCTATAATTTTTTAATATTTTTTTAAAGTGGTTATGAGTAGAGGAGAGAGAAAATATAGCGTTCACAATCAAATCTCTTAGGCTACTCGGTATGGTGATGGACCATCCTTGGAGGATGATCCGCCACGTAGGCGCCACGTCATAATCCTCACAAGGATGGTCCATCCTCCAAAACTAGAAGGCATGGTAAGATGATCCTAGTCATAGTCCTTCACCACTTTTATGTTTTTTTTATTTTTTTTAATCTTCAACTTTTTTTTTTAACATTTAACAAATAAAGTAACAAAATATTTTCATAAATAATAAAACCACATTACATAAACATAAAAAAAAAAAACATAATTTTTGAAGAAATGAAGAAATGGAAGAGATGGGTGAAGCTATGATAATTTTTGAGCGAGAAATGGGGTGGTAGTGGGTAAAAAACGGTATAAAATATGATGAGTTTTTATAAAAAGGGAAGAGTGGTTATAAAATGTGAGAGAGATGGGGTGGTAGTGAGTGAAAAGTTGTGAAAAAAATGGTTAAAGAGGTGAGTATTTATAAAAATGGAAGTGAAATGGGGGATTTTTTGAATTATAACCGTTTGAAAATTTATGTTTAATTAGAAATTAATTTTTTTTTACAACGGTTACTTTTTCTTTGGGCCCCACCTCATTTGGATCGTCGCAAACGGCTAAGATCGGACGGGGAGGACGGGACGCGGGGGGGCGGCACGGTGTTCCCTCCGTCGCCGACCCACGACGACCCGGGGCCGAACCCCATACCGTCTAGCCTTACTCCATCTCTATAACTACACTAAAAACACTACATTTTCTCTATCATTTTCAATTAAATAATATTTTTTTATATTTTGATCATTTACCTTTCCTCTTTACTCCACCCACAACCACTTTTAAAAAATATTATAGAGGTGAATAACATATCCTTCAAATTTACCGATGAACAATAACTTTTTCTGCTTTTTCTATCTCCTACACTCACAACAATTTACAATCACTCTCACAATTTGGGAATGGGTGTTATACATTGTGATTAAAAAGGATTGCATTATAATAAGTATGAAATTCGTAAAATAGGCAAATCATAAGTACTAAGCATCATGTAATTAATTCTTATAATAATACAAAACTTTAAGAAATTTTTGGAAAAAATATTTCTAATATAATTACAGTATATAAGCGATAACTAAAATAATGTACACTTCGAACTTTCTATAGTAATTTTAAGACATGCACTAGGTCGTAGGTGAGTGTAACCTCTATATTTGTGAGAGTGGTTGTAAATTGTTATGAGTGAAGAAGAGAGAAAAAACATAAAGAGTTACTGTTTATCAGTAAATTTGGAGGAGGTCCAGTCTACCTCTATAATTTTTTAATATTTTTTGAAAGTGGTTATGAGTAGAGGAGAGAGAAAATATAGCGTTCACAATCAAATCTCTTACTCCATCTCTATAACTACACTAAGGCCAGAGGGTGTGGGGGGCGCCACCCTCGCCACGTCAGAGGCTATAGCGCCCCCGGCGCTATACACCCACACCCACACGATTAAGAGGGGGCGCTCTAGAGGGGGCTCCATGGTGGTAACGAGGGAGAAGGGGCTTTATCAAGTGGGGCCCACTTCTTTTCACCAATCAAAGTTTTTTTTTTTTTTTTTCCTATAGCGCCCAAATTCATGTTATACCACACCCTCCATGTTAGAGGGGCGTTATAAAGCCCACTTGGCTGACGTGGCGCCTACGTGGCGCTGAGGTGTCCTTTATAACCCCCAACCCACACCCTCTAGCCTAAGGCCGGAGGGTGTGGGGGGCGCCACCCCGCCACCTCAGCCCTTATAGCGCCGCCCGGCGCCACCACCCCACACCTTCAAATTTAACCAGGGGCGCCATATGCAAGGCTCCATCATGGTAACGGGGAGGAAGAGGTGTTCAGGTGGGGCCCACATCCATTTCAACCAATGAAATCTTTTTTTTTTTAATTTTGTTTAATAGGGGGCTCCATCCCACACCCTGCAAGTTAAAGCGGGGCGTGATAAAGCCCCTGGATGACGTGGCGTCTACGTGGCGCTGAGGTGTCCTTATAAAGCCCCAATGGGAGTTATCCCACACCCTCTAGCCTAAAAACACTACATTTTCTCTATCATTTTCAATTAAATAATATTTTTTTATATTTTTATCATTTACCTTTCCTCTTTGTTCCACCCACAACCACTTTCAAAAAATATTATAGAGGTGAATAACATATCCTTTAAATTTACCGATGAACAATAACTTTTTCTGCTTTTTCTATCTCCTACACTCACAACAATTTACAATTACTCTCACAAATATAGAGGTTACACTCACATACATATAAAGGATCCATTGTGAATGCTCTTAGTTACATCTTATGTTATCTGGATTACTAATTTACTATACCATATTATATTGTATACGTAAAAAGATATTCAGAGTATAGATCTCAGTGAGAGTAGTCTCTCTATCGTTAAGATATAGAAATTGTTTATCTTCGTCGCACTCTCCTCGGTCTCTATAAAGAACTTTGATATGAGTAGGATTTTAATTGCTAGGTATGTATGTATGTTTGTTTGTTTTGTGCAATTAAGTGAGCTAATGCCTTGCTTCGTTCCATTTCCAACGTGTAAGTATATAGTATGTGATTATAAAATAAGCAACGGTGGACCAACAAATTTTCAATTAGATGGTCAATTCAGAAATAATTTTTACATTAGCCTCACTACTTTGCGTCGATAATTTAACAAGTTAAACTGTAAGAAAATTATGACCCACCAATACTCCGCTAAAAACAATTTACAGTGGAAAAGTGACATTCAAAGGGTTAGATTTTCTGTTTTTTAAAAAACAGAAAATCAACAGATTACTGAAGCGGATTCCGACATTAAACCTCTGATATAGAGACTCAAGTAGTCAAGTGATTACCCCTTCACTGCCTCTTGACGGTTTATGTGTTCGACACCCATATATTATTAATAAAATAAAAATACATATCAAGGGTCAGGGGACCATGCAGACACCAGACCCCTCTTAGTTCCCATGTGTACATGACGACTCTAGTTTAATGAACAGAAAAAGTGACTTTTGGGTGTGGGGACAAAGCACCATATAGTTGTTTTCAGTTCACATATGGTTGCTATATATTATGTTTCATTCTCAACAAATGCAACACTACTATATATAAAAGTAAAAATTCTAATACATGTTTCCTTTCAAATTATAGTTTTAAATTAATACTTGAAAATCAAGTATTGTATGTAAAGATCAAACATAATATTTTCTCTTGAAATGTTAGAAGCTTATAAAAAAATACAATATATTTAACAAATTTTACATTTGTTAAAACTTAAAGATGTCATTTTGTAAAGTGTTGTATATTTCATAGAAAGTTGCAGCATTTTTAAGGCATGTCATATTTGTTAATGTGTAGATATCACACTCTCTTTAAAGTATCTCAAATTCTGTAGAAAAAATAAAATACTAGATATAGTTGCGGCTGTTACTTTGTTAGGACCTAAAGACAATAGATATTTTGTTAAAAGTGTTGTGTACGTAGTGGGAAAAAAAAAAGAATAAAAATAATATAGAACATGATGTGTGTTAATGTTAACAAAATGTTGTCATGATTTGTTTATAAAAATGCTGTCATATAGTTTGTTTAATGACAGAAATATAAATGTTGTCATGGTTTGTTCATGATAAAAATGTTCTCATAGCTTGTTGGATGCAAAAAAATGTGTGCTTAATAGGTAAAAGTTTTGAAATGCTTTTACGAGATAAACGTAAAGGTGTCACGCTTGAGTGTGAAAAATGTTGCTTTTTAGAATTACAACTAGACTTTTAATAGTATATAAATAGTATATAAATGTTTACTAAACATATGGGACATACATTTACCTAATGCAACATTTGTAGTACTGTATACAAAACTTTATGCTTTTATCTCAGGTTCATTGACAAAAGATCAAATACAAATAATTTTAACGTATAAAACATACGTATCGAGGGTTTTGTTGAAAAAACGCGATGACATTGTCGTAACTATTAGTAATTATCAAAATTACTCTACAAATGATCTTGTAGAGTAATTTTGCTATTTGTAGAGTAATTTTGTAAAATGTTCATGTAGAGTAATTTTGATCTTGTAGAGTAACGAGTTGACGCAAACCGCGCGTTGCGGCGGAATGTTAAGGTGTTCCCAAAGAAGTAAGAAGAGGGACAATTCATTCTAACCATATTCATTTGCTCTCTCACAAAACTCTTAAGTTGAACCTGAACATCCGAGGATCTAAATCCAATGTACAATATTTGTTCACTCTACCTCATAATAGACAAAACTATCTTCAAGATCATTTTCCCATTGGCTAACACCACTAAGAATTATACGATCACATAGACCATCAAAACTCAAATTTTCTGTGCCATCAGAAATTAGAAATTGGAACAAAGATTTCCATATAAGTTACACACACAAAACCCTTGTGAAATACAAACCATATTGTATGTCAAGTATGTGTTAATTAAAGTATATAATCACAATCCGAAACCATACAAAACAACAACGTTGTCAGATGCATAATCCACAAAAAAAACCACACATATGTTTTTTTTTTTTTTTCAAGAAACACATCTTTTTCCAGAAAAGGAGGAATAATCAAGCATGTTAAACATAAATTGAGATAATCTGTTACACGCATTCAAAACTGATCCAAAAATTAATTAACAAATATAATTATAAACATGCATTGAAGCCTTCTATTGAAAAAGAGTGATGGTAGGATGAAAAACGGATGAAAAAGATTGCTACTACGAATACCTCAAATGGATTAAAAGCCATAAAACAAATGTCGAAAACATGTTACGAATGCGCAAACAAAGGATAATATAACCAATAAAATAAAAAAAATTGACGAACATAGCGATTTATTTAAATTTCAAAGTAATATTCTGGATCGGATCCATAAAGTATAATCTGGAACTGATCGATCAAGAAACTATGAACAAATAATTTATGGGTTATACTAATTTTATATCAAAAGATTTTGTTTTCTGGGTTATAATGTATCAAAGATTTTGTTGATATACTTGTTTAAGAATCATATGGTTGAAGCAATTGATAAGAATTTGAAAGTTACATGTGACAATGGGCATTGGTGGATTGTTTATCATTTATGATAAAGTGGCACGGAACTGGTGCTCTTAATATGTAACAGAAAAAGGGTTATGATAAAAAAGAAAGGAATGGAAACGACTTTTGGAATTTTAAACGTTGCATCTTTTCATTTTAGAGAGAAGCCCTTATTTTGGCAATTATCTTTTCCATCAATGACCTTTATCAAATGGACGTGACTTTTATATAAAAAAGGTAACCGTTCATCAATAACTTTTTCTAATGGACATGACTTTTAAATAAAACAGACGTAACCTTTCCATCAATAACATTTTCTAATGGACGCGACTTTTAAACAAAAGAGGTATAACCTTTCCATTAATAACCTTTTCTAACGGACGCGACTTTTAAACAAAAGGGACATAGCCCAAGTTGGTTTTTGTAGGGTTATTTCTAATGGACACGACTTTTAAATAAAACAAACGTAACCTTTCCATCAATAACATTTTCTAATGGACGCGACTTTTGAACAAAAGAGGTGTAACCTTTCCATCAATAACCTTTTCTAATGGATGCGACTTTTAAAAATAAGAGACGTAGCCTAAGTTGGTTTTTGTAGGGTTATATAATTATCAAAATTACTCTACAAGTGTATCAAAATTACTCTGCATCAAAATTACTTTACAAGTGAATCAAAATTACTCTGCAAGTTTATCAAACAACATACAATTCAAAATTACTCTACAAATGATCCTGCAAAGTAAGTTTGTAAAGTGATCCTGTAGAGTAATTTTGATCTTGTAAAGTAATTTTGTAAAATGTTTTTGTAGAGTAATTTTGTAATTTTTTTAGCATTTAGTTATGCGATTTAACTTTATGGTTCAGTTTTTAACATTTAGCTTGAAAGTGTGTGTGTGTGTGGGGGGGGGGGGGGGTAGGTTTTTTTTAGGTTTTTTGGGGGGTGTGGAGGGGGAGGGGTTAGATTTTTTGGGGTTTTTTTTGGTGAGGTATAGTTTTTTGATCAAAATTACTCTATAAGAACAGTTTACAAAATTACTCTAAAAGTTCAAAATTACTCTACAAGAATATTTTACAAAATTACTCTACAAGAACAGTTTACAAAATTACTCTAAGAGATCAAAATTACTCTACAAGATATATTTTACAAAATTACTCTACAAGATCAAAATTTCTCTACAGGATCATATGTAACTTAATTTTGATAATGACCCTACGAGCAAATAATTACGAAAATGCCACCGCGCTTTTTTGTTTTTTTCATGCTATTCGTACGTTTAGTACGTTAAAGTTATTTGTATGAGAACTTTACTCTAGGTTCATTTTGTAGTAGTGTCTCTTTAATAATCAAGTACATTTTTCTTTAAATTAAACGCCTGTGATGCATAATAAAAAATTTAGGTTTAAGTGGAGTTGAGATATACTTTAAATATACATGCGAATTAAACATGTCTATCACTTAAAATGTATTGTAATTATATGCATGCATCCGTAATTAGCCTAATTGTTGATTGTTTCTGCCATATTGTTGTTGACGATGGTGCAATGTTTGTGCAGCTTAGCCGCATTGTGTTGTTGCTGTCTCTTGGATTGTTGCTTTTGAACCGGTGAATTTCCACTAGCTCACACATCAACACACCGTGTTTGATTTCATATTGCAACATCTTTTTATTATTCTGCATTTGTCAAAGACAAAGATTCACACACGACCATAATATACTTTTGTCTCTGTTGGGACTGAATTCCAAAACCTCTTGATTCTTGGGTCATCTCAATGCTCTCAGGCTTCTTTCGGTGTTCTATCAAAGGAAATAACTTGGACATGCAAATAAAAACATGTCTTGATATCTTTTAGCATGATTATAATGGGTTTGTAAGTTATGAGATACTTCTCATCAAATGTATTTGAAAATGGCATTTGTCTAACCCTAACATCTATGGTCTTGTTATCTTGCATGTGGTTCTCTCTTTTTTTTTATCTTTGTGGCAAGTTGATTTGTTTTTTTCTACTATTATCATGTGTGTTCAAGGCTTAACTTAGGCTTGTAGTGCAAGTTTTGTGAAAGAAAAAACATAAATCTTTAGATCTTAAAAAACTTTAATCGTTATGTGGTTTGTGTATATTTGTAGACTAGGTTATAATTACGTGCATTACACAAATTGAATAAAATATAATGTAATCTCTTAATCTATGTAATCGTCAAGATATGTTTTCTTTAGACTTTTAATCCCCGGTTTTCTAGAAAACCAGGGTGATTTATATATAGAAGAATTTATTAGATTTAAAAAGTGTATTTAAATAGTATTGCTTTTTATATCAAAAATTTTATAAAATGTTGAAATCAAAAAGTTATTTTCCATCAATTTATTTTTTATTTTCCTTTTTAAGGCAAACAACTTTTATATACACAAAATACCTCCACACAGTAGATAACTCGTTCTTAGTTAGAGTTTTGCAATATAAAAAGCCAACTAAAAGTCAGATATGTGGTTGCAAACTTTACCAAAACTTTGAACCAACAATAGAATCAAATTTCAAGTCGGGTATGGATGTTCACGGTTTGAAACACTCAATCTTGACAAAATTTTTGAGACGAACTTTTAGTTATGGTTTTTGGGAAACGACAAACCATACGAAATTACCAACCGGGTGGTCGGTTGAATCAGCCGGTTTTAACAATTTGATGGTTTGAACCACTTTTTATTTTCGATTTTTTAAAAGTTATAAAGATGGTTTATGTAATAATAATCCACAACTTAAAAAAACTAGGAAATGTATAATCGGCTTCAACTTTTAAACCCTCGGCCAAACCTGGAAAAAAACCAAACTATATGATCTTAAAATAGACTACCAACTTGCTTCAGTTTGGGCCGTTCGATCCTCTTTCAATGGTTTATGAACTTCCCTAAAGTCAAGGAAACAAAATTAGCAATAATTTAAACCCAATTATAGACAAAACATCTACCCAAAAGAACATATATGACCTTAACACAATAATTTATAAAGGAGGAAATTTTGGATAACATGCAGTTATGAGTTGTTGGTAATTAATGAAATCATGTAAAAGAAACTTATTTGGGATAATCCAATAATTCACTCTCGTTTTAGGCAATAAACTTGGAGCAAAACATAAAGAATTGTAAGCGTTTTTAGAAGTATTTTCTAATTATTAAGACAAAAATCCCTATATGTGTGTATAACATCTAAATGTTTTTGTCATAAGGTTGTCAAATTTAAATAAAAAGTTAGTTACAACATATATACCCTTAAGTTTTAATAACATATTAACACCTTTTTTACATTTATGTACATTTGTCCATGGTCATAAATTGCATTAGAATTCACTTGGTAATTTTAGTGTCATCAACGGTTTTTGGAGTATTGGATTAACTTGTCGATCGAGGAAATAATGTTAGAGATTAAACGTGTTAGGTGACGTGGGAGTGGAGGAGATAGAAAGTGTAGCATTCACAATCAAATCTCTTACTTCATCTCTATAATTATACTAAAAACATTACCTTTTCTCTCTTCTTTTCAATTAAATAATATTTTTTGTACTTTTACCATTACTTTTTCTCTCTACTCTATCTACAACCACTTTCAAAAAAATAATATTATAGAGGTGAATAACACATCCTCCAAATTTACCGATAAACAGTAATTTTTTCTGTTTTTTCTATGTCCTCCACTCACAACAATTTACAACCACTCTCACAAATATAGAGGCTACACTCACATACATAAAAAGGATCCATTATGAATGCTCTTAGTTACATCTTATGTTATCTAGATTAATATACCATATTATATTGTATATGTAAAGAATATCCATAGTACAGGTCTCAGCGGGAGTAGTCTCTTTATCCCTAGGATATAAAAAGAATTTTATAATCGGGCGTAAATTTTACAATCGGGGTGTAAAAAGAGTTTCTAACCGAGGCGCAAAAAAGTTTAATTTTTTAACATGTGCGTAACCTAATGTGTTTTACAACCGGGACGTAAATTTTTTTTCAACCGGGGGTGTGGTTAAAAAAAGAAATTTTACAAACGGGGTGTAAAATTACAACCAGGATATATAAAAAGAGTTTATAACTGAGGCGTAAAAAAATTAAAACCATGACGTAAAAAAAGTTTAAATTTTTTAACATGGGCGTAACGTAATTTTTTCACAATCGGGGCGTAAAAAAAATTCAACTGGGGGTCGGGGTTAAAAAAAATCTGTTGTTGGATTTTTAATAAAATATTAACATGATTTGTTGGGTATGTTGATAGATTTTTAATAAAAAATAGAGAAAAATGCTCGGATAGTCCATGTGGTTTCACCTTTTTTCACCTATAGTCCCCAACTTTCTAAAACTACCTGAATAGTCCCCAACTTTTCATTTTTTGTTCCCGGATAGTTCATAGGTCTAACTTCAGTTTGTTTTCTCTGTTAAGAGGGTGTGAAATTACTAAAATGCCCTTTCCTTAAAAAGGCCAAAGCACAGGGACTATCCGGGCACTGCCACCACCTAAATCACCACCCACCTCTTCTTTATCCCAACACCACCTCCAACCACCCACCCCCACCGTCATCTTCAACCTCATCCGCCACTGCCACCATCATTCCTTGTATTGGAGTATTCCCTTCAAAACCATATTTGGTTGATCATGGAACAGAGCATCATTCCACTCACCTAAGGGTCAAGTTTTCATTACAGTAAAATGTATATCGAGTGCGGTAAGGTTCCTTGAAAACAAACGCATCCACATCATTTGTTTCTACAACTCATTCCCACATCGAACATCAGAGAAAGACAAACATCGATCCATATCAAACATCAGAGAAGTCGAGAAGAGAAACATCGAACATTGTTTGTTTCAAAATCCAAACAAGAAACTCAAGATCTATAAAAATATGAGCAGAAAAGAAACTACTAGCTACATTTCAGGCCCAAAATCTTATGCAGAAAGATAAACAAATGTTCAAATCCCATTCTTGATCACCACCATCCACTGATGACTGATAGATCTGTTGGACGATATGCCGAAGAGAACGACTCACACGTACTCGAGCGAGGATGCCTTACCAGATGGTCCTGATTCCGATCTCTTCGTTTATTACTGCAAGCATTGCAGCTCTCACGTACTAATCACCGGTCGGTCGGTCAACCTCCCCTTCTTTCTTTTTTACTTTTATATCTAATTCTTCTTGTATAATTTCCCCTAAATTCACTTGTCAAGATTGTACAAACCCTACTCTACTTAAACAACTATGTTATTCATGAATTCAGTAAGTGTTTGATGGTTTTTATAAAAGATTTGAGTAAACATGGAAAATGGTGGATTTCTAAAGGGGCCTAACTTTATTTGGATTGAACAATTGTAAACTAGAACTAAAACCATAAAGAGTTTTGAGATGAAAATGATGAAGAACAGATCGAAAAATCAAAACAAAGCAAATCAGAATACAAAGTAACTCGCCGGAGAAAGGCCGTCGCGGGAGAAGAAAGATCTCGCCGGAG
The DNA here is from genome assembly GCA_030545235.1 of Helianthus tuberosus. Classification (NCBI taxonomy): domain Eukaryota; kingdom Viridiplantae; phylum Streptophyta; class Magnoliopsida; order Asterales; family Asteraceae; genus Helianthus; species Helianthus tuberosus. Next base: position 69,366,075 of record CM060410.1, on the reverse strand, counting down.
GTGACGGTGGTGGTGGGTTTTAATGAGAGAGAGAAGAAAGATAGATAGAGACAGGAGTATAGAGATGTGTTTTATTTATATGTTATTTTTAATTAAGGGCATTTTAGTAATTTCACACCCTCTTAACAGAGAAAACAAACTGAAGTTAGACCCAGGGACTATCCGGGAAAGAAAATTGAAAACTTGGGGACTATTCAGGTAGTTTTAGAAAGTTGGGGACTATAGGTGAAAAAAGGCGAAACCACAGGGACTATCCAGGCATTTTTCTCTAAAAAATATGTTTGTTGGATAAGCAAATAAAACAAAAAAGTAAAAGGAGAGAGAATGTACACAAAAATAACAATAACCAAAATACCCTTATCCCAATAAAGTATTAGTAAGCATATAAGACAAAAAGAATTTGGCATGTGTTTTTTTTCCTTTTAATCTTAATCATCCAATACAAATGATCAATGGTGGAGAAGTGGTTCATACAGTTCTCGCAACTTGGGGTGATTTTTTTTAACTCATATATATATATATATATGGGACCGCTAAAATGAGAACCACCTCGAATTGTAAGAACCGTGAGAACTACACCGTACAGGGCGATGTGGACCAAATTTTTTTTTCATAAACATAGATGCGTGTATTATAACAATATTTGTAAAAAAAATTCAAAAAAAAAATGTCGTGTGTGTAGTTTTGAGCACCACAAGTTTGTGTTTACGGGTACCGTAAATTTAACCGGAAAATTTACGGTACCCGTAAACACAAACTTGTGGTGCTCAAAACTACACACACGACATTTTTTTTTGAATTTTTTTACAAATGTGTTTATAATACACGCATCTACGTTTATGAAAAAAAAAATTTGGTCCACCTCGCCCCGGATCAAGTAGTTCTCACGGTTCTTACAACTCGAGGTGGTTCTCATTTTAGCGGGCACTTATATATATATAGGGTCAGGATTTAGAGAAAACGGTGAAAAGTGTGAGAACAGTGAGAACGGTTATGGATCGTCCGATCAAAACAATCTATGTACTAGATTGGCGTGGTGGCGTTATCGTAAATAACACCAATTCTATTAAGTGGACGCGCTTCATTAAGGGTAAAGGGGTCTTTTACCGCTCAAATTATAAATGTCACAAAAAATGATAATACGCCATTCAAAACAAATAAAACGCCATTAAATACAAAACGCCAAAAATTAGTGATAAAACGCGTTGGAGATTACAGGAAGAGGAAACAACACATTAACTGCAATTCAGTTATTAACATTTATCAGAAGAAATTCCCTCATAAATTACGTGCCAAAAACATCATTATATAAACGACGTTAAACATCGGTTCCATAATCACTTTAATCTATCATTCTTCAAAAACATCTTTTACAAAACGCCAAGTTTAACCAAAACGCCAAAAATGGCAACCATCGTTTGGTGGAGATACACTCTGGCAATCAGGCGATTCGTCCTAGGTTTTGACAACATAAGGAGGGTGTATGTTAGGACGATCAAGGCAATTTTGAAGATGGAAGAAGAGGTACAGAGGGGTATCATATCGCTTGACATCGCTTTGGATAACGAATGTCATGAAACACATAAGCTTATGAAAACATTAACAAGGAAATTTGGACAAATCAAAGCAGATGGAAAATCGGACCCAGTCATGACATCATGGCGTTTTGTTTTGATGAGGAAATAGACATGGTGACCGTTATATATAACAGCGGAGAGCAAGAAGACTACGTGCTTGAAAACATCATGACAAAGCAGGGGATTGGGTTCATGGAAGAATTGCACAACGCCACTTGTTTGAACACATACATGGACTAAAAATGGCGTTGATGCAGGACACGTTCAAATGGAGGCTTCAGAATCTTCAGCAACAAGAAGCCGATGAAAGTGAAGGTGATGACATTGATGAAAGTCTAGATGAAGACTACAAGGAAGAAGACGGCGGAAGTGATGGATACTTCTCGGATAAAGTACCTTCTGACGAGGAGTTTTAATTTTTCTTTTTGTTGGTTTTCTTCTGTGTAATCTTTTTTTTCTTAAGATAATTAAATGCTATATTTCTCCATTTAGTTGCAAAACGCCAAAAAAATACTACAAAAAGTTATTGCTTACAAAACGTCAAAAATAATAAAAAAATATTTTTCCTGTTTAATATTTTCTCTGTTATTGTATTTTGTCATCTTGGTCTACATAACGCCATTTAAAAAAATGTCAAACTTGGAAGATGGGACGTCTATCACCCTAGAACTGATAAAGCTGAACAAAACAGTAAATATACACAGTAACTGAAAAGACGGTTATTTTATTACTATCATTTATTATAATAAAAATCTCGCCTAAACTACGCGCCAAAAAACTCCTATAAGAGACAGGTCTCTACACAATGAATTGATCACACCCAGAAAAACAAACACCATGTTCCCTAGAACCACTCACTTTAAACGCCAAAAAAATAGTTAAAAACCATAGATGACAAAGCTTTCAATGAATGGATTCTTCTTTGAGGTGGGTATCTCTATAAGCTTTTGCTGAATGAGATGGATAAATATTCAAGAAAAAGAGACTGATGACAGTGATATGTCATCATCTGAGCTTTGTTCTTGATAAGAATATGCATAGCATGAAGGGATCAATACCAGTGTAAAATGCTATTTCGGACTCCATTATTGTAAATAGCATTCAAGCAAGCGTTGATCTTCAATGACATGCCACCAAACAAGAATATCACACCAAAAAATAGGATGCCACTAACAAGCTTCGTCTAAAAAGACCGGCGTTATGTAGGAAACTTGGCATCTAGCTAAGGTATACAAAGGTTCAAAACGCCAAAACAAATTCAAGAAGAAGAGGCTGATGACTAGTGAAGATTTGGATGAGAAATTAGATTATCATTTTTAATTTTTTTTTATTTTTCATTTTCTATTGTTTTGTTATCTAATTATCTGTTGTTTGTTATCTAATTCTCTACTAATAAAATACATTATTATAAAAAACGACAAAAAATACAAACACCTAATAGTATGAAAACTGTGAGAACGGGTGCTGCAAAAGCACCTTGTCAATGTATTAAACGTCAAAAAAAATTGACTAAACGCCATAAAAAAATTTGGTCTTATTGTAATCTTATGAAAATATTAATGAATCGTAGTGAATTATTAAGAACGCCATAAACGCCAAAAAAATTGACCAGGGAAATGCTATAACGCCAAAAAAATTATCTACGTCACACAAAAACAATTAATTCAACGTGACAGATCTAAGAAAAAATAAAACACCAATTAGTTAATGAATATAATTAACGCCAAAATAATCTTAGACGCCAAAAATGAAGCAGCATGTTACGCAAAATTGGGAAATAAAAGAAGATTGAAAAGACAAAAAACCCCTCACGCCCTGATCATATCCCGCGCCACGTGTTGGGCCAGGATGCGTTCTCACCGTTCTCACACTTTAGGGCGTTTTCTCCTGATCCCGTACCTATATATATATAAGCCGGTTAACGTACAATACCTCTTATCCTACATTATGTACGCGATTCCCACAGCCGTACGATCTTCAATCAATCAAACGCGGGCGAAACTAATTTATATGATTAAATTAATCATTTTAATATATTCAAATCATACCGAAAAGGTTAAAATCGTCATTGCGAGATCATATATCTCTGTACTTGGCCGAAGATAGTTCAAAATCAAACCCTAAATCAAATTCAAAAACCTGAAGTTCTCCTTCCCCAACCTCCCTTCGTTCCTTATGGTGCGATTTCATCATACGATAGTAAGAACTACTGATTTAGGAGTTGTAAGGGACAAACGAGACAAGACTAACAACGATTGACCAGCAATCGAAGAAGATGGATCCAGGTTATTGATTATTGTAATATGTGAATTCTGTCTTTTGAAAACAGGGTTTTTACAACATGCGAAATACATTTGAAATAGTAGGTTATGGCTTGGTTGTGATTTTTATAATATGCGAAATGGATGAAAACATGGTTTGAAAACATACGAAAAACATTTGAACTACTAGGTTATGTTTTGATTATTGTAATATGTGAATTCTAATTGTACATTGCATATAGGTGTGGTTTATTACAACATGAGAAATAGATGAAAACATGGTTTGAAAACATGCGAAATAAATGTGAAGCTATTGTGCGTGCTTTATTATAACATGCGAAACAGATGTGAAAAAATTGTCTGGTTTTTATAATGTGTGAAGTCTGGTATTTTAGTTACATGCGGTTTTGTAGAAATTGATGCTGATGATGAGTTTCATATACCTATATCCACATTGATCAAAGTGCACAACAAAAAACTATGAATTGAACATTATAGTTATTAAATAGAGAAAAATGCCCGGATAGTCCCTGTGGTTTCACCTTTTTTCACCTATAGTCCATATCTTTCTAAAACTACTTGAATAGTCCCCAAGTTTTCAAGTTTTGTTCTCGGATAGTCCCTGGGTCTAACTTCAGTTACTTTTCTCTGTTAAAATGATGTGAAATGATAAAAATACCCTTTCCTTAAAAGGCCAAACCATAGGGACTATCCGGGCATCTTCTTCATTTTTATTTATAAAACCCCACCACCACACTTCATCTTCAACCTCCACCCACCATCACCCTCCTCCACCCTCACCCTCCACAGAGACTGCCATCAGCACCTAAATATCATCATCTTCATAAAAACGGCCGGAGATTACACCTCCTGAGCTGTCGCCATCGATTCTCATCAACATCATCACTAATTACAGCAGATCATCACCATTACCTCAACAGCAACGTCATCATCATCTACATAGTCGCTGGAAACAGGAACGATGGAGGGGTGTACGGTTGTGAGAGAGAGAGGAGGAGGGGCGATGGAAACCGGATGTCGCCGGAGGAATCCATCAGAGAGAGAGATCGAGAGAGATTGGCATTGTTGTGTGGTAAGGTTCTTCAAAAATGTAGAGGGGTGCAAGGGAGTCTTTGGTGTCGGCTGAGCAAGATCAGACCAACTTGTCCCTGTTTTAGAAGATGGTGGTGGCTTGATCGCACCCGACTGGATTGGGTTCTGACCCATTGCACCATCTAAACAAAGAACCGATCTGCTCACTAGAGCCGAAGCTCGAACAGCATCACCATCACCAGTAAAAGCACACGGAACGAGGGGTGAAGCAACAGACCCGCGTCTAGATTCAGCACCAGTCTCCTGGTGCAAGTAGATCCTCTGTAGCTCGCCAGCATTCTTCCCATCTTCGGACTTTCTGTAGGCCAACTGCCACCCGCCACCAATCCCCATGGCACTAGTGGTCTTGTTCAGTTTTGGTTCGAGTTTCGGTTTGTTTCGACTCACGCGGCTCGGTTCAGATTCGGATCGATTGGTTCAGATCCGGGCCAGTCGAGTTCAATCAGCAATCAGTGACTGTGGCGGTGGAGGGTGAGGGTGGAGGAGAGTGATGGTGGGTGGAGGTTGAAGATGAAGTGTGGTGGTGGGGTTTTATAAATAAAAATGAAGAAGATGCCCGGATAGTCCCTATAGTTTGGCCTTTTAAGGAAAGGGTATTTTTGTCATTTCACATCATTTTAACAGAGAAATGTAACTGAAGTTAGACCCAGGGACTATCCGAGAACAAAACTTGAAAACTTGGGGACTATTTAAGTAGTTTTAGAAAGATAGGGACTATAGGTGAAAAAAGGTGAAACCACAGGGACTATCCGGGCATTTTTCTCTATTAAATATTAAAAACCTCTATATAAAGAAAAAATGAATTAATATCGATGTGACTGTAATGTGACTTGTAATGATCACTTTTAACATAAATACCATAACTTACCACCACATTTAAATAATAAATTTACTATTTTAATATAATACTCAGGTATAACAACCTTCTAGATTAAGACAACAAAACAACACACACAAAAAAAGCCGATAAATGCAAAAAAATGTCTTCTGATTCTGAGGAATTGAAGAACATTGCAATCAAAGAACTATTGTCAACTCGCACGTTGATAGAAATGAGCACCGATGTCAGCTCTTCTCACCTGATTCTTGATGTGCAGGGAAAGGTTCTTGCCGGAATAAAGAAAAATCAAGACATGTGGGAAAGACTCCTTGAAAAACCACCGTCGAGCATCAGAGACACCGCATTGGAGCACATTAAGGAACAGTCTCGAGCTGATGACTTGGTCTTCTCTTTTTCTGAAGGATGCTCCGTCTACAGTGAAAGAAAAGATGGAGTTCAGCTCGAGAGAACGTGACAAGATTTTTGCTTCAAGAAACTAGGTTTTATTCATCTTTTTATTGTCTTTTGTTGTGTTAAACAATACTATTATGCTTATTTTGTATTATGCTTGTTTTGAATGCTTATTTTGAATGCTTATTTTAACTTATGATGGTTGTAATTTTAAACACTTTTAACTGTCATTAAAGTTAAAAGTTATGGTTATTTTATATACTTATGATCTTGCAAATGTGTTATATAAAATCACATCACTTAAATTTATAAATATTGCATGTTGGTAACACATATAAATTAACAAAAATCGCATTCCATAGCATGGAAACAAATTAAATCGCATGTTACAGTAATAAAAACCTCATGTATATAAATCGCATGTTTAACACGTAAAATCGCATGTTCCTATAATAAACCCCATGTATATAAAATCGCATGTATAAACTAAAAAATCACACGTTTTTTAATCTTCATCTTTTGAAACCTCTTCCCAAACATCTTCTTCGCTGTCATCATCACTCTCTCCACTATCATCTTCGAACTCATCTTCCTCTTCATCAACTTCATCTTCGACTTCGTGGACTTCATGGCTGGGATCTTTGTCAATCTGGACTCCCTTCATCTTCTTTTGTTTTTTACCTTTTAATACCTCGCAAGTCCGAATATCATGACCTTTTGCATTGTATACACTACATGTCCTTGTCCTCTTCCCTTTGCGACTAATCAGTTGTTCCTTCTTTGATTTAATCCTTTTATGTGAGCCATGGCCTTTGTTTCTTATACCAGTTGGGACATGGACAGTAGGCGGTGCATCAGTTGCTGGTTGTTGATAACCAATTAACTTCGAGAACCGATCAAACTTTAGATCAATCGGCTTGGTTATGCGACTCTGGTCCACTTTTTCTTTAATCTCCTTCATTTGATCTCTAACTAGAACGAGTTGATCAAGGTCAGTAATCAAATTGCTAACTAGATACTCTCCTGTATACATGATTTCACGAGCAATCTGTTTAGCCTTATATTGCTCATCCTTTCCATCAACCTTTATCTCAAACGTGGAGCTTAACTAATTAGGAACAACATCTTTCATCCATCTCTTCTAACGTATTTGTTTGGTATTTCTTTAACTCTAAACATCTTGAAAAGAAAAAAGATGTGTTTACATAGCAGCCCATACTGTTCGAAATGCAGAAAACTACATTGCGCAGTTATATCTTCTTTAAGTTTCTTGAAACACACCTACAGACACAAAAAAACAAAATCAAAACATAAAATCTCATGGGTGGGTGAACAAAATCGCATGTGTAAAAAAGGGTTTCTTGAAAAATAATTTAAAATCGCATGGGAGTTCATCAAATCGCATGTTGTAAAAACGGATGTTTTTTTTTCGTAAGTAAAAATGTATTTTGTATTACCTCTAAAAACCCATCTCCATGAGCTTTAAAGTCTTTCAACGATATCCTTAACTGGTCACCCTCGATTTTGATGTCCATCGGCAGACATTCACTAATAGTTCTGTATATCTGCGTCTGCCGATCGAAGAATATAGACCAGGTGTATATCTTAGTAGCATTTGCTTCCAGAGTAGTTTTGCTCCAATCATCAGGCTCAGTATATCTTGATATATGATCATTCTTTCTATGACTGAACCTTTGGACATCCATTGAACCGTCAAAATGATTCATAAACTCTACAAGAGTGAGTTGTGAATTCGCCACCTGGCAAAAAATGGTTGTCACCCTCTGATCTTGAAGTTGTTCGCATAAGTCCAGACATTGGCCCGTGCCGATAAAAAGCCGGAATCCACATGGATCTCATCACAAGCATATCATCAATCCATTTATTTTCGGTAAGACCGAACTCAATCATTACCAACTTCCACTCTCTCTCAAATACTTCTGGCTCAATGGAATCGGTCCATACAATATCACACATATTCCTTTTAAAATCATCATTATTGCACAACTCGTGTCCAACCTACACATATAAATGCTTTTCTTATCAACATGTAACAGATATATAATGTAAAAAAATGGTAATGACAAACAATATAACATAGTCAACCTTGTCTGCCACTTTTTTCATTATGTGCCACATGCACAATCTATGTCTGCTAATAGTAAAAACATTCTCGATAGCCTGTTTCATCGCAGGGTCCTGGTCTGTCACTGCTACCTTTGACTGACATCCAAATGAATTTACAAAGGAATTGAGAAGCCATTTATAAGACTGAATGCTCACCGATGCCAACAACCCAGCTCCAAAGGTTACATTTCAATAATGGTTGTCTATACCAGTAAACGGTACAAACACCATCTTATACCTACACACAAAATAAATTAAAAATTATTGCAACAAGGAACATGTTTTAGTAACATGCGATTTTGCTAGATTAATGTGCGATATATTGAACTCCTACCTTCCATTATTTACTAACATGCAATTTTGCACAGTTTATTGTGTGGCGTATTGAACTCCTAATTTCCATAATTTACTAACATTCTATTTTGCCAGATTATGAATTGATACAACATGCGAAAACATTAAAAATACATTCATGAAACACTTACTTGTTTGTTTTGAAAGTTGTATAAAACGATATTACATCCCTGAACTCCATGAAGTTACGCTTGCATAACCCATCCGCCCAGAACAAACCAGTCAACCGCTTATCCTCATCAACTGAATATTCAAATGAAAAATTGACTAAATATTATTTTTTATCGGTCAACCTATTACTCACCATGTCTGCATCATATTCTCCTATATAGCTATTAATTCGAGCTCTAAAGTTTTTGCTGTAACAACCCGACTTTTCGGATTGTTATCCATTTGCTACGTACTTCGATTTATAACCATTTTGTACTCTGAGATTCGATATAAATAAAAGATTATGTTATACTAAATGCATTTTCATCACACAACACCACTGCACGCTTAAACGCTTTATATTCGCAAACGCTCAACGCTAATGTAACATGAATCACAGAGAATTATGCTACTTTACTTACCGAGTGTGTTTCTTTGTTCGGTAACCACTCTTGCCTTCACACTCGCTTATCGCGCTAAATCGCTAAAACGCAAATGCTGTTAATAGTAGTAATGTTATGCTATGTGTTCTTATATGCTATACTTGTGTGTGTGCTTTATATGTGTTGATTACATCGCTCAAACGCTACTTGCACAACTTGATTTATCGCACCGAAACACAACGCAATACTTAATGTCTCGCTAAAGTATTTAACCTACTAGAACTAACTAACGCAACAAAACGCATTAAACGAGCACCTTACACGCGAAACGAAGGTTTTCCCTACCAAACTGGCACCTTCGAATGATGCCAGGCAGCCGGTTCGAACAGAAGGGCCAACTCTCCTCTATAAATACCTAGCCCCTTCTCCATTTCACTCATTGCTGCCATTTCATACCGAAACGCTGCTGAATTAATGTCCGATTGTTTTCAAGTAAGATTTATCTTTTTACATGATTACACAACGTTTTCCACTACGATTTTCCACAAGATTCACTTCGATTTCATCCAAACTTTAGGGCTTTTACTTAAACTTCATCTTTTTTATCTTAACTTCATCTTTTTCATGAAAACCTTCATCTTTTTCATCAAATCTTCTTATTTTACCATGGATCTACACTTAACCGAGTGTATTGGACCTAGCACCGGCTTCCCAAGTTAGAGATCTACAGATTTTGCACTCACCAAGTGTTAGATCTAGGTAAAAACCTTTTAAAACCCTTTAAAATTCTATTTTTACACTAAAACGGACCTAAACGACATGTATTTCGTTCACAGGATAGTGGAACGAAGTACTGTCGAAAAAGCCTTGAATAGGACTCAAAAATACATCCGATTCAGGCGAAAACACCGCTTCGAACGCCAAGAACAGTCATGAATGCGAGCTGGACTGTTCTGTGCGAAGCCCGGCTTCGTACGAAGGCACTGACTTCGCGCATCACAGCCCGATTCTCTTCCGTGACTCAGACAAAGACCTCTCCGACTCTAAGTTTAATCAGTAGCTTAAGGTTGGAGGGATGAACACTTGATTTTACGAAGACAGACACGAAGCACACTCGATTTTGGACAACGGAAGCATCATTTGTGCGAAGACCCACCTTTGTACGAAGGCACCAGCTTCATACGAAGCCTCTGTTTTCCCACCGACACTTCGATTTCGACCGTTTCAGCACTTTGGAGTACTTACGCCTCTGTTCCCGTACGCAAGCTGATCCGACACTCCCTTCAATCCATCTTCAGAACGTGTTTACTTGCTAGACACGCACTGTGAGTATACTCGAACCCTTTTTCGCTTAACGCACTTTTGGGTGTTACATACGTTCTCTATCAAAAACACAACACACAACGCTTAAACACTTTTATAAACGCTAACCATTCCCTCATGCTATACATGATTAGTTGAATGCTTGTTGCTATGCTTACACAGTGATTACTTGCCCGACCGCATTTAGCAACGATAGTACTATAGTTTGGACTCAGCACCTGTTCGTTCAGGGGTTGCTAAGGATCACATACTTTACTTCACGTGTTCTCTTCGGTGAACATGTGTCGCGCATACTCTACTTGCAGCCATGTGGTTAGGTTGTATCATTGTTGATAGTTACTTGATTCACCCGTTACGTGTTACATGCTGGTTATGCGTAAACGCTTTTTATACTATACTTATGCAAACTTGTGTACTCACCTTTACATTATTGTATTGACTTTATTTTAACGTATGTGACAGGTTGATGATTATCGTATGCTGCAAATGGATAGGAAGTCTAAAAACTCTCCAGATAAAATCTAGGTTGTCGGACTTCAGTGGCGGACCCAGGAATTTTTCCATGGGGGTGCGGAATTTAAAAATTTTAGGCCCCTAGGTATATAAGTAAAAAAATCGGTTCGTATCGGGACGGGTCGGGTCGGGTCATGTAAAACAAACGAACATCAAACTAAATTTATATAATCATCAAAAACCTGTCAAACCTTGTTACAAACATAATTAAAATATCGACGCCCTACGGGTTTTCATTTTTTGAAATCTATCCAAAACATCATCTAAAACTAATTTCTTGAGCAATTCTTTCTCTATATAACATAAGTTAATCACTCCATAACATAATGTTTCAATTTTAATTTTAATTTTAATTTTCAACTATTCAAGCCCTAGAAATCATAACGTAAGTTGTAATCACCCTAAAAATATATAAACAACATAATCACTCTAAAAATATATAAACAACATAATCACCCTAAAAATCATCTAAACAACCATAAACAACGTCAAAACACACAAAATTTCAAACCTGTTTAATAGCTTTATTACCCTTTTTTCTCCTATAATATCAACCAAAATCATCAAAATAACAAAGAAACTTACCCGTGTTCGGATTCCGGTTAGATTTGGTGTCAAACGACGGTGGTATGGTGGCTGATTACGGTGGTCGTCGGCTGCTGGACTGTTGTCGCTTGGTGATTTTGTTTGTTGGCAGTGCTGGGACGCAAGAGAGAGAGAGAGAGAGAGAGAGAGAGAGCGGGAGATAATTTCTAAAGGTTTCGGGCTTTAATTAATTTATTATAGTTTGAAATATTGTTGGGTTTGGTTAATGGGCTAAGACTTAGTGGGCTAGCTAGTTAGGAATTATAAGTGGGTAAAGGTATGGGTATTTGGGTTTAGTTAGTTAGGTATTAAAAGTTATATAATTTAGGTAGTATTTTTTTAAAAAAATAAGAGTTTACTAAAAAATAAATTAAAATATAAATTGATAACACTGTTTACCTAAGGGGTGCGGACGAAAAATTTCAAGGGTGCGGTCGAAAAATTCCAAGGGGTGCGGACGAAAAATTCCAAGGGGTTCGGACGAGATTTTCGACGAAACTTAGCACTAAATTTTTTTCCCCGGGGGTGCGCCCGCCCACCTTGGGCTGGGCTTAGGTCCGCCCCGGTCGGACTTGTTTTGTTTGAGAGATGTGAACTCTGTTATGACTGTTTGTTAAAATATTTGTTTATTAGTATAGGATAATGAACCTTTTAAATATTGTCAAATAGTTGTTATGGATTCTCTTGAGCAATCTGGTTCGCCTAGTGCCGCACCCCGATGATTCCGCCATCGGTTGGGGTGTGACATTTACAATCATCGACAGTGGCGCCAACTTTCTCAAAACCACCGTATCGTTTTCTCATTATATGAATTGCTTTGACCGGGCCAAGGTTTAAAGTCCCCAACTCCCATATCATTTCCTCTTGGACTTCTGACAATTGCCTGTAAGCTGGTAGCATATGAAGATCTTCAGGACATACAAACTTATGTTTATGGCCAACAACAAATTTCTTGACTGTAAATGATGTCCCATCCACCGAACCAAGCATAATTTGTGCGTTGCATCCAGTTCTAATGGTTCCTCTTTTCCTTGTTTTGTAGGGCTTTTTAGCCTTTGAATGAGCATGTCAATAAACAATGCCTTGTGTCCTTCTTTTGAGCACACAAAATATTTAGTTTTGATTATACCACCACTATGGGTTTCACCACTTTTCTGGGCAGAAAAACCAGCTAACTTCACATATGTTTGGTAAAACACATATGCTTGTTCATTGGAATTAAAATGCATGCCAACGATAGGTGTAGCTGATGCTTCAACCTTGGGAATATAAACCCTTTCAACTACAAAGTTAAATAAAAGGATAAAAAATAAAATTTATTAAAACTAGTAATCCAACATGTTTTACATATAATGAAAACTACATGCGATTTGTGGTACATTCTATGCCAAAACATTATGTTATGACTTTTATAACATGCGAATTGTTGAACTCGTCACATGCAGAATTAACAATTTGATTCCAGGTTTTATACATGTAAATTTTGATATTATAACATGTGAAGCCAGCGTGTTATACCTTTGATCACATGCGAGTTGTTAGACTCATGACATGCGAAGTTAAAAACAATTTGATTACATATCAGTTACCTCTCTAATACCATTTAAAAACATTAGAATCAATTACAGTCACAAAATCACTACATCGATTATAAAAAAAAACAACTGAAACCGAACATTTAAACATCTGAATTAACAACTTACTATTGGAACACCCATTTACAACATTTGCATTTACAGAATTAGGATTTCAGACTTCCTCGTTTGTAACTCTCTGATCACCAACCAATTGAACGTGATCACTAATGAATTCAGCATTTTCAAAATCAACATCTGTGTTTCTTCCGGTGCTGCTTTGTGGATCCATTACAAATAAAAATCGATTAAAACCTTACTCGCACATAAACGAATGAAAACAATAATGTACATTTTTCAGAATTATGAAAATTTGAAACTGATACGAATCATAGTACCGGGATAGTGGTGTAACGAACTAATCGGGATCTGGAATTGTCTAATTTGCCCTCTACTGATTGAATGGAATGTCTAATATACCCTTATGTAAGAAAAATGCATCAGGGACACGTATAGGGTTGTGGGCATCGCGTACGTCATGTATGATTAGGGCATTTGTATTCTACACTTCCTCTATATATATATATAGGGAGAAGATCATGCGAGAACCACCTCTTATTGCGAGAACCGCTAGAACCAATATGAACACAACCAAAAATGCCTAAAAATAGCTAAAAATCACACAAATTTTTTTTTTAATATTTTTTATATAAAAATCGCTACTTTTCGAAGCCAAAAAAAAATTAAAAATTAAAAAAAAAATTGTTTTTTGGCCACTAAAAGTAGCGATTTGAGCATAAAAAATATTAAAAAAAATTTAGATTTTTTTTTTATTCTTTTAGAATTTTTTTAGATTTTTTTAGGTTTTTTGGGGGTTTAGTTTTTAGCATTTTAGCTTGGGGGGAGGGGGGTTAGGGTTTTTTTTTTTTTTTTTTTGGGGGGGGGGGGTAGGTTTTTTTTAGGTTTTTTGAGGGTTTTAGTTTTTAGCATTTAGCTTGGGGGGGGGGGGAGGTGGGGGGGTTTAGGTTTGGGTGGGGGGGGGTTAGGTTTTTTTTAGGTTTTTTTAGCTATTTTAGGTTGTGTTTACATTGGTTCTCGCGGTTCTCGCAATAAATGGAGTTCTCGCATGAGCCCCTCCCTATATATAAATATATATGAACAATATTGTTGGTACACTTTATGTGGACGCGACTCGACTCAGTTCGATTCGGTTCGGGTCGACTCGGTTAGGTCCGGCTCAAGCCCAACGTCACGACATTCCTCCGTCGTGTGCCCCAGAGTTCGACACGCGAAGCACGGAGCGCCGCAAGCAAAGTCCCGTTTACACATCATCATGACATCATCATGATGATGTCAACATTTGTCTCATGTGGTGAAAATGGAAGAATTACAACAGAAATGAGCTGGGTCGTTTCCTTTGCACATTGGGTCGAAGACTTATCTTGGGCCTTTGACTAATTCTTGGGCTTCTATTAAACTCGACGAAACAGAATTGGTAGAATATGTATGTCGACGAAACAAGGTGTGTTTCGTCGACTTTTTTGTTTCGTCGTGTCCTTTATGCGTTTCGTCGTAGTCATGTGTCTGTCTAGTATAAATACCCCTCACAGTTTCTGTGTGAAACGGATGAGCACAGAGAGACTTAGTGAGAGTCTGTTAAAACATTGTTTGTATATGTTTGTGGTTGTACTCATCCATAATCAATAGATATTGAATCTTTGGTTACCCGTGTGTTTTACACTTTGTTTGGTTTGCACCGTCACGGGGATTCCGCACCCGTTACCGTGTTCGTGATAAACAAGGATAGGTGTTCGTTATCGATCCTCACCGGAAAAACGGGACCTACAAGAGTAAACTTCTTATGGCTGATCGTTTTTGTAATTATTTTCTTTATAAACTCTAAAAATTCAAAAAGATTTTCGTTTTCGTAAACCTCTTTTAGCATTTTAGGGGGAGAAATTTCAAGAAAATACAAAAACATTGCAAAATTTCAAAATCCAAAAAGATGTCTTTACTTTCTGTAGTTTCGTTTGTAAAAAAAAAAATTAGAAAAACCAAAAATGAGTTTCTTGGATAAAGGAAAAGGATGATGTTCACTGGTGTGGTCGGTCAATGTGCTCAAAATGAAAAACAAAAAGAAAAATAATAAGTATCTCTACTAACGATGTATCGGTAGGCTCACAATCAGACTAAAATGTGCAGGATGATACAAACCTAACAGACTTCAAGTCAGGTGGGAACCATTCATTGGCATATGGTCTTAGTACCGAAATTTCGTTTGAGAGATTGCCGAGATCTGAAATATTCGGTCTTTATGAAGTCTTATCATCTGGGTACCATGGTTGTATCAAACCGTAAAAATAACGGAGACGAAGTCTAAGATCTTCCATGATACTATACATACGTGTACATATTGCATTCGACCTCAATAAGTGATCAACAATCACATGTCCAAACAAAATAAGTGATAATTTATCACAGATTCTTTATCCGGGAGTCAAGTTCGTCTCTCTGCTGTACGAAAGTACTGACCTGTTCACGGACTTGCTCCTGTGCCCTCATGCATCTGAAAATCAAGTTCCTCATCAATAAGTGGTTCTATCACATAGGGCTTGTTTTCAATCAAAATAAGTGAGTTTCTCACATCTTTTATACGGTCAAACAGATGATAAACAGTATACTCACCGGTAATATGAACTCTCGTGCATACCTTGATACGGGAATGTGTCGTGATGTGGATGAACACCGGTTGGTAAGTATAAATCATACCTTAACATATCCCCTAAACATTATTACATCTGATAAGTTGAGCTTATGTGGACAACAATACCGATAATTGTTATAGGATGCTTATCTAATTGTTAACTAATAGAACAAAAAGAGCGTGTTGGCGTGACCGTACACTGATATGATTCTTTTACCCTCGAAACTCGCAAAAATATTGTCTGTAAATATTTATTTACTGCTTTCGTTTCTGCATCTTTGTATATATTTATTTATTGCTTTCCGTCTTTACATTTGAAAAATGAAAATTCCAAAAAGATTTTAGGTGTGTTTTAATATAAACTTTATAAAATCCAAAAAGATTTTGCTTCTAGTTTATTTTTGATTGACCGATGTTGGATCTCGAGTCTATCCTACCCAAAATCCTGATCGTAAGCCGGAAAACAACTACATCTTCATAAACAGTCAAAGTTAACAAGTTTTGAAACTAAAGGATTAAAATTGATCATTTTCTAAACTTTCAAACTGTTGTCGGTCGGTGTTTGATTGAGATTTGATCCCATATGTGTCATTTGTTTAAATGTTAACTATTTTCCAAGCGGTTGTTCTCATTATGCGTTTAGCTTTCTTGCATGTGCAGATGCTAAAGGCGAGGAGAACATGTTCGATGACAAGCCGTAAAGTGAAGACACGGTGAAGTGAAGGCACTCAAAGGATAAAATGATCGAGTTGCCGCTGACCCTTCATCAACACCACAAGGATCTGAAGAATTGACAAATCAAAAGATTCACGAGCATAACTCAATGGAGAGTTCATTCTAAGGGGGAGTTTGTTAACACACTACCTGAATGAAAAAGGGAGTTTGTTGATACACTTTCTACTTACGAAGCGTGAAGACTTTGAAGATCCTCCGACATGAAAGACATGAAAGACACGGAAGACGAACCTCATGAGTAGCGTCCAAGGGGGAGTTTGTTGGTACACTTTATGTGGACGCGACTCGACTCGGTTCGATTCGGTTCGGGTCGACTCGGTTAGGTCCGGCTCAAGCCCGACGTCACGACATTCCTCCGTCGTGTGCCCCAGAGTTCGACACGCGAAGCACGGAGCGCCGCAAGCAAAGTCCCGTTTACACATCATCATGACATCATCATGATGATGTCATGATGATGTCAACATTTGTCTTATGTGGTGAAAATGGAAGAATTACAACAGAAATGAGCTGGGCCGTTTCCTTTGCACATTGGGTCGAAGACTTATCTTGGGCCTTTGACTAATTCGTGGGCTTCTATTAAACTCGACGAAACAGAATTGGTAGAATATGTATGTCGATGAAACAAGGTGTGTTTCGTCGACTTTGTTGTTTCGTCGTGTCCTTTATGCGTTTCGTCGTAGTCATGTGTCTGTCTAGTATAAATACCCCTCACATTTTCTGTGTGAAACGGATGAGCACAGAGAGACTTAGTGAGAGTCTGTTAAAACATTGTTTGTATATGTTTGTGGTTGTACTCATCCATAATCAATAGATATTGAATCATTGGTTACCCGTGTGTTTTACACTTTGTTTGGTTTGCACCGTCACGGGGATTCCACACCCGTTACCGTGTTCGTGATAAACAAGGATAGGTGTTCGTTATCGATCCTCACCGGAAAAACGGGACCTACAAATATTCACTTCACAATCATGTTTATTATCATGTCCTGGCTATGATTATATGATAAGTTAGCTATTTTATTATCTTGATGTTTTATTCATGTCTACCAAAACTTAACTAAATTAACAAGTTGGTGATCACTTCTTTTCACTATGCTTGTATGTTGTGTCCATCCATTCTTAGTCATAAATTCATACAAATATATGAGCTTTAATTTCTATTAGACCATTATTTTAAATATCTAATCTAGAGGTGACAAAAAACCAGGTTGGGAATCGATCCCGGTTTTAAACCTGAATCAAAAACCTGATTAGGTAACTGGTTTCGTTGAACCTGGTTTAGACCCAAACCAAAGCGTAGGGTCGAAGTTAGTTTGTAATACTATATTTTGAAACCACTTTTAAACTAATCCTTTCCCCCTTAAACCGGTTTTAAGGACGCGGTTGTCACACCCCAACCAATGGCGAAATCATCGGAGTGGGAGGAAGAAAGATTGCTCATCACACATAACACTATTTGTGACAATAACTAAATCAAAACCGTTTTCATTTCCTCACTTAAAAGAGTTACAATACATGGAAACACAAGTACAACATGTTCAATACATGAAAACAACATAACAACAAGAACAAAATTGATACAACATATTAAACCTAAGACGTTTATATGTGTATCTAGGCATCATCACTACTTCGGTTTCATATCATTGTCATCCTCAACCTGTAACATGTTTAAAATAAATTTCAATGCAAAAGCAAAGACGAGTATACAGGTTTTAATACATAGCATAAACATAAGTTTAAACAATTCCACATGGCAAGCTATTGAAACAAGATAACTATAAAATCGGCATGTGTTTAACTAATCAAACCAATGATGAAACGCAATATG
The DNA here is from genome assembly GCA_030545235.1 of Helianthus tuberosus. Lineage (NCBI taxonomy): Eukaryota > Viridiplantae > Streptophyta > Magnoliopsida > Asterales > Asteraceae > Helianthus > Helianthus tuberosus. The sequence continues at coordinate 69,347,614 of CM060410.1, read as the reverse complement.
CTCTTAACATAACCCAAAGTTTACAGGCGGTGTGTTAATCCTATAGCGCTATATATGTCAAGGATAGGCTCGTACGAAGTTAATGATAAGTCTAACACAAAACGTATAACCCCAAGTTTAAAGTATCAAGTAATCAAGTAGGCATGCATGTATAAGGAATGCTTGTGCATTAAGAATAAAGTTTAAGTGTAAGTTTTATAGATTAACATGTTGTAACAGTCCTCAATAAACCGACACCCTCATAATATTTCCGACGCCCTAGTATATTTTTAAAATATCTCAATATATCTTTAAATTCACCCCGTATGTGAAAACCGAGCCCGAAATGCAGTATAGCATTTAAAAATAAAATAAAAACTGTTTATTAAGTTGAGGCGGGCCGCGTAGGACCCACCCCAACCTTACGCGGGCGGTATAAGGACTAGAACCGGAATTCGTTGACCTTTAAGCTTAGGCGGGCCGCATAAGCCTTAGCTTACATTTACGCGGGCCGCGTAAGATCAAAAATGTGGCGCAACCCTGTGCCGCCACGTGGCCCAACACCCGGCTGACCTACACATCGACTCAGCTCAGCTACGCGTTGACCCAGGGTTGACGCGGGCCACGTAAGCCCTGGGCTTGTGTTACGCGGGCCGCGAGAGAACCGAGATCAGGCACTATATAAGAGAGCAACGGGTTTTCGTTTTCCGTCGTTCATTTCTTCTTTCTCAAATCACAATTTCTGAATAGTAGAAGTAATACTCGGGTATTATACCCCCCCTAAATAGCGAAGTTCTGCTCCGTTGTAAGTATTATAACCCCTGGATACGTATTAGATACGCTGCCCGTTTGATCTAGGGTTCCGTAACGGCTGTCGTGGTTCTGCCCGACGTAGTTGTTGGAATGCCGTCTCGGGGAGGGTATTACTAATGTTAAAATGGGTTATTAATACTAACGCGTGTACATTTGTGTAAATTATAGATTATCACCAGGAAACCCTTACAGAAAATCTAAGACAGCAATGTGAGTTGATCCGCTTTTTGTTTCCATGCGAATAACAGTTATTGAGTATTTGTAAGAATACAATTATGATGAGTAGGTTGGGGTTTTGTATACAAAATTTGTTACCACCTGGTCAAGGAGTAACATTTCCACAAGTTGAGTATGACTGTACCATGGATGTTAATTGATATGTCTTGGAAACAAATATAATTGTGAGATCGCCCTCAATACTGTACACTGTGACTTTTTAAACTTGATTAAATTGGGATTCACTCACCAGTATTTCCCACTGACAAATGTTTTTAAAACACGTTTCAGGTAACAAACTGTGAAAGCCAAATAGAAGCCAGCTGGACAGCACTGAAGGCTTGGAAAAGTGGCAATAAAGTTACCTAAAATAAACTAGATGTTTTTATTAAATAACATAGGATTTATTCCTATAAAAACGTGTGTACTATGAACTTGGGTTTTATCCCATTTGTTTAATGTTATGAAAACGTGGTTTTTTACTCTGATAAATATTTCCTAACTACGGTCCTGATGAAAAATTCCGCTGCCAAATTAGACAATATGAGATACCACCGAAACTGGCTCGCGGCCGCCCGTTCCCGGGGATCAGGGATCAGGGGTTGCGACAGGAGGTGGTATATGAGCTTAGCCACTGATTCAGCCACAGAGGTGTTCTGCTGACATCAAAATGTAAAGTGTTAGGAAATAAATTACGGAAATACGTGCATAACTGTATTTATTGTTATGTGTTATCTGACTATCTGTTAGTTTACAGTATGAGCGACCAAGGACCATCTGACGCGTATCATCAATTGTCTGGTTCGCCTAGAAGCGAAGGCACCTCCTCTTCTCAGTCTGCCCTCTCAGGGTACTCTGCTGATACGGAAGAAAGAATCTTTGTGTTTAAGGCTCAGTCAGAAGAGCCATTTCCTCAGAAAAAGAGGGGATGGTTCAGTAGAGGGGCACATGAGCGTAGGAAACGTATGAAAAAGTTACAAGACCAGAGAGCATTAGCAGCAGCCAAGAGAGAGACAGATGCCTATGCCCAGGATATGATAAATAGGGGTATAGCTAATATTCATATCTTAGCAACCACTGCAGCTGATCCTAATCTGGAGCAAATAATAGCACCCCAACCACAGCCACCCATCCCTGATCAACCAATGGAGATAGAAAACCCTGAAAACCAAGTAGAGATGCATGACTTTAATCCGAAAGAAATCCCTAGGGTACCAGCACCAAACCCCCTAGACCCAAATTACGACCCCTGGTGGGATGACGTTAGGGACTATGTGCAACGTTACCCGATACATGAAGACACACCTATGCAGAACATAGGAGCCTACCCAGGTATGGACCGTTTAGATCCCTATTTCCACGATGAACACATTAGGGAAATTTTAGAAGATCCTTACCGATTCCAGGTACTTACACCCCCATACCAAGAAACCTTACCCCAGATTCCGAACCCAGTCCTAGAACCTGCACCCCCAATGAGTGCAGAAAACGTACAAGAACTTAGGACATTTGGTGAGGAAATTTTAGAAAGCAGTGAGAGAATGCGACAGGTAGGAGAGCGACTCGTATGGAAATACGATGAGCGCAATATGGATTTTTGGATGAATCCATATCCATAGATGTGAGAATGGAGACGGTAATAGTAATAAAATAATAATATATGTGTGTACGAATGCCTACTACTATTTATTTCAGTTGGTATTGTAATCTTTATTTCAGTACTAGTGTGTAATAGACGCATAGAATATGGAAATAGAGTAAAGTCGCAATGATCGACGCTTTTGGCAAAAATGCGTGTCATGTGATTGACTATATTAATATTATTTTGTGATATTAATACAGGATAAATGTTTAAAATTCAGATGGCCGATGAAGGAAATCAAGGAAACTTGAATAATGATAACCAGAGTAACATTAACGTGGTTAATGAGAATCCGAGTATCAATAACAATGGAAATAAAATGGATAATAGTGTCGTTCAACACATAGTGGCACAAGGAATCATAGATGCAATGCCATTTATTATTCAAACTATTCAAGAAGCGAATAATAAAAGTAAGCATAACAGTAAGCGACCAGTTGAACCAGAACACAGCGTGAACAATGAACCCATGCTTCAGGTGCCCATTCCCAAAAGAAGGAGAACCATGCCTTATGGTTGTTCTTACAAGGAATTATGGTCCTGCAAACCAATAGAATTCTCGGGCAATGAAGGACCTATTGCAGCTCTACGCTGGATAGAGAAAACTGAGGCTGTTTTAAAAATAAGCAAGTGTGCTGAAGAAGACAAAATAATGTTTGCTTCTAATTTATTTAAGAACTCAGCCTTAGAATGGTGGAACACTATCCTCCAATCAAGAGGAAGTGATAGGGTTTACAATATGGAATGGGAAGAATTTAAGAACAAGGTAGAAAGGAAATTCTGCCCACCCAATGAAAAGGAACAGATAGCTAATAAGTTTCTGAACCTTAGAATGACCGGGGTAGATAGTAAGGGTTATACTACTACATTCTTTGAATATGCTAGAATAGTACCAACCCTTGCATCACCTGAACCAGTATTAATCTCCTGTTACATCTGGGATTAATTGGAGAGATTAGACATGTAGTCAAGGCAGCTAGACCCCAAACTATAGAAAAAGATGTAGAACTAGCGAATACCTTGACCGATGAATTAATCCGTACTAGAGAAGAAGAACAGAGGAGAAACCTAACCCAAAGGCTTACTCAAGAATTCCGTTCTGGGAATTATAATCGTAGGAATATGGGTTCTACCTCTGCACCCTTCTGCAAGGTCTGCAAGAAGAAGCATTCCGGAAAATGCTCCACTCACTGCAATTTCTGCAAAGCACCAGGACACAAGGAAGAAGAATGCAGGAGAAAATCCAGTAATGGACTGTGCTTCAACTGTGGAGAAAAAGGTCACATCAAGCCGAACTGTCCAAAATTGGCTCCAGCTGTGAACAACAAGAACACTAAAAATGCTAGAGCATTTGTTCTGACTGCAGATGAAGCCAAGATGATTCCAGACGTGATAGCCGGTACGTTTTTAGTTAATGGTGTTTTTGCTAAAGTATTATTTGACTCTGGTGCAAACCAAAGTTTCATTAATACTTCGTTTTGCAAACTGCTAAATCAGTCATTAACTAAACTACCACAAGAATGTCTAGTAGAGACAGCTAATGGAGAAACTGTTAGGATTTCTGAAATCTTGCAGGGGCAAGAATAGAAATTTTAAAACAAGAGTTTATTGCAAATCTTTATCCCATGAATCTGACCGGATTTGATGTTGTATTAGGAATGGATTGGTTAATAGCCAATAAAGCCAGTATTTTATGTGATCAAAAGTCAATCCAAGTAAATTCACCAAAAGGTAAAAAGATCACAATTAAAGGAGATAAACCATCTAAATCCACAAAATTCATCTCTGTGATGAAAACTGCAAGTTATATAAGAAAAGGTTCTATAGTGTATTTGATTTCCATAATCACTAACACTAAAGGAAAAGAACTAAAAGACATCCCAGTAGTATCTCAGTTTTCAGATGTATTTCCAGAAGAATTACCAGGACTACCACCGGACAGAGAAGTTGAATTCAGAATTCATCTACTACCAGGAACAGCACCGATTGCCAAAGCACCTTACCGTTTGGCACCCGCCGAAATGCAAGAATTAAAGAAACAATTAGACGAATTATTGGAGAAAGGATTTATACAGCCGAGTTCGTCGCCTTGGGGAGCACCGATACTATTTGTTAAAAAGAAGGACGGATCAATGCGTATGTGCATTGACTACCGTGAATTGAACAAAGTCACGATTAAGAATTGGTATCCATTACCGAGAATCGATGATCTGTTCGATCAACTGCAAGGAGCTCGATTTTTCTCTAAAATCGATTTAAGGTCAGGATATCATCAATTAAAGGTACAGGAAGAGGACATTCCTAAGACCGCATTCAGAACAAGGTATGGCCATTATGAATTTACTGTCATGCCATTTGGTTTAACCAATGCCCCAGCCGCATTTATGGACATGATGAACCGAATATGTAAGCCATATTTGGATAAATTCATAATTGTTTTCATAGATGATATTCTAATTTATTCTAAGAGTAAAGAAGATCATGCAAAGCATTTGCATGCACTTTTAAGTCTATTAAGAAGGGAAAAGCTTTATGCTAAATTTTTAAAGTGCGAATTTTGGTTAGAACAGGTACAATTCCTTGGACATTTAGTGAATCATGAAGGAATTTATGTAGATCCAACAAAAATCGAAGCGATTACTAAATGGAAAACCCCTGAATCACCAACCGAGGTTAGAAGTTTCTTAGGATTAGCTGGTTATTATAGAAGATTTATTCAAGATTTTTCTAGAATAGCCATTCCTTTAACTAAGTTAACCTGTAAATCTGTTAAGTTTGAATGGGGATTAAAACAAGAAGAAGCCTTTAGAATCCTTAAGCAAAGATTAACCCATGCACCTATATTAGCGTTACCAGAAGGAACTAAAGACTTTGTAGTCTATTGTGACGCTTCTAAATTAGGTTATGGATGTGTGTTGATGCAACGACAAAAGGTTATAGCTTACGCATCTAGACAACTTAAGAATCATGAAGAGAATTATTCAACCCATGATCTAGAATTAGGAGCTATAATTTTTGCTCTTAAGATTTGGAGACATTACCTTTACGGTAGTAAGTTTACCATATTTACAGATCATAAGAGTTTAAGGTATGTTTTTAAGCAAAAGGAGTTGAATATGAGACAAAGACGCTGGATAGAGATGCTTAGTGATTATGATTGTGATATTCAGTATCATGAAGGAAAAGCAAATGTTGTGGCAGATGCTTTAAGTCGAAAGTATCATGAAAAGCCAAAAAGGATACGTTCTCTTAAATTAAATCTACAAGTAGATTTAAATGATCAAATAAGAGAAGCACAAGAATCAGTAATCAAGGATGATACTGAAAAACTAAAAGGTATGAGTAAGGAATTAGAACAAGGAACAGATGGAATTTGGAGATTCCATAAAAAGAGAATATGGATACCTAAATTAGGAAACCTACGTCATCGTATATTAGAAGAAGCCCATAAGTCTAAGTATACAATGCATCCAGGAAATGATAAAATGTACCAGGATTTAAGGAAAAATTTCTGGTGGATAGGAATGAAAAAGGACAAAGCAGCCTATGTTTCTAAATGTTTAACTTGTTCACAAGTTAAAGCTGAACACCAGAAACCCTCAGGATTTCTACAACAATTAGAAATGCCAGTGTGGAAATGGGAATTGATAACAATGGATTTTGTTACTAAATTACCCAAAACAAAGAAAGGTAATGATACAATCTGGGTGATTGTAGATAGGCTAACCAAGTCAGCTCATTTCCTACCAATGAAGGAAACTTTCAGTATGGAACAGTTAGCTAAGTTGTATGTAAATGAAATTGTTTCTTTACATGGAATACCTTTATCAATTGTTTCTAATAGGGATAGTCGATTTACCTCTCATTTTTGGTCAAGTTTCCAAAAGGCAATGGGAACCAAGTTAAATCTAAGCACGGCTTATCATCCTCAAACGGATGGACAAAGCGAAAGAACAATTCAGACGATGGAGGACATGCTTAGAGCTTGTGTAATTGATTTCGGAGGTAATTGGGACGATCACTTACCTTTAATAGAGTTTTCTTATAATAATAGTTATCACACAAGTATCAATGCTGCACCATTTGAAGCACTTTATGGACGAAAGTGCCGAACCCCAGTCTGTTGGGCAGAAATTGGGGAAAAGCAACTATCTGGACCTGAGATAGTGCAAGAAACAACCGACAAGATTATTCAAGTCAAGGAACGACTGAAAGCAGTACGTGATCGACAGAAAAGTTATGCTAATAACCGACGCAAGCCATTGGAATTTCAAGTAGGAGATAAAGTATTGTTAAAAGTCTCTCCTTGGAAAGGAGTAGTAAGATTCATCAAAAGAGGAAAGCTAAGTCCCAGGTATATTGGACCTTTTGAGATTATTAGAAGAATAGGACCTGTAGCCTATCAGCTACAACTGCCAAAGGAAATGGCAGGAATACATGATGTATTTCATGTATCAAATCTCAAGAAATGCTTAGCTGATGAATCACTGATAGTACCTCTCAAAGATATAGAAGTAAATGAACAACTCAAGTTTGTAGAAAGGCCTCTACAGATCGAAGATAAGAAAGTCAAGAATCTAAAACATAAGAGATTAGTTCTGGTCAAAGTAAAGTGGGACTCCAAAAGAGGACCTGAGTACACATGGGAGCTTGAAACTGAAATGCAAAGAAAATATCCACACTTGTTGTAACACCCTTTTTATTATTTTAAAGGTTTTCGTATATATAACGAAAATAAACATGTAATTACGATTAAGGATCCGTAGAAAATACGAGTAGTTTAAATCTTTTGCAACTTAAAAGTTTACAACATAATATAAATAAGTTCGTCGTTTAAAATGACAACGAAACGCCGTGCGAAAGCTTGTATCTTGATTGTGTTCGGTCCTTCAACGAGCTTGATCTTCATCCGTAAGCATACTAAAGTTTACCTGTAATAAAAACCAACACCAATGTTAGTTTTGATACTAATATAACTAGTTTTATCAAGTCCCTTTATCAACAAATGAAAATAAAATAAATTTTTCCAAATCGTGCCTCCCGCGACACGCGGGAGGAGTCCCTTGTTCTGTCGCGTGTCGCGACAATCATTGCGTGTCGCGCCCCAATCACCGGATCCCGTCGCGTGGCGCGAGGGAAACTAATTTCCAGCAGGTCCGTTTCTGGACCTGCATTTTCTGCCCAGCTCAAGTTTTTAACAAAAATTAAACTTCAAATGGCCATAACTTTTAATCTATATGTCCGCTTTACACGATTCTTTTTCCTACGTGTCCGTAATTAAATTACAGACCCGTTTATCACCTTGGTTTGCATAAAAATCTGATTTATCCAATGTTGGCTCATAAATCCTTTAGGTGATTATTCGACCCGTTTGGCATTATTATTTCACTACATGCTCTAAAAAGAAAATAGTTAATTCCTATCATTTTACCCATCCCGGGCTTGTCAAACCTTAACGTTTTCGCTCCCATCCTAGAGTTTACGTCGGCGTTTACATTCACCGATTCATTTGTATCTATCTAAGCATTTAACCACAATTTACTTCTTAGTCTATTTTGACCCGCAAATGTTTTTGCCTATACTTTTTATATGTATCTAAGGGTTTCAAAATCAATAAACAAGTTTCTAAACAAACTCTAACGGTCGTTTACCCGGTTCGCCCGTTAAGGGCTTTTTGGTCAATTCTAGTCTCTTATTTTACGACGAAAGACTCTCACCAATTATTGACCAAATTAGCACTTTTAACTACAACATAATTATACGTACCTGGCTCGGATCAATACATTGACCCGTTTTAATACCTTGTCTCGAAAATTTGCTAATTCATAGCAACGCTAATTCATAAGCCGATTTATCCTGTAAGCATAAAACTCGACAGGTGCGTATTAGTCGATATTTGTCAAATGGTATCCACATTACCATTTGACCCGTTTTACTCTTTTTATTCATTAGGCTTACTTATAGTAACCGTTCAAAAACCCATTTTTATAATTACCTTTTCATGGCTAATTTACCGTTCTATCTCTTTTACCATTAAACATGGTTTTTATCATTTATATTAGTTCCGACCCGTATTATTTCGCGCCGAGAACCATATCTTGAATATTATCCTTATTGTATTTGAAACTTATAGGATGAACATTTATTTTACTAAAAGGTGTAAGTTTCACTTACCTTGCATCCGCTTATGTCCTTTTTCCGCGTACTCGATCCGTTTGACCCGCTTCTTTCCCAAGTCTTCATCTAGCTTGTCTAGAGTCAAACTATCATCATCACAATTCGTAAGACGGTTAGATTAGTCATAATCGTTTACGACTATTCCATCCTACGGGTTTTATGTCGAATTTATCATTCGACCATATCAAAATTATCATTCGATCTAATCATTGGACGGTTTGACTTTTTAAAAGTCAATTGACTTATCAACATATTTAAATGCACATTTGGTTCATTGAACTCACTTAGGCATATTTCATCCGAACTCTTAATGAAATCAAATTTTTACACACAACCAAGTAGACCGCGATTTCATTCAGGCATTTCATATCACTGAAAAATTGGCTGTTTTTGGTCACTTGTTTAACCTGTTTACAAGTCTTCAAAAATTATGATTTTTTTATGTGGCGTACCTCTCAGAGGGTTAGGCCTTGTGTTAAAATTTCAAGATCTAACTCTTTACCAAAAATTCGTAAAAATTCATTTACTAAGATGCAATCAGATTCGTCACTTCTGACTGCAGCTTACGGAAAAATTTATTAAAAATTCCTCGTTTATCCGATTGACGAAATTCCAATTGGGGATTATTTTAATCGCTTAAAACTATCTACAGTAAAAATTTGAGATCATAACTAAATTCCTAAATTGAGTTATGACATTCGTAATGGCCTGCAAATTCTGCCAGAAAACACAGCTTTAACCTTTGATACCGAAAAATTCATAAAACGCTCAATTTTCGTCAAAAAATGCGATTCCAGTGGGGTTTTAAAGATATTTCCTGGAATTACATTTTAGACTCAAGAAACACATGTTTTTGTCAGGTTTTGTTCAGGTTACAGCTAATACAAGTCGGCTGTAAATTCTGATCAGCAGCTGTTTGAATTCAGCTTTCAATTTAAGCATGTTCTTGACATCATAACACTAATTTTTAGCAATCAAAACCCTAAAAACATATCATACATGAATTTAGTATCAACAAAATTTGAATTTACTTGAGCTAGGCATGATTTCAATATATACTTGTCTAGGGTTTACTCCTAAACACTATTTCACTTCAATATCATCCATACAACATTCATGCAATACTAATTTCGGATTATAATTGTTCATCCAGAATTTTGAATAGAATCAAACAACGAATTTTGACATACCTTGTGATCCCCTAGGCTTGGTGATCACTAATTTATTAAAAGCCCCAATTTCCTAGCTTGATTTCCCTTGATTTGGCTGAATTTCTTGTGATTTAGGGTTTTGATCAAGAATCCCTTGTGGCTCTGTGTAAATCACGACCAGAACACACACATGAGTGTGTGTTTTGGTGTTTTGATTTTTATTAAATTAAAACTATTTTCTCATTTAACCCTTTTAGTCCCTCAAGTTTTTAGAGTTATCAAAAGGATTATAAACCAAGTTTTCTTTATTGTTTTCAAAGCACATAATTAACTAGGTTGATATTCCTAGTTACTTAGTGGGTTCTGAGAGTTATAACCTGTTTTATTTTAAGTCCCGTTAACTCGGGCTTCTTATAAACTTACTTTTCTCAAAGCATTTATTCTCCTTTTAATTAATATTAGGTTTATTTACTTAAATCCTAATATTTACCGGGTAAATTTTCACCACTAACGGTACTTTACCCGTCTTTTAGTATTAACGTGGTTTGATTACCAAACCCGTTTTCGGGGTGTTACAAGTCTACCCCTCTTAAAGAGGTTTCGTCCCCGAAACCTTATTTACGTATTTATTTTAATTTAGACTAAACAAACTTAGTTTCGTTTTCAAGATATTCATTCGTTCCTTTCGATCTAACGTTTTAATTTATATTGACGCGTACGTCTTTCATGTATAAGGCCTCGCGGGCCGTTATTTTTAGCTTATATCCTTTATCTTTATTGACCGAGTTGTCACTTGACCGCTCATTCGCGTTAGGCTTGTTAACATGTTTTATCCCGCGCTTGTCCTATATTAACAAGCGCTTGGTATTTGTCATGACACTATCTTGACTTCGAATAGCTTTACAGACTAGACTAATTAGTCGCCGTCACTTCATAACTCGTCATCCGGGTATACTATTTTGCCATCTCCGGTCTTATATGTGTTTTAGATTTTCTAATTCCCCTCATACTACTTATGTTTGTTAAAACGTTGCTTTTGACTAAAAACTAAATTTTTTTAGTTTGTGTTTCCTTTTTGTCTTACATCTTTCTCTCATTTCTAGGAATGTTACTTCCGAGGATCTATTACTTTCCGTTATTATTTAATGTGGGGAATTATAACCAATTCCCACGTTTAACCTATATGACCCGTAGGTTCTTTCACTTAGCCTCGTAGGCTATTTATTTAGATTTTCACCTTTTTACCCTTTTAAGGTGAGACCCATACAATTCGTTTCTTTCTATTTGTGACCCAAAGGTCTTTTGGTCCCATGAACTTTAACACTATTTATAATCCCGTAGGTTAAGATGATCCCGTAGATCATCTTTTATTTGTGTCTTTACTTAACTGTATATATATTTATGGTGTCAAGGTACCCTTTTTATGTTTAGAATCATTTACTTTTGCTTTTTGGATTTCATTTGACCTTGACCGTAGTCTAAGGCTTCATTTGTTTTCTTTCGAATTATCTTTTCGACTTTATGACTTCTAACGTCATTTACACGTCAGTTTGTCCTACGCTTACCATTATCCGGTTCTTACCTGTACTTCTTTACAACCCGTTACTCGGGTTCCTTGTCTTAATGTTTTTAACATTCTTGTTTCGCTAGTTTGCGTTTTTCCTATCTACATTCCTTTACGACCCATCACATAGGTTCATTAATATTTCGCGCTTCTATTATTCGGTTTGCGCCTATTTGTACTACAAATTCTTATAGTGTATTTGTCTCGTTTGACTTATTCGTGTGAGGTTTTATCACTTATGAACGTCAAACTTCGTTCTTTATTCGACCCGTTCAACTCTAAAATAGTTGAACATAGTTATCAAAACCTCTGTTTGCAAATTCTCACCGTCTTTTAGTCATGACTCATATTCCGAGTCTTTTGACCCTTTTTTTCCGCGTTCCCGTCTCTCGGTTTACGCATTCGCCCACAATCCTACCCGTCCATCGGGTATCTTTACTGAAGTCATCGTCAAGTAACCATTCTTATATGGTTTTAGAAATCATCTTAATTTATTTGGTCGTCTTAGCGAAATTCATCGTTTTTATTCAGTCGAGTCCTTTATTCTTTAGTCTACCCCCTTTGACTTGTCCGTGTGAATTTCATCACTTATGACAGTCAAACTTTATCCCCTATGTCTTAGCATTCACATTAGTTGGTTCATATTTTCATTTACTTTAATCTTTGTCCCTTCTCTCGGGCTCGTTATTCTAACGTAATACGCTTCCGTCGTCTGACTTGCGTTTACGTTTACTATCAAAATTTTACTTATTTGACTCATTTGGGTACCTTTTTAATTTGTCCCATTAACCCCGTCCTTACTACATCGGATGTAAATGTGTCCGCTATAAGAAGTTCATGGTATCATATGCCACTACTTACTTGGCCAGAGTAAGTGATTAACACATGACACGCATGACCTTTTTATAGTTTTCACATCACGCCCTATGTAAGTAACGCCTCTATTTAGTTTTCTTGGAAATAATATCCTGGGTAGGTGTTCTATTCAGGTTTTCCAAGTTTCTAATTTACATATGCAACAATCATTCTCTACATGTTTGCTGCATATTGCTATTTGTGCGATTAAATTTAAAACATGCACCTGATAACGCTTGACCCGACGGGCTTTCCTTGCCATTCACCTTGTTCCCGATCGTTACGCGATTTAGGTCCTTGGTGAGTATACTCAGCTTGTCATACCTCGGACCATTCCTGTCACGGCCCCCGACCCGGTTTGACCCGTTTCAGAAGCCGCGGGACAGAAATACTGCGGTATTTAATTTAATTGAGTTTAACAGCGGAAACAGGATCGTTTAAAGCTAAAAAATTTTCCCCGATAATTTTACAAAAGTATAAAATCTTTATTTTACAAACTTATTTTTATAATGAGCCACTATTTTAAGCTTGAAATGCTCCCCAGCACTTTTTCCTGAATTACAGCAGATCACCTGAAACATGTTTGAAAAAAGTTTTGTCAGCGGGAAATACTGAGTGAATCATTCTATTTACTAAAATGACACATTTGTTATAATTTACAGTATTAAGAGCGATTACAATGTTTCTGATATCAAGCCAACTACCCACGGTATTTGTCACTTGACCCATTGGCCCATTCGTCCAATGGTGACTGTGACTATGGTCATATCCCCCATTGGCTGCCCCAATGGTGACGATTATCAAGTAATGTATACAAAACCCCACATACCGGCTGTAACTTGGTGATTACAAAGACTTAATCCCCGTAATTATAACTTTGAAAATAACATGATTTTGTAAATAGATTTGATAAAAAGAGAGAATGACTCACATTGCTGATTTAATACGGACAGAGTCTAATCTATGATTTAGCCTTGTTAACCTAATATAATAACAATGCACACAAAACTGGGTTAATAATCAATCTAGCAATTACGATAATTTATGAGATCAAATTCTCACAATGAATGACAAAATGCAATACTTCATCCATCGAATTAACGATGATCCGTTGAATTAACAACGAACGACAAAGTATAATACTTTATCTATCGAATTAACGATGATTCATCAAATTAATGACGAATAATAAAGTATAACCCTAATGTGGGCGGCACTTAAACATTCATTGGATATATTGATCGTCGGATAAATGAATCGTAGCAGCGATTGTGCTAATACCCTGATTTGCAGCAGAATTTCGAGACCCGTGTGTGTTATTTAGAGTATTCCTGCTATAACTTAGAGTATACTTCGAATTTTTCCGTCGTTTTTGTACCAGAATTCAAGTCCCAAACAGCCCTATTTATACTGAAAATTTGACACCGTCGCGTAGCGCGACTGCCTACCCCCTTAGTCGTCGCGCTACGCGACTGCCAACCTATATTCATAGGGTAGCTACGTGCATGGGTAGGCTTGCTGAGTTGGTGGATTTCTAAAATTTGATTTCTACAGCTCACAATTTGGATAATCGTCAATAGGGTTTAACCCCCCCTTGAGTTTTAGGGGCCCTAATCCTGATTCTGAAAATTATGAAAATTTTAGGGTTTGTTCAGAATCACTTGGGTGTCTCAATTAGGGTTTCCTTTTGGACTAATTAATTTAATAATTATGACTTTTGATTAGAGTTGTTACATTCTCCCCACCTTAAGAAAAATCTCGTCCTCGAGATTATTGGAATAATTGGGGATACTTTTTCTTCATTTCTGATTCTAGTTCCCAAGTGTACTCAGCTCCTCTCTTTGAATCCCATCTAACTTTGACTAGAACTAGTCGTTTGTGCTTGAGAAATTTGATCTTTCGATCCTCAATTTGAAGAGGTCTCTCAACGAATTTCAACTTTTCGTTTACCTCTATATCTCGAAGAGGTACTACCAGTGATTCATCTGATAAGCATTTCTTGAGATTGGATACATGAAATACATCATGTACTCCGGATAATTCTTCTGGTAGTCGTAAACGATAAGCTACTGGTCCTATACGTTGGATCACTGGAAATGGTCCTACGTACCTTGGACTTAGCTTTCCTTTCTTACCAAATCTAACAATTCCTTTCCAAGGAGAAACTTTCAACAGTACTCTGTCTCCAACTTGGAATTCTAATGGCTTGCATCTATTATCAGCATAGCTCTTTTGACGATCTCGAGCTGTCTTCAGTCTTTCCTTGATTTGAGTGATTTTATCAGTTGTTTCTTGCACAATCTCTGGACCTGATAATTGATTTTCTCCTATTTCTGCCCAACAAACTGGAGTTCTACATTTTCTTCCATATAATGCTTCAAATGGAGCAGTATCAATGCTTGAGTGATAACTATTGTTATAGGAGAATTCAATTAATGGTAAATGATCATCCCAACTTCCACCAAAGTCTATCACACATGCTCGGAGCATGTCTTCTAGAGTTTGGATCGTTCTTTCACTTTGCCCATCTGTTTGGGGATGATATGCAGTGCTCAAATTTAGTCGAGTTCCCATAGCTTGCTGGAAACTTTTCCAGAAATGGGAAGTAAAACGACTATCTCTATCCGAAACAATGGAGAGTGGAACTCCATGTAAGGATACAACTTTATCTACATACAATTTAGCCAGTCTTTCCATGCTAAAGGTTTCTTTCATAGGTAGAAAGTGAGCTGATTTGGTTAATCGATCCACAATTACCCAAATCGCATCATTACCTTTTCTGGTTTTGGGTAACTTAGTAACAAAATCCATTGTTATAAGTTCCCATTTCCATACTGGCATTTCTAATTGTTGTAGTAATCCTGAAGGTTTCTGATGTTCTGCCTTAACTTGTGAACAAGTAAGACATTTAGAAACATAGCTGGCTATGTCCCTTTTCATTCCTATCCACCAGAAGTTCTTCCTTAAATCTTGGTACATCTTATTGTTTCCTGGATGCATGGTATACCTAGATTTATGAGCTTCTTCTAAAATCTTAGGTCTTAAGTCTCCCTGCTTAGGTACCCAAATTCTACTTTTATGGAATCTCCAAATTCCATCTGCTCCTGGTTCTAATTCCTGAATTCGTCCTTTCATTCCTTCAGCATCATCCTTAATTGCTGTAGCTTGAACATTCTTCAATTGTTCCATTAAATCTATTTGTAGATTTAATCTGAGAGCACAAACTCGTCTTTGTTTTTCATAATACTTACAACTTAAGGTATCTGCAACTACATTCGCCTTTCCTTCGTGATACTGAATATCACAGTCATAGTCACTTAGGATTTCCATCCATCTCCTTTGCCTCATGTTTAATTCTTTTTGCCCAAAGATATATCTTAAACTTTTGTGGTCTGTGTAGACAGTAAATTTACTTCCGTAAAGATAATGTCTCCAAATCTTAAGGGCAAAAATTACGGCTCCTAATTCTAAATCATGAGTCGTATAGTTTTCTTCGTGCTTTTTCAATTGCCTTGATGCGTACGCAATTACCTTCTTGCGTTGCATAAGCACACATCTAAATCCTAATTTTGAAGCATCACAATATACTTCAAAATCTTCAGTTCCTTCTGGTAAGGCTAAGATTGGTGCATGGGTTAACTTCTGTTTCAAAATTCTAAAAGCTTCTTCTTGTTTAGGTCCCCATTCAAACTTAGTAGCTTTACAGGTTAACTTAGTTAATGGTACGGCTATCTTGGAAAAATCCTTAATAAACCGTCTATAATACCCAGCTAATCCTATAAAACTTCTAATTTCCATTGCTGTTTGTGGAACCTTCCATTTGGTAATTGCCTCTATCTTAGCAGGATCTACATGAATACCTTCATGGTTTACCATGTGTCCTAAAAATTGCACTTCCTTTAGCCAAAATTCACATTTCGAGAATTTAGCGTACAACTTTTCTTTTCTTAACAAAGTTAAGAGTGCATGAAGATGTTCACAATGCTCTGTCTGACTTTTGGAATAAATAAGTATATCGTCTATAAAGACAATTACAAATTTATCCAAGTACGGTTTACAGATCCTATTCATCATGTCCATAAATGCTGCAGGCGCATTTGTTAATCCGAAGGGCATGACTGTAAACTCGTAAAGACCATACCTAGTTCTGAAAGCAGTCTTAGGTATGTCTTCTTCTTGTACCTTCAATTGATGGTATCCGGAGCGTAAATCTATCTTAGAAAAATATCTAGCCCCCTGAAGTAGATCAAAAAGATCATCAATCCTAGGTAATGGATATCGATTCTTAATTGTAACCTTATTCAATTCTCTATAATCGATACACATTCTCATTGAACCATCCTTTTTCTTCACAAACAACACTGGCGCTCCCCACGGGGATGAGCTAGGTTGTATGAATCCTTTACTTAGTAATTCATCTAATTGCTGTTTCAGTTCTAACATTTCTGTGGGTGCTAACCGATAAGGTGCCTTGGCTATCGGTGTAGTTCCTGGAATTAGATGAATCCTAAATTCTACTTCCCTATCTGGAGGTAATCCTGGTAAATCTTCTGGAAATATATCAGAATATTCTGAGACTACTGGTATTTCCTTAAGATCTTTTCCCTTAGTGCTAATGATTACCGAAATCATATACACTATTCCTTGTTTTCGTTCATAATTAGCAATTTTCATTACTGATATGAACTTCATGGGCTTACGTGGTTTATCTCCTGTAATCCTAATCACTTCTCCGGTAGGTGATTGAATTTCTATGGAATTCTGATCACAAAGTATTCTAGCATGGTTGGCGATTAACCAATCCATTCCTAATACTACATCAAATTCAGCTAATTTCATCGGTAATAGTTTTGCAGAGAATTTATGTCCTAAAAGTTCTATGTTTCCTTCTTGCAAAACTTTATCTATTTTAACTGAATTTCCGTCTGCTGTTTCAACTGTAAAAATCTGCCTAATATTGGTTAAAGGTAAACTAAGAGCTTGGCAGAATGAAGTATTTATAAAACTTTGGTTTGCACCAGAGTCAAATAATACTTTTGCATACACGTTGTGAACTAAGAACGTACCCGCTATCACATCTGGAATGAGTTCTGCTTCTTGAGTGGTTAGCTGAAATGCCCTGGCATTCTTCTTTGTAGTTCCTTCGGTTGTCTTGGGTTTGTTATCTACTGGCTTGATCAATTTAGGACATTCTGTTTTATAATGCCCTGCTTCTCCACAGTTAAAACAGATTACTGTTTTCTTTTTGCAGTTTTCTTCACGATGTCCTATACCCTTGCAAAAATTGCAAGTGATACCGCATCTTCCATAATGTTTCTTTTTGCATTTCCTGCAGAATGACGGAGTTGGAGCTTGCCCTGTTCCTTTTCTCTTGAAGCTGTTATTATTACCCACACGAAATCCTTGGGTAATTTTCTGGGCTAATGCCTTTTTCCTATCTTCATCTCTTGTGCGCACCAGTTCATCGGTTAGACTATTGGCTAATTCTACCGCATCATCAATAGTGCGAGGTCTCGCAGCTTTAACAATATTGCGGATTTCGCTAATTAGCCCCCAAATATAGCGAGAAATGAGTACAGGTTCTGGCGAAGCCAGTGTTGGTACCACTCTTGCATATTCAAAGAATGTCGAGGTATACCCACGACAATCCACACCCATCATCCGATGATTTAGAAACTTATTCGCCATCTGTTCCTTTTCATACTCGGGACAGAATTTTCTTTCCACCAAACCCTTAAATTCTTCCCAAGTCATAGCATAAGCTATTACTCTTCCTTTTGATTGTAACACAGTGTTCCACCATTCGAGTGCTCCTTCTTTGAACAAATTGGATGCATACATGACCTGATCATCTTTACCACATTTACTTATTGCAATAACTGCTTCGGTTTTCTCTAACCAACGCAGTGATACAGTTGCTCCTTCATTGCCTGCAAATTCAGTGGGTTTACAAGCAAGGAATTCTTTGAAAGTGCAACCAGGCGTTGCAGTTTTCATTTTCTTGGGTAATGGAGCTTGATGTGGTTCCTTATTATGATTAACATGATTATTGCCTCCATTTACACTATTACTGAAGTTATCTTCAGTAATCTGTTTACTAGGGACAATTTGTTGTGGTTCGGGTGGATTCTTGATAGCAGCAACGAATGCTGGAATAGCATTAGCTATCCCTTGAGCAACAATGTTTTCGATATCTTGCCGAGTCATATATTGATCTCCTGGATGTTGCTCAGACTGATTATCTTCATTTACTGGTTCATTACCATTGTTGGCCATCTGATTAATATATATATAACTTTTATTAGTATAACAATTTATAAACAATCAGAAACTTTATAATACAGATATAATCAAAACAATCGATTTCTCGATTTATATCTATCATAGTATGCATCATTACTCATAAATATCATACAGAGTTTTATTTGTTATTTACAGACTGACTTTACTATTACTATTATACAAACACCGTTTTACCATCCTACTATCTCTTGTCACTTGCTATTCTAAAAACGCAGTTCCCTCTCATCGTACTTCCAGGCAATCTGTCCCCCTATTTCCCTGATTCTAGTTCCAGCATCAAACAACTCTTCACCAAAGTGGCGAAGTTCAGCCATGTTTTCATTACTCATGGGTGGATTAGGTAGGGGTTCTGGATCGAATTGTGGAAGAAAAGAATAAGGATCGTTGACAATATTTTGAAATTGCCAATCGTTCGTCCACCATTCGTCCATTCCTATGGGTTGGGAATGAACTATTGGATCTGGAATTGCTGGTTCCCAATTCATAGGGAGTTGGTTTTCAAGAGAATAAGTAAAAATATTATTATTATTATTATTGACAGGCTGAATTGTTTCACAACTTGCCAATAAGAAATCTATCTCATCTTGAAAAGTCCTTCCCTGGTTTTGATTGGAGCTTTCTCCGATTTCTCTCTGATTTGGTCTAAAGCCTTGCCCAACTTCCATTACTATTTCTTTAGTAACTTCCTCCATCTATATTCCTATCTCCTTAACCTTCTCCTTGTCTTCAATTTCCATTTCCGGTGGTTTGGAACTTTCTCCGGTTATAATTTCTTTTCCCTTTTTCAAAGGATTGTTTATTTTGGGCAGTTTTTTAGCTGGCTTCTTCTTACGTATTTTTCTCCATCCTACATAAGTTCTTTTCTTTTGTTTTGGCTTGCTCAAAGGTGGAACCTTGAATTCTACTGGTTGTTCAACATCAGGATAGTAGCTAGTATATTCTTTGGAAGCTTCGATAGTTACAGGGTAAAGATTAAGGTTCTGAAAAGCTTCGGATATCCCACTCATGCTGATGTAGTATATATGCAAAATGCATAGAATACTAAGTTAAAATTTACAAATAACTTTGTAATTTATTACATACTATGTACTAGTTGATTACAAAGATAACTAAAAAACACACTTTAGGTTTTCAAATTTTATTTATCACACAGAGTTTCTAGATTGTGAGAGTAGGGTGCTAAACTTTAAAATATCTAAGGATTTATATTTTCTGCTACTGTGGCTAGCATATATAAATTTGCCCATTTCTCATCTAGTTTATCTTCCCAAGGTGATTTATCAATTAATTCCTGAGTTTCCCGTTTAATCTTCTTTTGTCGAATTTGCTCTTTACTTTTCTTAATAATCATTTCCCTCATTTTAGGAGAAAGTGATTCCTCGTATTGTGCCTTCCGCACAAATATTCCTTCTTCAGGAATTTCAGCCTGATTCGAGGATTTGGTTCGGGATGAACTTCCTTTCTCATTGGATGATCTATCTAATTTAAGATAGATACTTGCTAGCTTTTTCTTACCCATACTGTAATTAACAAATAATCAGTTAATAACACAAATAATCACATAATAGTAATCAGGAAAAATTAAGTATTTTTAAATACTTAATTAGCTTAACTCAGTGGCTCAGATACCACCTTTTTCTGTCACGGCCCCCGACCCGGTTTGACCCGTTTCAGAAGCCGCGGGACAGAAATACTGCGGTATTTAATTTAATTGAGTTTAACAGCGGAAACAGGATCGTTTAAAGCTAAAAATTTTTCCCCGATTATTTTATTTCACAATTCGGGATAAAACCCCGATAATTTTACAAAAGTATAAAATCTTTATTTTACAAACTTATTTTTATAATGAGCCACTATTTTAAGCTTGAAATGCTCCCCAGCACTTTTTCCTGAATTACAGCAGATCACCTGAAACATGTTTGAAAAAAGTTTTGTCAGCGGGAAATACTGAGTGAATCATTCTATTTACTAAAATGACACATTTGTTATAATTTACAGTATTAAGAGCGATTACAATGTTTCTGATATCAAGCCAACTACCCACGGTATTTGTCACTCGACCCATTGGCCCATTCGTCCAATGGTGACTGTGACTATGGTCATATCCCCCATTGGCTGCCCCAATGGTGACGATTATCAAGTAATGTATACAAAACCCCACATACCGGCTGTAACTTGGTGATTACAAAGACTTAATCCCCGTAATTATAACTTTGAAAATAACATGATTTTGTAAATAGATTTGATAAAAAGAGAGAATGACTCACATTGCTGATTTAATACGGACAGAGTCTAATCTATGATTTAGCCTTGTTAACCTAATATAATAACAATGCACACAAAACTGGGTTAATAATCAATCTAGCAATTACGATAATTTATGAGATCAAATTCTCACAATGAATGACAAAATGCAATACTTCATCCATCGAATTAACGATGATCCGTTGAATTAACAACGAACGACAAAGTATAATACTTTATCTATCGAATTAACGATGATTCATCAAATTAATGACGAATAATAAAGTATAACCCTAATGTGGGCGGCACTTAAACATTCATTGGATATATTGATCGTCGGATAAATGAATCGTAGCAGCGATTGTGCTAATACCCTGATTTGCAGCAGAATTTCGAGACCCGTGTGTGTTATTTAGAGTATTCCTGCTATAACTTAGAGTATACTTCGAATTTTTCCGTCGTTTTTGTACCAGAATTCAAGTCCCAAACAGCCCTATTTATACTGAAAATTTGACACCGTCGCGTAGCGCGACTGCCTACCCCCTTAGTCGTCGCGCTACGCGACTGCCAACCTATATTCATAGGGTAGCTACGTGCATGGGTAGGCTTGCTGAGTTGGTGGATTTCTAAAATTTGATTTCTACAGCTCACAATTTGGATAATCGTCAATAGGGTTTAACCCCCCCTTGAGTTTTAGGGGCCCTAATCCTGATTCTGAAAATTATGAAAATTTTAGGGTTTGTTCAGAATCACTTGGGTGTCTCAATTAGGGTTTCCTTTTGGACTAATTAATTTAATAATTATGACTTTTGATTAGAGTTGTTACAATTCCACCGTCATATCCACAATTCGTTCCACTCTCGTCATCTTCAGATGCGAGCGTCCTTCAACTAAACATTTACAAAAGTTAGTAATTTCTACATTAATAAACGCCCGTATTGTAATACAAGGCTTTTTACTCTACATGTCAATGCACGTAATATCGTTAACTGTATCAATCATTTTAATTGGGGTAGCGTGTATTACACGATAACCCTATGTGTTGTTTACAACACTTTAACATGCTAAACCATTAATATACATGTACTTACCGGATTTGCGATCAAGCCTCGAACCGAACACACTTTACTCTTTAACCGTGAGCTCTGATTACCAACTTGTAACACCCTTGTTATTATTTTAAAGGTTTTCGTATATATAACGAAAATAAACATGTAATTACGATTAAGGATCCGTAGAAAATACGAGTAGTTTAAATCTTTTGCAACTTAAAAGTTTACAACTTAATATAAATAAGTCCGTCGTTTAAAATGACAACGAAACGCCGTGCGAAAGCTTGTATCTTGATTGTGTTCGGTCCTTCAACGAGCTTGATCTTCATCCGTAAGCTTACTAAAGTTTACCTGTAATAAAAACCAACACCAATGTTAGTTTTGATACTAATATAACTAGTTTTATCAAGTCCATTTATCAACAAATGAAAATAAAATAAATTTTTCCAAATCGTGCCTCCCGCGACACGCGGGAGGAGTCCCTTGTTCTGTCGCGTGTCGCGACAATCGTCGCGTGTCGCGCCCCAATCACCGGATCCCGTCGCGTGGCGCGAGGGAAACTAATTTCCAGCAGGTCCGTTTCTGGACCTGCATTTTCTGCCCAGCTCAAGTTTTTAACAAAAATTAAACTTCAAATGGCCATAACTTTTAATCTATATGTCCGTTTTACACGATTCATTTTTCTACGTGTCCGTAATTAAATTACGGACCCGTTTATCACCTTGGTTTGCATAAAAATCTGATTTATCCAATGTTGGCTCATAAATCCTTTAGGTGATTATTCGACCCGTTTGGCATTATTATTTCACTACATGCTCTAAAAAGAAAATAGTTAATTCCTATCATTTTACCCATCCCGGGCTTGTCAAACCTTAACGTTTTCGCTCCCATCCTAGAGTTTACGTCGGCGTTTACATTCACCGATTCATTTGTATCTATCTAAGCATTTAACCACAATTTACTTCTTAGTCTATTTTGACCCGCAAATGTTTTTGCCTATACTTTTTATATGTATCTAAGGGTTTCAAAATCAATAAACAAGTTTCTAAACAAACTCTAACGGTCGTTTACCCGGTTCGCCCGTTAAGGGCTTTTTGGTCAATTCTAGTCTCTTATTTTACGACGAAAGACTCTCACCAATTATTGACCAAATTAGCACTTTTAACTACAACATAATTATACGTACCTGGCTCGGATCAATACAATGACCCGTTTTAATACCTTGTCTCGAAAATTTGCTAATTCATAGCAACGCTAATTCATAAGCCGATTTATCCTGTAAGCATAAAACTCGACAGGTGCTTATTAGTCGATATTTGTCAAATGGTATCCACATTACCATTTGACCCATTTTACTCTTTTTATTCATTAGGCTTACTTATAGTAACCGTTCAAAAACCCATTTTTATAATTACCTTTTCATGGCTAATTTACCGTTCTATCTCTTTTACCATTAAACATGGTTTTTATCATTTATATTAGTTCCGACCCGTATTATTTCGCGCCGGGAACCATATCTTGAATATTATCCTTATTGTATTTGAAACTTATAGGATGAACATTTATTTTACTAAAAGGTGTAAGTTTCACTTACCTTGCATCCGGTTATTTCCTTTTTCCGCGTACTCGATCCGTTTGACCCGCTTCTTTCCCAAGTCTTCATCTAGCTTGTCTAGAGTCAAACTATCATCATCACAATTCGTAAGACGGTTAGATTATTCATAATCGTTTACGACTATTCCATCCTACGGGTTTTATGTCGAATTTATCATTCGACCATATCAAAATTATCATTCGATCTAATCATTGGTCGGTTTGACTTTTTAAAAGTCAATTGACTTATCAACATATTCAAATGCACATTTGGTTCATTGAACTCACTTAGGCATATTTCATCCGAACTCTTAATGAAATCAAATTTTTACACACAACCAAGTAGACCGCGATTTCATTCAGGCATTTCATATCACTAAAAAATGGGCTGTTTTTGGTCACTTGTTTAACCTGTTTACAAGTCTTCAAAAATTATGATTTTTTTATGTGGCGTACCTCTCGGAGGGTTAGGCCTTGTGTTAAAATTTCAAGATCTAACTCTTTACCAAAAATTCGTAAAAATTCATTTACTAAGATGCAATCAGATTCGTCACTTCTGACTGCAGCTTACGGAAAAATTTATTAAAAATTCCTCGTTTATCCGATTGACGAAATTCTAATTGGCGATTCTTTTAATCGCTTAAAACTATCTACAGTAAAAATTTGAGATCATAACTAAATTCCTAAATTGAGTTATGACATTCGTAATGGCCTGCAAATTCTGCCAGAAAACGCAGCTTGAACCTTTGTTACCGAAAAATTCATAAAACGCTCAATTATCGTCAAAAAAATGCGATTCCAGTGGGGTTTTAAAGATATTTCCTGGAATTACATTTTAGACTCAAGAAACACATGTTTTTGTCAGGTTTTATTCAGGTTACAGCCAATACAAGTCGGCTGTAAATTCTGATCAGCAGCTGTTTGAATTCAGCTTTCAATTTAAGCATGTTCTTGACATCATAACACTAATTTTTAGCAATCAAAACCCTAAAAACATATCATACATGAATTTAGCATCAACAAAATTTGAATTTACTTGAGTTAGGCATGATTTCAATATATACTTGTCTAGGGTTTACTCTTAAACACTATTTCACTTCAATATCATCCATACAACATTCATGCAATACTAATTTCGGATTATAATTGTTCATCCAGAATTTTGAATAGAATCAAACAACGAATTTTGACATACCTTGTGATCCCCTAGGCTTGGTGATCACTAATTTATTAAAAGCCCCAATTTCCTAGCTTGATTTCCCTTGATTTGGCTGAATTTCTTGTGATTTAGGGTTTTGATCAAGAATCCTTTGTGGCTCTGTGTAAATCACGACCAGAACACACACATGAGTGTGTGTTTTGGTGTTTTGATTTTTATTAAATTGAAACTATTTTCTCATTTAACCCTTTTAGTCCCTCAAGTTTTTAGAGTTATCAAAAGGATTATAAACCAAGTTTTCTTTATTGTTTTCAAAGCACATAATTAACTAGGTTGATATTCCTAGTTACTTAGTGGGTTCTGAGAGTTATAACCCGTTTTATTTTAAGTTCCGTTAACTCGGGCTTCTTATAAACTTACTTTTCTCAAAGCATTTATTCTCCTTTTAATTAATATTAGGTTTATTTACTTAAATCCTAATATTTACCGGGTAAATTTTCACCACTAACGGTACTTTACCCGTCTTTTAGTATTAACGTGGTTTGATTACCAAACCCGTTTTCGGGGTGTTACACTTGTTCTAGTAGATCTCGAGGACGAGCTCTAAAACAAGGTGGGGAGGATGTAACAGTCCTCAATAAACCGACACCCTCATAATATTTCCGACACCCTAGTATATTTTTAAAATTTCTCAATATATCCTTAAATACACCCCGTATGTGAAAACCGAGCCCGAAATGCAGTATAATATTTAAAAATAAAATAAAAACTGTTTATTAAGTTGAGGCGGGCCGCGTAGGACCCACCCCAACCTTACGCGGGCGGTATAAGGACTAGAACCGGAATTCGTTGACCTTTAAGCTTAGGTGGGCCGCGTAAGCCTTAGCTTACATTTACGCGGGCCGCGTAAGATAAAAAATGTGGCGCAACCCTGTGCTGCCACGTGGCCCAACACCCGGCAGACCTACACATCGACTCAGCTAAGCTACGCGTTGACCCAGGGTTGACGCGGGCCGCGTAAGCCCTGGGCTTGTGTTACGCGGGCCGGGAGAGAACCGAGATCAGGCACTATATAAGAGAGCAACGGGTTTTCGTTTTCCGTCGTTCATTTCTTCTTTCTCAAATCACAATTTCTGAATAGTAGAAGTAATACTCGGGTATTATACCCCCCTAAATAGCGAAGTTATGCTCCGTTGTAAGTATTATAACCCCTGGATACGTATTAGATACGCTGCCCGATTGATCTAGGGTTCCGTAACGGCTGTCGTGGTTCTGCCCGACGTAGTTGTTGGAATTCCGTCTCGGGGAGGGTATTACTAATCTTAAAATGGGTTATTAATACTAATGCGTGTACATTTGTGTAAATTATAGATTATCACCAGGAAACTGTCACACCCCGATTTCCACGTGTCACCGGTGGGCCCGGTGGGGGAGTATCGTGACGTGGTTGGCAACGTAATAGTCAAACAACACAATATAATAATGCACAGCGGAAGCAAATTTAAAATATATTACAACCGAATTTATTTATTGTAAACAAAGTCACAATATCCGGTGTTTATCCACAGTAGGATCGAATAATAAAATTATTAATTATGGTTCAACAGACTTCGGCATCTTAAGCTTGCGAGACTTCTAATGATGCTTAGGAGAATCCCAGCCTATTTCGCCTAGTACCTGCATTTAATCTTTTTGGGAAAATACGTCAGTTTACACTGGTAAATACATTCAACTGACTCATTTTGGAAAATGATTGAAAATTGGTTTGGATGCACGTGGCATAAATCATTTTTATTTAACTTGGGAGAATTATTTAATATTATAATCTTGTGAACGAATTACATGTTACTTATGCATTCAGTAGCCCGAATCTAGTCCGGGTTAAAGATCAATAGACACACCACAATAATGAGTTATACACCGACAGGTGTACGCCTACACCCCGTGCTCAGGTCGTGGCCATCTCGTAAGATAATGCCAAGGATATCCGGGACATGGTCATTAACCCCCCAAAGGCTTTAAAGTAAACAAATCTGTTTAAAACGAGCCGATCAAATTATTCAACTACCCACTAAGCGTGGAGATTTGATGCCCGATCAAGCGGTACGCTATGTACCGTAACCCAAGCCCGTATAGGGAAAATAAGTTAAAAGTATTTACCTTGATGCAAAGTATAGTCACAATAATCAAATAGCAGGTAGCTTTTACTGTTTCTCCTAATCTGGAACGAAGGTTAAATATAACCTATTAGAATCCTAGCGGGTCTTTAATTATGCTTAAGCTTAGACCGGCTAGTTTCGAAGATACGGTTCGTACGCACGATTACGCGAAGACCGGATAGAATGTGATTTAGACCCGACAAGTTTGAAGACTTGTTTAATATGGGTTTATTATTCACATTCTGGATTTTGAGATAACACCGATAAGGTTTGACCCGTTTTGGCTAATTTATGTAAACTTGTTACATAAACCGAGCCGAACGCGTAAGATGCGTAACGGGTATCCGTAAGAGCCATATACAGGTTTCCTAAGTTAATATGCTTCAAACATGTTGTGACATCAGTAGGATGTCTTTCGTTATGCCCCGAACTAATTTAGACACAAACTATGCCCCGTAGGGGTAGTTTGGTCATTTTAAAGTTTGTAAAAGCGTTTATATGTTCAACTGAGTTACAGGTCTGATGTAAACAGCAAACATACTCATATGGATGGGTTATAACAGTAGGCTAAGGTATATATGTGAAATTTATCATATTTAACCAAACTATGCCCCGTAGGGGTATTTTGGTAATTTCACATAAGCCGAAAAGCTCCAAAAACGAAGTCTGAGTTTATCAACCTTTGCTTACTGTTAAAATATCATAATTTGCCTCATATATCAGTAGGTATTACCCCGGGTATGTCCAATATGATTCTAAGACATACTATGCGTTAAAAATGCTAATTATGGCGATTAAAGGCCATTTCCGGGTTTTATACTTAAATCTGATATTTTTATATTTCCAGAAGTCTTAAAATAACTTATTTAACATATGTGATCAGTAGCAAAAGGTTTGGAGTCGTTTAGATAAGTAAGACTCATTTTATGGCCCGTAAGGGCAAAACCGACAATTACCGGATTAAGCCTACGACTACTAGTTATGCTCAGCCTAAAATTAATTAAAAATCTTTAAAAATCCCAAAATAATATATAACATCAGTGGGTAAAAGATTTGATACCAAAAAGTATGTTTAACTAGGCTATATGCTAATTACGCCATTTTATTAACATAAAGCTTTAATTTAGCGACAATGAGCATAACTCTAAATCTACAAGTCAAACTGATGTCAAACTTTGCATACAAGTTTATATATCAGTAACTAAGGTTTCTACACTTTTACATTTTCATAAATCGTGAATTAGGGTAATAAGGGCATAACGGTCAACGTATGAGCAATTAACGGAAATATGCATATTAATTGGATAACTAGTGAACCAAGGTGCATGATCACAGAGGGTTGTTCTAACATGTATCCTAATCCAATTAGAGCTCTGAGGCATTTCTAAAATATACCCAAACGGGTCAGAACTGAAAGTCAACGGGAAAGTCAAACTATGTGACTTTCGGTTCCGAACCGGGTATAAACAGGAAATAGTCGGGTTGAACATGTTGGGACATGTTCTTACACTTATTTCTAAGTTATAATAATGTTCAAACAGGTTATATATGTTCTAGATAGCTAATTATGCATAAATGACATTTTAAGCATTATGTTGACTTTTTAAGTAAAGGTTTGACCCGACATTTGACCTGCTTAGGATGGTGATCTGGGGAAACCCTTTTGGGGTTTTATTTCCCACATAAATACCATTCTAAAACTACTTTTAATTCGAGATAAGACTGAGTCATTATTGACTAATCTCGAAGTCAAACCGTAATTACGACGGTTTGACTTTTAGCTAATTAACTAAGCTAAACACTACTAAATAAGACTAGCAGACTTACAAGAGTCCAATGCACGAATTATGATCAGATGGGAGAGTTCCTTAGCTCCAGAAATGCTCCAATGATCAGTTGCAAGTGTGAGAATGAATGTTGCAACATGTTGTGCTTTATATAGTGAAGAACTCACCATGATTGGTTGACAACTCACTCTAGGATTAACCACAACCATCCAACACTTGTCCTAGTGCTTCTAGGATAGTTAGGGGTCTTTAAATAATGATAAAAAACCGGTTTAATGGGTTAAAATCGCGAAAGACAGGCAACAGCCCGTTTTTCTGGAACTGGGCATCTCTAGCGCACCGTTACGCTACACTTGTAGCGGTGCGCTAGCCCGCTATAAAGGGCCGTTTGACTTTACATGGTAGCGCACCGTTACGCTACACATGTAGCGGTGCGCTACCTCTTCTCAGAGGCAGATTTTGTTGCTGTTTGTTGGTGTTTCGAACAAATAATCCATTTGCACGATTTTTAGCCATTCTTTTACATGGAGGGGCCTCTAATAAGTGTCTACTCCTGTATATTACCCTACCATGAACCTTTGTTGAAATTGAATGAACTTACAAGACCCGAAAACAACGGTTTATCATTCGTTTTCTTCTTGGGATCAAATCATGCTTTTGCAAGTCCATTATTGACAATAATTCCCTGCAATGAGGGCATAAAAGATGTGTGTAACATTTAATCGGGTCTTGGGATTTATCTTTGAGGTCGTTCAGAGGTAACAGTTTAACATGACGCCACTTTAAATCCTGCCGACTCATCTTTATTAAATCTGAGTTTACAACGCGTTTTGTCTGACGTGACACGTGTCGTTTTATTATTGAACCCGAATTTTCGAGGTGTTACATCCTCACCCCCTTAAAATAAATCTCGACCCGAGATTTACTGAAACAAGTAAGGGTACTTTTCTTTCATCGTGGATTCAACCTCCCACGTGAAATCGGGACCTCTACGGGCATCCCATTTGACCTTAACAAAAGGTATATGCTTTCTCCGAAGCTTTCTTACCTGTCGATCTTCAATCGACACAGGTTTTTCCACGAATTTTAAGCTCTCGTCAATATGCACATCTGTATGCGGCATGACATGTGATTCGTCAGCGGAACATTTCTTTAGATTGCAGATGTGGAACACATTGTGAATTCCACTGAGCTCTTCTGGTAAGTTCAACTTATAGGCAACTGACCCGACACGTTCGATAACCTCGAAAGGTCCTATGTATCTCGGGCTTAGTTTGCCTTTACTTACCAAATCGCATCACTCCTTTCCAGGGTGACACTTTAAGTAGAACTTTTTCACCTACTTCGAAGTGAAAATCCTTACGACTAGGATCAGCGTAACTCTTCTGCCTATTCCGGGCAGCTTGGAGATTGTTACGAATCTGGACAATCTTGTCCGTTGTTTCAAACACGATCTCTGGTCCTGATAACTGGACTTCTCCAACTTCCGCCCAACAAACTGGCGATCTACACTTTCTACCGTATAATGCCTCAAAAGGCGCAGCCTTTATGCTGGTATGGTAGCTATTGTTGTAGGAGAATTCGATCAATGGTAGGTTCTTATCCCAGCTACCTCCCAAATCGATCGCACATGCACGTAGCATGTCTTCCAACGTTTGAATAGTACGCTCACTCTGACCGTCTGTCTGAGGATGGTAAGCCGTACTAAAGTTCAAACGTGTGCCCAAAGATTGTTGGAAACTCTTCCAAAAGTGTGACGTGTACCTAGTATCCCGGTCAGAGATAATAGCTACAGGTATGCCGTGTAGGGCTACAATCTTATCAACATATAACTGGGCTAACATATCGGAGCTATAAGTCTCCTTGATGGGTAAGAAATGAGCTGACTTAGTCAGTCGGTCAACTATAACCCATATCGTATCATTTCCTTTCCTCGTCTTGGGTAACTTGGTAATAAAATCCATAGTTACCATTTCCCACTTCCACGTAGGAAGTTCAGGCTGTTGTAGCAAACCTGACGGTTTCTGATGCTCGGCTTTGACTTGCGCACATGTCAAGCATTTTGCTACATGGGCGGCTACAGACTTTTTCAAGCCTATCCACCAATAATTTGCCCTTAGATCCTGGTACATCTTATCAGCTCCAGGATGAACGGAGTATTTGGAACTATGGGCTTCCTGGAGGATGACATCACGAAGTCCTCCATAAATTGGAACCCATATTCGTCCGTTTAACCGTAAAATTCCGTCTTTGCTAAGAGTTAACTGCTCCTCAGTTACTCCTAACTTTTCATTAGGATAGTTAGCTTCCAACACAGCTTCCTTCTGTGAAGCTAACAACCCTTCCATCAGACTGTTCTTTAATTCCATGCGCTTGGCATTGATTCGGATAGGTTTAACCCTTTCCTTCCGACTTAAGGCATCGGCGACTACATTCACCTTGCCGGGATGGTATTTGATTTCACAATCATAATCATTCAAGGTTTCCATCCAACGGCGTTGCCTCATATTCAATTCCTTCTGATTAAACAGATGTTGGAGGCTCTTGTGATCAGAATAAATCACACATTTGACACCATAAAGATAGTGCCTCCAAAGCTTCAGTGCGAATACAACGGCACCCAGCTCCAAGTCATGGGTGGTGTAATTCTTTTCATGCACTTTCAATTGCCTTGAAGCGTAGGCAATCACCTTGCATTTCTGCATAAGCACACACCCCATGCCAGTGTGCGAAGCATCACAATATACCACAAAGTCTTCAATTCCATCTGGCAATGTCAGTACTGGGGCGTTGCTCAACTTCTGCTTCAAAATATCAAAGGATTCTTGCTGCTTATGGCCCCAAACAAACTTAACCTTCTTTTTAGTTAAGGAGGTTAGGGGTGCAGCAATCCTTGAAAAATTTTCAATAAAACGCCTGTAATATCCTGCTAATCCCAGGAAGCTACGAATCTCCGTAGGCGTCTTTGGCTCTTGCCAGTTCATCACTGCTTCAACCTTAGCGGGATCCACTTGGATACCACGCTCACTGACCACATGTCCAAGAAATTGAACTTCTCTAAGCCAAAATTCACACTTGGAGAATTTGGCATAGAGCTTCTCCTTATGCAGAAGTTTGAGAATACATCGAAGATGTTTCTCGTGGTCAGCTTTGTTCTTAGAATAAATGAGAATGTCGTCGATGAAAACGATGACGAATTTATCTAAGTAAGGTTTGCAGACGCGATTCATGAGATCCATGAATGCGGCTGGTGCATTAGTGAGCCCAAAAGGCATCACTAGGAACTCGTAGTGACCGTAACGAGTCCTAAATGCAGTCTTGTGAACGTCTTCATCCTTGACCTTCAATTGATGGTAGCCTGACCTTAGATCAATCTTCGAGAAGTAACTTTCCCCTTGAAGTTGATCGAACAAATCGTCGATTCTGGGCAGAGGATACCTATTCTTGATCGTGACTTTATTAAGCTCGCGATAGTCGATGCACAGACGCATCGACCCATCCTTCTTCTTGACAAACAAGATTGGCGCTCCCCAAGGAGATGAACTAGGTCTAATGAAACCCTTAGCCAGCAATTCATCTAGCTGTGTCCGCAACTCCTTCATTTCCGTGGGTGCCAATCTGTAGGGAGCTCTAGCAACAGGTGCTGCTCCGGGGATGATATCGATCCTGAACTCGACTTGCCTATCTGGTGGTAAACCAGGTAGATCTTCAGGAAACACTTCTGGGTACTCCGAGATGACAGGGATGTCTTCTATCTTCGGTTTGGGCTCATCAATGATCACTTGCGCCATGTAGATGACACACCCCTTCCTCAAACACTTGGAAGCCTTGAGCATAGTCACCTGCTCAGGCAGTCCGTACTGGGTATCTCCCCGAATGGTAAGTGGTTCACCAGACGGAGTCTTTATTACTACCTGTTTCTGGTTACAGACGATTTGGGCCTGGTTATGAGATAACCAGTCCATACCCAGAACTATGTCAAAACCGGCTAGTTTAAACGGAAGTAGAGACAGAGGAAAAGAATGGTTCTTAATGGACATAACACATCCATCTAACACAGTAGAGACGGTTTCTACGGTACCATCTGCTAACTCTACCTCATAGTTCACTTTTAGGGTTTTGACAGGTAAATTCAATAATTCACAAAATTTATGATCTACGAAAGACTTATCTGCGCCTGAATCAAAAAGTACTCTTGCAAAGACATCATTTACAAGGAAAGTACCTGTTATGACGTTATCATCCTGCACAGCCTCCTTCGCATCCATCCTGAAGACTCTGGCATTAGTCTTCTTAGCCTCTTCAGGCTTCTTGTTGTTCTTGGGGCAGTTAGTCTTTATGTGGCCCTTCTCATTGCAACGGTAGCACGTTGCATCTTTCATCTTCTTGCAATCCAAGGTTTTGTGTTCCTTGGACTTGCACAAACCACAAGCAAAAGACCTTGACTCGTTATTCGAGTTTGATTCGAGCCTGCACTTTCCAAAGTGCTGTTTCTTGCAAGTTTTGCATGTGGGCTTCTCTCCAGAACGATGCCCATCTTTCCTCGATTCCGATCCCTTCTTGTGATCACCGCTCCCACGGTGCTTCTTGTTCGACTTACGCGAACCATCATCTTCTCGCTTCCTCTTCTCAGCATCCTTATTCCTCAGCGATCTTTGCCGGACCGCATCCAGTGTGAGGGATAAGGAAAGGTCAGTTACAGAA
The DNA here is from genome assembly GCA_030545235.1 of Helianthus tuberosus. NCBI lineage: Eukaryota > Viridiplantae > Streptophyta > Magnoliopsida > Asterales > Asteraceae > Helianthus > Helianthus tuberosus. The sequence continues at coordinate 69,314,216 of CM060410.1, read as the reverse complement.
CTGAAGGTAACTGGCCGAGAAGCTTTTACACTGGCCTTGATCTCGGGTTCTAATCCACCAATAAAACGAGCGATCCTTTTAGGCTCCGGGGTTACCAGATAAGGTACCAACCGGGATAGTGTATTGAAGCTTGTCAGATATGCTTGACAGTCGAGGTTCTTCATCACCAGTGATAGAAAGTCATATTCTATCTTTTCCACCTCATGTTGAGGGCAGAAATTTTCCTTGATCAAGGCGATGAATTGATCCCACGACATACTATACAACGGGATCTTTCCGGAGGCCTCCATCAGAGATCTCCACCAAGCTAACGCCTCACCTTTGAAGGACTGTGAGACAAATTTAACCACATCACCTTCAGCACATCCGCTGATGTCCACGACCGTGTCCATCTCATCCAGCCACGTCATACAGTCGACGGCTCCTTTCTCCCCCGTAAAATCCCTGGGTTTACAAGACACAAAGTACTTATATGTGCAACCCCTGTTACGGTGTCCTTGATGCAGTACTAAATGCTGAGATGGATTACTTTGGTGGTTGGTGGACTGGCGATCATCACCGTTTTTCTTTGGTCCATCCTTTTTGGGAGGAGGCTTGTTATGAGCCTCAGAATGAGTCCTAGGCTTCGAATGTGACGCAGAGTGGGTCCTACTACGAGTACCACTGTATTCCTCATACTGTCTATCCAAAGCCTGTGTGATAGCACCATCTATGATTGCTTTTAGTTCAGCGCCCGTTAATGTAATCTGGGCGTTCTCATTTGGCTCCACTGGATGGCTATTTACTTCATTTGATTCAGCCATTTGAATTGAACTGTTGCAGAAAACAAGAACAATATTTTACTATGGAGTTTATTATGGAATTGTCTTTCATTGCAATTCATTAGCCATGGTACAGAGACCATATTTGGTTATTTTATAAATCATATTTATTTAGGATTCTTATTATAATTTATCCTAATTATAAAACATTCATAGTTTTATTTGTGGCACAAAAAGCCTAGTCACGTGGACATTCTTAACTAAATCTATGATTTCAGAGAATCAAAACATTAAAGTATATTGGCACAATAGGCCTAGTCACGTGGACAATATAAATTATAATCTATGATTTCAGAGAATCAAGGCTTTTAAGGTTCGAACCTAGTTCATTACCTTTATTTGACAGGGAGTCAATGCTACCACTGTCTTTTGGCTCATATAGAAATGAGCAAGGCCCGTAGGCATTTTATTACCAACGTATGGTAAAAATATAATCATCTTTATTGATGATGTAGACCCAGGATTTGGAGATCATTAAACTGGGTTTGGAATCTTCTAAAGAATCCTTATACAAATGTGATTTTTAACGAGATCACTTCTGCCATGAGTGTTAACATGTTTTAAAATGTTAACAGGAATTTGAACCTTTTAAACAGGTCTTACCATCTTGGCCCGGTCTTATATTTGACCCGAGGCTAGGTTTCACACTTAAGATTCTTATTAAAAATTTTACATAGGCAGATTTATTTTAAAAAGGAAATGATTTTTAATTTATTTATTTCATTTGTAATTATTTATGCACAAAAAGGCAATCATGAAATTCATAGAAATAATATTCCATTAATCATACATAGGTTACATATTGCCCTAAACGGGTCTTTTCCAAACAACAAACTACCCACGTAGGGGTTTTAAACGAGTACTTGCCCACTTAGAGGCTTTAAGCAAACAAACTGGCCCACGCAGGGACCTTACAACTAAACATCATACCCTCATAGGGGTTAACGGAAAATGGAAAGATAGGCCCACGCAGGGGCTCAAACAAACTTACAACACACATACCCACATAGGGGCTTAACAATCAAAAACACCTACGCATGGGCTTACACAGAAGATGGGAGGATTCAACGATCCTTTTTGTTCTTCCCCTTGATTAAGCCTACTAATCCTTGGAAGAATGTCTGCCTCTCCCTGCGGTCCTCATGAACTACCCGTTCAACTTGATTCAACCTTTGCAAGAGTTCTTCATGTTCGGGTGGTGAGAATCTAGGTGGCTGCGATTGAGCCCGGATGATGGGTCTAGGAGGTATCGAGTATCCCTGAGTCGGGTAACTCACCCCCCATGGGTCCCCATAGGGTCCTTGGGTGCTGTAGTTCGCTGCTACCATGTACAGATCAGCCTCCGCGTACCCATAGTCGTGATGCGTTGGGGGTTCAAACGGGTTGTAAGCCATGCCACCCGTATATGCCGGGATTGGGTTTTCAAATCCCATCGGCGGTGGCTGTAGTACAGCAGGGTTGGAGGGTCCACCCATTTGTGGGTCCTCCTGGTATGGCGGGTAGTGACTAGCACTTGACTGTTGTGGGGAACTGAAATTGAAGCCCCCCGGTCGTACCGACATGCGTGCACCGGTTCTCCTACGCCTTGGCGGTTGAGGAGGTGTCGGTTGAACTGGTGGCGGTGGAGGTGGTGGCGTAACTGCCACAAACCGGTGATCCTCGGATGAATCTTGATGATGCGGCTGTGGCTGTGGCTCCTGCTGCTGCTGAGACTGCTGTTGCTGATGCTGCCCATGAGACGATGAGTGGTGTGATGGTGTATGATACCACTGGTGCTGATTAAAGAAGGCTTGGAAACTGTCTGGACCACCATAGGGTGATCCGTGAAAGGACGACCCGTCGGAGATCTCGGTCGGGTGGTTCGGAGTGCCACTCGCAGGCATGACGGGGTCCGTATCCTCGTCCATGTCGTCAGCTTGATCACCGGAGAAGTGATCGTCTGGCCCTAGTGGGTTGAAACCCACGGGTTCTTGCAGGTAATCGGCCGGATTAAACTGGCCTCTAAAGATGGGCGTGGGGTCCCCATAGGAATGATGGGACAACGACCTCTGCAGTGGTATATATGAAGGTAGAGGGTTGTTAGGCTCGTCTCCTGAGTATGGTCCATATGCGTTTTGTACTGGCGGTGTTGAACTGTGCGAAACGGATCGCCTTGCTGGTTCGAACTGGTTGCGCCTGTTTCGGCGGGGGTCCTCGCTTTCCGTCGCAACTGGAGCTCGTGTATTAGACGGCCCTGTTTCATGGTCGTTGGGGGCGGCTACCGGCCTCTTTCCACGTCCTCGCGTACGCAAGAATCTCGGAGGCATCTTTGTTATTCCTGCCAATAAAGCATGAGCTAACAATAACAAATATATAAAATTTAAAGGACAAAACAAAACCCGAATAAGGTGGAATTTGTCCTAGATTATAAGTCTAGACTCGAAGGTTTAGAATGTGCAATTGTGTAACTGAGATTAAACACAAAGGCTAGTGTTTAATTCGCTCAGTGTTGGCTCTGATACCAACCTGTCACACCCCGATTTCCACGTGTCACCGGTGGGCCCGGTGGGGGAGTATCGTGACGTGGTTGGCAACGTAATAGTCAAACAACACAATATAATAATGCACAGCGGAAGCAAATTTAAAATATATTACAACCGAATTTATTTATTGTAAACAAAGTCACAATATCCGGTGTTTATCCACAGTAGGATCGAATAATAAAATTATTAATTATGGTTCAACAGACTTCGGCATCTTAAGCTTGCGAGACTTCTAATGATGCTTAGGAGAATCCCAGCCTATTTCGCCTAGTACCTGCATTTAATCTTTTTGGGAAAATACGTCAGTTTACACTGGTAAATACATTCAACTGACTCATTTTGGAAAATGATTGAAAATTGGTTTGGATGCACGTGGCATAAATCATTTTTATTTAACTTGGGAGAATTATTTAATATTATAATCTTGTGAACGAATTACATGTTACTTATGCATTCAGTAGCCCGAATCTAGTCCGGGTTAAAGATCAATAGACACACCACAATAATGAGTTATACACCGACAGGTGTACGCCTACACCCCGTGCTCAGGTCGTGGCCATCTCGTAAGATAATGCCAAGGATATCCGGGACATGGTCATTAACCCCCCAAAGGCTTTAAAGTAAACAAATCTGTTTAAAACGAGCCGATCAAATTATTCAACTACCCACTAAGCGTGGAGATTTGATGCCCGATCAAGCGGTACGCTATGTACCGTAACCCAAGCCCGTATAGGGAAAATAAGTTAAAAGTATTTACCTTGATGCAAAGTATAGTCACAATAATCAAATAGCAGGTAGCTTTTACTGTTTCTCCTAATCTGGAACGAAGGTTAAATATAACCTATTAGAATCCTAGCGGGTCTTTAATTATGCTTAAGCTTAGACCGGCTAGTTTCGAAGATACGGTTCGTACGCACGATTACGCGAAGACCGGATAGAATGTGATTTAGACCCGACAAGTTTGAAGACTTGTTTAATATGGGTTTATTATTCACATTCTGGATTTTGAGATAACACCGATAAGGTTTGACCCGTTTTGGCTAATTTATGTAAACTTGTTACATAAACCGAGCCGAACGCGTAAGATGCGTAACGGGTATCCGTAAGAGCCATATACAGGTTTCCTAAGTTAATATGCTTCAAACATGTTGTGACATCAGTAGGATGTCTTTCGTTATGCCCCGAACTAATTTAGACACAAACTATGCCCCGTAGGGGTAGTTTGGTCATTTTAAAGTTTGTAAAAGCGTTTATATGTTCAACTGAGTTACAGGTCTGATGTAAACAGCAAACATACTCATATGGATGGGTTATAACAGTAGGCTAAGGTATATATGTGAAATTTATCATATTTAACCAAACTATGCCCCGTAGGGGTATTTTGGTAATTTCACATAAGCCGAAAAGCTCCAAAAACGAAGTCTGAGTTTATCAACCTTTGCTTACTGTTAAAATATCATAATTTGCCTCATATATCAGTAGGTATTACCCCGGGTATGTCCAATATGATTCTAAGACATACTATGCGTTAAAAATGCTAATTATGGCGATTAAAGGCCATTTCCGGGTTTTATACTTAAATCTGATATTTTTATATTTCCAGAAGTCTTAAAATAACTTATTTAACATATGTGATCAGTAGCAAAAGGTTTGGAGTCGTTTAGATAAGTAAGACTCATTTTATGGCCCGTAAGGGCAAAACCGACAATTACCGGATTAAGCCTACGACTACTAGTTATGCTCAGCCTAAAATTAATTAAAAATCTTTAAAAATCCCAAAATAATATATAACATCAGTGGGTAAAATATTTGATACCAAAAAGTATGTTTAACTAGGCTATATGCTAATTACGCCATTTTATTAACATAAAGCTTTAATTTAGCGACAATGAGCATAACTCTAAATCTACAAGTCAAACTGATGTCAAACTTTGCATACAAGTTTATATATCAGTAACTAAGGTTTCTACACTTTTACATTTTCATAAATCGTGAATTAGGGTAATAAGGGCATAACGGTCAACGTATGAGCAATTAACGGAAATATGCATATTAATTGGATAACTAGTGAACCAAGGTGCATGATCACAGAGGGTTGTTCTAACATGTATCCTAATCCAATTAGAGCTCTGAGGCATTTCTAAAATATACCCAAACGGGTCAGAACTGAAAGTCAACGGGAAAGTCAAACTATGTGACTTTCGGTTCCGAACCGGGTATAAACAGGAAATAGTCGGGTTGAACATGTTGGGACATGTTCTTACACTTATTTCTAAGTTATAATAATGTTCAAACAGGTTATATATGTTCTAGATAGCTAATTATGCATAAATGACATTTTAAGCATTATGTTGACTTTTTAAGTAAAGGTTTGACCCGACATTTGACCTGCTTAGGATGGTGATCTGGGGAAACCCTTTTGGGGTTTTATTTCCCACATAAATACCATTCTAAAACTACTTTTAATTCGAGATAAGACTGAGTCATTATTGACTAATCTCGAAGTCAAACCGTAATTACGACGGTTTGACTTTTAGCTAATTAACTAAGCTAAACACTACTAAATAAGACTAGCAGACTTACAAGAGTCCAATGCACGAATTATGATCAGATGGGAGAGTTCCTTAGCTCCAGAAATGCTCCAATGATCAGTTGCAAGTGTGAGAATGAATGTTGCAACATGTTGTGCTTTATATAGTGAAGAACTCACCATGATTGGTTGACAACTCACTCTAGGATTAACCACAACCATCCAACACTTGTCCTAGTGCTTCTAGGATAGTTAGGGGTCTTTAAATAATGATAAAAAACCGGTTTAATGGGTTAAAATCGCGAAAGACAGGCAACAGCCCGTTTTTCTGGAACTGGGCATCTCTAGCGCACCGTTACGCTACACTTGTAGCGGTGCGCTAGCCCGCTATAAAGGGCCGTTTGACTTTACATGGTAGCGCACCGTTACGCTACACATGTAGCGGTGCGCTACCACTTCTCAGAGGCAGATTTTGTTGCTGTTTGTTGGTGTTTCGAACAAATAATCCATTTGCACGATTTTTAGCCATTCTTTTACATGGAGGGGCCTCTAATAAGTGTCTACTCCTGTATATTACCCTACCATGAACCTTTGTTGAAATTGAATGAACTTACAAGACCCGAAAACAACGGTTTATCATTCGTTTTCTTCTTGGGATCAAATCATGCTTTTGCAAGTCCATTATTGACAATAATTCCCTGCAATGAGGGCATAAAAGATGTGTGTAACATTTAATCGGGTCTTGGGATTTATCTTTGAGGTCGTTCAGAGGTAACAGTTTAACATGACGCCACTTTAAATCCTGCCGACTCATCTTTATTAAATCTGAGTTTACAACGCGTTTTGTCTGACGTGACACGTGTCGTTTTATTATTGAACCCGAATTTTCGAGGTGTTACAGAAACCCTTACAGAAAATCTAAGACAGCAATATGTGTTGATCCGCTTTTTGTTAATTATTTTTACAAAACCTTAAATACTTTTCCATGCGAATAACAGTTATTGAGTATTTGTAAGAATACAATTATGATGAGTATGTTGGGGTTTTGTATACAAAATTTGTTACCACCTGGTCAAGGAGTAACATTTCCACAAGTTGAGTATGACTATACCATGGTTGTTAATTGATATGTCTTGGAAACAAATATAATTGCTAGATCGCCCTCAATACTGTACACTGTGACTTTTTAAACTTGATTAAATTGGGATTCACTCACCAGTATTTCCCACTGACAAATGTTTTTAAAACACGTTTCAGGTAACAAACTGTGAAAGCCAAATAGAAGCCAGCTGGACAGCACTGAAGGCTTGGAAAAGTGGCAATAAAGCTACCTAAAATAAAATAGATGTTTTTATTAAATAACATAGGATTTATTCCTATAAAAACGTGTGTACTATGAACTTGGGTTTTATCCCATTTGTTTAATGTTATGAAAACGTGGTATTTTACTCTGATAAATATTTCCTAACTACGGTCCTGATGAAAAATTCCGCTGCCAAATTAGACAATATGAGATACCACCGAAACTGGCTCGCGGCCGCCCGTTCCCGGGGATCAGGGATCGGGGGTTGCGACACATGTTACACCCCAAAAGGTTGTCACACCCCCAAAATCCACCATGCGGAGCGTCACCGCTTGGAGGCGTGACATGACCAGGATCGAGCCACCAATCATATTGAACAACGCAATTAAGTAAATAAAACCAAACACAATACGATTGGTGACCAAAGGAAAGTAAACCGACTTTAAGTTAACCAAGTTCAGATTTAAGCAGCGGAAGCATAAAACGTGAAACCAAAACATAAGTTCATAATTCATAAGTTTAACGACCAAACATAAGTTCCATAAGTTCATAAAGTTTATTTATTAGGCACGGGACATAACAGTCCCTATTCCACAACGACCTCCTCCTCGTGCAAGCTCCATAAGTACCTAACGACCTGCAAGGCATGTAACAACGAGTCAACAACAAAGTTGAGCGAGTTAACAGCTGGTTGTTTAGGTATAGCATTAGTTTCGTAAATCATATGTTCGTTTTGTAAACCAAGTATCGTATTAATTCGTATCGCGGTCTCCCAGACATGTTTGCGAAGATTAGTGGGGGCTTCCCATGTGTATCGTATGTATCGCGGTTTCCCAAACATGTTTGCGAAGATTAGTGGGGACTTCCCATGTGTATATTACCAGACTAGTCGTATCCGTACGTGCCCTTCTTGATCCAAGGACAGTAGTAAGTAGTTTAATAGTAATGATAGTACGAGTAGTTATTCAATCCCATTCCCAACCCACCGGGAATCCCATGCCTTAGGAGTGTGAACTCACCTCGGTTGCTCGGTTTGACTCTCAAAAATAGCTAACAGTCAAGGTCGGTCAATCACGTCCTAGTATAATTTACCAGTTAGTCATTTAGTGGTTTTCAAATAGAACACAAAGTTCCTACACGTTTCTATCACATAACATGCATCACTTTAACGGTTCATGCCCATATAAACTTCCCATCTATTCCCGTTTATAAACAAACATACGATATTGCATATAACACTTTTATTGACACATAGCATGTTAGATCATTCACAGATAGCATACTCGACATTTAGACACGCAAATTACAACTTATGTCATTTCAGCTTTAATATTCAAAACCGGGCTGTTTTCGGACATTTTTGTAAAATAGTTAAATTATTCCAAAAATTCCCAAATTTTTACAGAATGTCTTAAAAGATCCAAATATTATTGTGTAAAAATATCGGGGTCCAGTTCATTACCAATATTTTATAAAAAATCTTTTTCTGGACTGCGCTCAGATTTATCTTTTTCAGACTGCAGTCCATGGAAGAATTTATTTAAAATTCATCGTGAGTCCGTTTTACGAAATTCCAGTGAGAGAATTACAAATACATCGGTGGTCATCTACAGTACAAATTTCATGATTTAACTCTACACAGAATTCAAGTTACGATTGAAAACAGAATGCATATTTTCAGCAGCAAAAATGCAGCTCTAGTTGCTGTTACAAAACGACACTTTAAAAATAGTAAACGAAGTCCAAAAATTATGATTCCGGTGCCATTAGAACCGTATTTCATAATAAATAAACCTAGACTTCAGAAAATACATTTTTCGTTAAGTTACGGTCCTGTTACAGCCAACTGAAGTTGGCTGTAATCACTAAACAGCTTTCTGTTTTCAGTCTGTATCCTTCTAAAGTGCGTTCGATTGATTCCGTTAGCATGTTTAGTGATCACAACAACATCAAACATCAATATTAACCAGCAAATCATCAGGAAATCAATCAAGAATCATAACAACACAAGATCTACATGATTTACACTCATAACTTCTCTTTATCCATCTTTTATTCCTTATGTTCAAGACTTTAAGTTATGTTCATTGGTGTTCTTTAACATTTCATCATTTAATCATCTATTAACCACTAAAATCAAGAACAAGATGGTGATTAGAAGCACTTACTACTAGCACAAGGCTAGGGAAGAAACAAGGTGTAAAAGTGGTGGATAAAAGAAGACTAGAGTGGTTCTTGAACTTCCGAGTGCACCAAGCCTACTTGTATGACCTCTTGCACCTTTGAGTGTATGAAAAATGGCTAGCAAGGAAGTTGATGATGGTGATATGGTGGAGGAGGGTGGCGGCCGAAGGTGGGGAAGAAGGAAGAGAGGAAGTTTGAGTTTGTTGAGTTTGTGAAGTGAGAGATTGGTTATCTACTATGCTTATTTATGGACCACTCCTCCTTTAACCAACATATAATGTGTCTCATGATCCAACAACACTTGATTAAAATATTCAAAAGAATGGTGGGGGTGTCCCCACACCATGTAACCGTCAACTAAGGGGGGGGGTATGGGGTTGGGTTGTAATGTGATGGTTACTAATCTAGTTGGTTTAGAATTGTATAGTTAGTATATTAAGGTGTGTGTTATAATATAAAGTATGTTAGGGTGTTCGGGGACCCTAACTAGCTCAGAAAAGTGAAGACAGTGTGTTTGGCAATATTTTAATGTTCCAGGTAAAGTCCGGTTGTTCGGTTTGACACTGTTCCTCTAAAGTGCTTAATTAATCCCTAAAGTGTCCTACATATATATTTTTGCAATGTTTTTAATTTTTAACACTCAGGAAGGCGTACCGGACTATTTAGTAACTTTTCTGTATACTATTAGTATGTTAACAAATACATGTAAGCATAACACAGTAATCAGAGAGCAGTTAAACGATTCAGCACAGTCATCAAGTACTTTAATTAACATTAATAGATTGTACGGTTACATGTAAATTTGAGGGTTGTCACATTCTCCCCCTGTTAAGAGAATTTTGTCCCGAAATTTAGCGCGTGGTTACTGAGGAAGCTAGTTAAGTTGCGTTGTTTTCCTGATTTTCCTGGGGTGTCACATCATCCCCCTGTTGGTTTGGAATTTCGTCCCGAAATTCTGCAGTAGCTTCAATCTCAGTAGTGGTTTCACTTTTCTCGAATAGCTGGGGATACTTGAGTTTCATTTGGTCTTCTCGTTCCCAGGTATACTCTGGGCCACGACCGGCATTCCAACGAACTCGGAGAAGAGGTATTCTGGTACACTTGATAATCTTAACATCTCGATCCATAATCTCTACTGGTTCTTCGACGAATCGCAGCTGGTCGTCGATAGTGAGCTCCTTTAGAGGAACTATGAGAGTCTCATCTGACAGACACTTCTTCAGATTCGACACATGGAATACGTTGTGAACTCCGCTGAGTTCTTCAGGTAGATTCAACCTGTAGGCGACTTTGCCAATTTTCTCGGTGATTTCGAACGGTCCGACATAACGTGGATCGAGTTTGCCTCATTTGCCAAAACGGACTACACCTTTCCAAGGTGAGACTTTGAGTAGCACTCGATCCCCAACCTGGAACTCGAGTGGTTTTCTTCCCTTATCAGCAGAGCTTTTCTGACGGTCACGAGCTGCCGCCATTCGTTGTCGTATCTGAGCAATTCTCTCGGTGGTATCTACCACAAGTTCTGGGCCAGTGATTTGGTTGTCACCAACTTCTGCCCAACAGAGAGGTGATCGGCATTTGCGTCCGTACAATGCCTCGAATGGAGCGGCTTGGATGCTGGTGTGGTAGCTGTTGTTATATGAAAACTCCACTAACGGGAGATGCTTTTCCCAGCCATTACCAAAGTCGATTACGCATGCCCTAAGCATGTCTTCAAGGGTCTGGATGGTGCGTTCAGATTGCCCATCCGTCTGTGGGTGATAAGCGGTGCTCATATCTAAACGTGAGCCAAAAGACTTGTGCATTGCTTGCCACAGTTCAGAAGTAAAACGCGCGTCACGATCAGAAATGATGGAGGTTGGCACTCCGTGCCTTGACACCACTTCTTTTAGGTAGATGTCTGCTAAAGTAGAAAACTTATCCGTTTCATTGATTGCCAGAAAATGTGCAGACTTAGTCAGTCGATCCACGATCACCCAAATGGTATCATTTGCGCGTTGAGATCTAGGTAGGCCGGTAACGAAATCCATGGAAATTTGCTCCCATTTCCATTTCGGGATCTCTGGTTGTTGAAGTAGGCCTGATGGTTTCTGATATTCAGTCTTGACTCTAGCACAAGTCAAGCATTTACTGACATAGGTTGCAATGTGGGCTTTCATGCCAGGCCACCAATACGTAGTCTTGAGGTCGTGGTACATTTTATCCGAACCAGGATGTACCGAATAACGAGACTTGTGTGCTTCATTCATCACAAGCTCGCGTAGGTCTCCATACAGTGGAACCCAGATGCGTCCGTTAACATAGTAGGCGCCGTTTTCCTTTTGTTCCAGCCGTTGCCTCGATCCTCGTAGGGACTCAGCCATGATGTTTTCTGCTTTCAATGCTTCAACCTGAGGATCGCGAATCTGAGTGGGAAGGTTAGATTGGATGGTAAGTTGTAAAGCACGTACACGCTTAGGTATAGTATTCTTTCGGCTGAGGGCGTCGGCCACAACATTGGTCTTTCCCGGATGGTATTTGATCGCGCATTCGTAATCATTTAAGAGCTCGACCCATCGATGTCGTCGCATGTTTAAATTCTTTTGCTTGAAGGTATGCTCGAGACTCCTGTGTTCGGTGTAAATGGTGCACTTGGTACCGTACAGGTAATGTCTCCATATCTTAAGCGCGAAAACAACTGCACCTAGTTCCAAGTCGTGCGTAGTGTAGTTCCTTTCGTGAACCTTAAGTTGGCGCGATGCGTAGGCAATGACCTTGTCACGTTGCATCAACACGCAACCCAGTCCTTGGATGGAAGCGTCGCACTAAACCACAAAATCATCTGTGCCTTCAGGCAATGAGAGAATAGGCGCGCTACAAAGTCTATCTTTTAAGTGCTGGAATGCGGACTCCTGTGCATCACCCCAATGGTAGGTGACACCCTTCTGAGTCAGTGAAGTGAGAGGTTGCGCAATCCTTGAGAAATCCTTGATAAATCGTCTGTAGTAGCCCGCCAGACCCAAGAATTGGCGGATTTCTGTTGGTGTGCGGGGTGCAGGCCAGTTCTTGATCGAGTCAACCTTGGATGGATCAACATGAATCCCACCCTTGTTTACTACGTGGCCTAGAAAGTGGACTTCGCGAAGCCAGAAGTCACATTTCGAAACTTGACATACAACTGCTCTTTTCGAAGAAGTTCTAGGATAAGCCTCAGATGTTGCTCGTGTTCCTCCTGACTCTTAGAGTAGATCAGGATGTCATCGATGAACACTATGACAAACTTATCTAGGTAAGGCTTGCACACTCGGTTCATGAGATCCATGAAGACCGCTGGTGCATTCGTCAACCTGAAAGGCATGATCAGAAACTCGTAATGGCCGTAACGAGTTCTGAATGCTGTTTTGGAGACGTCCTCCTCTCAGACTCTCAGCTGATGGTATCCCGATCTCAAATCAATCTTAGAGTAATAACTCGACCCTTGCAACAAGTCGTCAATGCGTGGGAAAGGATAACGATTCTTCACGGTCACTTTGCTGAGTTCGCGGTGGTCAATACACATTCTGAAAGTACCGTCCTTCTTCTTCACAAACAAGACTGGAGCTCCCCAGGGCGAAGAGCTAGGACGTATAAAACCCTTTTCCAAGAGTTCTTGTAGTTGCGTGGACAGTTCTTCAAGTTCTGACGGAGCAAGTCGGTAAGGTGCACGAGCTATTGGTGCTGCTCCAGGAGCTACCTCAGGAAAGTCGCGCACAATAGGAATGTCTTCTATCTCCCTTTCTTCTGAGGATGTATCAGAAACAAGGGCTAGGATAGCAGTGTGGCCCTTCCGTAAATACTTCTGGGCCTTAAGGAAAGAGATGATGCCTACAACAGCACCACCCTTGTCGCCACGAATCACGAGGGTTTCTTTACCAAAATAAGGGATACGGACTATTTTCTCCTTGCAAATAATCTCCGCTTGGTGTTGAGATAACCAATCCATTCCAATGACAACGTCAAAACTACCCAGAACGACAGGAATGAGGTCGATAGAAAAGGTCTGATCGGCAAGGACGAGCTTGCAACCCTTAACTACATGTATAGCCTCTAAACTTTTACCATTTGCTAACTCTACGATGTGCTTGGTGTTCAAAAGTGTTGGGGTGCGCTTAAGCATTTGACTAACTCTTAAGGACACATAACTAGTATCGGCACCCGAATCGAATAAAACAGTAACAAAGAACTCATCCAGAAGAAACTTACCCATCATAACGTTGGGATCGTTCCTTGCGTCAGCCTGACCAATCACGAAGGTGCGACCTAGGGCACCATTGCCATTATTGTTACTCCCGTTTTCGTCTCCATTGTTGTTCTCATTTCCTTGGTTGTTGTTCTAATTCAGATTTTGATTCCGCTGTGGATAGTGCCTCTTGAAGTGACTCTCAACACCGCACTGGAAGCATCCCTTATTACCCTGCTGGTGTTGCTGTTGGTTTTGGGGAGCTTGTGGCCGCTGTTGTCGATTCTGTTTCGCAGGACGTGAGCTTCGGCAATCCTTGGCTTCATGTCCAAACTTGTTACATCTCTGACAACGACCCTTGTTGCACGGCCTGCTGTGGTGCAAACTACATCGATTGCACTTAGGGTGATTCCCCCTGTATCTACCCTGACCTTGATTTCCAAAAGGCTGCTGACTGGGGTTCCTGTGTTCATCTGTCTTTCGCTGCTGGGACTGAGACTGAATTGGAGTAGAACCCTTGCCCGAATTTCCATCCCACTTGCGCTTGTTGTTACTGGGAGTATCAGTAGTAGTAGCGTTAATACGCTTGGGCAGCTTGCCCTCTTCCACCGCCTGATCGGTGAGCTGGTGTGCCAAACGAACGACTTGCTGGATTGTGGGGAGGTTGGCCGCACTTACAGACCCTTGGATTTTCAGGACTAAGCCTTTGAGGTATAGCTTGATTCGCCTAGATATGGGTTGTGACATGTTAGGGCATAAGGCAGCCAAGTCGTTGGACCTCTTTGTGTATGCCTCAATCTCTGATCCTTCCATCTTCAAACCATAATACTCTATCTCAAGTTTCAGAAGGTCGTCCAGGTGGCAGAACTCTTCCTTAATCCAATCCATGAAGTCGCTCCAGAGGGTGGCATTCGCGTCTGCCAACCCGAGCATCTGAACCTGTGCGTTCCACCAAGAATACGCTTTCCCTTGCAACATGCCAGTAGCGTACTCTACTCGTTTGTTGGTAGGGCTTTCACTTTCTTCGAATGTATATTCGATTCTTCGGATCTAGTGTAGAAGGCCGATTGTCCCTTCCATGCTGTCGAAAGTGGGAGGTTTGCATTCCAGGAACGCCTTGAAGGTGCCCATGTGTGTTTGAAGGTGCATGGGTTGACTCCCTGTTTGGGTTGCTAAGGCTTCAGCAATCCGTGCGTTAATCAAGGCCGTCAGCTGACCCTGGGTCATGTCGAGATGTCCACTCATGATCTTCATATAGAAGGAACACACGTAAGAAGGTGTCGCAAGGTGCGTAAGTGTGGGGTGACAGAAGAGAGTAAGCACACAAGGTTCAAATAGCAGTTATTACACTAACTAATGCATACTATGATCAAATGTGCTACTAGCAAGTAGGTAATACAAACATAAACCATATTACCTATAATGTTGAGTCTTGCACGTGGAGCGAAGCGTCGTTGTGGATCGTTGAGCACTGTACAGGTTATAGTCTGGTTTATCAAAAAGATTTTCCCCTTTTTAAAACCAAGTTCACTATAACCAATGGCTCTGATACCAATCTGTCACACCCCCAAAATCCACCATGCGGAGCGTCACCGCTTGGAGGCGTGACATGACCAGGATCGAGCCACCAATCATATTGAACAACGCAATTAAGTAAATAAAACCAACCACAATACGATTGGTGACCAAAGGAAAGTAAATCGACTTTAAGTTAATCAAGTTCAGATTTAAGCAGCGGAAGCATAAAACGTGAAACCAAAACATAAGTTCATAATTCATAAGTTTAACGACCAAACAAAAGTTCCATAAGTTCATAAAGTTTATTTATTAGGCACGGGACATAACAGTCCCTATTCCACAACGACCTCCTCCTCGTGCTAGCTCCATAAGTACCTAACGACCTGCAAGGCATGTAACAACGAGTCAACAACAAAGTTGAGCGAGTTCACAGTTGGTTGTTTAGTTATAGCATTAGTTTCGTAAATCATATGTTCGTTTTGTAAACCATGTATCGTATTAATTCATATCGCGGTCTCCCAGACATGTTTGCGAAGATTAGTGGGGGCTTCCCATGTGTATCGTATGTATTGCGGTTTCCCAAACATGTTTGCAAAGATTAGTGGGGGCTTCCCATGTGTATCGTATGTATCGCGGTTTCCCAAACATGTTTGCGAAGATTAGTGGGGGCTTCCCATGTGTATATTACCAGACTAGTCGTATCCGTACGTGCCCTTCTTGATCCAAGGACAGTAGTAAGTAGTTTAATAGTAATGATAGTACAAGTAGTTATTCAATCCCATTCCCAACCCACCGGGAATCCCATGCCTTAGGAGTGTGAACTCACCTCGGTTGCTCGGTTTGACTCTCAAAAATAGCTAACAGTCAAGGTCGGTCAATCACGTCCTAGTATAATTTACCAGTTAGTCATTTAGTGGTTTTCAAATAGAGCACAAAGTTCCTACACGTTTCTATCACATAACATGCATCACTTTAACGGTTCATGCCCATATAAACTTCCCATCTATTCCCGTTTATAAACAAACATACGATATTGCATATAACACTTTTATTGACACATAGCATGTTAGATCATTCACAGATAGCATACTCGACATTTAGACACGCAAATTACAACTTATGTCATTTCAGCTTTAATATTCAAAACCGGGCTGTTTTCGGACATTTTTATAAAATAGTTAACTTATTCCAAAAATTCCCAAATTTTTACAGAAAGTCTTAAACGATCCAAATATTATTGTGTAAAAATATCAGGGACCAGTTCATTACCAATATTTTATAAAAAAATCTTTTTCCGGACTGCGCTCAGATTTATCTTTTCAGACTGCAGTCCACGGAAGAATTTATTTAAAATTCATCGTGAGTCCGTTTTACGAAATTCCAGTGAGGGAATTACAAATACATCGGTGGTCATCTACAGTACAAATTTCATGATTTAACTCTACACAGAATTCAAGTTACGACTGAAAACAGAACGCATATTTTCAGCAGCAAAAATGCAGCTCTAGCTGCTGTTACAAAACGATACTTTAAAAATAGTAAACGAAGTCCAAAAATTATGATTCCGGTTCCATTAGAACCGTATTTCATAATACATAAACCTAGACTTCAGAAATACATTTTTCGTTAAGTTACGGTCCTGTTACAGCCAACTGAAGTTGGCTGTAATCACTAAACAGCTTTCTGTTTTCAGTCTTTATCCTTCTAAAGTGCGTTCGATTGATTCCGTTAGCATGTTTAGTGATCACAACAACATCAAACATCAATATTAACCAGCAAATCATCAGGAAATCAATCAAGAATCATAACAACACAAGATCTACATGATTTACACACATAACTTCTCTTTATCCATATTTTATTCCTTATGTTCAAGACTTTAAGTTATGTTCATTGGTGTTCTTTAACATTTCATCATTTAATCATCTATTAACCACTAAAATCAAGAACAAGATGGTGATTAGAAGCACTTACTACTAGCACAAGGCTAGGGAAGAAACAAGGTGTAAAAGTGGTGGATAAAAGAAGACTAGAGTGGTTCTTGAACTTCCGAGTGCACCAAGCATACTTGTATGGCCTCTTGCACCTTTGAGTGTATGAAAAATGGCTAGCAAGGAAGTTGATGATGGTGATATGGTGGAGGAGGGTGGCGGCCAAAGGTGGGGAAGAAGGAAGAGAGGAAGTTTGAGTTTGTTGAGTTTGTAAAGTGAGAGATTGGTTATCTACTATGCTTATTTATGGACCACTCCTCCTTTAACCAACATATAATGTGTCTCATGATCCAACAACACTTGATTAAAATATTCAAAAGAATGGTGGGGGTGTCCCCACACCATGTAACCGTCAACTAAGGGGGGGGGGGTATGGGGTTGGGTTGTAATGTGATGGTTACTAATCTAGTTGGTTTAGAATTGTATAGTTAGTATATTAAGGTGTGTGTTATAATATAAAGTGTGTTAGGGTGTTCGGGGACCCTAACTAGCTCAGAAAAGTGAAGACAGTGTGTTTGGCAATATTTTCATGTTCCGGGTAAAGTCCGGTTGTTCGGTTTGACACTGTTCTGCTAAAGTGCTTAATTAATCCGTAAAGTGTCCTACATATATATTTTTGCAATGTTTTTAATTTTTAACACTCAGGAAGGCGTACCGGACTATTTAGTAACTTTTCTGTATACTATTAGTATGTTAACAAATACATGTAAGCATAACACAGTAATCAGAGAGCAGTTAAATGATTCAGCACAGTCATCAAGTACTTTAATTAACATTAATAGATTGTACGGTTACATGTAAATTTGAGGGTTGTCACAAAGGTGGTAAACGAAAATGGGGGTTTAAGTATACTCACAAAATTGCGAATTCTTCCGATTATCCAAGTGTTGACGAGTAAATGAGATTAGGAGGTTGAATGTATTCGGGTTGGAGTTCAAGGTATGATTAGAGTCGGAATTTAGAATTTAAAGTACACAAAGTATGTATGTATGAAAGTAATATCTAAAATCTAGGAGTTTCTTTACGATCACCTAGGTAAATGAATCACCCCTAACCCGTTGGTGAAGGCGTTTCTTGCAAAGGGAAGGAGTTGAGTTTTTCGTCAAGGTAAGGAAATCACTCCTATCTCGATGATATGTCTCCATTTTGGGGTTACAAGAGATGTAAATCTAGTTGGTGACGTTTTTGAAAATCATGCATGTGAATAACGTATAAGTGTATGAAAAGGTTTAGTATGATTTGTGTGTGTGAGAAAATAATCTCGAAAATAATTTGAATTTGAAAAGTGAGGATTGCATCGTATAAGATTGATAATAGTAAAACGTAGGTTTGATTAAAACTTGGTTTGTTCCCAAAATGGTACTTTGACTAACCAAAGTGGTCGAAAAATTCTTTTGAATTTGGGAAACATGCTTTGGCCTAGTAGGTGGAATACTCTCGCCAAAATTTCAGTTAACGATATTCACCCTTCCAGTTACTACATGTTCCAAATCAATCGAAAATTCGAGACTTGGCGGAATTTTTGAAAATCAAGGAGTGGGACTAGTCGACAAGATGCGGGTTTCACCCCTAACTTGGCGATTTCGTACCCTAAGCGTGGATGGTGCTCGTCGGGTCAAAATTTAATTTCGACACTTTGACGAGGGTCCACTAGAATTTAAAATGGAAATTCTCCATCAAGGTGAGAATTTCACTCCTATCTTGATGGCGAATTTTGTGTAAAAAGAATAGGTGGGTTGAGTGTCGCTCACCAAATTGTGGGTTTCACGCCTATTTTGGTGAAAGCGTCTCGTTTGTGTAATACGAGTGTTTTCGAGTTTAGTATAATTGAGTAAAATGTCTTAGGAAAGACGTATGTTCGAAATAATAATAATAACAACTATGAGCACATATAACATTTCAAGAAAGTAACACGTAAGAGACATTTCAAGAAATTAGCATATGAATCAAGTATGGTCGAATTTGGTACTTAACTATAGACTAGGTCAAAAGCATGGCAGTTTTCCTAATTCCCTATAGTTATGGCTCTGATACCAATCTGTCACACCCCAACCAACGGTGGAATCATCGGAGTGGGACGAAGAAAGATTGCTCATCACGCATAACACTGCTTGTGACAATAATTAAATCAAAACCGTTTTCATTTCCTCATTTAAAAAAGTTACAATACATAGAAACACAAGTACAACATGTTCAATACATGAAAACAACATAACAACAAGAACAAAATTGATACAACATATTAAACCTAGGATGTCTATATGTGTATCTAGGCATCATCACTAGTTCGGTTTCATATCATCGTCATCCTCAACCTGTAATATGTTTAAAATAAAGTTCAATGCAAAACCAAGGCGAGTATACAGGTTTTCATACATAGCATAAAAATAAGTTTAAACAATTCCACATGGCAAGCTATTGAAACAAGACAACTATAAAATCGGCATGTGTTTAACTAATCAAACCAATGATGAAACGCAATAAGCTCTTAACATAACCCAAAGTTTACAGGAGGTGCGTTAATCTTATAGCGCTATATATGTCAAGGATATGCTCGTACGAAGTTACTGATAAGTCTAACACAAAACGTATAACCCCAAGTTTAAAGTATCAAGTAATCAAGTAGGCATGCGTGTATAAGGAATGTTTGTGCATTAAAACTCACTTTTTATGGCTGGAAAGAACAAGAAGAAAATTGAAGTAGAAGTGAGTTAAAACTCACTTTTTATGGATGGAAGTTTATGATGAACTTGCTGAAAACTCAGCTAAGTTTAGAGAGGTTTTTGAGTGGTTTTAATGTTGTAAAAGTGTGAAAATGACTGGATATAGGTTGGTATTTATAGGGAATGATTTAGGGTTTAAGTGGATGAGCATTTAAGATAGTTGGTTGTTTAGCATATAAAAAAACATTCACATATAGTTGCGGCCGCACATGCCAGCCATCTTTATATATATATATATATATTGTTTAATGACAACATATGTTATGTAGGTAGTGCACATATTATTAATCATTCTAACCTAAGGCATATTATGAGTAGTTGGTTATTTAAATAATTAAAACAAGACAAACAAAACCCCTTGGCAGCTGCGATCGCAGACATGCCATCTCCATTTTTTTTTTTGACTTTGTAAGTGGTGTATAAGACATATTATAGTATACTCAACCTAGTTCAATTGTGGCATGATATTTTTAAGGCATAATCTAATGGTTTTATATAAAGAAAAATAACAAAACAAGGACTTAGTGGCAGCCTGATGAAACACAAGTTAACACTATGGTTAATCTATAAGGTTATTTCTTCTGTGCGTTCAATCTCTCTTTCTACTCGTGAGATGGCTCGGTTCCTGCAAAACAGCAACACCGTTAGTCTCGTTAAGAGGGGAATATGGGGGTTTCCCTCTTAACCAGGCTCCGGCGTGAGAATAAGTACTGTTCCGAGGAATGATAAACAGTGTGTGTTAAGTGTGAGAATATAGAGAGCCAGATCCCCTAACCTGAATGATGAAGGGTTCTATTTATAGCCGGAGGGTGAGAGAGGGAAGAGCAGCGATGCCAGCTGTGGTTGCGCGCCAGCTGTCCGACCAAGGGGAATATCCTCTTGGTCTCCTCTGTTGTGGTCAGTGTAGTGGTACACGTGGCGCGCTTGCATTTGCCCATCTTGGAGACGTCGTACTGGCGTTGTCGGGCTGCTCTTAGATTTGTCGCAGGCCCACGTGGCACCTGGTGACTGGTGGCACGTTGTGTCCTTTATGTCGGGTGGAGCATCTTCGGAGCCACCTAGATATTTTCCAGAAGCTTCTAGAAGCTTCTGGATGAACTCGTCGATGTCAGCGCCACGTATGATGGAAAAAGTGGTGTGGTCCTTGCCATGTTGGCAAGGAATTGGGACCATACCTCTTCAAGTCCCCCCAGTCCAGTGTGCCTTCTAGTTGAGTTGATCGTCTAGGAGGGATTCTGGACTTATAAATGTGGTATTTCGTTATGGCGTGAGGTTTTCATGGGGTCCCTAAGGAATCTGCACCTAATGGGCCCACGTCGCGTGGAGTTTGGCAACTTGTATAGTTGAGCCGAATGGACGCATGGCGCACCGCGCATGGGTTTTGGCACTTTAAAAAGTTGAGCCAAATGGACGCATGGCGTGCCGCGCATGGGTTTTGGCACTTTAAAAAGTTGAGCCAAATGGACGCATGGTGCACCGCGCATGGGTTTTGGCACTCTAAAAAGTTGAGCCAAATGGACGCATGGCGTGCCGCGCATGGGTTTTGGCACTTTAAAAAGTCGAGCCAAATGGACGCATGGCGTGCCGCGCATGGGTTTTGGCACTTTGAAAGGTGGAGCCAAATGGACGCATGGCGTGCCGCGCATGGGTTTTGGCACTTTAAAAAGTTGAGCCAAATGGACGCATGGCGCACCGCGCATGGGTTTTGGCACTTTAAAAAGTTGAGCCAAATGGACGCATGGCGTGCCGCGCATGGGTTTTGGCACTTTAAAAAGTCGTCGTCAAGAGGAAGCTTTGTCTGTCTTGGGAAGGGGTGATTGACGTGACTGGCTGGTGTCAGGTGAACAGTTGCCTTTTCAGTCACCGTCAGTTGCTTTTCGGCGAAGTGTCAGGTGTCTGTTCACCTGCTTCCGGAAAAAGAGGTGCCGCCTTCTCTCTCCTCTGACGTGTCTCTCCCCTAGTGGTTGCTTTTTCAAATTCTGACGCCCCCACTACCCATCGCATTAATGCGATGGGTATAAATATATGGTGGTTTCCTCTTTCTTCTCCACTATTCAAAATTTGAATTCTGGATATCTCTGTTCTTCCTTTATTTTCTTTCTTCTTCTCTCGAATTCATCTTCATTATTGTCTGTTTTCTTACCATGTCGTCTGCAAATCCTTCTTCAAGGAAGAAAAGGAACAAAGGGAAAACTCCTCCCGGCCCGGATCAGGCAGTAATAGGGTGGAGAGAGGAGGAATTCCATAACTTGGTGAGAGAGATGAATTTTCTTCCTGAGTGGGGTGCTCAGTACCCTACTCCTGGTTCCACCGCCATGGATGCTCCTCCTGGTCATATGACTTTGTATGCTGCTTTCTTCCGGGAGGGCAACTTTAGGCTTCCGATGACTCGATTTACTGCTGATGTGTTGAGGGGTTATGGTCTCCACATCTCTCAGATCAATGCCATCGGGCTCCCTCGTATTACTCACTTTGAGTTCGTTTGTATGGCAAACCGTTTAGATCCGACGTTTGAGATGTTCAACGCCTTCTACACCGTTTCATATACAAGTGGGTTTTACTCTTTTAGTGCTCGTACCGGCGTTTCTCCGGTTTGCTCTGTGCCACTGAAAAGTCTCCATGACTGGAAGCAGAAGTTTTTTTATATTCGCCGGGGTGTTGTTCCTGTGGACATGCACTACAGATCTGTGGATGAGGGTATTCCCAAAGTTGATGTGGTTGCAAATTTTGCTGATCAAGATTGGTATAAGAGGTTGACTCGTAAAGCCACTCCGAATCCAGCTTGAGGAGATGGCGTTGGTGGGTGCCGGTATGAGCATGAAGTGGGTCCCTAAACATCCGTTGGGGGTTCCGGTTTATGGCCATGAGGGCAAGTGTACGTTTTGCTCCATATCCCCCCTTTTTTTTCTTTCTATTTTGTATGCATTATTTTTGCATTGTTGTTTATTCTCGCGTTTTTTGCAGTAGGTTTCACTTTGCTGAACGTTTTGGATCTTAAGGCACCGGGTGCAATGGTTGAGGCGATACAAAAACCTGATAAGCGACCCTGGTTGGATCAGATCCGTGGCCGGTTTCTGTATCCGAGCAATGAGAGTTTCACCACTTACGTTAACACCGTCTTAGGTGAAGATAGTGAGAATGATGATGATGCATTTGATTCCATTCGAGAGGAAGTTATCGTTCTCTCGAGTGATGGGTCTGGCAGATCTTTTGAAGACCTAACCTCTCGTTGCGCGCGTGCAGGTCCGGCGCAGGGGGTTGTGCATGAGCCGGTGAACGAGCCTGTTGGTGATGATTTGGAGATTCCAGTCGAAACTGCTGACCCGTTGGAGACGAAGAGAAAGGCGAAAGCTGACAAAGCGGAAGGGAAAGGGAAAAAGGCTGAAGAAACTGCCACTAAGTCTCCTCGTAAGCGACTTCATACTCATCGTATCCTTGATTATGTTGTCGTTTCTGATACGTTGTCCGGTTTAGGAGTTGTAGAGAAACGTCCTCAATCGGACCCTGAGGACCGCGCGACTCTAGCAGAGATGATGCAGAATAGGGTCTTTGAGGATAAAAAACGAAAGCTTGACGAGCAGGCTGCTGCTATGCTTGCCTCGAAGAAGATTAAACTTCAAAAAGAGAATCCTCCTGCCCCTTCTGAATCGGATATTGACATGGGTATTTTTGCTGAAAAACCTGGAGATTTGTTGCAGAAGATTTTTGAAGCTTCTGGTATTCGTTTGATCTCCTTCGAATTTGTCTTACATTTTTTGCTTGTTTGTCCTTTTCTTTGAATGTGCTGCTCGTTTTGGAGCAGGTGTCAAAACAGCCAAGACGGGACACAAGATTGATATTTCAAAAATTACTCATCCGGAATCTCCGCCGTCGAGGACATTTGGGTTGTCTCCTCCTCATGATACTCCTGACGGGAAGAAAAAAGAAGATGTGGTTGTTGAGCAGGTTGGAGAAGGTGGTGGTAAGACAGATGGTGATGCGGGCGGTGCTGTTGGTGGTGGTGATGCTGCGGGAGGTGCTGGGGGTGTTGATGCGGGTGGTGCTGGTGGTGTTGATCATGGTAAGAATATTGAAACCGAGATGCAGACCAGTGAGACCACTCCACATCAGACGATATATACTAAACGCCCATCCGGTGCTGGTGGTGGTGCGACTTCCGGGGCGGTTCGCGACCCTCTGTTTGGGAAGGTGCATGCTGACTCTTTTGATACAACGAATCCTGCTTGTGATGACCTTCCGCATGTCCCCCGTTGGAATCTGACACAGGGTTCCATGATGAATAATTTGGATAATTGTCATGAGTTTTTCTCTCTGTCTCTCCCCCCTGCTGAAAGGATGTTCCAGAAGAGGCGCCGCCGGTTAGAGCTTTTGGATGAGCATGTTCAAGCCAGGGTTAACTTCTGGTCCACTTCACAGGAGATTGTCCGTGAGTGGAGAGAAATGGGGGAAGACACTCTGGAGTTTGAGAATGAGAAAAAACTATTTGCGGAAGAGAAAGAATAATTCAATGTTGAGAAGAAAGGGTTGATCTGGAGGTTAGCTGATGCAGAAGAGAAACTTTCCCAAGAAAAGCAAGCCAATGCTGATAAGCAAAAAAACTGGGAAGCTGCGTGTGAGCGTACTAATGTGGAGCTTAAATCTCAACGTGACGCTATTATACGTTTGTCTGGCGAGAAGGCGGATCTTGCTGATGAAGCTCAAAAAGCGCGCGTTGCATTTGAAGAGAAGGAGAAAGAGTATATTGCGCGTATTGCTAAGCTGGAAGACCTTGCTAGGCAGTATGAGACTGCTGATCGTCTTCTTCAAGAGAAGACTGTTGAATGCAAGGCCTCTGAACTCCTTGCTGAGGAAGCGTCCGCTGATTGCAAATGGTTGCTCTCGCGCACGGTGCCTCTGGTAAAAAAAAATTTTTCTTTATTTTGTGACTTTCGTGAATTGTCCCTTATTTGTGTGTTTATTGTAGATTGCTGATCGCATCGTCAACTCCCACGAGCTTGCCCATTATATGTTTGAGTTGGGGCAAGCTGGTTACAACAGCGGTCGAAAGGATGGGTACAACGAGGGTAGGGCTGCGGCCCTTAATAAGGAGAAAGAACACCACTTCGAGTTAGGGAAGGAGGATTGCACTGCTGCTTACGCCGCGAAAAGACAAGAGTTTTCGTCTTTGGAGTTTGCTGTGGTTAAAGCTGCGAAAAAACTGGCTCGAAGATCTGATGGTGTCGTGTTGTTGAAGAAAGCGCTTGGCGATGAAGGTGGTGCGGCTGGGGGTGCTGGACCCAGTCATCCCGAATGAGGGACTCCGGCCTGCGCGCCGCGTATAACCTTGGTTGGTCCTGTACTTGACAATTTGATAAACAATTTTAACTTTCTTGTTATGCTTGTGGATATTTGGCTATGCTTTGACATTTGTTATGCTAATAGTTGCGAATTTTGTTATCGTCATAATATGTGCATGTGTAATTACTTTGATTCAGGTATCACGAATGAATGATGGCGCTGACAGGTTGTGTTGTGTTTATTACAACGTTTTATTCTGTCGTATTCGTGCGCAGGTTGGATCGTGAATACGAAGTGATCGAGTTACAGGTTATTGTGTAGACCCGGCTGTTCTCAGCCTTGGGGGTGCTTACAATGTTTGTTTGTCCTGTGTTCGATGTTTTCGTGTTTATGTGGGCACGAAGTATTTGTTTGGCGTTTGTTAGGCTTTAGTTGTGTGTCTGACCCGGCTGTGCACTTGTTTGCGACAGGCCTTGGAGGTCTACAACGTTTCCTAATGGTCGAACCATTGATGTTTTTGTGTATGCCCAAAGTAATATATGCAGTTGTGACAAAGAAATTTGCATGATAGAAAGATAGCCAAACACTTCTTGTATTACTATAAATGTGTTGGCTTTATATAAAGAAAAATAACAAAACAAGGACTTAGTGGCAGCCCCTAATTCTGATTGCAAGGGTGTTACGGCTTTATATTTTTTTTCCTTTTTACATATAAGTTAAGTAGTGCGTATATTATTTTATGTTTGGTTATGGAATTATATCACCAACCATTAAAACCACATGTGAAATAGGTGTTTAAACAATAACAAAAAGGTTTTTATATAATATAACATAAGCCCACCACTTGTGAAATAAGTAAAATGGGCAAGATCAATAGGTATGGCTAATTCTGCCTTTCTGAGTTTCTGGCGTGAATGGACTAGCTTAATAATTTTAGTTTTTTTTGTTAGTTTAGTCAACTACATTAATATCATAACTAATTTGATTAAATAATATATTGTGACTATATATTTAGTAATGCTAATTTAATATTTAATTAACAATATTTCAAGGTATATTAGGTACTATAACATATAATTTGGGTAACAACTACATGACATATTCTAAGTATTAATCCAACGTAAGAAGCGAGTAAATGTATGAACCAAGTATGTATGTATGTATGGATTGTGAAACGTGTAACAATGTAATTATAAGTATAGCGTTTTTTTAAGGTCATGCATTCATGATGATTATTTGTAGATTAGGCACGCCTTTACGAGACGCATGAATACGTATCGAATGATTGTACGAATTTAAATGTATAAAAAAATAGGCACATAAATAATCTTACTAGTTAAAGTTAGTTTTGAAAAGCGAGGCGTTACAGCGGTTTTAACCTAAACCCGGTTTGTTCACCTCTAACCCAACCTGTTGGACCCCTAAAAATCAATTTCAACATCAAAATGAGTTTTAGTAATTCATTTGCGGTTTGGTTGGCCCAAGTAGAGGTGTACAAAAAAAGAAAAAAAAAACGATTTGGGCCAACCAAACTGGGTCGCGAACTGATCCAGCCAAACCGGTTTTGACCCAAACCGAGTTTTGTACACCTCTAGGCCCAAGTAGAAGTCCCATGCTCCATAACATGAAATTTCTGTTTCTAAACTTTTCATTTTATCAGCCCAACCCAATACATTAACCAAAATAGCCCAACACCCCACATTCCAAAATTACCAAACCCGACCCGATCAGCAACCCGAAACCACATTGAAATAACCCGATTCGCCAGCTCACATTGCCGTTTGGTTCAGGTAGCCTGTTAAGATATATGAGCCCCTCAAATGCAAACCCTAATTTTCTCACTCGTCTCATAACCAACAAATCTCAAGATCGAGATCCAAATTTCACAAAAACTTCAATTCCTGATCATACCTGCATCCTCGAACAATCATGACCTGTTCCTTCCGAATGCAAAACGAGTAAAACCCCCCAATTTTGTAATCGCATCGGTTAATCGACAATCCCTCTCTGTTCTGGTGATGTTTCTGTTCGTATGCATGACTTGTTATGTTTTTTCGTACGTAATTTGCTTGATAATTTGGAAACTTAGCTTGATGTTTGTGTAATTGTGTTAGGATGTGTGAGAATTTGGTGAAATTAGGGTTTTGTTTGTATTGTTTTGACCTAGGGTTATGATTAGGGATTGTTTGATGAATTTGTTTGAGGAAGAGGTGAAATATAATTAATTTGAAGTTGTAAGGTTTGGATTTGTTGTATTGACTAACTAGCAGAGTATTGTTGGACTGATAGGTGTTTTGTTGAGGCATTTGGATGCTAAATTGCTGTTTGGTGAGTGAAGTTGTGGATTGTGATTGATCTTTGTGTTGTGATTGGAGATGATAAAGTTGGTTTTTTTGTTGATAACCGGTTGATTGTGTTGTGATTGGACATGAGTAGCAAATTGTAACGATTGGCGTACTTAAGAACTAACCGTTTAGTACTTTAGATTTAATGTAATTTGATATTTCCATTTACGGATGTGTTTTTGCATCGCCTGCATTTACAGAAGTTTTAGGCCATTTATGTATGGGGAAAGTGGAGGTGGTGTTGTTAGGCGTCTAACCTTGTATGCCAAACCTGTTGAACTACGTCATTTTGTTAAAAAAAAGTCGCCCAACGTTTATCTCAACCCATGTTTTCTACTCAATCAGTTTTCTTTTGCCCGCTTTCTGTACATGATAAAAAAGCATGCTATAATAATAACTGCTGAATAAAATTGAATGAACTAATGTGTTTTTATTTAAATTTAAAAAAAAATATATAGATGAAATGATTACTAGAATTTGAGTGTTTTATTATTATGAAGGTAATTCTAATTCAGTTTTAAGATGGGAGACTTTGTGTAAACCATGACTCCTTGAGCGAAAACGGAAAGTAAGCAAACCAAACAAGCATAAATTCTCCATTTCTGTTCAGTCAACGGTTGTTGGTGGTGAAACGTGTGATGTATACCATTTGGAATTTTCACCAATTTGTTTTTTTTCTTTGTCGTTCATTCTAGTTTTGCTTTTTTAGTTTTGTGAAACTGAACTTAATGATATTAATCTACACTAGGAATTAAATCTTGTGCTTTATTAATCCCACTAAATTCGCGCATACTGTTCCAATCCCAATCTTGATTCTATTTTTGCATTTGTGTTCCTGCTTATTGACCGTCGATGGAAATTAAAATGGGATTTATTTAAATTAATTTTAATCAAAACGACGTCGTTTTAAGGTGTTCAACATATAAAGTTAAATGCCTGACAACGCCATATTCACTTTCCCCTTTATGTATTCCTTTAACAGTTTCTGCATATTCTATATTTAGATTAGGTAATCAATTTCCATAAGTAGGTATTACCAAAAACTTGTAACGAATAACTGCAATCAAGTTTAGTGATTAAAAATTGATGATCTGATGCATATGTTGTACATGTAGATCATTTTTTAGGTGACCTGATGGGTGCTCCTAAGCAGAAATGGACATCTGAAGAAGAATCAGCTCTGAAAGCTGGAGTTGTTAAGCACGGAGCAGGAAAATGGCGCACAATTCTTAAAGATCCTGAATTTAGCAGTGTTTTGTACCTGCGCTCTAATGTGGATCTTAAGGTTTGCAACTTTTCACCTAAAACAAGTTGTCTAGCAATTGTATTATGGTTCATCTGTATGCAGTTAATGAGGTAAAAAATCGGATATCGGTCGAGGACCGATATTTGAGATATAGGTTATCGCAGTAGGATATCGGTAATTTTAATATTATGCAGAATCTATACTATATAATAAAAGAAACCAATAAGTGACACGTGTCATTCATTGGAGGCGTCTACATTTGTAATTTCCTGCATTTTCATACTTATCTTATATCAATTAATTAAATAATAAATAATTAATTAATATTAAATCTTATCTTACTTTGAATGTCGGATAGAATCATTCTATTTTTTTCTAATAATATATTATCTTCAAATTTAAGTTATAAATATTCTATTTTTTCTAATAATATATTATCTTCAAAATTAAGTTATAAATTAAAGATATTTTTTAAATAATAGAACACAACAATAATCTTAAACTTAAAAAACAATAATACGCTCATATAAAAAATTTAAAGTACAAACAAAATATATAAAATAACTTATTAGACATTAGATCAAACTTTAAATAAACACTAATTAGAAAGAGAAGCTAATAATATAATTCTGTTTTTGATTTTTCAAATTCGGTTTCTAATCAATTCGAATTAAACTTAACCAAGTTTGTGATTTGATTCGAATTAAACCGAACCAAATTTATGATTTTTTAAACGAATCCAATAGCATATTATTTACTATACAAAATTACATTTATTTAACCGTGTAATACATGGTGTTTTTAAAGATATAATTTTTTTTTATTATTTAGTATATATTCGCCTCGCTTGCGGTATGCGCATATAATATATATATGTGTGGACACTCGGAGGGCAAAAGTGAAATTGCACTAATTTTAACGTTATTTTACTAAGTTCGTGAAAATAACGCTAAAAGCGGCGGACGGTTAATAATGCATCATCATCATCATGTGGTGGCGTTGATAACAGAAAGACAAAAGGGAACATGCACCAATTGGTCTTTGTCCCGATTGCTGAGTGTATGTGCCTTATGTCCAAGGCTTGATGCAAAACTACTATCGAGCCGGGGGTCTCACTGAAAGCAGCCTCTATATCTTACCCTCCTCAGACCCTATCTTAGCTTTGCTATTGGTGGGATTTACTGAGTATGATGATGATGATTTAGTACATATAATTAGATTTATTCAACCCGTATAATACACGAGGTTTATAAGGATATAACTTTTTTTATTATTTAGTTTATAAAATTACATTTATCCAACCCGAGTAATATACAAGGTTATAAAATTACATTTATTTAACCTGTGTAATACACAGTGTTTTTAAAGAAATAACTTTTTTATTATTTAGTATATATAATTAGATTTATTCAACCCGTACAAATCACGAGTTTTTATTATTTGGTATATATAATTACATTTATTCAGTACAATACATGAGATTCTTAGAGATATAATTTTAATATATAAAATTACATTTGTTCAACCCGTGTAATGCACGGGGTTCTAACCTAGTTTATATATATAGCAATTTAACACTAACAATTCAGTAAGATGAACTTATTAAGACTTAAATTACTAGTAGCAGCAATGAGAAGAAAGGTCTTGATATCTGGAAAATTGGTGATACATCGGTCAATATTGCCGATAATATCGGTACCGATATTTGACACCAATATTTTACATGGGGACCGATATATCACCGATATTAACTGCATAGGCTCATCAACCTTCATCATCATCTGGAGTTTGTTGTTGTGGCAGTTTTTGGTGGACGGTATCATATGTTTTTTCTTTTTTAATTTGGTTGAATCAGGACAAATGGAGGAACATGAGTGTAATGGCGAATGGATGGGGATCGAGGGAGAAGGCTAGGTTGGCCCTGAAAAGACAACATGCTTCTAGAGATGACAATGCGTTAACAGCTGGCGACCAGAGTGATGAAGATTCAGGTGATGCTAGGCCTCTTCCGTCTTCTAGTGGCTCACCACAGATTGGTAGTTCCAAAAGATCAATGATAAGGTTGCACAATTCTTTTAATTTCTTATTTACTTCAGAATATGCTAATTTCATCACTATCGTTCCACTTGATTTCTTCGTTGATATTGTAACTTGTGTACATGTTTTTAATCATCTCAATAATCATATATTTGCTTTCCTTCATTGTTTACAGGTTGGACAATCTTATAATGGAGGCAATAAACAACTTGAAGGAACCTGGTGGAGCTAATAAGACTACTATCGGCGCATTCATTGAGGTATTGTATTATTATATATATAACAAAACTGGGTGACTTAGCAATAGTCGCTAAGACATCCACTTTTGCATAATTTTTTTTCTTTGTAAAATTTACAATAATGCCATAAACACTTTTTTAGTGCATCTAGGGTTTTTTAGTGCATAATTTGTATTTACACCCCCTGATCGTTAATAAATGTATCATACTGCCTCTTAACATTGGTAATGATATGTATAACCCCTCAACTTAAATTAGGTTTCTTTTTTTAGTTTTAATTATGTACCCTTACACTTTATTATATTTGAGGGTGCGTGCTTATTTTTATGTTCGTGTCCGGTTGGTCTACATTTTGACATTACTTTTGTTAGGAAACGAGTCTGGTCATAAATAATACGTTTTCACTAGGCAGTATAAATTCGAGTTACTTTACGTTTCAACGCTGCCGCAATGCGCTGTACCATTCTTAAAAAAACTATTTTTTACATGCTTATTTTACTTTACATTCCAAGTTGGTTTACATTTTGACGTAAATTTTTCTCAATAATGATTCAGGTAAAAATATAATACGTTTTCGTGCATTTTTATGTCCGTTTTCAGTTGGTCTACATTTTGACTTAAAATTTCGTTCGGAAACGAGTCGGGTCAAATTTTTGAAGGTATAAATTCCGGTTACTTTACTTTTTGCGGCGACGGGTCAAAATACTAGTTCTCACCTATATAATATACAATCTAAAAGATATAATCATTTCATTTTTTGTGAATCAAACTTCATGGATCTTGAATCCATAGTTTAGAAATGTTTGTGCTTTTATCTGTTTTTCAGCTTTAGAAAAACGCCTTTTCAGTAACATCATTTGTTTCTCATTTTGCAGGAACAATATTGGGCACCTCCAAATTTTAAGAGACTTTTGTCTATGAAGTTGAAGTTTCTGACTCAAATCGGCAAACTTGTCAAGGTATAATTTGCATTATCAAATGTCATGTGTCATACTGTCATCCCCTTGATGTTTTTATTGGAATTGTTTCAATATGTTGCAGACAAAACGCAAATATAGAATTGCATCAGCTAACGCAGTAGCTGACAACAAAAAAGTGCCAACAATGTTACGTCTAGAGGGAAAACAAAAGGGTGGTTCTAGTACTCCTAGGGTTGACAAGGAAGAAATCATCGTTCCTACAAAAAGTCAGATCGATTTAGAACTGCAAAAGATGAGGAGTATGACTCCACAGGAGGCGGCTGCCGCTGCCGCTCAGGCAGTGGCAGAGGCGGAAGCCGCCATGGCAGAAGCAGAAGAAGCGGCAAGGGAGGCTGAGGCAGCTGAAGCCGATGCAGAAGCCGCACAAGCTTTTGCAGAGGCTGCGATGAAGACGCTCAAAGGGAGAACCACTCAAAGGCTGGTAAAACAACATTAGTTCATCTGCATAAAGTGATAATAATATCATTTTTGATGTGACGGTTGAACCTGTTGCAGATGATTCGTGCGTGACAGACAAGAGCTTTGCAGTTGTAAATATCGTTGGGAGTTATAGTTTGTCAATCCAGAATTTCTTAACTGGTAAGTTAATATTTTGTCGGTTTGGTTTTTATTGAACAAGTAGAGTAAGATATAATAAAATATTGCTTGCTGTTGTTGTTGCTTGTCAACATGTAATGGTTTGTTTTTGTTTTTGTTTTTATTGAACATGTAGGTAAAGACTTTATTGTTTTTGGGAACCATAGAATTGTTAATGCAGTTAAACCGATATACATTATTAAGGATTTTATTTAAAATGAAAAATGAAATAATTTTAATGAAAGATGTGTAAATATATATGTATATTAAATAAATAAGAAAAAATTTACATTTTAATAGAACTTTAAGGAAATAGTTTTTTTAAGCAAGTTATTTGGATCGGCTACTTGGTCCCTTTTTGCCCTTGGCATGTATGTTTGTTAGTTTTGGATGTTATTTTTTTAGAATCTACATCGTTAAAAACCAAAAAAAATGTAAAATTGCCAAAGCACCTTTCATCTTGAATTCCTCTTATTCAATGATATAACTATATCTCCATATGCTACCAATTTACCAGTTCTGCGACTTACATAACTTCAAACAGATCTTTTGGGCTATTTCGAATTCTTGTTTATTTGCAGACTTTTTTTTGGTCCCAACTTTCCTTTGTATCATGTATGTGTTAGTGACTCGTTTCAAAGATTACAGAATGTGGTTTTCATTTGATTTGTCTGAGTTTAAATATAAAAGTGGTGGTGAATAATGTTTGTGGTGGGGTATCCAAATTATAGATCTTTATTACTTCTTTTTAGTGAGTAAGTTTCATGATTCATTCAGCAACAAACTGTTACGAACCTAATCATTAACCAAATTATCCAAGAAAATAGAGAGATCCTCGAGAGAAAATTAGAGAGAAAACAAGACTTTTACTAATTCATTTCTTCATACTTTTTCCATAAACGTAGACATGGTGGAAAATAACTACCCCACTATACCTCAAACAAATAGAAATGAAGGAAACCAACTAAAAGATAAACATTAGTGACTGCAAACACACTTCTTTGCATGGCAACATGAGTATGAACAATGGTGTGGCACACATCACAAACCACTGTGGATGCAAAACTCCATGCGGATTTCATTCACTTCTATTTACAATGTTATTTGATCCCAATTTTTCTTTATGTATATATCACGATCAGTGTTGTAAGAATCGCTAGGCGCTAGTCGGGCGGTTGGGTACCGACTAGCGATTAATCGGGATTAATCGGATTGAGATTTTTATATGTAATTTTTTAAAGTAGACATGTTTTAACCACTTATTAACCCATTTTTTTTAAGTAATAGGAAGAAATTTATATGGTTTGGTCAAAATTTGGACGGCATCTAGCCAAAATTTGGCCAGAATAGGACCGCCATTGACTGCCTAGTTATTAATCGGTGAGCCTCCGATTAGTGATTAATCGGCGACTAATCAAAGACTAGTCGGGATTTTTACAACCATGATCACGATAGTTGTGCTAGCCGAACCATGGTGGTGAGTTGTCGTCTGAATAATGGTGGTGTGGTGTGGTCGAAGGAATCAAACATCCAGCAGTAGAAAGAAGGAATCGGATGATGGTGGTGTGGTGGTACGGACGTGGGTGAAGAAAGAGTGGTAACAACTAACAATGTAACTTTACACCTACTTAATACAAATTTTAGCCTCCATTTATCACATACGAAAAGTGTGATGGTCAAGTCAATGACCAACATAAGTATAATATACTATAATGTAAAGAATTTCTACATAGGGCGATATGTGATTCGCTTTTTTTTTTAATACAGAAAAATAATGAAAAATAAATGTTAAACCTACAAAAGAAGAGATGATATCCAAAAGTCAAGACATAACACTAAGATCAACAAACAAATAGTTGGTGAAACAATTCTCTCCCCAGGTTTATAGTGAATCTTGAGCACTTAGTCAGAACATCTTTTGAAGAACAAAGCAAACATCTGTTCAAGTCTTGGAACCGTTGTTCAAAAAGAAACTACATCTGTTGAAGGCTAAAGTCTGTTGAAGCCAAAGGTCACGAAGATCAAACATCTGTCTGGCGAAATAGATGTTTGAATCACTGCAACAGAGGATAGTCTAGACATTGGTTTTCGAATGTAATAGTACTTATCTTGTAACAGTGTTTAGACTAGTTAGAACAGATTTTAGGATTTGCATAGATGTTTGCAACATCTATAGAATATTTTCTGTTAGGAATGTTAGATGTCACTATCAGGGTGATGTCAGTCTATCACGATCAGAGTTTTAGTACTTAGTATAAATAGATCTCACATGTTAGAGATCTATTCTATCACTTCACACATTCTCTTTTATACGAATAGTTCTAGTGAATGATCAGGCTGAGGGGGAGTTGTAAAATCATTACTATAAAACTTTTGAATCTTATTAATCACGAAAAAACAGTTATTGATAATGTATCTATTGTGATAATTAGTATTTGTTTACAAGGTTTAAAACTCAGATCCTAACAATAAAGTAATGTTTTTTATTAGTAAAAGATTTATAACAAATATATTTACATGATATGTATG
Organism: Helianthus tuberosus; assembly: GCA_030545235.1. Taxonomy (NCBI): domain Eukaryota; kingdom Viridiplantae; phylum Streptophyta; class Magnoliopsida; order Asterales; family Asteraceae; genus Helianthus; species Helianthus tuberosus. The sequence continues at coordinate 69,279,197 of CM060410.1, read as the reverse complement.
GATTTTGTTTTTGAATTACCTTATATAAGTACATTTTAGATAGTTATTATGATTAACTAACAAGTGGTCATTAAATTATTGTTATGTTAAATTTGGATCTTTGGTGTGTGTCGGATGTATTATGTTTTTCTTTATATTTTAAGCCCTTTTTTTAACACATTAGTCAAGTTTTAAATTTATAAAACACGATATTCTACTAACACTAAACACACACATGGGCAAGTGCACCCATCGTGAACGTAGTATAGTGTTGGTAAGATACCGAGGTCGTCCAAGGACACAAGAGCTTTTAGTACCGGTTTATCCTCAACGTCTAATCAAATCAAATGTTTTAGAAAAGGTTTTAAACATGAAAATAAAAACTAAAAATGCTGAAAAATAAAAATAAAATAAAAACAGATAGACAAGATGAATCACTTGGATCCGACTCGCCTTTAATGTAACCTTTGATGATTTCCGCACTTTTGCACTTTTTAAGAGATTATTTTAGTTATAGTAGTAGGCCCTTCTTTTGAAGGAGACGTTACCCTCAACCAGTAGTTTGAGTCAGCAAGGATACAATCCTAAAGGGTTGGGATATTGAAAGATAATTAATTAAGTTATTAATGAGTAATGTGGTAGGCCCCTCTTTTGAAGGTGACGTTACCCTCGGCTAAGTGGTTTGAGTCAGCAGGGATACAATCCCAAGTAGCCGGGTTAATGTATTAATAATAGTTTACATATGAGGGGATCAAACCATTCGCACCCCCGCCATCCAATACCAGTGGGTATTGAAGGAGGTCATAGTAAACTTGACCCAGGTCCTTGCAGGATCTATACACTGAACAAGGCAAGAACCTTACCAAATCATTCCCTTAACCCCCGACCAGGTAGCCAACATATCTCTATATAGACTGTAGAGATATGAATGGTGTAAATCTTTTATTTTATATAGACAGTAAAATAATGTCAAAACACCACGGACAAATGATAAGGAAGTTTCACCTTCAACATAAGAAACTAGTTATTAAAGTCATTAATACAAAACCAAATAAAAAGTGCGAAAATATTAAAAATAAAAGTATTACATTAAATGTTTGTCTTCACCAAGTGATGTAAGAGACTTAGGCAAACATGGCCTTTGATTGTCAAGAACTCTTACTATCAGTCTTGGATCCCGAGACTACTACACACATTCTAGGTGGATGATGGTGGTGGATGTGGGTGTTGTGATGGTGGTGGAGTGTGGGTGAAGTGGGAGAGGGGTGGTTTGCCAAGGGATGCTTTTGAAGTGAACCAATCACCCCTATTTATAGCCTGCACAGAAGCCCGGACACGGCCCCGTGTCCATCCTCTTTCTCTTTCTTCATTAATTGCAATTGTCTTTATTAGGCTCCACACGCCCCCGTGTTCACTAGGCACGGCCCCGTGTGCAGAAGCGAATCTGTACTATCAAGATTTGCAAGATTTTGCGAATCTTAGCGTTGACCACGACCCGTGTTGAGATGGGCACGCCCCCATGCTGGGAATAGAAGCTTCTATGGCTTTGTCTTTTCTGCAGGCACCTGACCACGCCCCCATGTCCGCTGGGCACGGGGCCGTGGTCAGCCTTCTGATATCTTGTTTTTGCTTGGGAATATGATGTCGATGGGTCGGGCATGCCACGTTTATTCCTTTTCTTTGTATCTATGTTAGATTTGGCTGCATATTTGTTCCTTTTGTTCAATTAAGCTCATTTGGTCCTGAAAATACAAAAGGAAGACAAAACATACTTTTTCCAACATTAGTACCAAAAAAATGGTTAGTTTTATGCCTCATTTGATGTAATTTATATGTTGCATTTTACACATATCAATTTTAGGAAGATAAAACATCATGTTAAAATCTTTTTATCCTTATAATGCTAACTTAGGTTGGACAAATCTAATCTTTTAGAAATTTATTAAACACAAATTTCCCACTATTTTTTTTATATTTGAAAAGTATATCCTAAGATTTTCTGTTAAATTAGGCTATAGGGTGTGGTCATGACCCTCCTCATAACCACCATGACCCTCCACATCAGTGTCATGTCACTCACCTCTAATACACTATCCAAAACCAATATCCTAAGGGTGTAGTCATGACCAAACCATTATCCTCTTATTTATTTTAATTTATCTTTGTATAAAGAAAAAGGAAACTAGCTCTTGAAAAATGGAAAGAAAGACCATGGTTGCCATGGTCTAATCCATGCAAACCATGGTGGATCATGCAATGGGGTGGTGTAGTCTTCCATTCATTTTCCTACGTGGCAAATCATATCCTAACCATGACCCCCACACCCTTTAGCTTTATAATTGTAATAGCTTATAGTTTCATGTACTACACGAGTTGAATAATAAAAACTATTTGTTTGCAAATAGGTGTATTTAATATCATCCCACATGTTTGCAATCTCTTGCACATAGTTATGAATATCTAATCCGCTTTTAAAGTGCTCAAACATCAAGCATTTAGAAAGCGTCTTAAATACTTTTACACAATGTAATTAAACACTCAAAAAATATTTAGATAATCTATAAATTTATTCACCCTTATTTTGTTATATAATTAACTCATCTTGCCTTACGTATAATTTCAAAAATTGTTGTACTATATTAATAAACTGTTGGGATATATTGATAAACGTATAAGTTTTTTAAATAAAAAGATCAAATTGTTGATCACGTAATATGGCTTGTGGAAAATATATAAACTCATACTTGGGTTTATTTTATAACTAGTTGATGCCCCGCCCGTGTTGTGGGGCGATGGCCGAATAATGAGCGAGTGTTAGGCAGCTCATTGACACGAAAAAACAATTAAATCGAGTCAACCAATTAAAACAAAACACTTTTATAGTTTTGATAAAAAAAAAACTAAAACAATGGCAATATTGTAATTTTTAACTGAAGGAAAGTTGTATTTTTTGACTGGGGTAAAATCCTAATTTGCCAAAAGCTAAAGTGGTGGCAGTACTGTAAATTTGAACCTGGGGCAAAATTGTAATTTTTCACAGGGGAAAATTCGTAATTTTGAACTTGGGGTAACAACGTAATATAAATTTGAACTAAGGGCACAATCGTAACTTTAAGCTGGAGGCAAAACCACAATTTTATTTTGAACCGAGGGGAAAATCGAAATTTTGAGTTGGGGGCAAAAGCATAATTTTATTTTGAACCGGGGAAAAAACGTAATTTTGAACTGAGGGCGAAATCATAATTTTTTAAACAGGGAAAAATTACATTTTTGAACAAAGGGCAAAATCGTAATTTTTAGCTGGGGGCAAAAACATAATTTTATTTTGAACTGAGAGCAAAAAGGTAATTCTGAGCTGTGGGCAAAACCACAATTTTATTTTGAATCGAGGAAAATCGTAATTTTGAGCTAGGAACAAAAGCGAATTTTATTTTGAGCTGGGGGCAAAACCGTAATTTTAAACATGGGGAAAAACGTAATTTTAAAATGGATATAAAATAATAAACTGGTTGGTCCAATGGGAGAGTGCCAGGCAAAATCGTAATTTTGAATTGAGGGCAAAATCGTAGTTTTGAGATGGGGACAAAAGCGTAATTTTATTTTGAGCTAGGAACAAAACGGTAATTTTAAACAGGAGCAAAAACGTAATTTTAAAATAGATATAAAATAATAATAAACTGGTTGGTCCAATGGGAGAGAGCCAGGCAGCTGCCTGGCACTATTCTCCCACTTGGTAAATGTATGTATAGTAAATACTTAAAATTTTGTAGGTTCTACAAATTATTTGGGTAATTTAGCTAAAATATATCATTACATTATAAATATAATATATAAAAATTCATAAAAAAATCTGTATTTTGGTGAGGTTTAATTCAAAAATATCATTATATCATCCAAAAATATATTTTGAAGTAATAGCAATTTGTGGGAAAGTTTAGCTATCTACTCTAAACAAAAATGTTTGAAGTACCAGAGGATATTAAGATAAAGATTTTATAATAAACAATGTTACCATTAGAGTTAAATGCCATTTTAACTCTGTTGTAACGTCTCGTTTTATGTAACCTTTCGTATTTAGAAAGCTTGTTTCGTATGTCTATTTCAGGAAACTTGTTCATCTTGTAATCGTATTTCGTTTCGAAACGTTGTAAATCCAAGACTTTGATCGTAATAAAATTGATCATTTTGTGTGAAATATACATTGTTCATTCGTACTCACTTATACATTCAAATTATATACTTATACGTTTAATTCAAACTTGATGCGTATTCGTAACTTCATAAACGTGTTAACTTACAAACAACTATCAAAATTACGTGATTTCATACGTATGTCTCGTACAAATATTTGGTTGTTCATATACAATACTTAATCCATGTATTATATTTATTTAATGTTAAATTATATGTTTTATCTACTTAAAATAACATAAAATGTGCCAAACAACAAACCAAAGGGGCTATAATTGACAAAATTCGAAACTAGTGTTGCTGGAACCAGGCCGCGACACGCACACCCCTCCACTCTTCTTTGCGCGACTCGCGGCGCGACTCAATCCGGAACAACTTGTTTTAACAGCGTGCATTGATCACTTTTGGCCACCATTCTCCCAACTAATCACATTTAATCACTTCCAGCACCTAACCCTAATCCCTCCCTATATAAACAACACTTCTAAGTCTCATTTCCACTTTACAAACCTTCTAATCACTCTCAAATTCTCTCCAAAATCCTCTAATTTCACTAAAGTTTGGCAGAAAGTTTTAAGGGATTCAAAGTGAGTTCTAGCTCACTTCCTCATCTATTTCTCGCTTGTTTCTTCTTCTAAAACACTTGGATAACCTCTAGGAAGGTTTTCACAAGATTACCATGGTAATCTAAAGTGAAATCTCACCACATTTGAGGTCCAAAGTGAGTTAAACTTTCTGTTTTGTTTATTGTTCTTGTAATTTCATCTTTCTTGATAAAACTTGGTGGAATCTTGTACCCATCAAGCTCACAACTTAGTCTATGGTTGTGGGTTTTTGTTGAGGTGATTTTACCAAGTTATGAGTTCAAAACTCTTTAATTTCAGTTTATACATATCATAATCAAAGTAATGAAAACAAGCATGATTCATCATCTTCCATATGATGAACTTATGACTTGTGAGTGTGAACCATGGGAGCTTTGGCTTTCCAATCTGGTTCCACTCCTTCATTTGTGAAACTTTGTGTATAAATACTCAAGTGATTTCCTAGAATCAAAGTAACATAACCCCGCCTCGCCTCCGACACTTAGGATTACCTTTCCATGTCGTGTTGGCTCACCCGGGTTAGAGACTTACTTGGTCACTTGAGCTTGCATTAGTTAGATTTATTTCTTATTATTCGTGACCCTCCGAATCATCCTTGTGATGGTTTGTGTAGTGGTGAATCATACAAAGAGGTTAATCCTCCATGCTTGACTTATATGACAATCTATGATATCTGTGATGTACTTAGTTGTAGGTTAATATTATAACTATGTAAGTCTATATATATATATATAGGGTCAGGATCATTTCAGAACCATAAATATTTACAGAACTCGCAGAACTCCTAATAAACAATCTTTTTATTTATATATTTTTATGTTTATGATAATTTTATCATTTATTATGTGTATTTTTACTCTTACATACATGTTAAGAGTAATTTTATCATTTTTTATATGTAATTTTATAATTACACATATATAAACTAGTTTTTTTACATATATGTAATTAGTTATGACACATATATATAATTTTGGTAATTAAACATATGTAAACTACTTTTAACATGTATGTACTCAAAGAAATACATATAATAGATGATAAAAAGATCCTAAATACAAAAAAATATATATAAAATGATTGTTTATTAGGAGTTCTAAAAGTTCTGTAGTTATTTAGAGTTCTGAAATGAACTCAACCATATATATATATATATATATATATATATATATATATATATATATATATATATATATATATATAACAAGGCTGAATTTGTGATGATAATCGGACCATGATTAACCATCATACACTTATGCTATTATCTAAGATTCTCGTTGATGATTCTAATGGGCAAACTAGGACCCATGAAACCACTTACAACATAGTGTCAAAAACGAGTACATAGAACTAGATAATACTTTTGTAAATACATACTTTTTGTACTTTAAATTCCAATCCGAATTCTCCATTCTAAATCCATTACTTACGCACATTCGTTTCCCCCATGTCGTGTGACTTTGGTGATTCCATCCTCCAACTTACAACTCTTCACGGGATTCTAAAGTTTAAAGCTTTCTAAACCCGTGAGTACACTTGACCCATTTTACGTTTTACACATTTTTTGGTGCAACATGTTAGCTTATTAAAATCACAAACACTTATATTTTACCTTTATGCACAAACAATCTAATACATGCATGCAGTGGCGGAGCTAGCCTTTAAAATCAGGGGTATCCCAAGTTTTTTTTACCGTACAATCAAACAATAATAAAAAAAGATAATAAATACAATAATAAAAAAATATAATACCTAATAGATTTGCCATCTTTTTTTTTTCATAGCTTGAAATCGTTACGTCGTCGTCTTTTACTTCATCGAAAGTTTCTTTTTCGCATGAATGGTTAGAGACTTCTTTCAAAAAATATTTTTACAAAAAGATATTTTATGTGATAAAAATGGTATAAAGTAAGTACTAAAAGTTAAATAACAAAATAGATGTTTGGTATAAACTAAGTACTAAAAGTTAAATAACAAAACAGATGTTAACAACGTTTTATATCAATATTAATATTAATGTTAAGTTAAATGAATAAATAAAGGAAAAGTAATTAAATAGACAAGTAATTAAATATATAAAAATGTTTGAAGTTTGACTTAAGTGTATTTGTTGTACTTGTCGAGTTGTGGCTTATGGGTTAAACATCCGGAAACTAGAGTTAACTCCCATTTTCGTCCCCGTGGTTTGTCCAAGTATGCCGGTTTAGGCCAAATTTCAAATTTTTACAATTTCCATCCCTAACATTCTTGAAACATGCCAGTTCCATCCAAAAATCTAAGGTTGAATCGAATAATCGGACAAACCACAGGGACGAAAATGGCAGTTAACTCATACTTTTTTGAACGGAACTGGCATGTTTCAACAATGTCAGGGACGGAAATGGTACAAATTTGAAATTTGGTCTGAAGTGGCATAATTGGACATACTATAGGGACGAAAATGGCAGTTAACTCCGGAAACTATATTGGGTTGGGTTTTATAAAAAAGTGGCCCACTTCACTAGTGTTAGACTTAGGTTTATCATTTAAGTCATCTTCTTCATTGTAATAACAGAGCAGCCGTCACTCCTCAAATCATATCCATTGTCGGCCGGAAAATTTTCCCATCATCCCATATCTAACAATAACTCTGGTGTACGCTGGGCACATGCCTGCCCTCAGTTATACATAAATCCGCTACTGATCCTAACGTATAAACCGAAAAAAACACTGCGATTATGGGGTTGTGCCGTAGCCCGTGCTACGGCTAGTTCTTCATTAGTTCCGCCCCTGCATGCATGCATACGTTATACTTGATTCGTTAATCTAGGTTTGTTCGTTTTGTAATTCTGTTAACTAGAAGGCAATTCGGCCATATAAAATGACTGAATTGCCCTCTCGTCAATAGAAACAATGGATGAAGTTAACCCAGTTGACTAAAATGACAACGGTGTAACCTTTTTGGACCCACAGACGAAAAATGAAACCTTTGTATTAAACTGACAAAATAATCCAAATCATAGAGACTAAAATGACATTTAACTCTTAACATTATATGTTATTTGACCGATTTATTAGAAAATAATAAAACAGTCAATTTTGATTAAAAATGATATTTTCGAGTGATGATATGACATTTTTTTAAATCATTTATTAAGTTAACTATTTTAGTCGTCTTCTTAGTTTTCCATTTGTATAATATCCTTGCTATTAAATTTATTTTATTTAATATAATCCATTAAATACTTTAGTCGTCTTTTTAGTTTTCCATTTGAATATTATCCTTGCTAGCTTTAATGGTTTTTGAATACAAAGCCATATTTAATTAATTATACCTATTGTTAACTATGATAGTATGATCTCAGTGATGGCCCGTCAAACTGGTCAGAGGTGGGAACGTTTACCCACTTATGTGGAGTTCCTGCCCGAGAGGCCCTGAGGTCTAATCCAAGGGGGCAATTTTTGGCCTGGATTGTTGTAGCAACTTTTGGATTCCTACTCGGGACTTGGTGATATAAGGCCATGTCCTTACCAGGTGATCGAGTCGTCAAAAAAAAAAAAAAAAAAAACTATGATAGATGATGTGTTGTATCACCCCGCATAATAGTCTCCCTTTCGCCCTCATGCCATTCCGTACAAATCAGGGGCGGATCTTAGTGGAGCCGTGGCAGGGCCACGGCCCTGGCAAGTTTTTCGGCCGTAGTGCTAATTTTCCGCATTTCGATCGAAATTTTGTATATATACTATGTTCGGCCCTGGCAAGTTTTTCGGCCGTAGTGCTAATTTTAGTGCCCGTGTCTTTCGGCCCTGGCAGGTTCAACGGGCAAGATCCGCCACTGGTACAAATGCTTATGTGATTCTGTATCAACCGCGCCATGTTTTTTTAATAATACAGGAAACATGTTGGTTAAAATACAGGTATTCCAACTCAGGGGTTTGTTTTGAGAACAAAATTTATTAGATTGAATACAACACAATCAAGTGTTGGACAAAAACAAAATCGCGAGCTAGTTCAGTTTATAACACGACATGAACTTAAGATATCGGAGCAATGAAACTTCATCATATCAAGCCATTAAACGGATCCATTTTGGGTTTCAGTGTTTTGGGTTTCAGCGTTTTGGGTTTCAGCGTTTTGGGTTTCGGCGCTTTGGGTTTCGGATTCAGCAGGAGCTGCAACCGTTTCTTCGACCTCGAGTTGGCTGTAGTTTCCTTTCTTCTTAAAGAGTTGGATGTGGTGGTGCTTGCAATAAAGCCTGCCTTCATGAGCAATGTAGTTTGATGGGCTTATAGTGCACCCCCCATGACAGCATTTGAAACAAGCTCTGTGGTATGCAGTTCCATCCACCTTAACCTTTATTTCATTATCATAATTAATATTAGATTAAGTGACATGAAACTCGTTGCGAAAATGCAATGGTAGTTATGATGTTTGTTTACCCGCTCTATTGGATAAACGATCTTGGCACACGCATTACATTTGTCGCGGGTACCCTCAAAGAAACTTGAGAGTCTGTTTGCACTCTGAGTCTGGTACAAAGAAAGCAAAATATAAATGAGCTCAATTTGTCACAATAAAAGGTAAATCTGTCCAAATGGTGGAAAACTACCTCTTGACTAAATGTTCTTTCTGGCTTGAACTTTGGTGTTCCTAAAACACAACATCAAATAGAAATCTTGTGTCATGTGGGAAAAAAATAATAATATTAACAATACTATTATTACTACTACTAATAATAACAATAATAATAAGTGTTAATATAATTTTACCATCAAAACTTTTTTCCAAGCTGCCAGTTCTCTTGAAGAGTTGATCAAAGTGATGCCTACAATAAACCACTCCGTCGAAAGAATTGAAGTTGCTAAGCTGCAACATATGGTAGTTTGGTGAGAAAAATAAATTTATACACATATATACATATATATATATATATATATATATATATATATAAATGTTTTATAAAATATAATATATAGGGGTCGGAACAAATAAAAAAGTAATATATGACCTTGAGGGTACTATTGCAATGATGGCATCGGAAGCAGGCTTTATGATAAACACGTTGATTAGCTACTAATTTATCAACCAAATACACAGTTTTCTCGCAAACAGTGCATTTTTGGGTTGTTCCTGTGAATGATTTCATTTTTTTCTTCTGGTTATTGAAAGAGTTCTTTTTCTCTTGTTATTTGGATAAATAACGCAAGAAAAAGAACTCCAAAATCTCAAGAAACTCCTTTATTGTTTTGTACTTGAATCATGATTTTCATGTCCTTTAAAAAGAGATGAAAAATTGTTGGTGTGTGGATTGCAGCAAATTAAGGGAAAAAAAGAGTTATCAACACCCATTCTTTGATCCGATCTTCATGCATTTCCTGTTGTTTTCCTTTCCTTTCCTTCCTCTTATATTTTTAGAAACTATGTCACCAATAAAAAAAAGATTTTAAAAATCTAAAATCTTTACTGAAAATGAGAATATAAATAACTGGATTGTGCAATTATTACCTTTTCTATGACTCTTTGTCCTAAAACAAAATGGAAAATTATAAAAGGTGAACTATTATCTGAAACAACATAGAAATAAGGATACCAAGAAAATTCTAAAATCTAAGAGTATTAGGCTATAGGGTGTGGTCATCATGACCACCATGACCCTCCACGTCAGTGTCATGTCACCTTGATTTGAGGTTATACGGTTGTATACTCTCATATACGGCATGTATGTTACCTGTATATGCTCGCATAGACTATAGAGCGTTGTATGGTACGGGATATGAATGTATAGAGCAGCCAACATGTATATGCTCATATAAAGGTATACGGTCTTATGAAAACTATTATGTCTGTATCACATGACTAATGGACTGATTTGATAACTAGAGGGTATGCATCCAACACATATAAGAGTAGGAAGGAGTATTCCGATAACATGACTCGTTTAGATTGGTCCATAAATTTTATATGTTCAGTATGTCCCATTCGTGTTTATCCATTTTAAAATATGGATGTTCCTCTAATCATAGCTATTTAAATTTAAATTAGATGTTATAGAAAAAAAGCTTCAAAATGTTTATTTTTTCTTTTTAATTTTACATAGTTTAAAATCATAGCTATTTTATCTTTGAACAAGTAGTAGTCATCGAGTATAAATGCTTGCATAATTACGGAAGCCATTACAATACATAAATTATAATACAGGCGATATAAGACAAACAAGTGGGCATTTGGTCTAGTGGTATGATTCTCGCTTCGGGTGCGAGAGGTCCCGAGTTCGATTCTCGGAATGCCCCAAAACTTATATTTTTCTAGATGTTTTTTTATGTTTAGTGTGTGCATTGATTTGATTCTCCACAACCTACCCAGATACTTCATATAATTGTAAGAGTAAATTACGATTTTGGCACATGTGGTTATATCACTTTTACCTTTTTAGCCTAAATTTTTTTTATAACATCTGAAGCCCAACGTCTTTTTTTCGAACCCTTTTGGCCCCTAACACTAACGTCATCCATTAAATGTTATAGGCCAAAAGGGTTAGAAAAAACGACGTTAGGGGCCAAAAGGGTTAGAAAAAAGACGTTGGGGGCTTAGATGTTAAAAAAATCTTTTTTAGGCTAAAAGGGTAAAAGTGATATAACACAGGGGCCAAAATCATAATTTACTCTAATTATAATAGTATTTCATTCCTTGAAAGTTCACATAAGAAATAATGTAGTTACATTTAAGAACAAATGCACGTGAAGTTAAAAAAAAAAAAAAAACTAGTGCTCATAACCGTGAACTTCACGGGTTTGACAAAATAAGATGTTTTCGAGGTATTGACAAAGAACATTATACGTTTATGATGAACGAAATTCTCCGAAAAAAATTATTATGGAACTCTCAGATTCATAAAGTAGATAAAACAACCAACGTACTATTAATATATATAAAACGAATAAATACCTTATAACCCGACATGAGCTATATTAAATTTCAATAAAAACAAATTTGTAGAACATTATAACAAATTGTACCCTTAAAAATACATTTTAAAACACAACTTCATATGAAGTGTTAATAAATATTTAATTTCCGAAAAAATAAAATACTTCATTTTCTACAAGGGTTATTGGATTTTAATAATCCTAAATTTCATCAGTTGGCTGATAATAATCTCAACTTTAAAAATTTCCTCTAATAATCCCAACTTGTAAAAGTTTGGCCGTCATTGATCATTTTCAAATATATAAGAATTTGGTCTCCTCAATAGATTCAATTACACCTAGAGACTCCTTAATTGATTTAAGTGCACCTATGTTAGAAAATGATCAATGGTGGCCAAACTTTTACAAGTTGGGATTATTGGATAGAATTTTTAAAGTTGAGATTATTATTGGCCAACTGGTGAAACTTAGGATTATTAAGATCCAATAACCATTTCTACAATATGATTATGACAAACTTACAAAGAGCAATTTAATGTACTATTTACAACCTTGAATCACTTCATACCCAATTGTTGTACATATACAATCTTAGAACCATTATAACTTCAAACCCACTAGATGTAGTATATACAATTTTAGAACATATTGCTATGAGGCGCATGAGTCATGAACACAAAACTGTAAGGCATGAATACATTCTTAGTAGATATAAAGTTTATGCTACTCACTACATACGGATTTAGAATCATGAAATGTATAAATCCATGGTCTCTCCTATGGCCAATGTATAATACTCCAACCCCTTCGCTTCGTATAACCTACTATAAGTATCCTACCACGGAATTATAATCTGCCAATCCATTCGCTTCGTATAACCCTCGTCAAATCATCTTGCCCGACGACATTAAACTTTATATAATAGATAAAAGATAATTTAATTATTTTCATTTTACAAACCTTCAAAAGTTGCTTGTGGCAGACTCATAAGTAGACGAACTTTCAATTCTCATGGTCAAGTTCACAGCTGAGACATATATGGTTGTCACACGGAAGGCCATTTGGCTCAATGTGCCATTGAGGGCTAGCAAAACTCGAGCCCGCACCAGTTTAGTGGGGGAAAACATTTGGTGTCACTAGGCTAAGAGGTGTTGGACGTAATTCCTGATCACAAGGCAGTGACGGGTTGGGCCATTTAGTGTGGGAGAACATTTGGTGTCACTAGGCTAAGAGGTGTTGGACGTAATTCCCGATCACAAGGTTGGGCCGAATTTCGAGCATATGGATATTAGGTTCAAGTATTGAATTAATCAATTAATTAGAGATTAAATCAAATGAGTTAAATTTGGTTTATGATAGCCATTTAGATTATTAGATAAACGTGTGGGTTTTATTTAAAGTCTAATTAGGAATTCGAGTCCATCTTTGATTATACATGGTCCATACAACCTAACCAAAGTTGTGATTATGGTTGAGTTTGTAATCGTTTTAGAGTTATATTCTTCTGGTTAATAAGATTGAAAGTTATTCAATCCAAATTCATCACGTGTTCTTCGTTTGATTATGGATTGGGACTTGAAGAGGCCATCGGCAACCGAAAGATTGTTAACAGGTTCTATCCCAAACCAGCAAATGTAGATATTACAAGCCACAAAGACTAACCGGACCGTGAACACCTCTACTTCACACATAATAGCGTCACTGATGACAATGATTCTTGCATAACTATGAAACAAAAAAAACTGAAAGAGCAAGACAAAATTTTAATACTGTTTTTGTAGTTTGATATTTTAAGACTGTTAAAGTCAATACAAAACTTCCTATCAAAGTACAAACATGTGCTTCTGGATCTGAAAAGATCCTCTCTATAAATTCAACTCAAGACAAGCATATGCAACTTCACTACCAAATTAGGCAAAAGCTGGTGAAAAGTTGGCAGCTGCATTACCGAAATAAGCAAACATAAACGAACACGTCAAGCGAAAATAGTTAACAAAACCTGCAGAACAGATCAAAACCATAAGACAGTAAGATGGTTGTTGAATGCATTTGTGAATGATTTCTGGATTCTAAGTTACACACACATATAACTCTTAGCCGACATATTTTAGAGATAATGTTTGTGGTTATTTATTAATAGGATTGATATAATTGTAATTATATTAGGATACTGATTCCTAATTTAGAGATAGGGATAATATGTCTTCTTCCCTATTTAAAGGGCATGGAACGTAATGAATAAAGAGATTGAATACCATGAACATTTTCAATAACAATCCCTTGTTATTTTTCTATGCTACTTATTGCTACATATGTCCTCATAGTCCCGACCCCTGAGGATGTTCACTTATGCATCAAAACGAGTTTTCTTTTCGGTTAGAAGAGATAAGGTGACATTTGCACACCCAAAAGTGGGTTGTCAAGCGATTAAAAAGTTTTACAACATAAACATCAATAAGGGTGATGATAGGTATAGAGGAATATACCTGATCAACCGATAAGATACCACCCAAACCCATGGCAACATATCAGCGCACATCTAATGATAGTGTCACACTTCTTACCTTACAGTGGTCCTGCACACAGCAGATCACACACCATGCACATCATAGTTGTTAATAGCGAATAGCGAGAAATAGCGACAAGGGACCTATATGCTACATAGCGAATAGCGACAAATAACGACTGCTATTTTATAAATAGCGATATACTAGAAAAAGAATTTTGAAAATTTTTATATGTATATTATATCAAAATACCTTGGTATATATGCCATTTTACAGGTATATTTAACAAAAACCTATAAATCCAGCTATTTATAGCTATATCTAATTGCTATTTACATAAAAAAAACTAACTGTCGCTATTCACGTTATTGGTCGCTATGACCCAGATAGCGACACTTGGTCGCCTCGCTACATAGCGCGCTATAGCGGTCGCTATAGCCGCTATTGACAACTATGATGCACATCCTGAGCGTAGATTCCCTTTCCACCAATCAGAGCAAGGATGGCATCAGCACCCATATGCACACTTTGGGCATGGAATGTTTTCCACCAATAGAGGCATGCCAAGTGTCACCAAAATGGTCAGAGCCGTGGGGACCATCTCACCTGAATGAAAGTGACATCTAAATAGGAAGAAGTCAGAAGATCTACATTCGCAAGGTACACTCTCTCTCTTACTTTCTCACTAAACCGTCATTTCGCCTATCAAACAAGTTCTTATTCTCATGCCCATGGGTGGTCACAAGGAGGAATCCCATCTTGTGACGAGCCTAACGGTGTTCTTGTTTTGCAGATTAATCCGGTGATTGTACGCTCAAGCTTTCCTCAGGGACGTCTGTAGGTTGAACGGATCTGAGTCTCCTCGTGGCTAAGATTTGATTCTTCAATAGGCACTTGTGAACGGATCTAGTCTAGCATAATTTGCAGATTAATCAAACATCTGCGCAGAATATGAAATATCATACTATTAGAGCTATAAAAACTTCAAAAGGCTAACTTAGCAGTGATTCTATACCTGAGTATATAGCGTAAAAGTCTATAACTAAAAGTGAAAGAACCTCAAATTCACTCAACTTAATGTAATGTCAGTAAACTCATACTTTAAGCATTGTAATTACAAATAAAAACAGGCATATAAAGCAAGTGGGCATTTGGTCTAGTGGTATGATTCTCGCTTTGGGTGCGAGAGGTCCCGAGTTCGATTCTCGGAATGCCCCCTTTTTTTAAATAGCAATTTAATTATTATTTTAAAGTGCCACTGTTCTGTTTAATTTTATATTAAATGAGCCTAAAGTCAACTCAAGACTTTGGAAACAAATCTACCTACTAAACTTATATTATATAAATGCAACTAGCATGTGCTTCTATTTCTGAAAAGATTCTGTTCATACATTCAATTGTGTGCCTTTTCTAATGTCCATTATTCATGAGAAGATGCAACTCCATAGCAAATATATGTAGCTACATTTACCTGAACAAGCTGCAAGCAAATGTAACCGAATTATGAAAACATGCAACCGAATTACAAGAAAAAGCAATCATAAAGCAACAAGGTGCTTCTATCACCAAACCTGCAAAACAAATTAAACGCGAAAGATGGTATGATTCTTGCTGACCATTTAAACTACTATACATGTACCGTGTACGTGCATATACATTCATAAAAAAAACACGTCTTAAGATGGCTGTTTCAAGTACTCGTGTGAACCCACATATCAGCATCACGATTATCACAATTCCCAAATATTTACAACTCAACAAATGGCAGTAGTAGTTCCTGTCTAAAAAGCACATATAAGATAGATATATGAGGATAGGTAACAGCAGGGCATTTGGTCTAGTGGTATGATTCTCGCTTTGGGTGCGAGAGGTCCCGAGTTCGATTCTCGGAATGCCCCTTTTTTGTTAAAAAAAATCTTATTTTTATTATAGGTAATATTCTATGCCACAAACATATGCTTCTCAGTTGATTCAACTCTTGACACGCACATGTAGCTTCACCACCGTATTAGGAAATGTAACTTCATTACTTTTTGCCAAGATTCGAAGGCACATGTTGTTAAAAGTTGGCAACTGCATTACCAGAATCAGCCAACAAAAACTACACGCCAAGCTAAAACAATTGCCAAATCTGAAGAACAAATCAAAACCAGAAGACAGCAAGATGCTTGTTGAGTGTCTGCATAATCTCTGGATTATGAGTTACACACACAAACAACATTCCTTTGTTAGCGTTAAGGAGACCTAAAATGATTTAACTTAAACATTTCGATTCAAAGTGTCTTTGATGTTAGTATTGTTCTATGCTAAACATGTCCTAACAGTCACAAGGCCGTTCACTTAAGCATTTACAGAGTTTTGGCTTAGGTTAGAAGAGATAAGCTGGCATTTGCACACCCAAAAAGAGGGTTTGGGTCTGTATTATCATGTTTTGTGAGTTTATCAGTAATGCTTGTGGACCCCACACTTGCTTGGTATGAACCTTTCAGTTCTCAGGACCTTTTGAGATGTATGCTAAAAGATTAGGATAATAAAAGTGATGAGAGCTCTAAGTCTTATGTTACCATAAACAAAAGAGCTGATCACTGAATGACAGATGATGCGAGCCTCAGGTCTGTGTTTCCACGAGCAAAGAGGGTGATCACCTGTCTTTAAAGCATATAACTATATTATATCTTTTACTCTAGGGGGCCTGCATTAACATTGCAGATCTTTTGCTCTTTTAAGAAGAATAATACGCATTAGTGCCCTTTCATTTTGCTCTAAATACTAAGTCTTTTCTTAATATTTATGCACATCATTGTGTGTCTTTGATCTAAACAATCTTAAACATGTCGCATTCCCTTTTGGACTTAATCGGTCCGTGCAAGCCTACACAAGAAGAAAATCCACATGATTATGAATCATTACTACCTCAGGTGATTACTATGTTTACAAGATAATCAACACTATTAAGGGTGTGATGCTAGGCGCTCTGCACTTGTGTCATGGCGGTTTGTGGGTATTTGATAGACTTTTCTGGTTATTTATAAAATATGTCACCTTAATCTGAGAAAAAAAAGATTGGTATATTAAGGATCTTCCAATTAATTGTACCAAGGCTTGTAGTGAGGTATTTCATGGTCTTCCTATTCTTCAAGTAATTAAACTATGCTGCAGAAGTAGTTTTTAAGTTTTGCTTATGAAGAAGTATGTATGTGTATCGTTTAAGCATGCAGATCTTATTTGTTAACCAAACAACTTTGATGAATTAAGGACACTAGCATAATTTGCAGATTTGTTAAACATCTGCGCAGAGCCGCAGAATATAAAACATTTCACTATTAACTTAGCAATGATTCTACACCTGAGTTTATAGCGTAAAAGTCTAGAACTAAAAGTAAAACCACCTCAAATTCAATTATTTTACATACTTTGAATATATTAACTTTAGTACACTCATATTTCATGGTGATTATAAATTAAAAAACAGGCCACATAAAGCATGTGGGCATTTGGTCTAGTGGTATGATTCTCGCTTTGGGTGCGAGAGGTCCCGAGTTCGATTCTCGGAATGCCCCTTTTTATTAAAAAAAAAACTTACTCTTTTTATAATACATATTTTAAATGCCACTGTTTTGTTTAATTATATAATCTATGAGCTAAAGCCAACTCAAGACTTTAAAAACAGATCTACCTACTAAAGTGATATTATATTCAACAAACATGTGCTATTATATATGAAAAGATAATGTTTACAACTTCAACTATGTACATTTACTAATATGCATTAATCATGACAAGATGCAACTTCATGACAAATATGAACAGCTACATTACCTGAATATGCAAATGTAAATTTGCTATTCTCTCATAAAATTCTTACCAAGTAACGGGAATTACCAGAATAAGCAATCTTAAACCAACACGTATGATACTTCTATCACCAAACCTGTTAAACAAATAAAAAACGGAAGATGATATGATTCATGCTGATCATTTAAACTACTATGCATGTATGTACAGATACATTCATAAATACACACATCTTAAATTTATTCAATCCTTTAAAAGTTGGCTTCTTTAATTCCTCATATGAACACACATATCAGCATCATGGTTATCAGAATATCCAAATAACCATATACTTTCAACTCCACAATATAAAACACCAGCAATAGTTCATGTCTAAAAAGCAAACATAAAAATAAAGATATGAGGGTAGTTAACAAGAGGGCATTTGGTCTAGTGGTATGATTCTCGCTTTGGGTGCGAGAGGTCCCGAGTTCGATTCTCGGAATGCCCCCTTTTTTTGAAACATTCCATTCATTTCACATGTATCTTGAAGTGCCACTATTTTTTTATTTTTTTTTTGTAATTTACTGACATCAACTCAAGTCAATTCATAACTTTTGGAAACAAAACTACCTATCAAAGTAATCTCTTATGCTACAAACATGTGCTTCTGGATCTGAAAAGATTCTTTCAAAAAAAATTAACTCGTGACAAGCATATGTAACTTCACTGCCAGATTAGGCAAATGTAAGGTCATTATTTTTTGCCAAGAATCTTGTGCACCAAGTTGGTAAAAAGTTGGCAACAGCAATACCAGAATAAATAAACCAACACGTCAAGACTCAAGCTAAAACAGCTACATAGAGAACAGATCAAAACCGGAAGACAGTAAAATGCCTGTTGAATGCATCTGTACATGATTTCTGGATTATAAGTCACACACAAACGACATTCCCTTGTTAGTGTTAAGGAAATCTAAATAAGAAATCAAATGTCAAGACATTTAGGTAGTCTGCTTTTCAAAAGCAGAAGAAAGTTTGATTTTCTTTAACAGCCAAAACTTCTCAATTACAAGTTATACAGTATCATTTAAACTATTATACGTATTTACATATACATGTGTATTTATAATATTCAATCCTCTGCCCATAAATTGCCAGTTTGCTATTCTCTTTAGTTTTATGACTATTTTCACAAGTGCAGTCTTAAACTTCTGAAAAGATGAGATTTTTGTATATATTCAACAGTTGTTTAAAAGCAAACCAAAGTTGACTAAATGTAATCTTTAGTGGTTTCAGAAGGTGGCCAAATGTAATCACAACTGGTTTTTTCCCCGCCCGCGTTGCGGGGCAATAAGCCGAATATTTCTCTCTCATAACATGTATGTCTGTACAAAGGGCAAAATCGTAAATTATATTTTGAACTGGAGGCGAAATCATAATTTTAAACTGACAGCAAAATCATAATTTTGAGCTAGGGGGAAAAACATAATTTTATTTTGAAATGTGGGCAAAAACGTAATTTTGAGCTGAGGGCAGAAGCGTAATTTTGAGCTAGAGGAAAAAACAACATTTTATTTTGAACTGGGTGCAAAAACGTAATTTTAAACTGGGAACAAAGGTAAAAGTGAGTTTTTGATCCGATGGCAAAAGCGTAATTTTGAGCTAGGGGCAAAATTATAATTTTATTTTGAGCTAGGGGTAAAAACGTAATTTTAAACAAAGGACGAAAGCGTAATTTTAAACTGAGCGAAACCGTAATTTTAAACTGAGCGAAACCGTAATTTTAAACTGGGAACAAAATTAAAAGTGAGTTTTTGAATCGAGGGCAAAAGGGTAATTATGAGGTAGGTGCAAGATTATAATTTTATTTTTAGCTGGGGGCAAAAACGTAATTTTAAACAAAGGACGAAAGCGTAATTTTAAACTGAGAATAAAATTAAATTAAAAATAAGTTGGTCCAATAGGGAAGTGCCAGGCAGCTGTTCCCCCCAACTTACAAATGTATATGTAGTATAATTCAGAAAACTATCATCTTTGATGCATCTCTAGTTCTCTAACATGTGTCATAGTTAATTCCAGGTCAAAGTTGGATTAAACTCAAAGGCACAGAATACAGATCTGAACCTATAATCTACCATCAATGAGATATGACTTTTCAATCATTGCTAGATGTTACTGTACCAACGATACAAGGATTTTCTGTTTTCACCAAGGCTCCAGATGTCTTGGTCAAAAGCAAAGCATCTGCATATATGCTGGTTTGCAACAACTAGAATATGCAGTATTTCACTTTGCAGAGCTCAGATAGCAAATTAAAGACAAAAAGCACCAAAACCTTCTTGCTTCAGAGACTGTAACCTCAAGCTACTGACAGTTAAATGAACTGATTCTAAACAATTTAATGAAAATTTGTTGATGTATGCACAACATGGTCCTACATACTTCAAACAACTGTGCATTTCATGAAAGATGACATATTAACAATGCAACACCAGTGAATTCAGTTTCAAATAACACTTTTAAAGATTAAAATCATACATATAAAGCAAACGGGCATTTGGTCTAGTGGTATGATTCTCGCTTTGGGTGCGAGAGGTCCCGAGTTCGATTCTCGGAATGCCCCATTTCAAAATACTCAACTATATATATTTTTGAGTAAAATGCCAAAATCGCCCCTGAGGTTTAGTCATGTTTTCTTGTTCCATCCAAAATGACTTTTTTGTACATTTGAGTTTTTCAGGTTTGCGTTTTATTTCCATTTCCATCCAAATTACTAACTTAGTTTATTTTTTCTTTTAAGGTGAAGGACATTTTTGTCCTTTTGGATGAAACAAGCAAACATAACCAAACCTCAGGGACGATTTTGGCATTTTAATCTTACATTTTTGTTTTATATATCCCCTTGATATAGCTTAATGTTTATTATTTTTAATAACTTTATTAAAATCACCAGTGGCGGGACCCAGCGGAAAATTTTAGGTGTTGTTTGTCTATCGCTATGATTTTTCGGTCCGGTTCAAGTCGGGTCGGTCGCATAAAATTTTTATAGGTATTTTAATGGATTTTAATACATAATATAACTTTTTTTTTATCAAAATGTCATATATATCAAAGAAGTTATTAAAAAAGAAGAGTTAATAGCCAAAATGGTCCCTGAGGTTTGCTCACTTTTGCCACTTTAGTCCAAATTCCAAATTTTTTAAATCTGGGTCCCTGAGGTTTGCATTTTTTTGCCATTTTAGTCCAAATTTCAAAAAAGTCAAATTTTTGTCAAATTTTTTACTGAATTTTGTCTTTATCCTTATCTCTCACAAGGGCAAAATTGTCATTCTATATTATTATAAAGCAATTTATATTAAAGAAAATAAAAAAAAAACCCTTAAAAGGGCAAGAACCCAGAACTTCATCTTCAACATCCAGGACTTCCAACTTCCAGAACTTCATCTTCATCTTCCCACCACCACAACCATCCCGACGGCTTCAACCACCATCCCCGATGGCATCACCTCCACCCCCGCACCACCACCACTGCACTACCATCATCCCCACAAAACCCAAACCCCCACCCCTGCTACCTCTGTGAGAACCACCGCCACCACAAACCCACCACCACCACAAACCCACCACCACCGAATTAACACCCAATCAGACACATCCATCACCCATTAACACCCTAATCAAACACATACACATACACACACCGAAAATCTTTGAGAGAGAGGGAGATCGAAGAGAGGAGATCAGAGAGGAAGTCGGAGAGAGAAAGAGGGAAACGACAGAGATGGTGGCTAAGGTGGTTGCCGGCAGTGGCGGTGATTATTGTTGTTGTTCAGATTTGGTTCAGCTGGTTGCCGGCAGTGGCGGTGTCTCCACCGGAACCCTAACCCCAAACCTGCAACAACCCAAATCCCAAACAACCTGCAAACAACCCCCCACCGTCTCCACCATCACCACCCTCACCGAAACCCTAATCCCAAACAACCCTAATCACCAACCACCTGCAAACAACCTAGATCCATCCGGAAGAGAGAGGGAGGGAGAAGAGAGAGATCCATCCGGCAGTGTTGGGTCTTGCCCTAACCCACTGATCTTTCATCTGTGTTTTAACCCACTGATCTTTCATCCGTTAGTGTCTAACCCACTGATCTTTCATCTGTGTTTTAATGTCGCCGGCTGCAAACAACCCTAATCACCAACCACCTGCAAACAACCTAGATCCATCCGGAAGAGAGAGGGAGGGAGAAGAGAGAGATCCATCCGGCAGTGTTGGGTCTTGCCCTAACCCACTGATCTTTCATCTGTGTTTTAACCCACTGATCTTTCATCCGTTAGTGTCTAACCCACTGATCTTTCATCTGTGTTTTAATGTCGCCGGCGTGAGGAGGTGGCGGTGGTGGCGGCAGAGAGGAGTAGAGGGAGAGAGAGAGAGAGAGAGAGAGGTGGTGGTGCTTGTGAAGAGAGAGATGGTTTTTTTAAAGAGGGGTTTTTTTTATTTTCTTTAATATAAATTGCTTAATAATAATATAGAATGACAATTTTGCCCTTGTTTGAAATAAGGATAAAGACAAATTTCAGTAAAAAATTGATAAAATTTGACTTTTTTGAAATTTGGACTAAAATGGCAAAAAAATGCAAACCTCAGGGACCCAGATTTAAAAAATTTGGAATTTGGACTAAAGTGGCAAAAGTGAGCAAACCTCAGGGACCATTTTGGCTATTAACTCAAAAAAGAATAAATATAAAAATGGAAACAAGTAATAAAAAATATAAAATGTAAACGTAAAAAATGACAAAATCATCCCTGAGATTTAATATTTGCTTGTTCCATCCAAAGGGATAAAAATGCCCTTCATCTTAATTGAAAAAATAAAATGAGTTAGTGTTTTGGATGAAAATGGCAATAAAAACGCAAACCTAAAGGACTCAAATGCACAAAAAAGCCATTTTGGATAAAACAAGCAAATATGACCAAACCTCATGGACAATTTTGGCATTTTACTCTATATTTTTCTGTTTTTCCTGTTAAAAAGATATTAGATGATAAAACATGTGACAATTGATCTAACAAGATTTTTTGACAAGAAATATAACTCATAATTATGGAAGCTTTTATTTAGGCACCAAATTCAAGTTGGTGAAAATACCTTTATATACCATAATAAGCAATCATAAATCAAGCCTGCTTTATTTTTAAATTATTTGTGTGTAATTGTGTATAAGTATATGTAATTATGTATGTGTGTGTATGATACTGAAGAGATTATGTCATTTAACAAGAAAAGTGACGGCACTTATAATTTAAAAGATATAAATGACCTTAATTTTTCAGCTGCAATAAATGGCTGATTCATCAAAACACAGATGATATGTAGCAGCATATAACAAAATCCTTGAGTCCCCTCACACCTATTTGGATTGTATATCTGTAACTTGACAAATTTTCTGTGAATAATCCTATGTTATTGCATTAGTGTCTTATTCAAGTATGAAAGAGAAGCCAACAAACTCTAGAGATTCTTTACGTTACAAAACACTTAATATATGTAATCAGTTGTATAATACAAATGATCTGATTAAGGACATGATTGAATTATTTATAACATCTTGGTCCTGAGTATCATCGTAACCTTGCAACAAGCCTAGTTCAAAATTAGTCAGTTATGGCTATTAATTTCTAATTTTCTATGAAACATGAAGTGAACCACAGTCAACACATTTTCTGACAATAGTTATATTTAAAACATATTATAAGGGATTATAAGATTTCTTACCATTTCAGATTAACATCTTTGTGGTAGCAGTTATTTCTCATCAAGGACATAAATACAGTAAAGAATGATGATATAAACAAGTGGGCATTTGGTCTAGTGGTATGATTCTCGCTTAGGGTGCGAGAGGTCCCGAGTTCAATTCTAGGAATGCCCCATTTTTTAATAAACTATCACATACTAAGAAAAATATTTTTAATTATTCCTGAGTCGATCATATTCTTTTAATCATTTTAGCAATCATATCTTTAATATACTTATCACTTGTTCCTACTTTATTTAGAAATTATCATCTTAAAGCAAACAAGCTGTGATCTGAATTCGATAAAGCATTTTTGCCGATCAAAATCAATGGAAGGCTTCTAACAATAACTTACATATTGCAAACATTAATAAAACTGAAAACATTCCTTCTCATGAGAACATTTTTGGAAGTAGACAGATTACAACAACTATAAATATATATAATGTAAGAGTGACTATTTAGGTTGGCTGCAGCAATTAACATCCACATTATACATAAAACAGCAAAACTAACGATTATACAGAAAGCAGAATGTTATATGATCACTTGAAATTGTGTAACTACTTTGAAGAACAATAACTTATAAATTATGAAGATTTGCCTAAGAAGTCATAAGGGTAGTATACACTTGTTTTGGGTCAAAGAAGAACCAATTTCGATTCTTGAAATGCCACCTCAAGCCACTGCACTCTAAGTTAAATGAAGTTGTCAATACTTACTTTGTCCTTTTATATATTTAGAATACATTTTCCTCCCATATCAGCGAAAACTTTAATTGCAAGTTTGCAACATTTACTTGTAATCTGACTGCTGACAAGATTCTGTCCCTGAATCTTACAATCATTTATCATCTTAAATTATGCAAACAAACCTAAGAAAAATGTTGTGTTACAGTAATAAAAAGACTGTGTTGTGGTAGAAGTGTGGGGCGGAAAGGGGAAGCCATGTAGGCCAACGGGGCGAGAAAGCTAAAGCATGAGGAGCAGATCACGGGGGTGCGAGGGGGAGGTGAATGATTGCCACGTATGCATCTTCAACCTACATTGCTAGATTTTACAATAATGCCTCTGGTTCACTATTCACGTTACCACAGCACATGTTAATGTGTGTGAAATGTGAAAGCCCCATTGCCTACATGGCACACTTTTTTTTTCACATTTCACATACACAACAACACATAGTCTAATAATAATGCACACGCTTCGGTGTAATCTCACAAGTCATGAAGCCAATAGGTTAAAATGTTTTCTAAAACAGTAAAACCACAGAAACATGCCTCTGTGATTGATAATGAAATCAAAATTTCTCTCTGATTGTACTTGACTCGCATCAATCTCATTATCGTTCAGAATTTCAAAAGGTCTGAATTAGATAACTTATTTCATTCCTTTTACTTAGCACCTCATGAAACTAGAGCACTTCCAAATGAACAGACAAGCACAGATGGTTATGGAACCCTAACTGTGGCTGTGCTTATAATAAACTCAGAATAACAAATATAAATCCAGAACATGTATATATACTCCTCCATTCCAGAATCAAAAGTCCGAATACCTAATTTTGCGACTGATAACTTATCAAAAATAGCCTTCAGCATAGTTTCAATGTTGATAATAACTCGTAGAAAAACACCGAAGAAAAGTGAAACATTAAAGACGAAGAAGAGGAACTGATTCTAACCTTTAACCGCCGATTGCAGCCGGTGAAAGACTGGAAAACCTAAAAGGCGTCCGTCGACACTTCGTTTTGTTGCAGATGAAAAGGCAAATTTGAATGGTTTTCACTTTTTTGCAGCAAACGAAAAGGTTTTGAGTTGTAATCTCAGAAACAAATTTTAGCGGTTAATTTTGTGATAAAAAAAATTGTAAATTTAAAAATTATGCGTTTGCCGGGAGTCGAACCCGGGTCTATTGCTTGGAAGGCAATTATCCTAACCGTTGGACTACAAACGCTATTGTTGATATTGTTGCTGCTAGAGGATATTTTATTAGTTGTAAGTGAAGGCATAATTCATATGGTTTTATGTTTATTTTGGCCCTATGTATCATGGGTCAAGTTATTCTACAAAGGCTTCTAATTGTAAGAAATGTAAGAAGGATTTATAGAGTGACAAGTGTTCAATAACCTAAAACTAAACCCACTACATCACCACCAAAAACCTAAACACCCACCCCCACCCCACCCCCCCCCCCCACCACCCAAAAACCTAAACACCCCCCCCCCCACCCCCCGCAAAAAAAAAAAAAAAAACTATACCTCACCAAAAAAAAACCCCAAAAACCCTAACCCCCCCCCCCCCCAAAAAAAAAAACCTAAAAAAACCTAACCCCCCACCCCCTAAAAAAAATCTAAAAAAAACTAAACACCCACCCCCACCCAAAAACCTAAACCCCCACCCCCTCGGCAAAAAAAAAAAAAAAAAAAAAATTTTTTAGGTGGGTGATGTGGGGGGGGGGGGGGGTTAGGTTTTTGGTGGTGGTGGATGTTTAAGGTTTTTTTTTTTTTTTTTTTGTAGTGGGGTTTTTTTGTGTAGTGGGTTTTTTTAGGTTATTGGACACTTGTCACTCAATAAATCTTTCTTACACTTCTTACAATTAGGATTCTTTGTATTTGATCCTAATCCTATGTATCATATCATGAAAGTTATCTTGTTACGAACGAAATTGCTAATCAAGCTTAATTAGCAAGAAAGATTAAACAAGAAGAAAATAGAGAAGGGAGATAATTCTCAAATGAGTTAAATGTCATTTTAGTCATTTAACAAGCAGAGAGATAAGATTAAGATGTGGGGGATCTCTACGCATTGGACTTCGATGGAGTTCTTTGCGATAGTGTCGGAGAAACCGCCATGTCCTGTGTTAAGGAACTGTTTCATTTTCACACTCACATTTTTTTTTTGTAGTGGGGTTTTTTTGTGTAGTGGGTTTTTTTAGGTTATTGGACACTTGTCACTCAATAAATCTTTCTTACACTTCTTACAATTAGGATCCTTTGTATTTGATCCTAATCCTATGTATCATATCATGAAAGTTATCTTGTTACGAACGAAATTGCTAATCAAGCTTAATTAGCAAGAAAGATTAAACAAGAAGAAAATAGAGAAGGGAGATAATTCTCAAATGAGTTAAATGTCATTTTAGTCATTTAACAAGCAGAGAGATAAGATTAAGATGTGGGGGATCTCTACGCATTGGACTTCGATGGAGTTCTTTGCGATAGTGTCGGAGAAACCGCCATCTCCTGTGTTAAGGAACTGTTTCATTTTCACACTCACATTGTATTTTGTGTGTGGATGATGTATGTACATATACGTTCATTGATCAAACAATGATTGTTCGACTACAGGCAGCCAAACTGAGATGGCCTGAGTTGTTTGCTACCGTCGATTCATCACTGGAAGATTGGTTTGTTGATCAAATGCGAATAGTACGCTTGTTTTTAGCTCAAAATTCTTTTATTTATTGTTAGAATGGTTAGTTTATATGCCTTATATTGCATCTCATATTGTGGCAGTTGCGGAAGTCAACTGCAGAATTAAAACGTTATGGACAAGAAATTTCAGTTATGTTAGTTAGTTAGTTAGTTAGAAAGCGGTTAAATAGCTTTCGTATTGTAAGGGTATAAATACCCACTAATGTCTTCATTTGTATGTGTGAAATTAGAAGTTTACATTGTATATTTTCTTTGTCTATGTTTCACCAGACGAGTCCCTGCACATATTTTGTGCATACTCAAACTCACAGTTGTTCATCCTATGTTAGTGAATGTTAATCGATCCCGGATCCGACAATAACCGGTGGGGCCAATTGACGGGCTGTGATTTTGTTACAGTTTTATTTGTTTAGCTAGACACAGTCTTGGTTTCTCTTTTGCTGGGCTGTTGTAGCAAATGAAAATGTACCAAACATCTCGACTTGGTGATATATTCATGCCCGGTATTATCGACACCGCCGCAATGCGCGGGTCTCCCACTAGTATATATTAAGAAAGACTAGGCGAAAAGATAAAGATATAGATAATAGTAAGCCTATATATATAGGTATAGGATCAGGAGAGAACGGCGAAAAGTGTGAGAACGGTGAGAACGGATCCTAGCCCAACAAGTGACTGGGTGCGCTAATTGATATGCAGGGGTACGATTGTCCTTTTATACGTTTCCTCCTTATTCGCGTTATAAATTTCTTTAAAATTAAAACTCCAAAGATTTCTTGTTAGCTGTTACCTCCTTTGCAAGCTTTCTCAGATCTATGGCGTCTAACGTGGATTCTGCTCGACAAAGTAAAATTCGTTGACGTTTTCTATTTTTGTTCCAGCAAATCATGCAACAGATATGACGTTTTGTTCTTTTATGCTTGTTTCATTGTTTTTTTTTATATTAGTTTTTTATAATGTGTTGTATGATTTCAATGGCGTATTCAATTATGCAATTTAATCGTGTTTTAATTGGTAGTTAAACAATTACTAAGAACTGATAATTGGAGTTTTCAATATTAATTTTAATTGTCGTTTAGGATCTAGTATTTTTCTTATTTTTTTTACGATCATTGGCATTTTACATCTATTTGAATAGTTTTGAATGTTATTTAGTAGTATTTGTAAACATCAGTTATTACTATTTGTTAATTTGTGTAAATATCAGTTTTGTTAACTATTGCCTTTTCATTATGATGTTATATTTTTTGTTAATTTTTTATGTTGTTAAGTGTTTTTAATTATTCATCTCATGGTGTTTTCTTCATGGCGTTTTTAAATTATGTGTTTATTATGTCTTGTTTTTATTCAATTAATGGTGTTTTAATCTATAATGTTATTACGAGATATTTTCTACTTTTAATGGCGTTTTTCTGATTTTTCTGTTCCTCACTGTGTTTTCTCGGACGAAGTTGCTTCCTCGAGTCAAAGGCTTTGCCCCAAAACTGGATTACCATTTATCATTCCTGACGTTGGTGAAGAAATAAAGCCCACAATGGACATGGTATTCTCAAGCCTCGATGATTGTTATTCAATGTATGTTAAGTATGCCTAGGAGTGTGGGTTTTCAGTCAGGAAAGGGACTACAAAGACAAACTCTAAAGGTGTGTTACATATTAAGTAGTACTTGTGTACGAGATCTGGGTTATACAAGGACAATAAGGTTGATACGTTGGACCCCAATCAAAAGGAGCGATTAGTGCGATCCAACTTTTCAAAGAGGACTGATTGTGGTGCATTGTTTGGTGTAATTTTTGAGGCTGGATCATGGAAGGTGTATAAGTTTGTCGAGGAGCACAACCATGATCTTGTTGAACGTCCTGATAAGCATTTTCTTCCAACTGAACGACACCTCACTCAGCTCCAGAAGCATGTTATACACAACATGTCTAAGCTGATTTCGGTCCAGTCAAGGCGTTTAATGTTATGAAGACTTGTTTTGGCGGTTTTGAAGACGTGGGTGCAAGTAAAGTTGAATTTAAGAACTATAAGAGGCAAATTAACTTGTTTATAAGGGAATATGACGCCGATATGGTTGTGAGACATTTGAATGAAAAAAAAAACATTCCCAGCCTAATTTCTCGTACGATTACTTCACAGACGAAGAGAATCGTTTGAAGGGACTTTTTTGGTGTGATTATCAAGTGAAACGTAATTACCACGTGTTTGGTGATGTGATTTCGTTTGACGCCACGTATCGTTCCAACAAGAATATTTTATAATTCAACTTCTTTTGTTTTTTGGCATTTTATGAGTTTACATTCAATGGCGTTTTTATGAGTTTACATGCAATGACCTTTATGAGTTTACATGCAATGGCTTTTTATTAGTTTACATGCAATGGCATTTTATTAGTTTACATGCAATGGCGTTTTTCAGTTCTCATGGCGTTTTCATATACAGATACGCTATGGTGTTTGTACCGTTCACTGGTATAGACAATCATCACTGCAATGTTACATTTGGTGCTGCATTATTGGTGTCGGAAACTGCTGATACGTATATTTGGTTGTTGAGAGTTTTCTAAAAGCTGTTGGTTCTCAACCAAAAGTTGTTGTCACTGACCAAGATCCAGCAATGAAGAAGGCTATTTATGTTGTATTTGTTGACATGAGGCATCGGTTATGCATGTGGCATGTGATGCATAAACTTTCTCTGAAAGTTGGTATGCTTATTTTTACCTTTGACGTTTTAGGATACACTGTGTTTTAAAATACATGGCGTTTTGTACCTTGTTAATGTTTTTTTAGTTAAGTTTTCTCTTTCTGTAATATATATGTTTTTTATGCGTGGCGTTTTCGTGTTATACATAGGTTGGTGTTAGGCTATGCAATTCCACCAATTTTAAAGAAAGTATTTGTGGTGTTGTGTGGACGGATATTCTCACACCTGAAGAGTTTGAATCAGAATAGGAAGCGGTTATCGGAGAGTTCAATTTAGCAGATAATGACTGGCTATCTGATATTTTTGCACTTAGGGAATCTTGGATCCCTGCATAATATAGAATGGAAAAGATGTCGGGTCTTATGCGAACGACATCGAGGTCGAAGAGTGAGAATCATTTTTTTGGTCAAGTGTACAATTTGAAAGCTACTCTTGTTGAGTTCATGACTCATTACGAAACTGCAATAGAAGCACAGCGTCACACACACCGGAAAAATGATCATGAATCTCGATACAAACGACCCCAGTTGAAGAGTAATTACCAATGTTGGAAGGCCAAGCTGTTGACATATACACAAAAAGTATTTTTGTGACGTTCAAGCTGAGCTAATTGGAATTGCGGATTGCATAAATCAACGTTATAAAGATCAGCCCGATGGGTTTGTTAAGTTTTACATACATGACTTCCAGCAGCCTTGTACATCCTTATTTGAGGTAAACAATGGCGTTTTGTTTTTATATGGCGTTTTATGTGAATGGCGTTTTATCATATCCAATGTGTTTTTTAAATTTTTTAGACAGACATTCTCTTCATGGCGTTATAGAGATATTGTTTTTGGCGTTTTTTCTGGTAATGTTCCGTAAGTCTGATTGCACATGCAGTTGCTCATGCAGGCATTTTGAACAGTTTGGTTTGCTATGTAGACATATATTCTATGTTTTGAGAATTATGGACATTAGGGAATTTCCAAAACAATAGGCTTCCCCAAACTGTTCTCCCGAATACTCAATTAGTCGTGAATATATGACCGAGCTTGATCCCGATGTGCAAAGTATGATGCGAGATATTATCTTTTCAACGAAATATACTTTAAAACCGTTTATCTGGTAATAAAGAGGAGCTGTCCATATACAAGGATCATGTTCAATCTTATATGAAGAAGGTTCAAGATATGCAGATTGTTGTTCCTCCCGCTAGTACTAGGGATAGATTTGCCGAGATAACCAATCAATATAAAAACGACAAGAATCCGATAAGAGTCCCTATTAGGTATAAATCAAAAGGTTCTGGTTCTCGGAAGCGCCTGAAATCTAAACAGGAGATAGCAATTGACAAAAAGAAATCAAAGTCGAAACCCGGGGCCAAAGAAAGACAGTGTCCAAACTGCAAAGGCTATGGACACTACGCATCGACATGCAAATAGGTCGTAATTAAAAGAAGATCGACAAGGTCTTCGAGAGCTAGTGAAGAGTAGTTTGGCGTTTTGTATTTTTTTATTCTTATGGAACACACACAAATGGTCTTCGAGAGCCAATGAAGAGTAGTTTGGCGTTTTGTATATTTTATTCCTATAGAACACAAACAGATCTCAGTTTGGCATTTTACATCATTATTTATACATCATTTTTTTCCATCTTTTTTTCGATCTATTTGTTCATAACATGCTACTTCGAAGTTACATAACAAACAATATAAGATCGGACAAGCAAATCAAATGCCAAAAAAAAGCGCCACTAAATAAAACTACCATAAACCTCTAATTTTGGTCATGCTAAACTCAATAATGTTTTGCTAAACGAGATTGACAACATTGTTAATCCTCAGTCAAGAAAGATGTCTAACAATGTTGTCCATCCCGTTAAGCTAAACTTTATTAAGAACAAAACTGAATCTCCATGAAATGACGTTTTTGTATGTTTTTGTGTTTATATCGAGCGAAAGTTTACTGAGAAAATAGTGTATCTCAAAGAAACATGGATTGGAATCTTTGATATTTGGGGTTTTTGGCGTTTCTAAGATGAATGGTATAGAGGAAAATATGGCGTTTGGGTTTTTGGTGTGGATTTTAGTAGGTCTGAGAGGTTGTTTATATAGGAAGTTTTTGGCGCGTATTTTAGGCGCGATTTTTATTATAGTAAATGCTCGTAATTAAGTTCCGTCGTTTCAGTACTGTTTGTTTAGCTTTATCGGTTAAAAACAAAGTTTGGCGTTTTATATCTAATGGCGTTTAGATTAGGATGAAGTGTGCTATGTGGGTTAATGCGGGATATTCATGAGTTTGGCGTTTTGCGTAGAGAAGTCAAAAGACCCTTTTACCCTTAATGAAGTGCGCCACACTAATAAAAGTGATGTTATTTACGAAAATGTCACCGCGTCATCTAGACCATAGATTGTTTTGATCTGACGATCTAATGTGCAATAAGTAGTTCAAATAAAATCAACTAAAATAAACCTAAAATTAGACTCAAGTAATAATAATCTAGACTCTCTAAACTCGACTGACTACTCACCGGCAAGTGAATCGATCAACTCTAGTAAAGAAAAGCAAGTCCGGATGTCGAACCCACAAGGACTCTAATTAAATACGTTAACGACTTTATTTAGACTGACACTGAAACTAACTTAACTATTTTTGTGTTTTGGGGGGGGGGGTTTACTAAAGTCCTAGAATTGAAATTAAAATAAAGCTAGACTACGACACGAATAAGAACTAAGGTTTAATTCAATAGAGATTAACGACTACCTAAGCTAGACTCCAGTTTAACTAGGAATGGATTTCTAACGGTACTACTGTGGTATGGAACCGGGATCTTAAGGTACTAAACCCTAAGGTATCTCTACTAAGACCTCCCGACCCTTCTCAGGAAGAAACCTGTGAGATCCTACAAGGCTGTTGTGAACACCGGTTGTTAGACTTCCTCTCAGTCCTCTAACGTCTCTAAAAGTGCCCTAATACGACAATCTACCTATCAGCACGAAAGTCTAAGGAAACCCAAGATTCTAATTTGGTTTAATAGACACAGGTGCGAATAGGGAACTAAGACCGACTTCTCTCAAAACCTATCTTAGCTATATATCAAACCGAGACCTACTAACAAACTCGAGCATCTCAGCGACAAGTTAAGCAGAATACTTAGTTCTAATTGTATTTTAATTACTGTTTCTAAGGCTATCGGCCGATTTACCCAAAGATCACCCGAACCCGCAAAGATACGAACAATCAACACAAATTCATTATGTGAAAGACATCCACCAAAATTTATGTGAAACAACAAATAATCAACAATCAAATCTAAATACGCATACGCACTAAATTAGAGGTTCTAGAATTATTTACTTTCAAAGATTAATCCATAACCAAACAATAGAAAACCGTTAAAAATCCAAACTTCGTTAAACTTTCATCTAACCTAGGTAGTAACAAAGGTTTTAGCCGGAAAACATGATGTCTAAAATCAAAACACAAAGTTCAAAACAAGAATTCATCATCAAAGTATTGAAAACAAGAAAATAATGAAAACCGGGAGATAAGACCCGAATAGTCTTCTTTCCTATGCTCCAAGATTCAACCGGATGATTCTTGCACGCCAAAACGCTCCGAAAATTGTGAAATCTGCTCTGAAATTCGCCTAGGGTTTCTTGGATTCCTAATTAGGGTTTGTGGAATGGTTTATTGTTAATTTATATGAAACCCTGGATCGTTAACAGAGAAAAGCTGGCCAGGCACCCCGTCGCGTCGCGCGACGGGTATGGACCCTCGATGTCGCGTGGCGCGACTGCACAAATAACCAAAAATATTATTTAAATATGTTAGCGGGACGCGACGGTGAAGACAGGTCCTTGTGGCGCGATGCGAGGGCCTGTTTTTCACAGAAAGACTCGTTTCTTGATCAGCTTCAACATCCTAATGTCTACAAAAATTTTTCTAACTCTTTTCAACTCGTTTCCCAGCCTTTAACACTTCATTTTTCAACGTTTTTAACACCAACGACCTGGAAACACAAGATTCGATCAAAGTAACGAAATTCTAAACAAAACTAAACTAATGAATACGAAAAATGTACAAACTTTACACGAATAAATGATGTCTTTTGCAATACATCAAATATCCCCACACTTACTCTTTTTTCATCCTCGAAAAAGAATTATGCAACGAAATCAGAGATGAATAAATATTCGGGTCAAAATTTATTTATATTTTGTTAAAATCAAAGCTTGCGTTAGCCGTGATTGCGAATATATTTGTCCTTTTAAACCCAAATCCGGTCTTAAGCCCTTATCATGCAATTTTAGTTTAAGTGCGATCAATCTACCTAGGGTCTCACGCTAGAAACTACGGTCCACCTAATCCCGCCTCAAGCTTATAGAATAAAAAGAACGATCACTGGACCAATTCCTAACCGTCTTATATAAAAAACAAGAGAATTTAAAATCAATTTTTTTTCATCATTTTTCTTTCTTTTCATTTTTTTTCTTTTCTTTTAATGAGAGTAGACGTTGCTTCACCTAACCCAGAGGCATTCCGACTATAGAGTCGCTATCCCCAACTCAGATTACATAGGCGTCGGTAATTTTTATTTCAATTTCGATTTCACGCATCCTAGAGGCATTCCGGGTCGAAGTCACTATCCCCAACCAAGATTACATTGGCCTACGCTACTTTCATTTAGTTTCTAGATCATTTTTTTTTTCTATTTCTTTCCTTTTTTCTTTTTCATGATAAAAAATTCTAACGGTTTTGACTTATAACGGCATTCTTTATACTCTTATTGGCGGTTTCAATTTTCCATTTTTCCCAGATGAAAACCCACTAGTAGACCGGCAATTAAGGTAATATTAACTAAAAGGGACCTAAAACCAAACCCGGGCCTATTCACATATCCCTAACTAGACACAAGCTCGACTTATTTATTCTCTTATTATTATTATTTGAACCCGAACAAAAATCCATCTTTTCTATCATTTTCCTTATTATTTTGCAAACTTCTTTGTTCAAAAGACATTTTCTGATTTTTCAATTTTTTTGGATTTTTAAATTTTTAATTTTTTTTGTGTATTTTTCATATTTATGACTCGGTTACTACTACTATTTACATGTATCCCATCCCCACACTTAAAGATTGCATTGTCCCTAATGCAGGAACAGAAATACGACTCAAAATTACCTAAAAATAAAAACTAAAAACGAAATAAATAAATAAAAGAATACAAGGGAAACAACTTAGCTGAATATGTGAGACTGTCAAAGGCCAGTCGTTTCCACATAAGCCCTCCAATTCGAAACGCGCTCAGCAACAGTTCCTAACTCAGACACGCAAACGAAAGCGACAACTAACATCAACCTATCTACATCATAAACAAACTACCAAAAGATCATAATATATATATCATCATAAGCATCAGTTCCAAACACAATCATCCAGCAGTGTATATCAACCAACCCCACAACCCTACCGACCTGTTTTAAGTATATCAGTACAGACCAAAATATGAGGATGAAAACAACATAAAAGAAAAATAAAACAAAAGATATAGTCCATCAGTGCTGCTGCGTCCTCATCATCCCCACACTAATCATCATCATGCTCGCTCGCAGTCTCCTCACTGCCACTCTCTCGTCCACCTGCTCCAGAACCACCCTTTCCAAACACATGAAACGGGGGAGCCGGATCAAACCTCTCTCCAGCACCAACCAAGCCACCCTACTCTCTCGGCTGAAAGAAATCCAGAATCCCCATGCTTTGCCTGCTCATGATATACCAGAGAGCCTCCTCCTGTCTCTCTTGCCCAGTCTGAATGAGGTGCTCCAACCTATCGAATCTCTGCTTCACATAGCCATATAACGACTCTAAAGTAAGCTGCTCAGGTGGTGGCTGCCTACCCGGGTACTGCGGCGCCGGCCGCTCATGTCGTTGTGGTGGCCGCTGGCGGTGAGTAGGATCGATCTGCATCATAACATCCTCAGCTGGATGTCCCTCGGGCGGCTGTACTTGCGGGCCCTGCCTAATCGGCTCCCAGCCGTAAGGCTCAGTATAAGACACAATCCCTGCCTGCTGCAACTCCTTTATACCAAAAGTCATCGTCTTCGGCCCTTCATGTAGAAATCGGGGGATATACTTGTTAAACACCCCCAAATTCAATGCAATACAAGTGATATATGGGCCCATATCCAACACAGCTCGGTGACCACCTCTACGCCCCCTGCTGAACGAATCCGCCAACACTGTAGCTAAATTCATCTCCCGGTTCTCCACCCGACACATAAGAATGAACAACTCAATCCAATTCGCTTTATTTTCACCCGATTTCCGCCCCACCAAAGTAGTCGATAATATCTTCAAAACATACCGGTATACTGGATTACGAACCGAAGTAATCAGGTTCGTAATTGCAAACAGGTGGTCAGAAATCGTTCTAAAAAAACGTCGTAGCTCAGCCCCTCCAACACTGTGCTCTCGATCAGTAGTATACGCCCCTCTCAGACTAGTCACAAACCCGGGCTGCTTAACTTCTTCCTCCGTATAGAAACCAGACACAATCGCAAACCTTGCCATGTTCATCTCGAATACTTGCCTCCCATGACTGAAAGATATCGCTTTATCATCACCAAACTTCCCTTCTTTATGTTTCCACGTACTTTGGAACTCCAACACTAGCTCCTCATACTGTTCCACAACACAATCTAGCATCTCCCTCAGCTTTGGACCCAGGAGGTCCAACACCTCCTGCCTAGAGCCTATCTCATCCAACCACACCCAGTTAATGCCCCTATGCTGAAACAGTTCTGTATCCTTCAACTTATCGTATTTCCTCCATTCATGTGTATCTAGCTCAAACTGTAGTGTCAGGTGGTCAACTCGATTAACTTTACATGTCAGAATCCTTACAGTAGACGTTTGATAAATGATTTTTCTCAACCTCGGATCCTTAGCACATATTTGTAAAATCGGAGTATCCTGTGATATCTGATCCGAACCCCTCTTCCGGGTCCTACCACTACCTCTTCTACTACTACCCGCAGCTGCCATGTCTGCAAAACAGATATTTAACAAGACAAAACAAGCAGATAATCAGTAATCACAAACTATTTTTGGTACTTTAATTTAAAAAAAAAAATTTGATTTTTTTATATTTTTTTTGGATTTCTATAATTTTTTTCTAAAAATTAGAATACTCGTATAGCATTTCATTCGCGGCTAAATTCTGAAAATAAAGTTGAATTAAAAAACAAAAGGGTTAGCTTTTACAATTGCGAAGTGATAATTAAACTCTCCCGAATGGAGATTGAGTACGGGCGAGCCTAATTAACTTGTACGTGCAAGTAAACCCAAAACCGACAAAACTAGACTAAAAATGACTAAAAAGACTCTAACTTGGACTCAATGTACACTACCCCCTCTCGACACTTTAATTGTCCGCAATTTATTTTTGTGTCTAACAAACGACATTGAAGTCCAAACTTGCGTGAAATCGGTTGTGTATGAGTTTAAAAACAAAATTTTTAGCGTTTGAAAAAGTCCGCCTAATTAAAGGAGGGTTTATCATTTGCAACAATTCCGATTCGTTATGCAAGGATCGCACTTGAAGCGCCAATATTCCATACCAATCCATATTCATCAAAGTCAACATTCAAACCCAACCCGACAAACATTTGCGCCCACTAACAATTTTAATTCAGCTTATGTATATCATCACTTGAAACAAAGGGCTAACAATTTTAACTCAAAACGGCTATGTATCATGTGCAAAAACCCAAACCAAAACCG
Source organism: Helianthus tuberosus (assembly GCA_030545235.1). NCBI lineage: Eukaryota > Viridiplantae > Streptophyta > Magnoliopsida > Asterales > Asteraceae > Helianthus > Helianthus tuberosus. The sequence goes on along the minus strand of CM060410.1, from coordinate 69,241,538 downwards.
GCCGCACCCTTTAAACGACAATATCGTCATCTATACTTAGTTTTAACTTCACTAAATAAAATCCCAAAATCGACACATAAGCTTTACTTCTGCCGGTCAATATAGAATCCCCAAGCCATCAACCCTTCAATATATTTCAACCAAACAAAACAAAGACTCGATTGGACTCGATACTGACTAATCATGACTCGACTGACCCAACATACATAATGACTAAACTGACTCGCTATTGACTAGACAAAAAAGAACCACAAAATTGAGATATTCTAACCTAACCAAAAACGCAAACTGAAGTGTATAAGAGAACTAACAGAAACCATACCTGAGTTGCAAGAAATTTGCAAGAAAAATCAATAAGTTTCATGAGTTGTGGTCCCGAATCGGAGAGATGCAACGGTTAAAGGTGACGTTTCTTCGGTGGGGTTTGTTAAGTGTTGAAAGCCGGTCACAATGGTGGTCGATTGGTGGTATATGGTGGCCTAATGGGTGAGATATGGTGGGGTAAGGAGTGTTCGGCGGTGGGGAGTCGCTGGTAATAGGGTTTGAAATGTTTTGGGGGAAGAAGACTGGTGAAAGGGTTTTAATCGTTTAGATAGGGGCTCGCGGTACGCGACAAGAGAGCAAGAGAGGTGTGGCGTGACGCCACGGGTTAGGTTCAAAGGTGGGGTTCAGTTGAAGGGGTCGCGGGACGCGACAGTGAAGGACCTTTATGGTCGCGCGACGCCACAAAGGGGTTCAACCAGGCTTTTTAGACCTAGGGCTCGCACTACGCGACAAAGATGTCAGTTTGCAGTGGCGGCATGCGAGGGGTCGTTTTTCACAGTAGGTTTCGTCAAAATTCAAGTTTAATGCCTTAGAAAATTTTCTAAGTGTTACCCAACCTTCCCAAATCCATCCCAAATTTTTTCTATGTGTTGGGACTTACCTGGAATGTCGTTTTCTTCGCAAATTCAGCTCCTCGATGGTTGTGATTCCTGCAAAATACTCAAACACACAAAACAAAGACACGAAAAACTACCAAAAACTACGAAAAATATGAAAATACAAACGGTACATACTCTACAAACGAAGCTTTTCTCAACTCATTATTCGGTGAAGGTGGGTGGGTCCTCTTGAGGAATTTCTTCCTCCTCGGTGGTATCACTGGGACCTCCCAAGTAGTGTTTCAGCTGATGACCATTTACCTTCCACACACCTTTATCAACTTCGTCATACAACTCGACGGTACCGTATGGAAACACCTCCTTTACCAAATACGGTCCGGTCCATCTTGATTTCAACTTCCCCGCTATCAATTTCAATCTTAAGTTGAACAAAAGCACCTTATCACCTACCTTAAACTCCTTCAACAGTCGCAACCTCCTATCATGCAACGCCTTAGTATTTTCCTTGATACTCCAAGATCGTTCATAGGCGGCGTCCCTTAGAGCCTCTAATTCGTGTATTTGAAAGAATCTCCTCCTTGCGGCTTCGGTAAGATCAAGATTAACGGTTTTCAAGGCCCATAATGCTCGGTGTTCTAATTCCACCGAAAGATGGCACGCTTTTCCATACACAATCATGAAGGGTGTGGTTCCTAACGGTGTTTTGTAAGCGGTGCGGAATGCCCATAATGCATCATCGAGCTTTTCCGACCAATCCTTTCTACTTTTTCCTACTATTTTTTCTAGAATTCTCTTCACCCCTCGGTTTGCATTCTCTACTTGGCCACTAGTTTGCGGGTGGTATGCGGTAGAAAGACGGTGAGTGACTCCGTAGCGTGCTAGTGCCCTTTCCATGACGGAATTGCAAAAGTGCGTACCACGGCCACTTATAATGGCTTTAGGAACTCCGAAACGTGTAGATAACTTTTTTAGAAACCTCACCACCACTCGGGCATCATTAGTAGGCAAATCTTGAGCTTCCACCCACTTTGAGACATAGTCAATGGCCACGAGGATGTACCTATTCCCACTCGATGAGGGGAAAGGTCCCATGAAATCAATACTCCAAACGTCAAAGACTTCAAGAACTTGGATGGGATTTTGGGGCATTTCATCCTTGGATGAGATGTTGCCGGTACGTTGGCAATGGTCACATGACGTAACGAACTCTATGGCGTCTCTAACTACCGTTGGCCAATAAAAGCCACTATCAAAAACCTTTTGTGCGGTGACATTCGGGTCGTGATGGCCTCCCGTTAAGCCCTCATGCACATGTCTAAGGATATCCATTCCATCCTCTTTTAAAACACACCTCCTAAGCACTCGATCACCACCTATCCTAAAAAGGTACGGGTCATCCCAAATGTATTTCCTAGCATCCCTAAGAAACCTTTTCTTTTGTTGGTAGGACATACCGATCACAATATCGCCATTTGCTAAGTAATTTGCCAAATCCGAAAACCATGGAAAACCTTCTACCTCGGCACTAACAAAATCTATGGTTTCATGGGGAAAAGTGTCTTCTATTGAATCCTCACGAACCTCCTCTCTCTTAGGATCCTCTAAGCGTGACAAATGGTCGGCGACTACGTTTTCCGCTCCCTTTTTATCCATAATTTCGATGTCGAACTTGGAGAGCAAAAGAATCCATCTAATGAGGCGTGGATTTGCGTCTTTCTTTTGGAAAAGAAAGCGCAATGCGGCGTGGTCGGTGAAAACGGTGGTTTTGGAAAGCACAAGATATGAGCGAAACTTATCAAACGCAAACACTACGGCTAAGAGCTCTTTTTTCGTGGTGGTATAGTTCTCTTGAGCATCATTTAAAGTTTTGCTCGCGTAGTAGATTGGATGGAAATGTTTCTCGATTCTTTGACCCAATACCACACCTACGGCATAATCACTTGCATCGCACATGAGCTCAAAGGGTAAGCTCCAATTAGGCGAAACAAGGATAGGGGCACTAATGAGTTTCTCCTTCAAAAAGTCAAAGGCTTTGATGCACTCTTCGTCAAAGATGAAAGGTACATCCTTCTCTAGAAGTTGGGTCATAGGGCGCGTAAATCCTTAATGAAACGCCTATAAAAGCCCGGATGACCTAGGAAGCTACGAACGGACTTGACACTAGTGGGTGGAGGCAATCTACTTATGGTATCTATCTTGGCCCTATCCACCTCTATCCCCTCTCTAGACACCTTGTGACCTAAGACTATCCCCTCTGTCACCATAAAGTGACATTTCTCCCAATTTAGCATAAGGTTTATCTCTATACATCTCTTAAGCATCCTATCAAGATTGAGAAGACATTGATCGAAAGTGGTACCATAAACCGAGAAGCCATCCATGAAAACCTCCATAGAAGTCTCAAGCATGTCTTGGAATATAGCAACCATGCATCTTTGGAATGTAGCCGGAGCGTTGCATAAACCGAAAGGCATGCGGCGATACGCATAAGTGCCGTAAGGGCATGTGAATGTCGTTTTATCTTGATCTTCCGGGGCGATTGGGATTTGAAAATAACCCAAAAATCCATCGAGAAAACAATAGAATTGTTGACCCGCTAAACGCTCCAATATTTGGTCAATGAATGGCAAGGGGAAATGGTATTTTCGGGTGGCGTCATTCAATTTACGGTAGTCGATGCACACACGCCAACCGGTAATGGTACGAGAAGGGATTAATTCGTTCTTTTCATTCATGATTACCGTCATCCCGCCTTTCTTTGGGACAACTTGGGTCAGATTAACCCACGGTGAATCGGAAATAGGGTATATCACCCCCGGCATCTAACAACTTAAGCACTTCTTTCTTAACAACCTCTTGCATGTTCGGATTAAGGCGCCGTTAAGGTTGCACCACCGGCTTATAATCATCTTCCATGAGTATCCGGTGGGTACAATAGGCGGGGCTTATGCCTTTGATATCCGAAAGTCGCCATGCAATGGCTTCCCTATTCTCTCTCAACACATCTAACAACCTACCCTTTTCCCCCTCCTCTAACTTAGATGAAATAATGACGGGAAAATCGGACCCCTCACCAAGGAAAGCATACTCTAAGTAGGATGGGAGAACCTTAAGCTCTAATGGGGCGGGTTTATCTAAGGGTTCTCAATCTCACTCTTCACTTCACTCAACTCTAACACTTCGGGGACCCACTCGGTCTCGTCCCCTTCCTCACTCTCACTCACAATCTCATTTACTTTCTCAACTACCTCCTCTAACTTACCCTCAACTAAATCGGCTCCACTAATATAGTCAAAGCAATGGTCGACACATGATAAGAAAGACTCTATGAAATAGACCGAATGACAAGGACTACTAAGATCATCGGAACCGCTAGGGTGCTCCATGGAGCGTGCTTTCTCGAAAGTGACTCTCTTATCACCGACTTGGAGTGTAATTTTACCGTCGAAGACATCAATGATAGCCTTGGCGGTACACAAGAATGGGCGTCCTAGAATGATAGGAACTTTCTCATCGGCTTCCATATCAATAATGACAAAGTCTACGGGAAAGACAAATTTGTCCACTTTAATTAAAGGTTTTCTATTATGCCACGTGGATACTTCACGGATCTATCGGCTAAGGACAAGGACATGCGTGTAAGGGATAACTCTCCTAGGCCTAACCTTTCGTACATGGAATATGGCATGAGGTTTATACTCGCTCCTAAATCGGCTAGGGCTCTACACTCGGTATCACTCCCAAACAAGCATGGAATGGTGAAAAGGCCCGGATCCGTCAAATTTTCCGGGACCTTGTTCAAGACTACGGCGGAACACCCTCCACTAAGGGGAATGTTAGAGACCTCTCCTAACCTATCCTTACGTTTTAGAAGGTCCTTTAAGAATTTTGCGTAGTTAGGCATAGATTGAATGGCTTCTATGAACGGAAGGTTGATCCTAAGTTGCTTAAAGATCTCTAAGAATTTCCCGTACTCCTTAGAATAAGTTTGGTTTTTAAGACGGGATGGGTATGGAGCACGGGAAAGATCAACAGTGGGTGATGGAATGATTTGTGTCGGTCGTTTCTCTATACTAGTCTCGCCTTGAGGCCCCCCGGTGTGTGCGGTACTTGCTGGGATTAACCTAGGTTGCACTTTACCGGGAGCCTCCATCTCAATCTCTTCATCTACGAGCTCCTCATCTTCTACCTCTATAGTCTCAGGTCTCACTACCTCTCCTAAGGTCCTACCACTGCGGGTCGAAATTGCCTTCAAAGTGCCAGATGGGTTGGGCTTTGTGTTTCCCGAAAATTGACCTTGAGGTCGTTCTTGCAATCGGCGTGCAATATCCCCAACTTGCCTTTGAAGGTCTAAGAAATTAGAGTGATTATTCTTGAGGAATGTAGCGTGTTCTTCTAAGGTACGTCGGGTGTAACGCCATGCGTCCCTAAACTTTAGACTATTGGCAAAGTTTAGTCCCTGGACCTTGCCTAATTGTCAATTTAGTCCCTGAGCTATGTAGTCATTAATACTTTGGAATTCTATGTCATATTCTATATACTTTGAATGAATGCCTAATTCTATATACTTTGAATGCCTAATTCTAGATACTTGAAATGTCTAATTCTATATACTTCGAATGCCTAATTCTATATACTTTGAATGAATGCCTAAATCTATATACTTGGAATGCCTAATTCTAATATACTTGGAATGTGATGCGTGTGTGGTGGTTATATATTTTATGTATATTTTTAGCCCTTTTTACACATTAGTCAAGTTTTAAATTTATAAAACACGATATTTACTAACACCAAACACACATATGGGCAAGTGCACCCATCGTGAGCGTAGTATAGTGTTGGTAAGATACCGAGGTCGTCCGAGGACACAAGAGCTTTTAATACCGGTTTATACTCAACGTCTAATCAAATCAAAAGTTTAGAAAAAGGTTTTTAAACAAGAAAAGAAAAAAAAACTAAAAAAACTAAAAATGCTAAAAATAAAAATAAAATAAAAACAGATAGACAAGATGAATCAGTTGGATCCGACTCGCATTTAGTGTAACCTTTGATTATTTCCGCACTTTTGCACTTTTTAAGAGATTATCTTAGTTATAGTAGTAGGCCCCTCTTTTGAAGGTGACGTTACCCTCAACCCAGTAGTTTGAGTCAGCAAGGATACAATCCTAAAGGGTTGGATTATTGAATAATAATTAATTAAGTTATTAATGCATATTGTGGTACGCCCCTCTTTTGAAGGTGACGTTACCCTCGGCTAAGTAGTTTGAGTCAGCAGGGATACAATCCTAAATAGCCGGGTTAAAGTTTTAATAGTAGTTTACATATGAGGGGATCAAGGAGTTCGGACCCCCGCCATCCAATACCAGTGGGTATTGAAGGAGGTCCTACTAAAGTTGACCCAGGTCCTTGTAGGATCTATACACTGAACAAGGCAAGACGCTTACCAAACCATTCCCTTAACCCCCGACCAGGTAGCCAACATATCTCCATATAGACCGTGGAGATATGAATGGTGAAAATCTTTTATTTTATACAGACAATAAAATAATGCCAAGACACCACGGACAAATGATAAGGAAGATTCACCTTCAACATAAGAAACTAGTTATTAAAGTCATTAATACATAACCAAATAAAAAGTGCGAAAAGATTAAAAATAAAAAGTATTACACTAAACACTTGTCTTCACCAAGTGATGTAAGAGACTTAGGCAAACATGGCCTTTGATTGTTAAGAACTCTTACGATCAATCTTGGATCCCGAGACTACTCACACACTCTATGATGGATGATGGATGATGGTGGTGGATGTGGGTTGTGATGGTGGTGGTGGGTGGGTGGGTGAAGTGTGAGAGAGGTGGTTTGCCAAGGGATGGTTTGCAAGTGAGCCAAGCACCCCTATTTATAGCCTGCACAGAAGCCCGGACACGGCCCCGTGTCCACCCATCTTCTCTTTCTTCATTAATTGCAGTTTGTCTGCATAAGTTGACCACGCCCCCGTGTCCGCTGGGCACGACCCCGTGTGCAGAAGCGTATCTGTACTATCAAGATTTGCCTAGATTCTGTGAATCTTTGCATTGACCACGACCCCATGTCCGCTGGGCACGCCCCCGTGGTGGGTGATAGAAGCTGCTTTGTCTTTTCTGCAGACACTTGGGCACGCCCCCGTGCTCAGTGAGCACGGGGCATGTTCAGCCTTCTGGTCTCTTGTTTTTGCTTGGGGAGATGCTGTCGAGGGGTCGAGCATGCCACGTTTATTCCTTTTCTTGTATTATTGTTAGATTTGGCTGCATTTTTTGCTTCTTTTGTTCATTTAAGCTCATTTAACCCTGAAAATACAAAAGGAAGACAAAAGCATACTTTTTCCAACATTAGTACTAAAAAGGGGTTAGTTTTATGCCTCATTTGGTGTAATTTATATGTTGCATTTTGTACACATCAGAATGTCTAAATCTATATACCTTGGTGCTTGACTCTTGAGGCTCGTGAAACTTGAGACTTGGTTGAACGAGGGACTGGAGTCTTGTCATTGGCGGAAACTATGAAACTTTGAAAACTTTGTAGTTTTGTGATAATGTCTAGTTATACTATTCCCCAATAAATACGCAATGCAACGCTTAGTCTAACTCGAAAATCGAATCAAAGATGGTGGAACGGAAAGATGGGATTGACCGAGTGGCAATCCGATCGGATGACCATCCGATCGGATAGCCATCCGATCGGATGACCACCCGATCGGATGACCACTCGATCGGACCACCATCCGATCCGTGCACACCGCCCCTCTTCACACACTCTGACACTATAAATAGGCCTGTCACATCACCATTCTCATTGATGTGACAGCCTCACTCGAACCAGGCGCACGCACCCCACTTTTCCTCCATTTCTTGGCGATTTCGGTACGTTTTACGCTAGATTCTTGTACATATTTGATCCACACATCATTCTCTACGAGATTCTCCTTTGACATCTCACTTTTCACCGTGAAATCTCTTAGATCTGAGTTCTTAAGAATGATGTCATCATGGTGGTTTGTACAAACTACTATATGACGTCATTCCTGGTAGAATCTAGCTTAGAACTAAGGAATTTCATGCGTTTTACACTAAATCCATACTAGATCTTCACTTTTCAAGCTAAAATCTTATGTTTATCTTCATCATTTCTTGAACTTTTACATAAGACGGTAAGATCCGGATCTAAACGGACTGTAGACTTGATTATTAGTCTAGAGTCGGCTTGAAAAAGGGATTGTTACCGGAGAAGATGACCGGAGTACGGATTCTGACATGAACACCGTCACGAACGGATGGCTGAACGGACTGGGGTGATTCCTACCCGGTCGGATCGGCTGTATACTGAGGGGTTCACCGTTGTCTTAGTACGTACCATGTCGTCGTTACTTTAAACAGAAACTTAGAATTTTTACCAAATTTTAGAACGGGACAAGGTAACCCGATCGAGTGGCAGTCTGATCGGATAGCCATCCTATCGAACAGCCACCCGATCAAGTGACACTTGCCCTTAACCCTAAAAACTCTTGAAACTTTCAAGTCCTGATCGTCGAGTGGCAGCTCGATCGGATAGCCATCCGATCGAGGCAACTTGGAATCTTGAACTAGGATCGAGTGGTGACCCGATCGGATAGCCATCCGATCGGACAGCCATCCGATTCCTTCTCACTTTTGTCAAATTTGAATAAGAGTGGCAACCTGATCGGATAGCCATCCGTCCCATCACACACTAGTCGCTCATTCGACTGGCAATCCGATCGGATGGCCATCCGATCGAACAACCATTCGATCCAGTGGTTAATCCAACACTTGTGCAATCTCTTTGTTTTGTCCGACACTTATTCGTTGTGATCTAATCAGGCTAATTCTAAAAGAGCTCCCTTTGATCCAATAGCAGTTGAACTGTTAAGCAATCGATGTGAGTATACTCGATCCCTTTTTGCTTTAAACTTTGGGATGTAACATGTATTCTACTAAACTACGATACTTGAGACTTTTGCAAACTAAACTCTATCCTACTTGTATGTGAAACTTGTGATTCTTGTATTCTATTTGTGCTATATGAACGTTTAATCCAGGGTGTGTAGTTCCACCTTAACAATAGTAGCGCTATAGGAGATGCACCTCCCCATTATTCTCGGGGGTATTGTTAGGAGGATTCTAGTTTTCCTTGAGACTTGGGAAAACAACAAAGCATCGGGATACTTGGGCTATCACTTGTTGGACTGCGAACACTAGCATGGCTGAAACTATTTTGTTACACTTACATACGGATATGAGTTGTTTTTAATCTATTATGCTATTATTCAAACTTGTATACTCGCCGGTACATTTTTGTCTGCGGATAAGTACCAACGCTATTAGGGTACGATGTTGTCAAGTTAGAGGTGAAACTTAGACCTTGATAACTAGTCTCACTCTTTGATGTTTTCATGTCTCGCCAAAGTCTTGAAACTTCCATTCAATTGGGTACGTGAAATGACCAAAAGGAAGAATACCGTAGGCCTAACATTGATGACGTATTTGTCTAAGTAAGTCAAGATGCGTTGCTTCAATTCGAAAGGGGTTCGAATCACTTTGGTTAGTCATCGTTCCTCTACCCGGAACACTCTATGTTTTATGAGCCTATCTTTTATGTTATCTCAATTTTACATAAGGTTTTAAACTTGATTCTTAGATTATCTTGATTCTTCATTTATTTTAAGACTTTTTACACAAATCACACGTGTGTCAGCAATCTAAAATCCTAATTCTAATCTCAGAATCAAACTAAATTTATGAAGCTTTATTCTATCATGATAGCCTATGTGGGAATCTTGATCGACTATGACACTATGTGAAACTATCTGATGAATCTAGGTATTGTTGTTGTTGTAAGACACTAAATGTAACATGGCATGGAAACACGAGGGAGAAGTGACGTGTCTGAAGCATGGTGGATACACCGTTGGTACTTCCTATATATAAGTGTTTCCGACATATTACCAACTTTCGTACCAAGTGCCATGCGAGACTTAGTGTTTTTATGGACCGATGATGATGTTGTTGAATTCTAAAACTATGGAAGAACTATTTGTGTAATCTACTGAAAAACTACGCGTAATCTAGTGTGTACTCTAGTGAAATCTATGTGTAATCTACGTATGTGCTGTTTTGAGAAACAAAATACGAAACGTAACCTAGCACCGAAAACGAGGAGGAAATAGCATGTCCGAAACATGGTGGATACGCCGCTGGTACTTCCTATATATAAGTGTTTCTGGCATGTTGCCGAGTCTTCGTACCACGCGCTAAGCGAAGTTCGTAGTTTTGTAGGCTCGGGATTGAAGTTGTGAAGTCTATTTGGGTTAATCTATGTCGTTAAATCTGTTTGGGTCAATCTATGTTGAGATCTTGTGATGAATTCTAACGTTGTGGTTAACGAAGCATGACACCGATGACGAGATGGACGTGGCATGATTGAAGCATGGTGAATAAGCCACTGGTACTTCCTATATATAAGTGCTTCCATCATGTTGCCGAATTTTCGTAGCACGTGCCATGCGGGATTTCGTTGTTTGTGGATTGTTAACACTTATCTATTGAAATCTATGGAAAACTATGAGGTCCGTTGAAGTCTATTGAATTCTATTGGATCTTTTAAAGACTATTTGAAACCTATCGTAATCTTTTGAAATCTATGCCAATCTATGATAATGATGATGAGTGTGTTTTGCGACACGTAACATGACACCGAGTACGAGGTCGAAGCGATTATGCCCGAAGCGTGGTGGATCCACCGCTGGTACTTCCTATATATAAGCGTTTCTGACATGTCGCCAAACTTCGTACAACGTGCCATGCAAAGGTCGTGGGTTGCGGTATCTATGTGAATCTTGAGTCTTAGTCTATCGTGTGTGAATCTATATTAATCTAGACTTATGTGATCCTCTTGTTGGATCTTTAGGATGTCTTCTCGAAAGCTCTCCGACACTCTCAAGAGATCCAGGGAAAAGTCTCAGAAAAAGATGATGTCCTTCATGGCCGACCAGATTGATCGAGTCGTGCCAAAGATCGTCTCTGAGATCCAAGGATCGAACACTCCGCCATCTTCTGTTGACTCTAAAATGGAGAAAGAAAAGTCTACCAAGTTCACCTATAAGCATTTTATCTCTTACAACCCTAAGTCTTTCACAGGCAGTGATGGGGTGACTGCTATGCTCGAGTGGTTTGACAGCATCGAGGTTACCTTCATTAACAGCGAGTGTCCTGAACATTTAAAGACTAGGAGTGCAACGGGAATGTTTCAAGGAAGAGCGTTAGAGTAGTGGACAAATGAGAGACACATCCGCTGGAATGAAGAAGCCTATGCTCTTCCATGGGCCGAGATGCGAGAATTGATGATGCTTGAATTCTGCCCTCCTCATGAACAACTGAAGCTTGAAGAAGAGTTCTGGCACTTGAAGCAGATTGGTGATGATAATCTGGCTTATACTACCCGTTTTAAGCAGCTCAGCTTGATTGTTCCTCACTTGGTTTCTACTCCTAAGCGAATGATAACCAAGTACCTCAATGGTCTACCTCCTACTATGCGTGATTCTATTGAAGCAGCTCAACTCGAAAATATTGAGGAAGTCTACCATCTTGTAGCTAGTCTCAACAACAATCTCGTTTGTGTTAAACAGTTTGCTAACCCTGCTCCCGCCAAGTCTGCACACCAAGTTACCTAACAGCCAAGTGGCAGCAAGAACAAGAGGCGAAAGTCTCAGGGTTCAGGATGCAATGCAATTGTTCCGGCTGTTCAAAACCCTACTGCTAAACATGCTCCTACTGCTACTGCCCAAAACCCTGCTGTACCCGAAGTCAATAAGCAGTACACTGGGTCTTATCCCAAGTGTACGACTTGCAATTTTCATCACCCTACTACTTCTGCATGTCGTTTGTGTACCAACTGCAATCGCTATAGTCACACGACTCCCTATTGTCGTCAAGCTAACCCAGCTCAGCAACCTCAGCAAGCACCAGCTCAGGCAGCCCTACCAGCTCTCCCAGCTCCTTCACAGAATCCAAAGCCAATCAATGTTGTTCGTGCATGCTACAAGTGTGGAGATACTACTCACCTCCGTAACCAGTGTCCTCAGTTGAACTAGGACCAGCAGCTAGCCGCTCGTGGACGAGCGTTCAATCTCAACGCTAACCAGGCTTGTAACGACAATGACGTTGTTAATGGTACGTTTCTTGTGAATAACCTTTATGCTTCGATCCTATTTGATATTGGTGCCGATAGAAGTTTTATGTCCGTGGAATTTGAATCTTTGCTAAACTGTGCACGCTCTATGTTACCTAAGTCTTTTTCGGTGGAGATTGCCAATGGGAAGTCTATTCTAGTTGATTCTATTCTCCGTGGTTATTCCTTGATTCTTAACAACCACGTGTTTACTATTGATCTAATACCCATGCAATTGGGTAGTTTCGATGTCATTATTGGTATGGATTGGTTACGTAAGAACCATGCCGAGATTGCGTGTCACGAGAAGTTTGTCCGTCTACCTCTACCGTCTGGTGATATCTTGCATGTCTATGGAGACCGACCTTCGAAAGGGCTGAGGCTGATGTCATGCACACAAGCAAGCAGGTGGTTACGTAAACAGAGTCTTGCTTTCTTGGCCCACGTGGTGGAACAAAAGAGCAAGGGGAAGAACATAAGCAATGTTCCAGTGGTGTGTGATTTCCCCGATGTCTTTCCTGAAGATCTACCTAGTCTTCTGTCACACCCCGACCGCGTAAAACATCAAACCATGGCGGAAACGTCGGGGAGTGTTGTAACAGAATTATTGTTTCATAACCATGGTAATTAAAGTTTTGTTTTATTTATTAACAAAGAGGGGACACATTGTCTTTAAACAAAAGAAACAAGAGTACATAACATTATTTAAACTAATCTTGCTTATTTTATCTCACTAAGGCCCGAGTCCACCCTAGTGTATCCTGATCGAACCTATGCATTAGTTCCTGAAACACATGTGAAAATAGGTACGTCAGCATAAAAATGCTTGTGAGATACATAGGTTTTGTGAAAATAGGATTCATGACTTAGGTTTTAAGAAATGTTTAATAAAAATTTGTCATGAATCTTGTTAGGTGTTTTCTTTTATAAATCATATGAAAACTTGATAAGAAATCAGATTATATAAAAGAAAGATGTATGGTTAATTAAATAACCAAGTAAAATGAGTTGTATAAAATAGACTGTTTTGTAAAACAATGTCTTGTGAAAAATATGTCATTTATATAAAATGTTATATGTCTAAATTGAAATGATTTAAATAACGCTACGATGTGTAATATCATAAAAGCACTTATATATAGGAAGTACCAGCGGCGTATCCACCATGCTTTTATCATATTACACACGCCTCATTACTTAAATCACTTACCCAAACAAACCACCAAATTGTCTTGTTTAAACCAATTGTCAAATGTTTATGTGTAAATAATTGTCTATTGTCAAAATGTAAATCATGTAATGTGTAAACCAATGTCAAAATGTTTATGTCAAATGTAATCATGTAATGTGTATCCAAATGTCATGGATGGCAAGTGAAATATATCAACTAAACCATAGGTAAAATGTACAAAACAAGGTATTGAAGTAAATCAAAGTTATGTTTTGTAAAATAACTGCATGCTCTACTGATACAAACATCTATGCGATATTGTTAAATGCATACATTCAAGCCTTGAGACTGTGACGACAAACCTTTAAACAAATTAAAGGTTTATCTAAGTTATGTGTATCGAATTCGGTCATTCCTTCCATCCGAACAAACCTAGGATTTCAGGAACGGGAGTTGTCAATTCCTATGGTACCACTACCTACTAACGAACGGCATGGCCAATGTTAATGAATGTATTTTTGTCCCATTTAAACAAACCAAATGTCATACCAAAATGTAAACATGTGATGTAAAACAAATGTACTAAGTATGCAACAACGCACATACATAGCATAAAATGTAATGTAAAACAATGCACTAGGTATGCACTAAATGAACATACATAGCGTGAAATGTAATGTAAAACAATGTACTAAGTATGCACTAAATGGACATACATAGCATAAAATGTAATGTAAATCGATGTACTAAGTATGCACTAAATGGACATATATAGCAAAAACATAATGAAATCATGTACTATACGTGTACTAATGAACATAGCAAATATGATATAAAAACATGGAAAGCATGAAAGTAACAAGTAGGCACATGTGTTTCACCCCAAAATGTTTGAAAAACAGTAAAAGAGGGGACTATGTACTCACATAATCACCTTGAAAACATTTAAAAAGAGGTGGTCTATGTACTCACTTGAGATTGCTCAATAGTCTTTGGATAACCACCAAGCAAAGCAAGAAGGATCACGGAATCAAACGGCACCTAATATAGGTAACTATGTAAATAAACGGACCTAAATCGGAGGATCGGATAAAATGTGGTTTCATAAACCAAATGAGTATAGGAACTCATGTAATATGGTTTAACAAAGCCTACATTCTAAAACAGAACCTAACCTAAGTGCTTACGACCCAATACGACTCGTTTAGGTAGCTTACGCTACTTTAACGCGTCGTTCGCGTAAAACGCGTTCGGACCGCCTAACTAGTCATATGACAAGTAATATATGCCTTAACATGTCTAATTATGTTGCCTAATCAGTTTAGATGTCAAAATTTAGGTTACATATGCTTAAAATGAATTTATGCGCAAAAAGGGCATTTTGGTCATTTTCCTAAGGCATATAAACTACCTATCATACTACTAACTAAACGATGTGACCATAAGGTATAACCTCGGAAGGTTATTCCCTATACAACTATGGTCACCTAATGTGTTTGGTTGGATCCTAATGATCGACCAAACGGGTCGGGTTCGAAAGTCTAAGCGATTGTTTAGACCGCTTACCTTACGACCCTATATAAGCACTAAACCTAAAGTGATGAGCTAAACATGTTAAAACATGCTTAACGAGATTTGAAAACAAGATTGGTATCAAAACAAACGGTTTTGATACCCAAGAATAGTTTGGTTGCAAAATACGCATAAACGCGTATTTTGACCGAAACTATGACTCGTCACTATGCCTAAATAACGTGGTAATCAGTAGGTATAGTCACAAGGGACTATAACCATCGTGATTACGCTCACGTTGCGAAGTTCAAACGAACTTCGTGCTGACCATAAACTGGTCAAAGCTGAAAGTCAAACACAGTTTGACTTTCACGCTTAAAATGCGTAAAAGAACGAAAGAATACTTAAAATGGGTCCAAGAAATGGAGGTTTGATCCAATTATTCTCAGGTATGAAGTGCAAACACTCCAACTTAGAGAACAAATCAGATCAAGTGTGAATTTGAAGTGAAATTCTAGGGGGTATTTATAGATTTCGGGTGACCGTTAAGATCGTTCCTCGTAAAACGAGCTTTGATCTTGGCCTTACACTTGCACCCACTGATTTATGAAACCAGGGGAACCCCTAAATGAGCCCATAGAATCGAAAATACCATTTGCAAGTGTGGAAAATAGTTGGAACAAGCTGGAAATAGCTGGAAATAAGGATTTTGTAGATCTGGGGTCGCTCGCGGCCCGTGTAAAAGCCACAGCAGGCTTACGCGGCCCGCCACCGCCCTGCAGATCAGCAAACATCTTTCTAAATTACAGATTTAGTCCCTGCAGTTGTTTTAGGCTTATTTTGACTCATTTAAGGCCCATTAAGCCAACTTCAAGTCCCTACAATGATGCCTAAGGATAGAGGACATGAAACATGCTCAAAAATATGTCGGATGTCGGTTCGTTTGGCCGTACGATCACGTTATTCGCTTAATTACGACGAAACATGAACGGACGCGAAAAACGATCCAAATCACGCGACGAATGGAATTTTATCATGCCAATCATTAAAATAAAATATTTTAATGGTTACATAAATTTTTGGATGTCCGGATGTATTCAGAACGTAAGATATGCGCGAAAATGCAAACTTATGCACTTTTTGACGCTTTTAGTCCCTGAATGACCAAAAAGTTTATTTTAGCATACCGAACCCCTCAAAGCCTATTTCTAAGCCATATAAAGGATATTTATGGTATGTTTAACTTATGATCATGTTCCGGAGTGTCCGTTACAGTACGAATCGGCATACTTTCGCAGTTTGTCGAATTTAGTCCCTATAAGCGAATAAACTTGATTTTGCCATACCAAAGCCTTCAAAACTAATTTCTAAATTATGTAAAGGTTATTTAAGGTATGTTAAGAATAAATTGATGTTCCATAGTGTTTGTCACATTAAACTGATTACGTTTACGCACCAGTTTGCGTATAACTCTCCAGAAAACGATATAGAGTTTGAAATTGAACAAAAATCAAAACATGAAAAATGTCAAGCATAAATAAACAAATATTGGGATCAAATAACATTAATTTATTGATAACTGAACTGATTAAGGTTTATACAATGATTATAAGCACAGATGTCACAGTCTCCCCTACTTGAGGAAATTTCGTCCCGAAATTTATTTAGAGGAAACTTGTGAGAAAAGATGCGGATACTTTGCCTTCATTTGATCTTTATATTCCCAAGTAAATTCTGGTCCACGTTTAGATTCCCAGCGAACTTTGACCAATGGAATGCGGTTGCGTTTAAGCCACCTGACTTCACGGTCCATGATTTCCACAGGTTTCTCAACAAAATGCATTGTGTTATCAACAAGAATTTCGTCAAGTGGTATGTGGAGGTTCTCATTAGCTAAGCACTTCTTGAGATTGGACACGTGAAAAGTTGGATGAACATTTCTAAGTTCAGGAGGTAACTCAAGTCTGTAGGCTACCTTACCGATTCTTTCGACGATCTTGAATGGTCCAACGTATCTAGGTGCAAGTTTTCCTGTCTTTCCAAATCTGATCACACAATTCCAAGGTGAGACCTTAAGTAATACACGATCACCGACTTGAAATTCCAAGGGCTTGCGTCGTCGGTCTGCGTAACTCTTTTGACGGCTTCTAGCTGTCCGAAGGTTATCATGAACTTTCTTAACCTTATCTGTTGTCTCTAGAATGAGGTCAGGTCCAGTAAGCTAAGCCTCACCGATCTCATTCCAGCAGACTGGTGAATGACATTTTCGACCATAGAGAGCCTCGAAAGGAGCCATGTTGATGCCAGAGTGATAACTGTTGTTGTAGGAGAATTCAATCAACGGAAGATACGAATCCCAACTACCACCAAAATTGATCACACAAGCTCTAAGCATATCCTCCAAAGTCTGGATTGTTCTTTTAGTTTGGCCATCTGATTGCGGATGATAAGCTGTGCTCAAATTAAGTTGGGTCCCCATAGCAGATTGCATGGTTCTCCAAAAACGAGACGAGAATCGAGCATCTCTGCCAGAAATAATGTTCAAAGGAACACCATGTCTAGATACAATTTCATCCACATAGATTTTAGCAAGCTTGTCAGTAGATAGATCCTCACAGATTGGCAAGAAATGTGCTGATTTTGTAAGACGATCAACAACTACCCAGATGGCATCATGACCTCTCTTTGTGCGCGGAAGTTTGGTAATAAGATCCATAACAATGTTTTCCTATTTCCAATCTGGAATCTCTGGTTGCTCCAATAAACCAGAAGGAGGTTGATGTTCAGCCTTAACCTTAAGACAAGTAAGGCATTTTGACACGTATAAGGCAATGTCTTTCTTCATACCGGGCCACCAATACTGAGTACGAAGATCCTTATACATTTTGTCTGCACCAGGATGAATAGAATAACGAGACTTATGAGCTTCATCCATAAGCAAGGTGCGAAGATTGTCTTGACTTGGGACCCACAAACGGTCCATGAAATAATATAATCCATTGTCTTTAAGCTCGAGATCAGGCTTGATATGAAATGGTTATTCCTTACCCATCAAATCTTGTGAAACACAAGTATGTTGAGCCTGAGAAATGCGGGTTTGAATATCAGATTGAACTTTGACACAATGAAGCTTGACACGTTCCTTATGACTCAATGCGTCAGCCACGACATTCGCCTTACCAGGATGGTAGCGAATCTCGCAGTCGTAGTCATTTAGAAGTTCAACCCAATGTCGTTGCCTCATGTTGAGTTCTTTCTGATTAAAGATATGCTGAAGACTCTTGTGGTCAGTGAAAACCACACATTTTTACCATACAAATAGTGTCTCCAGATTTTGAGAGCGAAAACAACTTCACCTAACTCAAGATCATGAGTGGTGTAGTTTTTCTCGTGTATCTTCAACTGCCTCGATGCATATGCTATGACTTTGTTCCTTTGCATGAGAACACAGCCAAGACCCAATTTGGAGGCATCACAATACACGACAAAATCATCATTTCCCTCAGGCAAAGATAGAATAGGCGCATCACAAAGCTTCTGCTTCAAGGTCTGAAACGCTTCTTCTTGTTTGGTTCCCCATTCAAAGGGTTTATTCTTCTGAGTTAGAGCAGTTAGGGGAACTGCAATCTTTGAGAAGTTCTCGATGAAGCGGCGGTAATAACACGCGAGACCAAGAAAAAAACGAACCTCAGTAGGAGTAGCAGGCGTATCCCAATCCTTAATCGCGCTGATCTTGGAGGGATCTACATGAATACCTTGTTCATTGACAATATGTCCTAAAAATTGAACTTCCTTAAGCCAAAATTCGCACTTGGAGAATTTGGCGAAAAGTTGTTCTTTCTTTAGGAGTTCCCGAGTAAGACTAAGATGTTGCTCGTGATCAGCTTGCGTCTTAGAGTATATCAAAATGTCATCAATGAAAACGATGATGAACTTATCTAAATAAGGCTTACAAACCATATTCATCAAGTCCATGAAAACAGCAGGAGCATTAGTCAAACCGAAAGGCATAACTGTGAACTCATAATGCCCATAACGAGTGCGGAAAGCAGTCTTGGGAATATCTTCTTCATGCACACGAAGTTGATGATACCCAGAACGTAGATCAATCTTTGAAAAATAAGAAGCACCCTGTAACTGATCAAAGAGATCATCAATGCGAGGTAGGGGATATCGATTCTTGATGGTAAGCTTGTTAAGCTCACGATAATCGATACACATCCTGAAAGATCCATCCTTCTTCTTGACAAAAATAACGGGAGCACCCCAAGGTGAAAATCTAGGACGAATAAAACCTTTGTCAGCAAGCTCCTGAAGCTGCTTAGACAACTCTTGCATCTCAGACGGTGCAAGACGATATGGAGATCTGGCAATAGGATTTGCACCAGGTACAAGATCAATACGGAACTTGACTTGGCGTGCTGGGGGTAAACCAGGTAACTCTTCAGGAAAAACTTCAGGATAATCCCGAACAACAGAGATATCTTGAATAGACTTACCTTTGCCTTTATCTGCTACAACATGTGCCAAAAAGGCCACATAGTTCTTTCGCATATACTTCCGAGCTTGAGTACAAGACATGAGCTTGAGACTACTAGCAGGTTTCTCACCACGAACCTGTAGGATCTCACCTGTCGAGAGCGGAACACGAACAATCTTCTCGAAACAAACTACCTCTGTGTGATGCTTGGCTAACCAATCCATACCTACTATAACGTCGAAACTCCCAAGTTGCATTGGCGTGAGGTCGATAGGAAAAAGATGGTTGTTAAGGTTCAACCGGCAGTTACGAAGAATAGAATCGAGAACAACGGGATCACCACTAGCAACTTCTACAGTCAAAGGCTTTCCTAGTTTCGTTCTAGACATGCGAAGCAATGGCTCAAAAGATAATGACACAAAACTCTTATCGGCACCCGAATAAAAAAGAACTGAAGCAGACTGATTGTTAACAAAGAACGTACCGTTCACCACCTCGTTGTCTGCACGTGCTTCATTAGCATTCATGTTGAAGACTCGACCTCGAGCCTGAGCCTGATTTGTGTTTACCAATTTTGGACACTGATTACGGTAGTGGGTCAGATCCCCACAGTTATAGCACGAACCAGGAGGAAAGTGAGGTCGTGCAGCTTGAGCCTGTTGTTGAGCAGGTGGTTGAGCAACCTGCTGAGCTGGATTATGTGCGGCCTGATTCTGAGCAAAACGACAAACATCGGCAAGATGACCCGACTTCCCATAGTTAGTACAGAAATGACACGGAACTTGCGGTTGATGGTGACTATTGCATCTGTTGCACAACGGTGCATTCCCCGCATACCGTTTCTTCGCTGGCGGTTGTGCAGGCTGATTGGGGGCTGCCTGGTTGACTTGGGCAGTGACAACAAAATTCTGGGAAGCCTTGCGCTTCCTAGACCTTTTCAAAGAACCAGAATCCTTGCCCTTCCTGCTCTTACCCTTCTTGCTTTCACCCTTATCAGACGACTGTTTCTTACCCTTGTCACCCTTTCTGTGTAGCTTATCCTTTCGGACCTGTGACTCAGTCAATGTCGCAGCTTACTCGATCGCCTGACGAACTGTGGTAGGGTTACTACCAGTGACGATGTCTTGCACGGAGTCAGGTAAGCCATCAACATACCTCTCGATAGCTTTCTCGAGTGGGGTAACCATGGTAGGGCATAGCAAACTCAACTCTTCATACCTATCAGTGTAAGGCCGGTGCTCACCACTATCCTGCTTCAAGTCATCGAACTCCCGTTCTAAAGCCCTCAGTTCATGACGAGGACAGAATTCCCTCATCACGAGAGCCCTAAGCTCGGCCCAGGTCTGTGCTAACGCAACCTCAGCACCACGGTCTCTCATAACTCCATTCTACCATGTAAGAGCCCTCTTCTGAAACACACTGGAAGCAAACTCGACTTTCCGATTATCAGGACACTGAACATGACGAAACGTACTCTCAATGCTCTCGAACCACTGTAGGAGCCCAGTTGCTCATTCAGAACCACTAAACTTGAGTGGTTTAGCCGAATTAAAACTCTTGAAATTGCATGGAGCATTCTGGTTATTGTTGGCTTGGTTCACTTGAGCAATAATGTCTGGGAGTACAGCAGCCATATGCTGCACCATGATAGCTGCCATTTCGGCATTAGGTAGCGGATTTTCACGTTGAGGAGGCATTCTAAAAGAGGAAACATGACATAAAACGAGTGAGATGATTAGATGAAAAGAATGAGATGATACAAAAATCGATAAAAGCAAAGATGGTGGTCATTCGTCCGTACCACAAAGCAAACAAACGACACACAGTGACTAATCAAAGTAAATGGGTCAAAAATAATGTATCGCGAAGACATGCTCGCCTATAAGTGAACACTCACCCCAAGAGTTCCCAGGTAAGAATGACTGGTCCGATTATGTGGATTTGTACGAACACTCTAGCCTTAGACAGAAAACTCAGAGTACAGGCATTCACCCTTCCAGTTTGCACGTGTTCACATTATTTAGGACCCAAAACTTTGACAAGATTTTGAAAACTTGGAAGGCACAAGGCCAAAAGAATCATTAAAAAACGGATGATTAAATTTTCAAAATCATTCAAAAAATTTCAAGGGTTCAAAACCTTATAATAAATCATTTAAAAAAAACAGATGATTGCTTTTCAAGAAGCGTTTTAGAAAATTGGGTTCTTGTTTTGGGTAATCACCTAAGGATAGGTGAAGTGCATGTTTTAAAATCTAAACACAAGATAACTTGTGTTGGGGTCCTAGAAAAGTTATAGTCTAGGTCAAAGCATTACTAATAACCTAATTCCCTATAACCATTGGCTCTGATACCAACTCTTCTGTTACACCCCGACCGCATAAAACATCAAACCACGACGGAAACATCGGGGAGTGTTGTAACAGAATTATTGTTTCATAACCATGGTAATTAAAGTTCTGTTTTATTTATTAACAAAGAGGGGATACATTGCCTTTAAACAAAAGAAACAAGAGTACATAACATTATTTAAACTAATCTATGTCACTAAGGCCCGAGTCCACCCTAGTGTATCCTGATCGAACCTATGCATTACCTCCTGAAACACATGTGAAAATAGGTACGTCAGCATAAAAATGCCTGTGAGATACATAGGTTTTGTGAAAATAGGATTCATGACTTAGGTTTTAAGAAATGTTTAATAAAAATTTGTCATGAATCTTGTTAATTGTTTTCTTTTATAAATCATATGAAAACTTGATAAGAAATCAGATTATATAAAAGAAAGATGTATGGTTAATTAAATAACCAAGTAAAATGAGTTGTATAAAATAAACTGTTTTGTAAAACAATGTCTTGTGAAAAATATGTCATTTATGTAAAAAGGAGGCTCTAGTAAATTTCCTGACTGACCCCTTAGAGGGGAGGTCCACTTTACGCCCGGCGGACATCCTTGTGTTTGGATGGGAAGGGGGGAAACACGCTTGTGTAGATCTAACTGGAGTCTCCCCCTTGTCGGGCTCAAGGACAAGGGCTTTGTCGTAGGGCAAGCGGTGCTCAAGGCAGAGGCGAGCAAAGTGGCAAAACATGAGAAAGCCTGCCTGGAGAATCAACATGTGTTTGTCCCATTTGCGTTTGATACCTTTGGTAGTCTCGCTCCTGACGCTGTGCGACTTTTGAATCGGGTTCAAAAAGTCGTTAATAGTAATTCTTCGTTGCTAAAGGTTTCAAACTTTGTATTTAGTAGAATTGGTTTTTCTATTCAAAAGGGGGTGGCGGCGCAACTTGTTGCCCGACTACCTGCCATTGCTTTGTAATTGCCCTTTTTCGTGTGGAATGATATTGATCATTTGGTTTATGTAAAATGTTATATGTCTAAATTGAAATGATTTAAATAACGCTACGATGTGTAATATCATAAAAGCACTTATATATAGGAAGTACCAGCGGCGTATCCACCATGCTTTTATCATATTACACACGCCTCGTTACTTAAATCACTTACCCAAACAAACCACCAAATTGTCTTGTTTAAACCAATTGTCAAATATTTATGTGTAAATAATTGTCTATTGTCAAAATGTAAATCATGTAATGTGTAAACCAATGTCAAAATGTTTGTGTCAAATGTAATCATGTAATGTGTATCCAAATGTCATGTATGGCAAGTGAAATATATCAACTAAACCATAGGTAAAATGTACAAAACAAGGTATTGAAGTAAATCAAAGTTATGTTTTGTAAAATAACTGCATGCTCTACTGATACAAACATCTACGCGGTATTGTTAAATGCATACATTCAAGCCTTGAGACTGTGGCGACAAACCTTTAAACAAATTAAAGGTTTATCTAAGTTATGTGTATCGAATTCGGTCATTCCTTCCATCCGAACAAACCTAGGATTTTAGGAACGGGAGTTGTCAATTCCTATGGTACCACTACCTACCAACGAAAGGCATGGCCAATGTTAATGAATGTATTTTTGTCCCATTTAAACAAACCAAATGTCATACCAAAATGTAAGCATGTGATGTAAAAAAAATGTACTAAGTATGCAACAATGCACATACAAAGCATAAAATGTAATGTAAAACAATGCACTAGGTATGCACTAAATGAACATACATAACGTGAAATGTAATGTAAAACAATGTACTAAGTATGCACTAAATGGACATACATAGCATAAAATGTATGGACAGACCGAGCGTACTATTCAGACCCTTGAGGATATGCTCCATTCTTGTGTCAAAGACTTTGGTGGTAACTGGGATGTACATTTACCATTGATTGAGTTCTCGTACAACAACAACTATCATTCCAGTATTCAGATGGCTCCTTTCGAAGCTTTGTATGGCCGCAAGTGCCGATCTCCTCTCAGCTGGCATGAGATTGGTGACAAGCAATTTACTGGCCCTGAAATAATTCAAGAGATAACGGATAAGATTCTTCAGGTTCGTGATAACTTGATCAAGGCTTGGAGCAGACAGAAGAGCTATGCTGATAATAGGTGTAAGCCTCTGGAATTTGATGTTTGTGACCGAGTTCTTCTCAAGGTAGCTCCCTGGAAGGGAGTAGTTCATTTTGGTAAGAAGGGAAAGCTCGCTCCTCGCTATGTGGGTTCTTTCAAGATACTCGAAAGGATTGGCTAGGTAGCGTACAGACTCGACCTACCACACGAGCTAAACAACGTACATCCAGTGTTCCACGTATCCAATCTATGTAAATGCCTAGTTGATGAGGAACTGCAGGTTCCCCTCGAAGACTTGCAAATAATCAAAGTTGTACACTTCATGGAGAAACCGGTCGAAATCATGGATCAAGGAGTCAAGCGATTGAGGCGCAGCAAAATTCCCATTGTCAAGGTTCGATGGGAAGGAAAGCGTGGCGCCGAATTCACTTGGGAATTGAAAAGTGAGATGAAGGCCAAGTATTCGCAGCTCTTCAAGCAGTCTTCCTCTAAGATTTCGGGGACGAAATCTCCTAAAGGAGGGGAGACTGTAATGCCCTGCGTCCCTAAACTTTAAACTATTGGCAAAGTTTAGTCCCTGTACCTTGCCTAATTGTCAATTTAGTCCCTGAGCTATGTAGTCATTAATACTTTGGAATTCTATGTCATATACTATATACTTTGAATGAATGCCTAATTCTATATACTTTGAATGCCTAATTCTAGATACTTGAAATGTCTAATTCTATATACTTCGAATGCGTAATTCTATATACTTTGAATGAATGCCTAAATCTATATACTTGGAATGCCTAATTCTAATATACTTGGAATATCTAAATCTATATACCTTGGTTCTTGACTCTTGAGGCTCGTGAAACTTGAGACTTGGTTGAACGAGGGACTGGAGTCTTGTCACTGGCGGAAACTATGAAACTTTGAAAACTTTTGTGCTAATGTCTAGTTATATTATTCCCCAATAAATACGCAACGCAACGCTTAGTCTAACTCGCAAATCGAATCAAAGACGGTGGAACGGAAAGATGGGATTGACCGAGTGGCAATCCGATCGGATGACCATCAGATCGGATAGCCATCCGATCGGATGACCACCCGATCGGATGACCACTTGATCAGACCACCATCCGATCGGTGCACACCGCCCCTCTTTACACACTCTGACACTATAAATAGGCCTGTCACATCACCATTCTCATTGATGTGACAGCCTCACTCAAACCAGACGCACGCACCCCTCTTTTCCTCCATTTCTTGGCGATTTTGGTACGTTTTACGCTAGATTCTTGTACATCTTTGATCTACACATCATTCTCTACGAGATTCTCCTTTGAAATCTCACTTTTCACCGTGAAATCTCCTAGATCTGAGTTCTTAAGGATGATGTCATCATGGTGGTTTGTACAAACTACTATATGACGTCATTGCTGGTAGAATCTAGCTTAGAACTAAGGAATTTCATGCGTTTTACACTAAATCCATACTAGATCTTCACTTTTCAAGCTAAAATCTTATGTTTAACTTCATCATTTCTTGAACTTTTACATAAGACTGTAAGATCCGGATCTAAACGAACTGTAGACTTGATTATTAGTCTAGAGTCGGCTTGGAAAAAGGGATTGTTAGCGGAGAAGATGACCGGAGTACGGATTCTAACATGAACACCGTCACGGACGGACGGCTGAGCGGACTGGGGTGATTCCCACCCGATCGGATCGGCTGTACACTGAGGGGTTCACCGTTGTCTTAGTATATACCACGTCGTCGTTACTTTAAACAGAAACTTAGAATTTTTACCAAATTTAAGAACGGGACAAGGTAACCCGATCGAGTGGTAGTCCGATCGGATAGCCATCCGATCGAACCGCCAACCGATCGAGTGACACTTGCCCTTAACCCTAAAAACTCTTGAAACTTTCAAGTCCTGATCTTCGAGTGGCAGCTCGATCGGATAGCCATCCGATCGAGCAGCCATCCGATCGAGGCAACCTGGAATCTTGAACTAGGATCGAGTGGTGAACCGATCGGATAGCCATCTGATCGGACAACCATCTGATTCCTTCTCACTTTTGTCAAATTTGAATAAGAGTGGCAACCCGATCGGATAGCCATCCGATCGGACAGCCATCCGTCCCCTCACACACTAGTCACTCATTCGACTGGCAATCCGATCGGATGGCCATCCGATCGGATAGTCATCCGATCCAGTGGTTAATCCAAAACTTGTGTAATCTCTTTGTTTTATCCGACACTTATTCGTTGTGATCTAATCAGGCTAATTCTAAAAGAGCTCCCTTTGATCCAATAGTAGTTGAACTGTTAAGCAATCGATGTGAGTATACTCGATCCCCTTTTGCTTTAAACTTTGGGATGTAACATGTATTCTACTAAACTACGATACTTGAGAATTTTGTAAACTAAACTCTATCCTACTTGTATGTGAAACTTGTGATTCTTGTATTCTATTTGTGCTATGTGAACGTTTAATCCAGGGTGTGTAGTTCCGCCTTAACAATAGTAGCGCTATAGGAGATGCACCTCCCCATTATTCTCGGGGGTATTGTTAGGAGGATTCTAGTTTTCCTTGAGACTTGGGAAAACAACATAGCATCGGGATACTTGGGCTATCACTTGTTGGACTGCGAACACTAGCATGGCTGAAACTATTTTGTTACACTTAGATACGGATATGAGTTGTTTTTAATCTATTATGCTATTATTCAAACTTGTATACTCGCCGGTACATTTTTGTACTGACCCTATTTTAATACATATTGCAGGCTGATAGGATGTTGTGAATCAAGAACTTGCTAGGATGCTGCTTAGAAACACATCTTAGTTAAATTTTAGAAACTTGAAACTATTTTGGATGATTGTACTTGATAAATTTTTATGTTTGATGCTTTTAGACAAATTATTATGAAATCTGGATTAATATCTATTGAAACTATTAGTGTTATGGAATCTCATGAGCAATCTGAACGCTTAGTGCTCGCACCCCGATGTTTCCGCCATTGGTTGGGGTGTGACATTAGGTGGCCTGGTCCTTGACTACTAGCTGGGTAAGAAGGTCCTCTATCCTAGACAAACTACTATTTGAACCCTCATTCCTAGGCTGACCCTCTTGGTTTGACCCCTCACTTCTGAACTGCCCCCTGAACCTGAGGAACCTGAACTAGCAAACTGACCTGTTTGACCCGAACCCCCACCAGAATAGATACCCTGCCCCCTGCTTTGATATTGACCTGATGGAAAACCAGGGGGATTACCGGAGGAGCAATAATTATTAGCACGCCAGTTAGAGTTACTATTATTAAACAGATTAGTTGGACCCTGTTTTGACCTGCTATGTACTCTACCTATTCTAGGGTAAGTGTTGGACAATCTACGGTATCATGACCACCCCTACAAACTTCGCACCTATCGACCTTTTTCTTAATTTCTAAAGCTCTTTGGTGATATAGTCAAGTTGAGATGCTACCTTTGAATCCGAGACAACTTGGTTTACTCCTCGGGAGGATGCGGAAGTATTAACAGGAATGGAATTCCTGCTGGTAGCATTATGATCTATATCAGCATGAGCGAAGCTCTCAAAGAGATCATTGCAGTCGGCCACAGATTTCTTTCCCATAAGAAGGCCTCCTGCGGATGTGTCGAATCGGGCCTTACACTCGGGGGTGAGACCATTATAAAATTTTCTACTAAAGCCCAATCAGACAACCCATGTTAGGAACAACGTGAGAGTAAAGTTTGAAACCTATCCCAAGCTAAGTGATAAGGCTCGTCAGGCTCCATTCTGAATGAATGGATCTGATCTCGAAGGCGAGATGCCTTCGTAGGTGGGAAATACTTAGCCAGGAAGGCATCCCTAAGTCCAGCCCAATTGGTAAAAGTACCTGCCGGCTGCGAATCAAGTCATGTGGCTGCGCGGCCAGTAAGCGAAAATGGGAAGACTTGGAGATAGCGGGCAACAAGATTAACACCTTCGATACCGAAGATGCTGCACAGGCGGGTGAGACGATTGATATGGGCAGGCGCATCCTCATCATCACGACCGTGAAACTGACAAGAATTGTTAATGGCGGTCATGAGGTATGAAGGAATCTGCCAGGACTTGTCATTTGTGATTTCGGGTATGGTAATGGGTGAGTTTGTGGTAAAACCTGCGGTGGAACGTTGGTGGACAGTTTGGTTTTCGACAATTTGGAAAACTGGTGGTGGACTAGGTGTACGGGAACGGGACGGGACGGGACGGTGGTGGGGTGTTGTGGGGTGACGACTTCGGGGTGAAGTCAAAAGCTGGTGGTTTAGATTGTAGTGTAGAGTCAGAAGGGGTTGAAGATGAAGTTGAGGATTTTCTGACCTGTGAACTAGATGTGGAGAAGGAAGACTTGTCAATCGGCGGCTTCACTGGTCCCTAAGAATGCGTGTGGGGCATTAACTACAAAACCGAGAACAAACAAGTAAGACGACTCTAACAAAAGACTCTAGAAATAAAAAGACACTAAAATTACTTGGATGCCTATGACTAAAAAACACACAAAAAGCACGTATACATATAAGATGAAATCCAAACAAGGTAATTAACGCAATTGGCAAGGCAACCCTAGATTCTAATTTGGTTTAATAGACACAGGTGGGAATAGGGAACTAAGACCGACTTCTCTCAAAACCTATCTTAGCTATATATCGTACCGAGACCTACTAACAAACTCGAGCCTCTCAGCGACAAGTTAAGCAAAATACTTAGTTCTAATTGTATTTTAATTACTGTTTCTAACGATATCGGCCGATTTACCCAAAGATCACCCGAACCCGCAAAGATACGAACAATCAACACAAATTCATTATGTGAAAGACATACACCAAAATTTATGTGAAACAGCAAAGAATCAACAATCAAATCTAAATACGCATACGCACCAAATTAGAGGTTCTAGAATTATTTACTTTCAAAGATTAATCCATAACCAAACAATAGAAAACCGTTAAAAATCCAAACTTCGTTAAACTTTCATCTAACCTAGGTAGTAACAAAGGTTTTAGCCGGAAAACATGATGTCTAAAATCAAAACACAAAGTTCAAAACAAGAATTCATCATCAAAGTATTGAAAACAAGAAAATAATGAAAACCGGGAGATAAGACCCGAATAGTTTGTCTTTCCTATGCTCCAAGCTTCAACCGGATGGTTCTTTCACGCCAAAATGCTCTGAAAATCGTGAAATCTGCTCTGAAATTCGCCTAGGGTTTCTTGGATTCGTAATTAGGGTTTGCCGAATGGTTTATTGTTAATTTATATGAAACCCTAGATCGTTAACGAAGAAAAGCTGGCCAGGCACCCCGTCGCATCGCGCGACGGGTATGGACCATCGGTGTCGCGTGGCACGACTGCACAAATAACCAAAAATATTATTTAAATATGTTAGCGGGACGCGACGGTGAAGACAGGTCCTTGTGGCACGACGCGAGGGCCTGTTTTTCACAGAAAAACTCGTTTCTTGATTAGCTTCAACATCCCAATGTCTACAAAAATTATTCTAACTCTTTTCAACTCGTTTCCCAGCCTTTAACACTTCATTTTTTTACGTTTTTAACACCAACGACCTGGAAACACAAGATTCGATCAAAGTTACGAAATTCTAAACAAAACTAAACTAATGAATACGAAAAATGTACAAACTTTACACGAATAAATGATGTCTTTTGCAATACATCACGATCCATAAGCGTTCTCTCCGTTCTTACACTTTCCATCGTTTTATCTAAATCATGGCCCTATGTATATATATATATATATAAAGAAAGACTAGGAGAAAAGATAAAAAATAGATAATAGTAACAATGGTAGGGATCAAGTGATGCCTAATAGCGTGTATATTTCAAGCTATGTTATGCGGATGAAGAGAGCGAATGGTGAAGTTAACAACAAGAAGCCATGACTATTTAAAAATATTATTGGAATAAGCTTGTTTATTATGAAGGGAAAATTACAAGTTTTGTCCTTTATCTTAACACCATATATCAGGCATGTCATTTTTAACGAATTTTGACATGTTTTCCACTTTGTAGGGAATTTTGCTGCACGTTTTGTCCTTTTACCCTAACCCAAATAGATTTTTTGTTAAATCTAGTCATGTTACATGTGACTTGCACACGAGGGTAATTTTGTCAATTTACTCTCATATCTCTATCTCTCTCTAAAACACCTCACCATTATCACCACCACAACACCTACCTTCACTGCCACCACCCCAGAAGACTTCCACCGCCGCCAGACCTCCACTGCCACTACTCACACCACCACCCCCTGCCATGCCAACATAAAACCACCACCCACACAGCCTTCACCCACCACCACCATGAGTAACCACCAACCAACCCACCACCAAACCCTTGCCGCAACCTCCCACCTGAAACCCCTGTCACACCTGAAACCCCTAACATAACTTCCCACCGGAAACCTCCTCTGTCTTTGTAACACCCCTAAAATATTAAATTATATATGCGTGTATACATGTATAATTACTAATATTGATAATAAAATAGTAAGATTTAAAACTAGGAATAATTAACCTAGTTAAAATTTTGTTATAAAAAGACGGGAATTAAGGATTTTAATTACTTTACATTTCCTAAAAACTTGAGGAACTAAAAGTGACATTTTTGAAAGTTGTTTTGAAAACAAAATATAAGATTGAAACACACACTTGTGTGTGTTTCCTTCTGGTCGACTAACACAGAGCAACAAGGAGCTCTTGTACTTCAAAACCCTAATATCAAATTTCTACAAGAATTCAGAGAAAAATCAAGTTAGGAATCGAATTCTAGCGATATTCGTGATCACTATATAAAGGAGATCACAAAGTATGTTTAAAATTAATCTTTGGTGATGTTTGATTTTTCATGAATTCTCATAATTGAAGAATTGATTGATGTTATGGCAAAAAAAAATTGGATGATTACAAGTCTAGGAACAAGTCTTAGATAAGAAATTGATGAATTCAAGTCATAACCTATTGATTTCAATGTTTATCATATAGGTTTTATATGGGTTTTATGAATAAGATGAAGAACACTTGAATCATAATGATGATTTAGCGTTACTTGATAGTTATGATGCAAGTTTAAATGTGTTATGGTA
Organism: Helianthus tuberosus; assembly: GCA_030545235.1. Lineage (NCBI taxonomy): Eukaryota > Viridiplantae > Streptophyta > Magnoliopsida > Asterales > Asteraceae > Helianthus > Helianthus tuberosus. The sequence continues at coordinate 69,210,654 of CM060410.1, read as the reverse complement.
TTCTTGACACATGATTTGGAATATCATGATTTAACATGGTTAAAAATATTAATCATGAATATGATAGTGTTAGAATATTAATTTCGCACACAAGATGTTTGATAAAATGCTTGAATGAACTTGAAATAAGTGAGAAATATGAAAGAATCACTTATTTGACTAGTTAGAAGCATTGAGTGTTGAATCTTGAAATATGAGTTCTAAGCGATATGTTCGAATGGAATTCTATAGGCAATTTGGGAGGATCATCAAGTAACCAAGGAGGATCGGATAGCCATTTGAAAGGAAAGCTTTAAAAGGTACGCGGCTACACGCTTCGTAAATTTGTGTTAGTATTTTATGTTTATTTACTTGAATGAGAATTGAATTGTTATGAAATTTGGTTGATACTAAAAGGGAGGATTTCCACATATATTAACCGAACAGAATAACTAGTAAACAAAGATAAGTACAAAGGTAAAAGTGGTGGATTCCACTATAAAGTTCAAACGGGTCAAAATGACTCGAATTATACATGTTTGGTTGAATAAAGCGATGGATTTTGCTAACAAACCAAACGGGTCAATTAACCAAAGAAATGAAACTTTGGTGAAATAAAGTGATGGATGTCGCTAAGCAAGTAAACGGGTCAAATCGATGTCTTAATGTAAACCGGGAAGGTTGCATACTTAAAGACTTCGAGATTATGCCGGATTATGAATTTACATTCATTATAAGCGTTGACCAAGAAACGAAAACGTTGAATACAAGTCAAAACTCAGGATTGAGTATGACTAAAAGATGCGAAATTCTCTAGAATGAATTCTAGTTATGTTCGTTTAACTATCTATAGTTAAATGGGTCAATTAAGTGATATGGATTTAGAAAACAACGCATAAACTGTACATGTAATGCTCCGTAGAAATAGATATGTGCATAGGTATCATTCTCATAGAAGATTGATAGTTATACACCAAGTTGATTGATCAACATTACAAACGGGTTAAAATAACTTGAAACTATTCTAAACCGAATGCTAAAAATTAAGAAGTTTGTTCATTCATATGTTAGATTTTGATTCTATATTATAGAGGATCTAACTACGATCATGTAGGAAGAAACGACTCAAAACGGACCAATAACGAGCAAGTTATGGATGTTTTCGTGAAACCAAGTTTGGCTGGAAAAATGCAGGTTTCAAAATGGAACCAGCTCGAAAATAGTACTCCTCGCGCCACGCAACGGAGGTGAATAATCTGGACGCGACACGCGACAGGTTGGGTGATCATACCTGAATTCACATATTTATAACCAAGGTTTTGGCGCCAAAAAGGTGACGGAGGTAAATGACGGAAATTACTTTTCATTGACAGTTACTTCTTTTACCGTTAATAGTTAATTCCACATCCATGCACACAGATCTTAGGTCTGATCAATGGCTGGGAAGATGCCACATGGAAAGTGGTTTTGTGTAAATCTTCCTTCAAGTTGGTGCCATCATCGTGATTTAGATGAGGGCTCAGGATCGTGCCACGTCACATTCGGTTATAACCGAATGAAGTCATGCACGATGAGCATTTAAGGCCTTCTAGAAGATCTACAGCTGTAAACCATTGCATTATTGCCATGTGTCCATTCTGTTGTAACAAAAAAGATTCCTTTTGTTCAAGTCTTGATTTCAGGCGCGTGGAGATGTTTAGGACTTCTTCTTCAAGCTTAACTGTTTTCTTGCGCGAGCCCGCGCAAGGGTGTTAGTTGAATATTTGTCTTTCCTTTCTCCGGCGCATGGTCATCGAAGACTGATCTTCCTAAATCTTGTTCAGAACCGATGTGCGGCCGCGCAGGGTCTTATTCAAGATGTTTTTTGGAATGAAGTTATGGTATGGTCCTATGCGCTTGCGCAAAGTTTTTGGGACCATACCCCTTCAAGTCCCCCCAGTCCAGTGTTGCTCCTATGCGCCAATGGCAAGTAGGTGGAGCACTAGAGTATAAAAAATGAAGTGTGCGCTTTTGCTATTTGAGAGAAGTAGCAAGGTTTTCTGCGCAAGGTAAGAACAATCTTCTTGAAGAGGATATTTTCTTTTCTTCAAGCTGAGGCTTTCATAATTTGAATTTTGAAAACACTTGATTTGTGGCAGGCAAGTTGGTGAAAGGTACTGTACCGGCATTGACATGTGACGGTTGTGTGACAGGCTGTCACACGTGTCAGACGTCAAGCATTAATTGGACGTAATCACACGTGGTCTCTACGCGTGTGTGAAGCTCCTTCTTGTTCCCCACTCGCCCTTACGGCCTAGAAGGAGATCTTTGAGGTCTTGTTAAAAATTTCAAGTTTCCAAAGAGTTGGGGCGTGACATATCCAGAAGACGGACAAACGGCAGCACAAGCTCCGGCCGGTTACATCACCCTATTTTGGGATTATTTTGCTGAGGGTAACTTCCGGTTTCCGGTGACAAGATTTGTTCTTGAAATTCTTAGTTATTATCAATTCCACATATCTCAGTTGAACCCCATGGGAATGGTTCAGATTCGGTATTTTGAGTTTCTTTGTCGATCGATGAACATTGAGCCCTCGGTTGATCGTTTTCGAGTGTTCTATCAATTGCATTGTTCTCAAGGTTTTTACTCATTTACTCAATGTCCAACAGCCAAGAAGATCCTGCTTGCACCTCCAAAGTCTTTCCATGAATGGAAAACCAAGTTCTTTTATATTAAACGAGGAGTAATTCCGATGAAGATGAACTTCCAAGGTGGGGAAGATATTGCTGTAGAGACCCTTAAGACTCCGGAGGTAGAGATATGGTATCAAGATATGAAGGATGTTCCCTCCATTGAACTGCTTGAAAGGGCTTTGGTTGCTGCAGGGATGAGTCTGCACTGGAAGGCGGATCACCATGATAAACCGGTGTATGTAGATGTCACACCCTGATATTTCCACGTATTACCGGTGGGCCCGGTGGGGAGTATCGTGACGTAGTTGATATCATCATAGTCAAACAACACCATTTAATTGCACAGCGGAAGCAAAAGATGAATATATTACAAACCAATATAAAGTAATATAAAGTATTACAAACGGAATGTAAAGGATCCACAGGAGGATCGGAAATAAAATAAAACATTGTTCAACAGACTTTAGGCATCTAAGCTTGCGAGACTCTTTATTGATGCTAGGAGTAGCCAGCCTATTCCGATTAGTACCTGCACTTAGCCTTTTTGGAAAATACGTCAGTTTACACTGGTAAATACAATTTAACTGACTCATTTTGAAAAGTTTAATAAAATTGATTTGAATGCACGTGGCACAAAACTTTTTATAACTTGGGATAATTATTTGAATATAATCTTGTAAAAGAATTACATGTTTCTTATGCGTTCAGTAGCCCGGTTTATGCCGGGTTAAAGATCAATAGACACACCACATTATTTGTTTAGGCACTGACGGGTGTACGCCTACACCCCGTGCTCAGGTCGTGGCCATTTTGTAAAATGATGCCAAGTTATATTAATGATAAAACAGGTTACATGGATCCTACATTGATTACCAAGTTATATTAATGATAAAACTTGGACCATCCCATAATGTATAAGTGGATCTTTCTTGTGGACTCCATTAATGTCCTCACTAATCAAGGGTATTACCATCGAATGATTGTGACGCACACCTTACTGTGTGCTTTCCAGCATAACCGTTGATATACCTAATGGTTTCTACTTCATCCAACAATTTCTTGTAATCGATGGTCTTTTTTTTTACTATTGAAGTCTCTTGACTTCCAAGAGACGAAGTACTTTTAAGTACATCCTAAAAGGAATGGGCTCCTTGCCATATATGATTTTGTTTGGGTTATTCTTATTATTTGAATTATGAATAAAGCTCTTCTTATGAACAGCGACGTGAGTTTTTAGAGTAAGCAGCATCCGGCTTCTTGAACCTTTTCATGACTTTTCTCATAGCCTTTCTAACAGCTATGTTAATTTACAGTTCTGGAGATTAACTCCATTAACATTGAGGTTCATATTTGATGCATCATTAACATTTGTCGCATCTCTAGCATTGCGACTGTTGTTTGTCTCTCCTAACTTTTCCATACTCGAAGCTTTGGTATTAAATACCAAATTCAACAAGTGCTTAGGCAGTCCATACCCAGTGTCTTCTTGAATTGTCAAAGGCTCACCATAAGGAGTCTTGATAACTACTTGCTTCTTATCACACACAATATGGGCTTGGTTACAAGACGACCAATCCATTCCTATCACTATATCGAGCCCCTTTATTTTAACGGAAACAAGGACAGCGGAAAAGAATAATTCCTAATGGATATAAACATCCATCTAATATTGCTGAAGAAGTCTCTGAGGTACTATCGGCCAATTCCACTTCATACTTGACGCTTAGAGTTTTTTTTTAACAGGCAGATTTAATAGTTTATGAAATCTATTGTCTACGAAAGACTTATCTGAACCTGAATCAAATATTACTCTAGTATGAACGTCACTGATAAGGAAAGTATCTGCTGCGACATTTTTATCCTGAACGGCCTCTTGAGTATTCATTTGAGAGTTTCTAGCCTTGGCCTCCTTAGCCTCTCTAGGCTTCTAGGTTTTATCTGGGCATTTAGTCTTGATGTGCCTTATTTCCTTACAACCATAGCAGGTTGCGTCCTTTATGTCTTGGCACTCCAAAGTTTTTGTGCCCTTCCTTATTACTAATCCCACAAGGCCTAGCTTGGCACTCCGCAAGTTTTACATTTGGGTTTTTGCCTCCTTTGGCTTGGACTGGTTATAGTTTGAACCGGTCTTACCCCTTTTTGTAACCCTTATTTGGGGTATTATCGCACTTTCGCTTATGATCCTTTAATACTCGGCCCACCGCTTTGTTTACGGCTGTATCTATCATAGCCTATAAATCGGTGCCCGTTAAATTCAGCCTTGCATCGTTATTCTGATCAACCGGATGATTGCAAGCTTCAGAGGAGTCAACCATGGTAAAGCTTTGAAGGCTACTAACCAAGTAGTAATGATTTTCTTAATCGTAGAGAATTGTCGAACTTGACGATTACATAGCCATGGTGTAACTCAACCATATAGGCCATTAGATAGTATTAAATTTATTTGATTATGTTTGGCCTAGGTTTTTAAATAAACCGTCTTTGGCGTTTAAACGGAATATAATCCTTCATATTTATTAGACAGGGGACATAAGTCACGACTGTCAATGTCGTACCGACATTTTATATAGCATAAGGGCTTGTCCCAAGGACTTTTTGTTGGCACAGAGGCCTCGTCACTAGGGAAATTTTAAAACATAATCAATGATTCCTTTGGATCGGATAAATTTCATAGTTCATTGCCTTTGGCAGGAAGTTATGAAACAAAACTATCTTTGTCATAATTACATCTTTGCCCATAGGCATACATCTTAAATGGATGTTTTGATGTATACATCATGTTCGACGTTTATTAGCCATGATTCCTCTTGATCATTTAGGCTAAATAAGGGGTTTGGAAAAATTTCCTAATATAAAGATGACAAGTGTGATTTTTATCGCATCACTTTTGTCGGGAGTGTTAACATGTTTTCAGATGTTAACGAGGATCTGAATCTCTTTTTATACAGGTTTTACCACCTTAGTTAGGTCTTTAATGACGTTCAAGCTAGGTTATACCTTATAAGATTCTTTTTAATATATACTGGCAGAAAAGGAATGATATTTATTTTATTCAGGATTTTCATTATAATCATCCTAAATTTAATTAAAATATAATTATGGCACAAAAAGCCAAGTCACAAGGACAAAATTATAAGCCGAGATTTTATAGAATCGAGGCATTAAGGCTTGAATCAGAGTTCATTACCTTTTCTTGACAGGGAGTTGTAGGCTACGACTGTCTTTAGTCTTAGAGGACGTTAATTATAGCCCGTAGGCATTTCCCTTCTAAGGGATGTTTATGGTATGATCATCTTTTCGGATGTTATTAGTCGAGATCGTATGGATCCTACCGACTATTATGCTTGGACGTAGTCCAACATCTTTAGACAGGGGTCAAAGACCACCACTGTCATTGTCTTATCGGACAACAAGTTTAGCCCGTAGGCACTTTATCACTAAAGGATGTTTATAATATGATCATCTTATAGGATGATATAAGCCATGATTTCTGGATCATTAGGCCAAATTTGGAAATTGAAAGAATCCAATATAAGAATGACTGTTGTGATTTTCTCGAATCACATTTGTTAAGAGTGCTAACACGTTCTTAGGTGTTAACAAGGATCTGAATCTCTTGAATAGGTCTTACCATCTTGGCCATATCTAAAATGATATGTAGGCTAGGTTTTACCTTTAAGATTCTTTTTAATATTAAGCGCAGAACAATCCTAAATTGAGATGTTAATAAGGATCTGAATCTAATTGAGGAACTACCATCTTGGCCTTGTCTTAAAATGACACGTGGCTAGGTCTTGTCCTTTTTAGATTTTGCCATTTTATTATAATGGTAGATCTTGTAAAAGAAATGTTATTTTTCATTTATTTCATATCTCATGTTTAGAATGAAAATTTAAATTTAATCATTCCACTATAAAATTAAAAATTCAGGTTTGCCCTAAACGGGACTTGAAAGGAATAATGTTGTCTTCGAAGGGATTGAAAGATAAATATGTCCTTATAAGGACTATTAAGGGAACGATCTTCAGCAAAAAGGAGTTTTCTTCTTTACTCTATTTCCGAATGTTTTCTCCCTGGATGCACGTTTTATCCTAGCCGCTGTACGAAGCTCAGCATTTCAGGGCTCCGGGTGTGGAGAATTTCTAATACGGCTTCTTCTCTTGGCGACGTATCCAATATATATAAAAATTGGAAGCAATAATTACCAGATTAGGATTGAGAGTATTCCTATGTTAAGTCTAGACTCAGAAGGTCAAGGAATGTGCTACTGTGTCATTGAGATTAAAACACAAAAGGCTAGTGTTTAATTCACTCAATGTTGGCTCTGATACCAACCTGTCACACCCCGATATTTCCACGTATTACCGGTGGGCCCGGTGGGGAGTATCGTGACGTAGTTGATATCATCATAGTCAAACAACACCATTTAATTGCACAGCGGAAGCAAAAGATGAATATATTACAAACCAATATAAAGTAATATCAAGTATTACAAACGGAATGTAAAGGATGCACAGGCGGATCGTAAATAAAATAAAACATTGTTCAACAGACTTTAGGCATCTAAGCTTGCGAGACTCTTTATTGATGCTAGGAGTAGCCAGCCTATTCCGATTAGTACCTGCACTTAGCCTTTTTGGAAAATACGTCAGTTTACACTGGTAAATACAATTTAACTGACTCATTTTGAAAAGTTTAATAAAATTGATTTGAATGCACGTGGCACAAAACTTTTTATAACTTGGGATAATTATTTGAATATAATCTTGTAAAAGAATTACATGTTTCTTATGCGTTCAGTAGCCCGGTTTATGCCGGGTTAAAGATCAATAGACACACCACATTATTTGTTTAGGCACTGACGGGTGTACGCCTACACCCCGTGCTTAGGTCGTGGCCATTTCGTAAAATGATGCCAAGGATATCCGGGACATGGTCATTAACCCCCCAAAGGCTTTAAGCAAACAAAACATTTCCAAACAGAGCATATCAATGGTTTAACCTCTATTCGATTAAAGATTCAATGCCCGACCAAGCGGTATTTTATATACCATACCCCAAGCCCGTATAGGGAAAATAAGTTAAAAGTATTTACCTGAGCTAAATATAAATTCAATCCCAGCCGTATCAAATCAGCAAGTACAGATAGCTTTTACTGGGCTCCTAAATCTGGAACGAAGGTTTTTAATAACCTATTAGATTCCTAACGGGTCTTTAATTAAGCCTATGCTTAGACCGGTTAGTTTTAAAGGAAGGTACGGTTCAAAACGCATGATTAAGCGAGAACCGGATTAGAATGTGGTTTAGACCCGACAAGCTTGTATACTTGTATAATAAGGGTAAACTAAACACATTCTGGATTTTGAGATAAAAATGATATGGTTTGACCCGTTTCGGCTAATTTATGCAAACTAGTTACATAAGCCGATCCGAACGCGAAAAGTGCGTAACGTGTAACCAAATGAGTCATATGAAAGTTTCCTAAGTTAATATGCCTTAAATATGTTGTGACATCAGTAAGATATCTTCTATTATGCCCGAAACGAATTTAGACACAAGTTATGCCCCGTAAGGGCATTTTGCTCATTAAGAAGGTTATAAAAGAGTTTAAATAATAATCTGAGTTACAGGTCTGATATAATTAGTAAAAATACTCATTTTTATAAATCATAACAGTAGGGTACTAAATATATGTGAATTTTATCCATTATAACCAAACTATGCACCGTAGGGGCATTTTGGTAATTTCACATAGCCTTTAAAGGTCAAATCTGGAAATCTGAGTTTAAAACTTTAGCTTACTATTAATGTATAAAAATATACTTAGAATATCAGTAGGTATCAACCTTATATGTTTAAAATAGTTTTAATACATACTATGCGTTAAAAACGCTTAAAAAGGCGATTTGGAGCCATTTCCGGGTTCTATATAGAAAGCTGATATTTTTATTATTCTAGAAGGTTTAAAATAATTTATTTATCATATAAAATCAGTAGCAAAAGGTTTGGGGTCAAAAAGATTTGTAAAACTCATTTTATAGCCCAAAAGGGCAAAACCGGTCAATAACCGAATTAAAGCTATAACCCTATGTTATGCTCAGCCTAAAATTAATTAAAAATCTTCAAAAATCCCAAAATATTATATTACATCAGTGGGTAAAAAGTTTGATATCAAAAAGTGGGTTAAACTAGGCTATATGCTAATTATGCCGTTTAATTAACAAATAGCTTTCTAATAACGCTATTGAGCATAACTCTTAATCTAGACCTCAAACTGATTTCAAATTTTGGTTACAAGTTTATAAATCAGTAACCAAGGTGTCTACTCTTTTATATTTTCAAAAATCACATTTTATGGTGAAAAGGGCATACTAGTCAACATTTAGGCAATTAACGGAAACTTGCATAATAATTGGCCAACTAATGAACCAATCCGTATAATCACAGAGGGTTATACTAACATGTAACTAGGTTCAAAAGAAGCTATAAGGCAATCCTAAACTAGGCTTAAACGGGTCAGAACTGAAAGTCAAAGCAAAAGTCAAATTATGCGACTTTCGGTTCCGAACCGGGTCTCTACTGAAAATTGTCGGGTTGAACATGTTTAGACATGTTCTTACATTGATTACCAAGTTATATTAATGATAAAACAGGTTACATGGATCCTACATTGCTAATTATGTATTAATTTGAAAATAAGTATTCTGTTGACTTTTTAAAGTTAGCTTTGACCCGACAATTGACCTAGTTAGAGTGGGAATCAGCGGGTACCCTTTTAAGGGTTTATTACCCACATAATTACCTACTTATAGGTACTTTTAATTCGAGATTTGACTGAACAAATTTTAATTAATCTCGAAGCCAAACTTTAATTGTGACGGTTTGACTTTTAGCTAATTAACCAAGCTAAACTGAATTAGAGAAAGTTAAGGACACTTACAATGGGTCCAATGAACTGAAAGAAGGTTACTAAAAGCTCAGGATCCTCTCCAAATTCAGAGGACAAGCAGAATGAAGGGAAAAGTGTAAGAAACAAGTGAAACCTAACTCCTATATATACTTTTTGGGACTTCATATGATCGTGACACTTGTCGGGAGGGGTAATCTGATCAAGACAGATGTCAAGAGGTCTGATAATACTGTGGGCAAGCCCCTAGTATTGAAAGAATGTGAGTATGAAGCCATCTTGAACAAAATCTAGCAATAAATAGGCTATTTGCAGCTGTTCTGCATTCTGTGCAGGTCTCGCGGCCTGCGTAAGGGTCTGTGTGACCTTACGCGCCCCGCCTAGGCTGCAGATCAGCAAACCAACTTTCACAATTGGCAGATTTGGTCCCTGTTTGCATATAAATGTGTTTCTGACAAATCTAAGGCCCGTTAACCTCATTTCAAGGCTCTAATAAGATGCCTAAACATAGGGAACATGAAACATGCTCAAAAACATGTCGGATGTCGGTTCGTTTGGCCGTACGGTCACGATGTTCGACGAATTACGACGAAACACGAACGGACGTGAAAAACGATCCAAACTACGCGACGAATGGAATTTTATCAAGCCAAACACTAAAATAAAATATTTTAGTGCTTAAATAAATTTTTGGGTGTCCGGATATATTCAGAATGTAAGATATGCGCGAAAATGCAAACTTGTGCACTTTTTGACACTTTTAGTCCCTGCATGACGTAAAAGTTTATTTTTGCGCACCAAACACCTCTAAGCCTATATCTAAGCTATATAAAGGATAAATAGGGTATGATTAACTCATGGTCAAATTCCGGAAGGTCCGTTACCAAACGAATCGACATACTTTTATAGTTTGACGCAATTAGTCCTTTTAATTTCGCAAAGTAGCGCGAAATGCCGTTTAATGATATCCAATCCTTCCATGGCCCATATTGATCATTTCTAAGCATATACTTAAATATTACTACGCTCCCGTTCACTCAAAAGGTCACCGAAAGGCGTAGATTCAAAAGTTGACGCTTTAGACCCCTCTATTGCGCAAACTTGCGCATCTCATCATTTATTAGCATTGAAGCCTCATATAATCCATATTAGGTATCCTTGTAAGTATTATTGAACATCACGATGCTTCGGGTTTCACTAAAAGGTCATTCAGAGGTATAATTAAACATGTTGACACTTTTAGTCCCTCTAACTTGCAAAGTTGCGCGTAACTTTACTTATAGGCATAAAAACCTTAGACGGCCAATAGTTGGCATTCCCGAGAGTATAATCAAATATCATGAAGCTCCCGGTTTGTTAAAAGGTCACTCAGAGGTAAGAATTAACATGTTGACGCTTTTAACCCTTCATCGCGCAAACTTTTAATTAATTACGCAAACGGCTACACTTGATCGACAAGTGGTTCATTTGTGAACATAATCATTGTGAGGGGTGATTTAGAAACTTGTTTTAGGTATGCTAACGCTTCCAGTCTTTTCATAATCATAGTTTTCGATTTTTCAAAAAATTAGTCCCTAAATTTCAATGTTTGACTTCATTAGGGTTTATTACACGTGTCAATACATTATTGGACGTGATTTTTATGAAGTGTTACAGTAGAAGATGACAAGAGTAAGTCATGGAATCTTTTCTTTGTATTATGTGAAATTGTTTGTTTGTTAATTTTCCCTTTGCAGTTGTTACCTGAAAGAAATGAAGAAGAAAGGTACGCGCCTTGTTTCTGAACCTTGGTGTGATTACGGAGTGGTGTCTGACACGTTAGAGGGTCTTGCACCTGTAGCTGTGAAAAAACCCAAACCAGAGCCTCGAGACACCGCGGAAATTCCTGTATCGAACCCTGATGATCCCATAGATCTGGAATCAAGTCTTGAGCCCCTGTTGAGGACTAAGGCAATTAAGAGGAAGCAACCGGAAGGTGAAGCTATGGTGCATCCCACAAAGAAGATCACAAGGAAGAAGATCAGTAAGAAGGGCAACCTAGATGCCCTTGCTGCGAAGCTTTCTCCAGGTGGGTATCTTCTTAGCTTTTGTCTTTACCATATTGTAAGATAACCTTAACTTTTCTTTTGCAGAGAAGCCTGTTCCATTCGTTCGTGCGGAATTATCATCTGTTTTTAATGATGAATTTCCGCCATCGCCACCCCGCGCGTCTATTAAAGAACAGTTGGAGGGTACCAAGACTGTAGAAGCGGAGGTGAAGAAGACTGTGGAGGTGGAAGTGGAGAAACATGTGGAAACAGAGAAAACTGTGGAGGTGGGGATGGCTGGTGCTGGTGTTACTAAGCCCAAGTCTCCTGAGTTTGCGGCGTATGATCCAGAGAAGGGAAAATCTATTTTTTAAGAAGAGGTTCCAGTGATAATTGTTCCTTCCTCCTCTATGCCTATCTCCAATCCTCCCAAAGATCACGTTGAAGAAAATCCAGAGAAAATAGACCAAGGCTTTATTGCTCATGATAAAGAGGAAGATTCTCCTATCCGCCCGGAAGAGACTCTGGGGGATTATTATTATCGGACTTATTCAGAGAAGAGAGCTTCTGAAATCCACGCACCGGTGTGGAAATTAAAGCAGGGCGACACCTTTTCGGATTGGCAGGTATGTCGTGATTGGCTGCAAGGTAATTTTCCGCCTGCTGAAATTAAATTCCAAGAAGAGCAATCCCATGAGCGTACCTACCACTCGTACCTTGAAGAGACTGCCAGTTCAACCTCAACCACTCATCGAATAGTGCGCGAATGGCGCAGTATGCATAAAGAGTGGGCTGCCTTTGAAGCTTCCAAAAAAGAAGTTGTTGAAGAAAAGGCGAAGGTTGCTGAGTTGAGAGCTAAGCTTGAGGCTGATCAAGCCAAGTTCGAGAGTGAACAAAAGACAGAAGAGTGGTCTGCTATGGGATGGAAGAAAAAAGTAGAGGCTGAAGTTGCTCGCTTGCGGAGGCTCGTAAGCGGTGGAAAGATATTTGTGAGAAAGATAATAAGGAGAAGAGAGCTCTTCGTGCTGATGTGAATAATCTCAAGGCGGAGATTGAAAAATTAAAGGAAGAAAAGGCGGAGGCCGAGACTGCTCATGATGAAGCCCGGTCTCATAGGGAGCGAAGTGAGCAGAGAGGTACAAACTTGCGCGACCCTTGCCCTTAGAAATAAGGAGATTGAAGAACTTACTTCTTTATTAACTGATCAGGAACAAACCAAGGCAGAGCTTGAGTCTGCCAAAAAAGACTTGCAACTCGAAAGAGTTGAGAAAGCCGAAGCTGCGCGCCGTCTTGCCGAAACTGAAGAGATACTAGAAAGTTCTGAGACTGCCCGTGTGACGGTGGAAAGCCTGGTTGAACCTTTGAAGAATGATATGTTGTGGATGCAACATCATGGGATTATCAATGTAAGTATGTCCATCCCTTGTAATATTTCGGATGAGTTTGTGTATTGACTTATTGAGATTTTTGTATACGCAGGTTGGAAATTCAATCTTGAACTCGATTGATTTAGATCAGACTGTTGCCAACTTGATGGTGACCACACGCAATGATGGGTATACACAAGGGTATGCGGAATGTTCCCAACATGTCAATGATGCGCTAAGGGTTGATTAGGATACCAGTAGATCTGCCACTCGCGGAGTTGATACCAGTGCTGCCCATGCTGCTGCTAAAACATAATACAACAACCTGCGCCTTCCAGTGATGGATTTGGTAACCACTGCGCTGCAGTCTGAAGACTTTGTTAATCAATTGAAGGAGATATTCCTAGATGAAGCAGATGCTTCGGATAAAGAAGACCTAGAATAGGTTGTCTGTACTTGTGTTAGTCGTTTTATGGACATGCTTGAGGTGTAAGATCCCGTTGTTGGAATGTTTGTTAATGCGCTGACGCGTAAGTAACTTTGTTAATATATGGTATGTTTTAGTTACAATATTTACATGAGTACAATTACTTTGTTTAGGTAAGACAAATAAAGATAGTATAAAGCTCATGTGTGAACGTAGGACTGGACCTTGCACAGTACCTGTGACCGCGGACCGTTCATGAGACTTGTATTTGATTACCATGGTGTTTTTGTGCTTACCAAAATAAATTGCATGCATTTGTAATAAAACATAAGGGCATAATGTAAGTAACAAACTTTGTATTGATTTGGATAAGGCGCAGAGACCATGTAGTACAAAGCTGCTATTTTTAGGATAAATAAGATATTTAAGTTAATGCGCATGTAAGTAGTTGTCCTTGTGTCATATGTTGACAAGTTGTGAGGAAACTGCCAATTATGAAGGAAACTAGGATTACATGCGCGATGTGTTGCCTTGGGCCCTTAAGTTTGCTTTGCTTTTTTGTTGCTTGGCCCTTCGTCTCCGCGGGTGATCTGGCAGATCTCTATCCGCACGTTTTGTACCAAGTGCGTAAGTTCTCCGCTTTTGAGTGCTTTTTCAATTTTGGTGCGCAAGCTGATACAGTTGTCTGTGGTGTGACCATTATCCTTGTGATACTCACAATAGAGGTTCGGATCTTGTCCCTTTTTGTTTTTCATCTGCGGTGGTGTTTTGAACTAGTAATTTTCGGTGCTGAGTACTCCACAGGTGTTTTAGTGAGAGGTGTCCATTGCCTTTCACGGTTTTCTTGTTTGGTTTCTTTATGAGCTGCGATTTTGTTGATTGTTGCGCGGGCATCCTCTGAAGAGTATGTGCTTGAAGTTGAATCTTTCCAGTTTTTTCTTGAGCTTCCGACCGCTATTTCCGCTCATGTCCTAAGGACGATTTTGGGGCAGTGGTGGACGGTTGGAGTTTAAATTGTGCTCGGTTTGGGCATAAACCTTCGCTGCTGCCAGATGTTTGTGCACCTTGATCATATCATCATCGCATCTTACTGCATATTTGAACTATGCGCAAATTAGGTGTTTGTGCACATCACCAATCTCCAACACTTCTTTGTTATACCGCGTGATGAAATCCTCCAAACTTTCATCGTCTCTCCGCCAGATGTTCATGACATCCGCGGGGTCTCGAATAGAGCGCCCCTGCTGGCTGAAATGGACCAAAAATTTCTCCTTAAGATCTACCCAGGATGTTAACTTACCTACTGGTAGATTGTCAAACTAAAGGCGCGCGATGCCTGTAAGGGTTTGGACAAACAAGTGACACCACATAGGCAATGTCCATCCACCGATTAGTCCCGGGCTGGTGAATACGCGCAAATGATCGTCGTGATCTGACAATCCATTGAACTTTCCTACGTTTGAAGGTAATTTTGCCCGCTCGAGTGGAGCCAGTGCAATCTCTCTGACAAACTTGGAATTCTCAGAAGCTTCTGCCGGTCGATAGATTAGATTGTAATCATACTCCGCTTCTGGGTTATACACCACACGAATTTTTGGCTTGTAACTCGCATGATCCTTTTGCAGTCAATTGAAAACACTTGTATTATCATCCTCATTGTACGTTCTATCGTATTCATTAGTTTGGGTGTCCCGCTTTTGTAAGAAACGCGGGCCCAAATGTGAATGGACCGATTGACGTTTTTGAGGGTATTGCTCCTCACAATGATCTCGTCTTCTAGATACAGAATGAGTAGACTCATATCTGGTGCTGGATTGAGAGTAAACTTCGGTATCATCGTCTGACATATATGATGGTGAATCATAATGTAACACTCGAGGTGCAGATGGAGCTCGCACCTAAGCCGCAGATCTACGTGTCTGTGGTGCTGGTTGAGCAGTTTGTGCACAAAGCTGTGCATAAACAGTGTTCAACGCACCTTGGGACTTAACATACCAAGAAATTGGGGTCTCTCCAGGAGGTAAAATTGAGCTGATCGGAATTTCTGGTTGTACTCCTGGGGTAACAGGATCGTTCACATGATTAACGTCATTCTAAACATCGTTATCATCAGACACTTCTTCTACGATTCCCTCGACACGGGAAGCATGAGCAAAATTGCCCCTGTTCTCTGGTCGAGGGCTCGGTGGGTAATTTGACGGTCCTTCTGCCATTGAAAACAGAAGAGAGAGAAAATGAATCGATCAAGAAGATGAAAATAGAAGTATAAAATCGATGGGCACCAATGAAGAAACAGTGATCGGAATTGACAGGAATCAATCAGATCCGGGGTTTAGTTCCTGCATAAAAAGGTTAATCTTCTCGTCAATTGCTGGTTGGGAACTACTTCACCGGAGAACACTGCAAAACAAAAAGCCGCTAGACTCGCCACGGGGAGAATGGGGGTTCTCTCAGTGACCACCCTCTGGCGTGAGAATAAGTACAGTGATCTCAAAAGAAAAGATGAAGTAGTAAGAGTGAAAGTATGTGAAAGTAGCTTGTGAGATCATACCTAAATTCCCATATTTATAACCAAGGTTTTGGCACCAAAAAGGTGACAGAGGTAAATGACGAAAATTACTTTTCGTTGACAGTTACTTCTTTTACCGTTAATAGTTAATTCCACATCCATGCACACGGATCGTGGGTCTGATCAACGGCTGGGGAGATGCCACGTGAAAAGTGGTTTTGTGTAAATCTTCCTTCCAGTTGGTGCCATCATCATGATTTAGATGAGGGCTCAGGATCGTGCCACGTCACATTCGGTTATAACCGAATGAAGTCATGCACGATGAGCATTTAAGGCCTTCTAGAAGATCTACAACTGTAAACCATTGCATTATTGCCACGTGTCCATTCTGTTGTAACAGAAAAGATTCCTTTTGTTCAAGTCTTGATTTCAGGCGCGCGGAAATGTTTAGGACTTCTTCTTCAAGCTTAATTGTTTTCTTGCGCGAGCCCGCGTAAGGGTGTTAGTTGAATATTTGTCTTTCCTTTCTCCGGCGCATGGTCATCGAAGACGGATCTTCCTAAATCTTGTTCAGAACCGCAGTGCGGCCGCGCAGGGTCTTATTCAAGATGCTTTTTGGAATGAAGTTATGGTATGGTCCTATGCACTTGCGCAGAGTTTTGGGGACCATACCCCTTCGCATAATATCCCGGAAACTCAACATACTTCAATGTCCTGGCAAATTCATCGACTTTGTTACAGTTCATCCACTCTGTGAACATTGTCATTTTCACAGTTGGATCAGTAACAATATCACATAAATTATCATGATCATTATACACAATACTCTGACCATCTTCACAATGAAAAGGCAATACTTCAACAGCTGGATATCTATAATGTATATCATACATGAATATTCTCCAAGCAGCTTCACAAACAGAAATATACCTACAATCAAGGTATGCTTTTATCTCATCTACAACTACATTCTGCAGCGTATCATTCTTGGTGGTATTGGATTAAAAAACAGAAGCCGTGACTCTATCCGGTCCCTTATTAATATATTTAAACAAATATTTGATAGAACCTGACTGGTTGCATCATTCAACTTTAATGTGGCACTGATACTTTCTGAGCAGGAGGGTATTGTAAGGAACTACAAACCTATTATCAAGTTCCACACCATTCTTTACTACTGTATTACTTGTTTGACGACGACGATAGACAGGATATCCTTCAAAATCAACACAAGTCTCATCTACATATTTTTTTGGGAAACTTTTTAGAACATTTTGCTGAACCATATATGGACAAAGTGGGTTGTCTGTACCACATGGTCCATGAATCATAAATTGCTTGACAAGCTCATATAATTCAGGATCTCTTTCTTTATCTGGTATCTCAGCACTAATAACACGATCAATATCAGATGCAATTGGAAATTTGCTTTCAGCACTCAAGAACAAACATATGTGAGCATGGGCAGTCCACGCTTCTGAAATTCAACTGTATACATAACTGAAATTTTTCAAGAGTGAGTTGTTAGATAAATATAATTAGATGTTCAAAGTTAAAAAATATAAGTAAAAGGTACCTGCTTGTATATCACCAAAGAATTTATCTTTCTTGAAATCTTTTATAAGATGATCCAATTTACACTTGAATAATCTAGAGATAACATCTGGTCTGTCTTCAGAATTAAGAGCTTTATCATGCAAACACCTATAAATCTCAGGCCAGTTGGGATTACAAGTCACCGTTATGAATAGATCAGGATATCCAACAGACTTGCAAACTGCCATAGCATCCAAGTACTTTTGCATCATATATTTGGAACCACCAGTAAATGATGAAGGTAAAAGTAGGTTTACCACAACTTGAGGCATTATTCTCTCCACTTTCAACAGTAGCATTCAAATTCTTAAGACTTTGCGTTCTAAGTTTCGGTTGTTGTGACCTTATATAATTCAACCTGGCAGATTCTATCATGGTGTATCCATCAACCAAAAACTGTTGAAATAGTTTTTTGGCATTAACTAACAATGAAAACTGATTTTGTCTATCTTGAATTTTATAACAAAAGAATTCTCTAATTGTAAGGTTGGCTCTAAGTACCTCATTATCAATAGCAATCCCTCTATGTTTAATACCAACTCTATAACCATCTTCTACATATGGGAAAATAAGTGGATATTGCAAAGCAAGGTAAGAGGGATGAAATTCACTAATTCTTTGAAAACCACTAGACTTCTTTCTAACAACAATGTCCTGTTTATCAAATGCTCCATCAAAATCACCAATTATTAAAGCAACAATTTCTGATGTTGTTGGCAAATTGTGAACTCTTCCATCCTTATCTCTTGTTCCAATAAGCTTCATGGTTACATCTTGCACTCATTTTCTTGAAAACAATCTCTTACCATTCTGAAGGACTAGACAAGAGGATTGCAAGAATCCAACATATTTTTAAGACTTTTGATGGTTGTAATATCAAGCTGGTTGTTTCTTGTAGTTTTGGATTTTATCTGAGAATTGCAAGAAATACAAAATGTTAATTTTTACATTCGTTTCAAATGAAACATGGATGTGAATATATTGGGAAGCAATATATATAATCATAAATGGCACAATTTCATAAAGAAATTACCTTACTACTTTTTGACGATTTACCACCTCGTTTTGTAAATCATATATGTAAAGCTGTGAAAATTTGGGTTCTTCCCCATCGTCCAGAAATAGAGTACCCATTCGATGATAATTCTGGCCATGTAGTCTAAATACATAAGGACATTTGCCTCTCTGATAACTTTCGTCAACCTTCCCACCAAGAGATGTGGTGTGTGTCGGGTGTATTATGTTTTTATTGATATTTTAAGCCCATTTTACACATTAGTTAAGTTTTAAATTTATAAAACACGATATTCTACTAACACTAAACACGCACATGAGCAAGTGCACCCATCGTGAGCGTAGTATAGCGTTGGTAAGATACCGAGGTCGTCCAAGGACACAAGAGCTTTTAGTACCGGTTTATCCTCAACGTCTAATCAATCTAAATTTTTGAGAAAAGATTTTTAAAACATGAAAATAAAAATGCAGAAATAAAAATAAAATAAAAACAGATAGATATGATGAATCACCTGGATCCGACTCGCCTCTAATGTATCCTTTGATGATTTCCGCACTTTTGCACTTTTTAAGAGATTATCTTAGTTATAGTAGTAGGCCCCTCTTTTGAAGGTGACGTTACCCTCAACCCAGTGGTTTGAGTCAGCAAGGATACAATCCTTAAGGGTCGGAATATTGAAAGATAATTAATTAAGTTATTAATGCAAAAAGTGGTAGGCCCTCTTTTGAAGGTGACGTTACCCTCGGCTAAGTGGTTTGAGTCAGCAGGGATACAATCCCAAATCGCCTGTTTAATGTATTAATAGTAGTTTACATATGAGGGGATCAAGCCATTCGCACCCTCGCCATCCAATACCAGTGGGTATTGAAGGAGGTCCTAGTAAGCTTGACCCAGGTCCTTGCAGGATCTATACACTGAACAAGGCAAGAACCTTACTAAACCATTCCCTTAACCCCCGACCAGGTAGCCAACATATCTCTATATAGACCGTAGAGATATGAATGGTGTAAATCTTTTACTTTATATAGATAGTAAAGTAATGCCAAGACACCACGGACGAATGATAAAGAAGTTTCACCTTCAACGTAAGAAACTAGTTATTAAAGTCATTAATACAAAACCAAATAAAAAGTGAGAAAAGATTAAAAATCAAAAGTAATACATTAAAGACTTGTCTCCACCAAGTGATGTAAGAGACTTAGCCAAACATGGCCTTTGATTGATAAAAACTCTTACTATCAATCTTGGATCTCGAGACTACTACACACACTCTAAGGTGGATGATGGATGATGGTGGTGGATGTGGGTGGTGGAGTGGTGGTGGAGTGGTGGCAAAGTGGGAGAGTGGTGGTTTGCCAAGGGATGCCTTTGAAGTGAGCTAATCACCCCTATTTATAGCCTGAACAGAAGGCCGGCCACGGCCCCGTGTCCAGTGGGCACGCCCCCGTGGCCATCCTTTTCTTTTCCTTCATTAATTGCATTTGTCAGCATAGGGTTCAACACGGCCCGTGTCCAGCGGGCACGGCCCCGTGTGTAGAAGCGTATCTGTACTAACAAGATTTTGCAAGATTCTGTGTATCTTAGCGTTGACCACGCCCCGTGCTGAGCTGGGCATACCCCCGTGGTGGGCGTAGAAGCTTCCACAGCTTTTTCTTTTTTGCAGGTAGCTGACCACGCCCCCGTGTCCAGTGGGCACGGCCTCGTGGTCAGTCTTCTGTTATTGTTTTTGCCTTTGGGGATGCTGCCGAGGGGTCGGACATGTCACGTTTATTCTTTTTCTTTGTGTTTATGTTGATTTTTGTTGTATATTTGTTCCTTTTGCTCGTTTAAGCTCATTTGGTCCTGTAAATTCAAAAGGAAGACAAAAACACACTTTTTCCAACATTAGTACTAAAAAGGGTTAGTTTTATGTCTCATTTGATGTAATTTATATGTTACATTTTGCACACATAAAGATGTGAACGAAAACATCATGTTATATGCTCGAATATTATTCATGAAATTCTGAGACTCCGAGGTATGACTTTTTATATAAATGACGTAGTAATGGAGGAGGTGGAGGTGGTGGTAGCTCAACATCTCCATTTGAATAGCAAAGAGAATATGATGTTTTCTTACGATTTTGATTTCCCCTAAGCATTTCATTTTCCCATAACATTGCATCACATTTAGAACACACAAAGATGGCATCTTCATGATCAATATAATCTTCAGATTACATTTGTATCTTTATACCTTTAGAAATTCCATAAATCTTCTTAACCACTGAATCTACTAATATCTCATCACTCATTGATAGTTCAATTTAAGGTATTCCACCTATATTGAAACTTGTAAAATAAGACATATATAACAATTCATAAAAACTAAGATATGAATATACATTAAACAAATATTTTGTTTTTAAACATTTAAAACACACAATTTGTAATATTTGATAATGGAGTCCTCTCAAACAAATCAGATTTTGCTTAGTACTTCCAAAAGGAGTGTGATGTACATTCCTTGATGAGATTTTTCTTGATGAATCTTATAAGACAAAAGTATATAAAATAAATGAAGAAAAATACAATTCATAATTAAATTACAATATATATATATCTGCAGTAAGTTTACCTTTTCCTTTTGTAGATGAGTGACACAAATTACTACTAATATTTGGAGTAAATAAGTAGGAAGGTGCTATACATTCCTTCTTTCAATATTGGTTGTTGAAACTTGTAAAATAGGACATATGTAAGGATTCCCAAAACGTAACATATAAATATATATTTCTTTTAAATTTTGTTTGGAAACCTATAACACATACCATTTGGAGTGTTTGATAATGGAATCCTTTCAACAGAATCGGATGTTGATGTAGGATGACAACCACTGTTGTTTCTCTTTTGTTGAAGAACACGCTTCCTTTTTTCCCTTGCTTCAGCACAACTTTGACTTTGACTTGCTTGAAGGAACACTTCATACTTACTTGAAATTGTGTTATCTGTATTCATAATTTCAAATACCTCAATGAGGAAGTTCTGTTG
Source organism: Helianthus tuberosus (assembly GCA_030545235.1). Classification (NCBI taxonomy): domain Eukaryota; kingdom Viridiplantae; phylum Streptophyta; class Magnoliopsida; order Asterales; family Asteraceae; genus Helianthus; species Helianthus tuberosus. Next base: position 69,189,126 of record CM060410.1, on the reverse strand, counting down.
ACCACTCGAGAAAAAGGACTTTGAAAGTATTGTGAAAATGATTTGAAATTACAAAAAAAATATCTGCAGTAGTTTACCTTCTCCTTTTATAGATGAGTGACACATATTACTACTAATATTTGGAGTAGCATAAGTAGGAAGTTGATATACATTCTTTCTTTCAACATTGGTGGTTGAAAATAGTAAAAAGGACATATGTAAGGATTCCCAAAAGTTAACATATAAAGATATATTTCTTTTAAATTTTGTTTGCAAACCAATAACACATACCATTTGTAGTATTTGATAATGGAATCCTTTCAACAGAATCGGATATTGATGTAGGATGACAACCACTGTTGTTTCTCTTTTGTTGAAGAACACGCTTCCTTTTTTTCCTTGCTTCATCACAACTTTGACTTTGACTTGCTTGAAGGAACACTTCATACTTACTTGAAATTCTGTTATCTGTATCCATAATTTCATATACCTCAATGAAGAAGATCTGTTGACCACTCGAGAAAAAGGACTTTGAAAGTATTGTGAAAATGATTTGAAATATTTGAAAATGCGGATTTGAAAAGGATACTATATTTTATATTTAAGGATAAAAATCACAGCTGTATTAGGGGGTAAATGTAATTTACTTATCTCAATGGCGGTAAGATGTAATTTATTATTCCAATGGTGGTTTAATTGTATTGTGTGGACCAATCAGATGAACTCCGATCATTTACATAGAGGCAGATAAAAAATACTTTACCTTTCAATGACTTTACACATCCCTTTACAAAATTGTTTCTCTGATCTCATAAAAAATGCTTCAAGTTTTAATCACCGATGTCTATTTCAATATTCAATCATTCTACTTGAATACTTCTTACTCTTGACATCATCAACAACTTTGATCAAGGTATAATAATATTTATTAAAATTTGTATGCACACGAGTTTCATATGCACATCATTAACCACTGTTATCAAGATTGTGATCATGTATTGCATGTTTTAGATGATGTATAAATTTCATTTTACAAGTTTCTTTTTGTTATAATGTTTCTGATTCTAAGTTTTCTTTGATATGGTGGTACATTTAGTTACTTAAAACCAATCGATAAGGTATATTTTGTTGTTTTTATTATTTGATATTAAATAATATGATCGAATGACCAATCTTTTGTTTATGGACTTCTAAAAAATGTTATTTCCTTACTACTCGGTTCTACATTTTTTTGAGGAATCTTTATTTATTGATTTCCTCTAAATAAATCGATAAATATTAAATGACATAGATATGTTATACATTTTTGGTTCATATTGTTCTCACAATCTTGATAAATAATGAATTATCTGATAAAATACATTGTTTCATTGTTTCTTTGGTTTTTAGATAAACATCATATCTTGGAAGATGTCTTTTTATCAATATTTGGACTCTCTTAATTCTAAAATCTTGGTAAGATTATTACATTAAAAACATTTTCTGTAGTTTTATTGTTAACTATTAATTCACATATAACACTTGTCAATACTTAAATACTTGAACTCTATAGATAATACCACAAATCTTTACAAACAATCATTTACTCAATGAAGTTGCTGGTAATATTGCCGTTATAGAGTGTGTAAACGGTATGAGATGGGAGATCCGATTCTCAAAACACAATGGAAGTTTTGCTCTAAAAGAAGGATGGTCCTCAATTATCTCTGACCTTTCATTAATAGAAGGATGTCTATTGGTATTTAAAAAAACCGCACCATATACATATCTGCTGACACCTTTTGAAAAAGTTCATCGTTATCCAACAAAACTCCCAATGATTTCTATGTTCACATCAATATCATTTGAGAGGAACTTTGAATGTATGGATTCATTCTCTCATAGTTTTTCTGATGCTTCTAAGGACGTGTTGGTAACTTTTGTTATTTTAATTCAATACTTTAAATGTTACTGTACTAATTAGTGATATACTTTAAAATTTACTGTACCTTTGTTGATTTCATAATAAAGTTTACATCTTTTTGTTCAGCTAATACCCAAGGACTTAGTTAAAATCAGTATTGGAGTTGGTAAACTTAAAGTCATTTAAGATTTATGTGAATCAGTGGGACTCTTTTGATGTAGTAATTCAACGGGATCCTCTTCGCAATTGTTACTTTATAACTGATGGATGGGAAAAGGTTGTACACTACATGGGTCTGCGTACAGGAGTTGTACTTGTTTTAAGATACGTAGCGGATTACATCTTTCAGCTTACTGTCTTTAATTTGAATGGATGTGAGATTGTTGCACCCAAATTTGATGACAATCCGAAAGGCGATACTTCCTCACCCAAATTAGAAGTTGCTCAAATTACTGAAGATATGGATCATAGTCGGATGTTGAAGAATCCAATGACGAAGATTCTGATAGTGATTATGTTGTATCCGATGAATCATCCGATGATGGCGACGATGCAGATTTTGATGTTGTTGTCTCAGATTATGAAGCTGATCCTGATGTATTTCCCATAGAATTCGTATGGTACTGCAATAAACATTTTGCAATTTTTTTCTGTTAATATATTATAACTCATTCTTTCATTGTTAAATGTTTGTTACACTTAAAAATTTGATACTTTTCTTAAATACATTATTTATTTGTTATACATTATTGTTGTTATTTTATATTTATTTTAAGCGTCTGAATGCGAAAGTGGCGTTATTATCAAGGATTGATAGATCATTGAAGATGACAGTTCAAAATCTGAATGGAGTTGATACTGTAATTGACTTTCGACTGGAGAAGCATGGCAAGGGATTTAGATACGTGGCTTATCAATGGACCAAGAAGTTCACCAAGCCCAATGGTATCTACAGAAATATGAAATGCAAATTTGTTTACTCTATAAACAAAGCCAAGCTGATCTTAAAGAAAGTCTACAAATAGTTATGGTTGTTTGTATTATCTCATGTGAGATGAAGTTATGCAATGGTGATGTATGAAACTTGTATATTTTCCAAAATTCGGAATACTTAAATTATAATCATGTATGCTTATCTTGTTAGTTATATTAACTTAATTTTTTGCTGTACATCCGTTATATATTAATCGGCTCTTCATGATACATCACAACATGTTGGTCATCGACATTTAGAAGGCGAAATAAATTTATGGCCGATCATTGTCATAATTTCACTCCAATTATACTCTACAACCTCTATTACAAATAACAGTCTTTTAACATCTGCAATTAAAGGGATACACTCAACATCTATTTCACTAAAGTCTGCCAAACCCAAAGCTCTGTTGAAGCAAAGTCTGTTGAACCAAACAACCTCTGCTAATAAACACAAAGACTGTTGAAGCAAAGGTCTACCAAAGAGAACCTCTGCTGATAAATACAAAAGTATGATGAAGCTAACATATGTTGTGGCTTAACAGATGATGTAGTTCAACTGCAGAGAATAATCATTTCCACAAATTTACGGCCGATCATTAACATAAAATCACTTGAATTATACTCTGAAACTTCTAATTACAAATAACAGACTTTGAACATCTGAAACTAAAGGGATACACTCAACATGTTGGTCATCGACATTTAAAGGCGAAACAAATTTATGGTCGATCATTGTCATAATTTCACTTGAATTATACTCTACAACCTCTAATTACAAATAACAGTCTTTTAACATCTACAATTAAAGGGATACACTCAACATCTATTTCGCTAAAGTCTGCCAAACCCAAAGCTCTTTTGAAGATAACATCTGTTGAAGCAAAGTCTGTTGAACCAAACAACCTCTGCTGATAAACACAAAGACTGTTGAAGCAAAGGTCTACCAAAGAGAACCTCTGCTGATAAATACAAAAATATGATGAAGCTAACATCTGCTGTGGCTTAACAGATGATGCAGTTCAACTGCAGAGAATAATCATTCCACAAATTTATGGCCGATCATTAACATAAAATCACTTGAATTATACTCTAAAACTTCTAATTATAAATAACAAACTTTGAACATCTGAAACTAAAGGGATACTCTCAACATCTATTTCGCTAAAGTCTGGCAAACCCAAAGCTCTGTTGAAGACTAAATCTGTTGAAGCAAAGTCTGTTGAACCAAACATCCTCTGCTGATAAACACAAAGACTGTTGACACAAAGGTCCACCAAAGAGAACCTCTGCTGATTAATACAAAAGTATGATGAAGCTAACATCTGTTGTGGCTTAACAGATGATGTCGTTCAACAGAGGATTTTAACATCTGAGATTTAACAGATTATGTTCAACAGATGATAAGGTCTGTTGAATCAAAGTATGTTCAACAGATTCTAATGTAGCTCAGATCTTAACAGTGTCTAGGGCAAAACAGATGTTAGCAATCCATAACAAAGGTTAGTCTCTAACAGATGTTAATGTATATAAGATCCTAATGGTTTTCCTACTAACCAATTCATTACATTTGCATTAATTCACTAACAATAATATACAACTCTGCTACTTATGCAATACATGAATATCAACAATAGTATATAATATAATAAAAATAATATTCAAATTGTAGCAATTACATGCTAAATCCATCAGTTTAGATGATTCAAATTTTTGCTGTACATTCATATATTTTAATTGGCTCTTCATGATACATCACAACATGTTGGTGATCAATATTTAAAAGGCGAAACAAATTTATGGCCGATCATTGTTATAATCTTACTTGAATTATACTCTACAACCTCTAAATACAAACAACAGTCTTTTGAACATCTGCAACCAAAGGAATACACTCAACATCTATTTCGCTAAAGTCTACTGATGTGTGCAAAATGTAACATATAAATTACATCAAATGAGGCATAAAACTAACCCCTTTTTAGTACTAATGTTGGAAAAAGTGTGTTTTTGTCTTTCTTTTGAATTTACAGGACCAAATGAGCTTAAACGGACAAAAGGAACAAATATACAGCAAAAACCCACATAAATACAAAGAAAAGGAATAACGTGACATGCACGACCCCTCGGCAGCATCCCTAAAGGCAAAAACAAGAAACAGAAGACTAACCTCGGGCCGTGCTCACTGGACACGGGGGCGTGATCAGCCACCTGCAGAAAAGACAAAGCTGTGGAAACTTCTACTCCCACCACGGGGGCCTGCCCAGCTCAGCACGGGGCGTGGTCAATGCTAAGATACACAGAATCTTGCAAAATCTTGGTAGAACAGATACGCTTCTGCACACGGGGCCGTGCCCACTGGACACGGGCCGTGTCGAGCCCTATGCTGACAAATGCAATTAATGAAGGAAGAGAAAGGTATGGCCACGGGGACGTGTCCGCTGGACACGGGGCCATGGCCGGGCTTCTGTTCAGCCTATAAATAAAGGTGCTTGGTTCACTTCAAAGGCATCCCTTGGCAAACCACCACTCTTCCACTTTGCCACCACTCCACCACCACTATAAACCCACATCACCAACATCATCCATCATCCACCTTAGAATATGTGTAGTAGTCTCAGGATCCAAGATTGATAGTAAGAGTTCTTGTCAATCAAATGCCATGTTTGGCTAAGTCTCTTACATCACTTGGTGAAGACAAGTCTTTAATGTATTACTTTTGATTTTTAATCTTTTCGCACTTTTTATTTGGTTTTGTATTAATGACTTTAATAACTAGTTTCTTATGTTGAAGGTGAAACTTCTTTATCATTTGTCTGTGGTGTCTTAGCATTACTTTACTGTCTATATAAAGTAAAAGATTTTCACCATTCATATCTCTACGGTCTATATAGAGATATGTTGGCTACCTGGTCGGGGGTTAATGTCGCAACCCCCGTCCCTTAATTAACCGGGAACGGGCGGCCGCGGCCAGTTTTAGTGATATCGGTGTTTATCAATTTGGCAGCGGAAATTACATCAGGACCGTAGTTAGGAAATATTTTATCAGAGTAAAATACCACACTTTTATAATATTAAACACGTGGGAAATTCCCAAGTTTTCAGTACACACATTTTCATAGGGGTAAACCCTATTTTATTTAATAAAAACATCTCTTTATTTAGGTAACTTTTATAGCCACTTTTTCCAAGCCTTCAGTGCTGTCCAGCTGGCTTCTATTTGGCTTTCACATTTTGTTACCTGAAACGCGTTTAAAAACATTTTATCAGTGGGAAATATTGGTGAGTTAATCCCAGTTTAATCAAAACAAGTTTTATCATTTCACAGTATTGAGAGCGATTACAATGTTTATATCTACACAATTACTCATTCAGTACTGTCAATCCTGACTGGTGGGTCATATTACTCATTAGCTATCTCGTTGTCCAATGGTAACATGTTCCACATTTTGTATACAAAACCCCAACATACCGGCAGTAATTGAAGAATTACAAAGACTCAATCACTGCTAATTACATTATAAATTATCTAAGGTTTTGTAAATATAGTTTACAAAAAGGAGATTACTCACATTGCTGTCTTAGGGTTTTCCTTTATAATTTCCTGGTGATTATCTATTAATTACACAAATGCACACGCATTAGTATAATAACCCAATCTTTACATTAGTAATACCCTCCCTGAGACGGCATTCCAACGACTACGTCGGGCAGAACCACGATAGCCGTTACGGAACCCTGGATCAATCGGGCAGCGTATCTAATACGTAACCAGGGGTTATGATACTTACAACGAGGCAGAACTTCGTTATTTAGGGGATATAATGCCCGAGTATAGCTTATACTATATAGAAATTTGAGAGAGAAAGTGTGTGATGAACGAATTGTCGACTGAACCTCTCGATGCTATTTATAGGGCTGGAATTTGGTTTTCTCGTGGCCCGCGTAAGCCGAAGGACAATCCTTCGCATCCCGCGACGTAGGTCGGGTAGGCCCTAGCTTTGACTGGTCACATATATAGACTCGACACGAACGTGACACATGGCAGCTCCGGGTGAGGCTGCGTAGCCTAGTGGTGGCGCCCCTCGTAGCCCGAAGGCAAAGCCTTTGCGGCCCGCGAGCTACCCCAAAATCTTGTTTTTATTTAATTCTTTAATTATATAGGGTATTTTGGGCTCAGTTCTCGCATACGGGGTGCATTTTAAGACATATAGGGTCATTTTAAATATATTAGGGCGTCGAAAATTATTTTGGAGGGTTGTTACATCTTCCCCACCTTGTTTTAGAACTCGTCCTTGAGGTCTACTGGAATAAGTGTGGATATTTCCTTCGCATTTCTGATTCAAGTTCCCATGTGTATTCTGGTCCTCTTTTGGAGTCCCATTTTACTTTGACCAGAACTAGTCTCTTGTGCTTGAGATTCTTGATCTTTCTGTCTTCAATCTGTAGAGGCTTCTCTATAAATTTTAACTGTTCATTTACCTCTATATCCCTAAGAGGTACTACCAGTGATTCATCAGCTAAGCATTTCTTGAGATTAGAGACATAAAATACATCATGTATTCCTGCCATTTCCTCTGGTAGTTGTAGCTGATAGGCTACAGATCCTATTCTTTTAATAATCTCAAAAGGTCCGACATATCTGGGGCTTAACTTTCCTCTTTTGATAAATCTTAGAACTCCTTTCCAAGGAGAGACTTTCAATAACACCATGTCTCCTACTTGAAATTCCAATGGTTTTCGCCTGTTATTGGCGTAACTCTTCTGTCGATCACGTGCTGCTTTCAGTCGTTCCTTGACTTGAATGATTTTATCGGTCGTTTCTTGTACTATCTCAGGTCCGGATAATTGCTTTTCTCAAATTTCTGCCCAACAGACTGGAGTTCGGCATAAAGTGCTTCAAATGGTGCAACATTAATACTTGTGTGATAACTGTTATTATAAGAAAATTCTATTAATGGTAAGTGATCGTCCCAATTACCTCCGAAATTAATTACACAAGTGTAACACCTCGGAAATTCATGTCCAGTAAAATAAAGACACGTGTCATGTAATGCAAACATGCTATGGAAACGGATCCAGATAATGATGTACGTTAGGATTTAAAAGAAAATGTCGACATGTTAAATTATACCTCTGAGCGACCTATTAATAAATCCCTAACCAGGATATATTTTATCAACATCTGAATTATGTTTATAAATCTGGCCATCCTAAATAATAAATTGGTTACAACCTTAGACATGGACCCAATGTGAAATTCTTGGTATTTCCGTCAACTTAAACCTCCCACAAGGTACCAAAATGGTAAGTGCATGCCTAGACATGCAATGGCTGAAAACATGGTCCCCATTCTGATTAAAATGCATGAGATTTGGAGATGTAAGTGTTGCATGATCACAGCTTGAATTAAAACAAACTTTTGTCCTCTGGCGGAGGCTTGCGCACCTCAACACCAAAAGCCTTACAGTGCGCAAGAAGGCTTGCGCACCTCAACACCCAGAACCTTATGGTGCGCAAGGTATGCATCTGGGCGTTTTTCAGGACAGCTGCCTGTATAAACGGTTACACCGCCTTATTTCAGTGGTATTCGAAAATCAGGGACTCTCTAGGTGGTTTTTAGCATCTTAGGTACACCTGGGATGATCTTACAACACCTATAGACTATTTTGGCAAGATCTAAAGCTTTTGGGTTCACTATATAAGAAAACTAGTTCTTGAGTTTTGACACACATTTGCAACATTCACTTGTGGGACTTGCTCTGGAGCTTCCATCAGTTAGAAGAGGATTATCAAGTGTAGAAAAGTTTGCTAGGACCTTAAGTAAGCCTCTAATTACTTGTTTAGTCATTAAATTTAGCTTAATTACTCTAAAGTCAAACTTATCGTAAAATTAGTTTGACTTTCGTTTTAATTACATGTGGCTTAACCATTGATCAAATTGAAAGTGGTTATAAGACCACATTAGTGTAGGTGATTAACCCTTAAAAGGGCACCTCCTAATTATCTCGTTTGACTGGTCAATTGTCGGGTCAAAGTAGTTTGACAAAAAGTCAAACTGGACATAATTTACAAAAATGATTCTAATTAATAAATCAGAGGTTCTAAATTATATTCTAACATTCTAATGACTTGGTAATCAATATTAAAACATGTTTTATTAGTCCTAACCCGACAATTAATAGCCTAAGGTCAGTTTATAACCGAAAGTCGCAAAAGCTTGACTTTTGCTTTGACTTTCAGTTCTGACCCATTTAAGATTAATTCTCCTATGTTCTAAGCTTCCATTAGGACCACATTACTTAGTAGTATAACCTACTGGAGTTATATTGCATAGTGACTAGTGGTTTGAATTATATGCACTTAATCGTAATTATGCTTCATAATGCCATAAACGCCCTTTTTACATTCAACCGAGATTTTTAACAATGTGATTGAACTAAAATCTTTGCTACTAATATTTAGACATGTCCCAAAAATTTGACTTCAGTTTGTGGTCCAGAATAGGAGTTATGCTCAATAGCGTAATTAAGGAACTTTTTAGTAATTAAATAGCTCAATTAGCATGAAGCCTATCTAAACCCGATTTTTGACACCAAACTTCTTACCTACTGATGTAAAATAATATTTTGGGATTTTTAAAGATTTTTAATTATTTTTAGGCTGAGCATAACATAGGATTATAGCTTGATTTCGGTAATTGTCGGTTTTACCCTTTTCATACATAAAATGAGTTTTACATAACTATTTAGTGTCAAACCTTTTGCTACTGATTCCTTATGATAAATAAAGTATTTTGAACTTTATAAACTGATCAAAAACTCAGATTTACTATTTTAACCCAAATAACCCTTTAAACCGACTTTTAAGCATTTTTAGCACCTAGTATGGGTTAAAACTATATTTGACATATAAAACTTATTACCCAATGATGTTTTAAGTTAATTTATATAATTATACAGTAAACTAAAGTTTGTAAACTCAGAAGTCTATTTTGACCTTTAAGGCCTACGTAAAATTACCAAAATGCCCCTACGGGACATAGTTTGGCTATATAAGATAATTTTCACATATATAATGTGTCCTACTGTTATAACTTATAAAAATACATATTTTTACTGATTTAACCAGACCTGAAACTCAGTTGTACAATTAAACTCTTTTATGGACATTAAAATTTACCAAAATGCCCTTATGGGACTTATTTTGGTTTAAATTACTTTTTGGGCATATATGTTAACATCTTACTGATGTATTAACATAATTTGAGCATAATAATGATTAAGACCTGTATATAATTTATTTGGTTACCCGTTACGCGTTTACGCGTTCGGATCGGCTTATGTGACTAGTTTACATACAATAGCCGAACCGGGCTTAACCTTATCATTAAATTCGCAATTTCCAGAATGTGTTTAGTTTACCCATATTATACAAGTATCCAAACTTGTCGGGTCTAAACCACATTCTGTTCCGGTCTCCGCTTAATCTAGCGTTTAGACCCGTAAGGTTTTTCTCTAGCTAGCCGGTCTAAGTCCTTGACTTAATTAAAGACCCGTTAGCATCCTAATAGGTTAATAAACCTTCTATACAGATTAAATAGCTTTCAGTAGAAGGTGCCTTCAAAAAGCTTTAATATTTTTACTGCTAGCATCAGGTAAATACCTTTAACTTATTTTCCCTATACGGGCTTGGGATATGGTATTATAATAATACCACTTGGTCGGGTATGAAATCATTTAATCGGATTGTGATTAATAAATTGCATAACCCGTTTTAATCTGTCTTGTTTGATAACATAAGCATTGGGGGTTAACGACCGTGTCCTGGATATCCTCGGCTCATTTTATTTGAAAATGGTCACGACCTATGCACGGGGTGTAGGCATACACCTGACAGATGCAAATGCTAAATATAAACCCACATGTTGGGGATAACTCCTTTGTGGGTTCTATAAGTGGTGAGTCGGTTAATCACGACCGACTTCCAACCGGCCCCAATTGTATGACAAACATATAAATCTGCATACAAGATTATATTTAAATAATTGTCCCAAGTTATAAAAGATTTACGCCATGTGCACCTAAATCAATTTTCTTAAACATTTTCAAAAGAGTCAGTTAATCGTATTTACCAGTGTAAACAGACGTATTTTCTTAAAGACTGATTGACAGGTACCTCTCGAAATAGGCTGGAGCTATAGGGTGTCTTTAGAGGATCTTGCAAGTCCATAAGATGCCTGCAGTCTGTTATTTTGTTTCTTTGTATTTATTTATGATCCGCCTGTGGATCTTATTACATTCCAGTCTATACATTCATAAACTCGAACACTCAGACAATATGGTTTGTAATAGTTTATTCACCAAGCCTTCCGCTGTGCTATATTATTGTGTATATTGACTATGATGATATCAACTACGTCACGATACTCCCCGCCGGGCACACCGGTAATATGTGGAAATATCGGGGTGTGACAACAAGCTCTAAGCATATCCTCCATAGTCTGAATTGTCCTTTCGCTTTGTCCGTCCGTTTGAGGATGATAAGCGGTGCTTAGATTTAACTTGGTTCCCATTGCTTTTTTGGAAACTTGTCCAAAAATGAGAGGTAAAACGGCTATCTCTATCAGAAACAATTGATAAAGGAATCCCATGTAATGAAACTATTTCATTTACATATAATTTAGCTAACTGTTCCATACTAAAAGTTTCCTTCATAGGTAAGAAATGAGCTGAATTAGTTAACCTGTCTACAATCACCCAGATTGTATCATTACCTTTTCTTGTTTTGGGTAATTTAGTAACAAAATCCATTGTTATCAATTCCCATTTCCAAACTAACATTTCTAATTGTTGCAACAAACCTGAGGGTTTCTGATGTTCAGCTTTAACTTGTGAACAGGTTAAACATTTTGTAACATATGCTGCTATATCCTTTTCATTCCTATCCACCAGAAATTATTTCTTAAGTCTTGATACATTTTATCACTTCCAGGATGCATTGTATACTTAGACTTATGGGCTTCTTCTAATATACGGTGGCGCAGGTTTCCTAATTTAGGTATCCACATTCTTTTCTTATGGAATCTCCAAATTCCATCTGTTCCTTGTTCTAGTTCCTTAATCATTCCTTTCAATTTTTCAGTATCGTCCTTGATTACTAATTTTTGTGCTTTTCTAATCTGTTCATTTAAATCTATCTGTAGATTTAATTTAAGAGAACACACTCTTTTTGGTTTTTCGTGATACTTTTGGCTTAAAGCATCAGCTACTATGTTTGCTTTTCCTGCATGGTACTGGATATTGCAATCATAATAGTATTTCCATCCAGCGTCTTTGTCTCATATTCAATTCCTTTTGTCCGAAAACATATCTTAAACTCTTATGATCAGTGAAAATGGTAAACTTACTACCGTAAAGGTATTGTCTCCAAATCTTAAGGGCAAAAATTATAGCTTCTAATTCTAAATCATGGGTTGAATAATTTTCTTCATGATTCTTAAGTTGTCTAGATGCATATGCTATAACCTTTTGACGTTGCATCAATACACATCCATAACCTAGCTTAGAAGCATCACAATAGACTACAAAGTCTTCCGTTCCTTCAGGTAACACTAGTATGGGTGCGTTGGTTAATCTTTGCTTAAGGATTCTAAAGGCTTCTTCTTGTTTTGTCCCCATTCAAACTTAACAAATTTACAGGTTAACTTAGTTAAGGGAATGGCTATTCTAGAAAAATCTCGAATAAATCTTCTATAATAACCTGCCAATCCTAAGAAACTTCTAACCTCGGTTGGTGATTCAGGGGTTTTCCATTTAGTAATCGCCTCGATTTTGGTGGGATCCACATGGATTCCTTCATGATTGACTAAATGTCCAAGAAACTGTATCTGTTCTAACCAGAATTCACACTTCAAAAACTTAGCATAAAGCTTTTCTTTTCTCAATAAACTTAGAAGTGCGTGCAGATGTGCTGCAGTTCCTCTTTATTCTTGAAGTAGATGAGAATATCATCTATAAAGACAATTATGAATTTATCCAAATATGGCTTATATATTCGGTTCATCATATCCATAAATGCGGCTGGGGCATTGGTTAAACCAAATGGCATGACAGTAAATTCATAATGGCCATACCTGGTTCTAAAAGTGGTCTTAGGAATGTCATCTTCTTGTACCTTTAATTGATGATATCCTGAGCGTAAATCGATTTTAGAGAAAAATCAAGCTCCTTGCAACTGATCAAACAGATCATCGATTCTCGGTAATGGATACCGATTTTTAATCGTGACTTTGTTCAATTCATGGTAATCAATGCACATTCGCATTGACCCGTCTTTCTTTTTAACGAATAAAATCGGTGCTCCCCATGGCGATGAGCTTGGCTGAATGAACCCTTTCTCCAACAATTCGTCTAATTGTTTCTTCAGTTCCTGTATTTCTGCGGGTGCCAAACGGTAAGGTGCTTTGGCGATTGGTGCGGTTCCGGGTAGCAGGTGGATTCTGAACTCGACTTCTCTATCTGGCGGTAGTCTTGGTAATTCTTCTGGAAATATATCTGAAAATTGGGATACTACTGGAATATCTTTCAGTTCTTTTCCTTTAGTGTTAATGATTATAGAAATCAAATATACTAATGATCCTTTTCTTACGTAACTGGTTGTTTTCATTACAGAGATGAATTTTGTGGATCTAGAGGGTTTATCTCCTTTAATTGTGATCTTTTCACCCCTTGGTGAATTTACTTGGATTGACTTTTGATCACATAAAATACTGGCTTTATTGGTTATTAACCAATCCTTTCCTAATACAACATGAAATCCTGCCAGATTCATTGGGTAAAGGTTTGCAATAAATTTTTGATTTAGAATTTCTATTCTTGCTCCCTGCAAGATTTCAGAAATCTTAATGGTTTCTCCATTTGCTGTTTCTACTAGACATTCTTGTGGGAGTTTAGTTAATGGTCGATTGAGAAGTTTGCAAAATGAAGTATTAATAAAACTTTAGTTTGCACCAGAGTCAAATAATACCTTAGCAAAAACATCATTAACTAAAAACGTACCGGCGATTACGTCCAGAATCATCTTGGCTTCTTCTGCAGTCAGAACAAATGCCCTAACATTTTTAGTAGTCTTGTTGTTCGGGGCTGGAGCTATTTTTGGACAGTTTGGCTTAATATGACCTTGTTCTCCACAGTTGTAGCATATACTATTGTTAGGTTTCTTCCTGTAGTCTTCTTCCTTGTGTCCAGATATTTTGCAGAAGTTCCAGTGTATGGAGCATCTTCCAGAATGCTTCCTTTTGCAATACTTGCAATAGGGTGTAGAAGTAGAACCTATATTTTTCCCACGGTTGGAATTTCCAGAACGGAATTCTTGAGTAAGCTTTTGAGCTAGGTTTCTCCTCTGGTCCTCTTCTCATGTACGCACTAATTCATCAGTCAAGGTGTTTGCCAGTTCTACGGCTTATTCTATAGTTTGAGGTCTAGCTGCCTTGACTACATGCCTTATCTCACTGATTACTCCCCAGATGTAGCGGGAGATTAATACTGGTTCAGGTAATGCAAGGGTTGGCACTATTCTAGCGTATTCAAAGAATAAAGTAGTGTAACCCTTACTATCCACTCCAGTCATCCTAAGGTTTAGGAACTTATTTGCTATCTGTTCTTTTTCATTGGGAGGGCAAAATTTCCTTTCTACCATATTTTTAAATTCCTCTCATTCCATATTGTAAACCCTGTCACTTCCCCTAGACTGGAGGATAGTGTTCCACCATTCTAAGGCTGAGTTCTTAAATAAATTGGAGGCAAACATTATCTTATCTTCTTCTGCGCACTTGCTTATTTTTAAGACTGCCTCAGTCTTTTCTATCCAGCGTAGAGCTGCAATGGCCCCTTCATTGCCAGAGAATTCTATTGGTTTACAAGACCAGAATTCCTTATAAGAACAACCATAAGACATGGTTCTTCTTCTTTTTGGAATGGGCACTTGAAGTATGGGTCTATTGTTTATGTTGTGACTAGGTTCTGTATGGGTTCGTTTACTTCCATTACCACTTTTATCATTAATTTCCGCATCCCTAACATTTTGGATAATAGCTGGCATAGCATCTCTAATTCCTTGGGTTACAAGGTGTCGAATTTCACTATTATTTATTTGATTTCCATTATTCTGGTTTTCTGGATTTGTTACGTCGGCCATCTGGATTTTAAACAATTACCAAGTATTAATATCACAGGACAATATAAAAAATCACACGGCAAGCATGTTGATCAAAATCGTCGAGCATTGCGACTTACTCTATTTATAGTATGCATCTATAATTATTACAATACAACTGGAATAAAAATACAATACTAGTATGCATCACTAACCACGAGGTGGTCTATACTACAACATATATATTATCATATATTTTTTTTCAAACATACACACATATTATATATATATATATATATATATTATTACTAATGGTAGGGGTTCATCCAGAAGTCCATATTACGCTCGTCATATTTCCAGACGAGTCGTTCCCCTATTTGTCTCATCATTTCACTCTCTTCTAAAATCTCCTCACCAAAGGTTCGGAGTTCTTGCACATTTTCTGTGCTCATTGGGGGTGCTAGTATGGGATCTGGGTATTGTGGCATTGGTTCTTCCTGAGGATATGGATTCTCTTGGATTTCCCTAATGTATTCATCATTATCATAATAGGGATCTAGAGGGTCCAGACCTGGGTAAGCTGCTAGGTTTTGCATGGGTTCTTCTGGTATTGGGTAGCGTTGCTGATAATCCCTATGGTCGTCAAACCTGGGATCGTAGTCTGGGTCTAAGGGATTGGGTGTTGGTACTCTAGGTATCTCAGTCGGGTCAAAAGCTGGTGCAGGGATTTGGTTTTCCGAGTTGACTTCAATCTCCATTGGTTGTGTGGGAAACAAGGGTAATGGTTGGGGTGCTATGAGTTGCTCTAAATTAGGGTCGCAGCTGTAGTTGCTAGAATATGAAAGTTTGCTAGACTCCTATTGAGCATATCTTGGGTGTGAGCATATGTGTCTCTCTTAGAGGCTGCTAGAACTCGCTGTTGTTGTAACTTTTTCATCCTCTTCCTACGTTCATGCGCACCTCTGCTGAACCATCCTCTCTTCTTAGGAGGAAATGACTCTTCAGATTGAGCCTTGAACACGAATATCCCATCTTCATTGTCAGCTGGGGGGGTAGGCTGTGAAGAGGTACCTTCGTTTTGAGGTGAGCTGGACAACTGACGGTAGGCGTCGGAGGGTCCTTGGTCGCTCATATTGTAAACTAACAAATAGTCAAATAACACATAACAATAAAATACAAATATGCACGTAGTTGCGTAGAAAATTTCCTAACATATTAAATAATATCTTGGTGTCAGCAGAACACTTCTGTGGCTGAATTAGTGGCTTAGCTCTGATACCACCTTCTGTCGCAACCCCCGTCCCTTAATTAACCGGGAACGGGCGGCCACGGCCAGTTTTAGTGATATCGGTGTTTATCAATTTGGCAGCGGAAATTACATCAGGACCGTAGTTAGGAAATATTTTATCAGAGTAAAATACCACACTTTTATAATATTAAACACGTGGGAAATTCCCAAGTTTTCAGTACACACATTTTCATAGGGGTAAACCCTATTTTATTTAATAAAAACATCTCTTTATTTAGGTAACTTTTATAGCCACTTTTTCCAAGCCTTCAGTGCTGTCCAGCTGGCTTCTATTTGGCTTTCACATTTTGTTACCTGAAACGCGTTTAAAAACATTTTGTCAGTGGGAAATACTGGTGAGTGAATCCCAGTTTAATCAAAACAAGTTTTATCATTTCACAGTATTGAGAGCGATTACAATGTTTTTATCTACACAATTACTCATTCAGTACTATCAATCCTGACTGGTGGGTCATATTACTCATTGGCTATCTCGTTGTCCAATGGTAATGTGTTCCACATTTTGTATACAAAACCCCAACATACCGGCAGTAATTGAAGAATTACAAAGTCTCAATCACTGCTAATCACATTGTAAATTATCTAAGGTTTTGTAAAAACAGTTTACAAAAAGGAGATTACTCAGATTGCTGTCTTAGGGTTTTCCTTTAGAATTTCCTGGTGATTATCTATTAATTACACAAATGCACACGCGTTAGTATAATAACCCAATATTTACATTAGTAATACCCTCCCCGAGACGGCATTCCAATGACTACGTCGGGCAGAACCACGACAGCCTTTACGGAACCCTGGATCAATCGGGCAGTGTATCTAATACGTAACCGGGGGTTATGATACTTACAACGAGGCAGAACTTTGTTATTTAGGGGATATAATGCCCGAGTATAGCTTATACTATATAGAAATTCGAGAGAACCTCTCGATGCGATTTATAGGGCTGGAATTTGGTTTTCTCGTGGCCCGCGTAAGCCGAAGGACAATCCTTCGCGGCCCGCGACGTAGGTCGGGTAGGCCCTAGCCTTGACTGGTCACACATATAGACTCGACACGAACGTGACACGTAGCAGCTCCGGGTGGGGCTGCGTAGCCTAGTGGTCGCGCCCGCGTAGCCCGAAGGCAAAGCCTTTGCGGCCCGCAAGCTACCCCAAAATCTTGTTTTTATTTAATTCTTTAATTATATAGGGTATTTTGGGCTCGGTTCTGGCATACGGGGTGCATTTTAAGACATATTTGGTCATTTTAAATATATTAGGGCGTCGAAAATTATCTTAGAGGGTTGTTACAGTTAAGGGAATTGTTTAATAAGGTTCTTGCCTTGTTCAGTGTATAGATCCGGCAAGGACCTGGGTCAAGCTTACTAGGACCTCCTTCAATACCCACTGGTATCGGATGGCGGGGGTGCAAATGGCTTGATCCCCTCATATGTAAACTACTATTAATACATTAAACCGGCTATTTGGGATTATATCCCTGCTGACTCAAACCCCTTATCCGAGGGTAACGTCGCCTTCAAAAGAGGGGCCTACCACTTTTCGCATTAATAACTTAATTAATTATCTTTCAATATTCCGACCCTATGGGATTGTATCCTTGCTGACTCAAACCACTGGGTTGAGGGTAACGTCACCTTCAAAAGAGGGGCCTACTACTATAACTAAGATAATCTCTTAAAAAGTGCAAAAGTGCGGAATTCATCAAAGGATACATTAAAGGCGAGTCGGATCCAAGTGATTCATCTTGTCTATCTGTTTTTATTTTATTTTTATTTTTGCATTATTAGTTTTTATTTTCATGTTTTAAAAATCTTTTCTCAAAATTTTTAGATTGATTAGACGTTGAGGATAAACCGGTACTAAAAGCTCTTGTTTCCTTGGACGACCTCGGTATCTTTCCAACGCTATACTACGCTCACGATGGGTGCACTTTCCCATGTGTGTGTTTAGTGTTAGTAGAATATCGTGTTTTATTATTTTAAAACTTTACTAATGTGTAAAATGGGCTTAAAATATCGATAAAAACATATCACACCCGACACACACCATCTACCAAACCCAAATCCATCTGTTGAAGAGAAAATCTACTAAAGCGAAGTCTATTGAACGAAACAACCTCTGCTGATAAACACAAAGACTGTTCAAGCAAAGGTCTGCTAAAGAGAACCTTTACTGTGGCTTAACAGATGAAGCAGTTCAACAGAGGATGTTTAACAGAAGAGCTTTAACAGACCATGATCAACAGATGATAAGGTCTGTTGAAGCAATGGATGTTCAACAGATCCTAACAATTTTCCTACTAACCAATTCATTAAAGTAGTATTCATTCACTAAAAATAATATACAACCATACTACTTGTGCAAAAAATGAATATCAACAATAATATAATAATAACAATAATATTCAAATTGTAGCAATTACATACAAAATCCATCAGTTTAGATGACTCAAATTGTAGCCATACCAAACTTTTAAACACACCAGGTTAAAACAAAAGTTAACAAACATAAATAAAAACCACAATTTTAGTCTTCAAAATAAGTTTTTTTTTACTTTGTATTCAGACTTAATCCAGAATCCTTTTCGATTTCAACAGCTGAAAAGTCTTCCGTAACATCACCAACATCCTTGCAACAGATCACAAAACTACTAAAGACTTTCATTCAACCTGTTATTATATTGCCAGAAATAAAGAGTATAGTTATGTTCTGCAGAAAGTAACAAAAAATACATTTCCATTTCCTTACACTTTCCATGCTGTATAACAACCATCACATGCTCATGAGCTGCCATTTTAGAGATGAATTTGTTAAACTACAGAGCATAATCATTCCACACAGTACATCGCAAAACCGTAACCCTACATGAAAACAATATTCATTTAACCATAAACTAAACACTAATTTGTGACCAGCTTTTTAAAATCTATAAAATCAAAACTAAAATTGAATGAATAACAACATAAAATCAAATGAAATTTATGACCATCTATTAAAGTAGTAAATGAGCAACAAATTAACTACCATATTCACCTGAATAATAAATTTGTTGATCTCATTTATTACCATGATTCCACATTAGATACAAAGACTGTTAGTCTCATTTATTAGCATTACCATGATTGCACATTAAATACCAACAGTCTTGATCTCATTTATTAAGATCATTCTAGAGTAAATACAAATAATCATTTATACATGAGTGTACATGTAAATGACAACTTACTCCAAGTCTTGAATATCGCTTTTCACCCTCTTAGTTTCTTTTGGAAGTCGGCCAACGAATTCAAGACATCCGCACCAAATAACAGATCCAACAACATCTACCTGATAAATATTAAACAAAGTATTTTTTTTAGCATACAAACCTACAGTTTGTGATAAAAAGAAAAAAATCAAAGAATATACATCCTAATAAACTACCGACAAAACTCAGGAACATTTATAATACAAACCTAAAAAGCATAGAAACAGAAATTCACACATATACATCTATGTAACTCATTTATACACGAACCGAAAAACACAAATACACATTACCTTTTCATCAATGAAGATGAGATCCATTTTATAACCTCGATTCCATTTTCGGATGATCCTCGCTTTCATGTGCCACAAATCTTTCCCAGGAACATGATATGTGGTCGAAAACTGGTGTTTGTTAATGTTTAAGTTCATGTATTTGCTTAACTTTTAATCTCGAATAGCCTACTTTTAATGGGATTTGTGTTTTGCAGGTCTTACAGAGTCTAAGGAGCTATTTGGGAGCTTTACAGAGCACCGGGAGCGAACGGGATCAACCGGGGATGTGAAATGAACAAAACCGGGTTAATCACGAAGATTGGATGTGTTTTGGGGGATGTTAATGGATTTAAAATGAGTATATTGGAAGATGGCATGATAGAGGGCTGAATTACGAGTACGTTGGCGAAAACGGTGAGTAAAACTGAGCTATAACGAAGAAGTTATGAAGAAAACAGTTTTTGGAGGAAACCAGCAAAACTAGGAAGCGTCAGTGACGCATGGGGGGGGGGGGGCGTCGGCCACGCCCTCCAGAACCCTCCATCGGCAAAAAATGTTCGTAGGCAGTGGATTAGCGCGTCAGACAAACTTGGAACATCCAGGGGTCGTCGGGGACGCCCTAAATGGCGTCGGCGACGCCCCCTTCTGCACCCAGACGCTGAAACTTGCTTTTTGATGTTTGGGGACGGGTTATATGGTTTGTTTTGACCAATATTCGGGAGTTACACTTTGTTTGAGTTCAAAATCAAGTTCTTAGAGCCACAATATCCATCTCCTTCATTCTCAATCCATCAATTACATCCAATCTTCATCCGAATCATTCCATATTATCATACGAATTCATCATCATCTCCATCTTCAAACCATAGTTCATGATCAAGAAAAAGGGGACTGGGCAATCATCCACCCCGCCGTTTTGTAGTACCTGTAAAAGAAAGCACTTTGGAAAATGTAAGGGGTACTGTAACTTCTGCAAAATTCCGGGGCACCAAGAAGAAGATTGCAGAAGAAAGAAATCCACAATTTGCTTCAATTGTGGAGAAGCTGGACATTTTAGACCAGACTGCCCTAAACTGGTTAAACCAGCTGACAACAAGGCCAAACCTGCTGAAGGAACTAATAAGAGGAATGCAAGAGCCTTCCAGCTGACAACCCAAGAGGCAGATCTGATTCCGGATGTAATAGCGGGTACGTTCCTAGTTCACAACGTTTATGCGAAAGTATTATTTGACTCTGGTGCAAACCAAAGTTTTATAAATACTTCATTCTGCCAAGCTCTTAAGTTACCCTTAACCATACTTAGGCAGATTTATACGGTAGAAACGGCGGACGGAAATTCTGTTAACATAAATAAGGTTCTTTAAGAAGGAAAGATAGAAATTTTAGGCTATAAATTTTCCGCCAACCTCTTACCTATGAATTTAGTTGGATTCGATGTCGTGTTAGGAATGGATTGGTTAGTAGCCAACCATGCTCGAATCCTCTGTGACAAGAATTCCATAGAAATTCATACACTCGCAGGAGAAGTAATTATGATTATAGGAGATTAAGCCACGCAAACCATTAAAGTTCATTTCGGTAATGAAAGTTGCTAGTTATGAGCGAAAACAAGGAATAGTGTATATGATTTCAGTGATCATTAACACTAAAGGTAAGGAACTTAAGGAAATTCCTGTAGTATCATAATACCAGGATATATTCCCTGAAGAACTACCAGGATTACCACCAGATAGGGAAGTAGAGTTTAGAATTCATCTAATTCCTGGAACTACACCAATAGCCAAGGCACCATATCGGTTAGCACCCACCGAAATGTTAGAACTGAAAAAGCAGTTAGATGAATTGCTCAGTAAAGGATTCATACAACCTAGTTCGTCCCCTTGGGGAGCACCAGTGTTGTTTGTGAAAAAGAAAGATGGTTCGATGCGAATGTGTATCGATTATAGAGAATTGAATAAGGTTACAATTAAGAATCGATACCCATTACCTAGGATTGACGATCTTTTTGATCAACTCCAGGGAGCTAGATATTTTTCTAAGATAGACTTACGCTCCGGATACCATCAGTTGAGAGTACAAGAAGAAGACATACCTAAAACTGCTTTCAGAACTAGGTATGGTCATTACGAGTTTACAGTCATGCCCTTTGGACTAACAAATGCTCCTGCAGCATTCATGGACATGATGAATAGAATCTGTAAGCCGTACTTGGATAAATTTGTGATTGTCTTCATCGACGATATACTTATTTATCCAAAAGCCAGGATGAGCATTGTGAGCATCTATGAGAACTCTTAACTCTATTAAGGAAAGAGAAGCTTTACGCCAAATTCTCAAAGTGTGAATTCTGGCTACAAGAAGTGCAATTTTTTAGGACATATGGTGAATCACGAAGGTATTCACATAGATCCCTCCAAAATAGCTGCGATCACCCAATGGAAGGTCACGCAATCAGCCACGGAAGTTAGAAGTTTTCTAGGATTAGCTGGATACTATAGACACTTCATTAAGGATTTCTCTAAGATAGCAGTACTATTAACTAAGCTAACCTGTAAAACAGTTAAGTTTGAATGGGGACCTAGGCAAGAAGAGACTTTTAAGATTTTAAAGCAAAGGTTAACAAATGCTCCAATTCTAGCCTTACTAGAAGGAACAGAAGATTTTGAAGTTTATTGTGATGCTTCTAAGCTAGGGTTAGGATGTGTGCTGATGCAACGCAAAAAGGTAATTGCGTATGCCTCAAGGCAATTGAAAAAACACGAAGAAAATTATACGACTCACGACTTAGAATTAGGAGCAATAATTTTTGCCCTTAAGATTTGGAGACACTATCTATATGGAAGTAAGTTTACAGTCTATACAGATCATAAAAGTTTAAGGTATATATTCGGGTAAAAAGAATTAAATATGAGGCAAAGAAAATGGATGGAAATTCTGAGTGACTACGACTGTGATATTCAATATCACGAAGGAAAAGCAAATGTAGTACCAGATGCCTTAAGTCGTAAGTATCATGAAAAACAAAGACGAGTTCGTGCTCTTAGATTAAATCTACGGTTAGATTTAATGGAACAACTGAAGAACGTCCAAGAAACAGCAATCAAGGATGATGCTGAAGGAATGAAAGGAAGAATAAAAGAATTGGAGCAAGGGGCTGATGGAATTTTGAGATTCCACAAGAAAAGGATTTGGGTACCTAAGCAAGGAGAATTAAGAAATAAGATTTTAGAGGAAGCCCATAAATCTAGATATACCATGCACCCTGGTAATAATAAAATGTACCAAGATTTAAGGAATAACTTCTGGTGGATAGGAATGAAAAAGGACATAGCCAGATATGTATCTAAGTGTCTAACTTGTTCGCAAGTTAAGGCAGAACACCAGAAACCTTTAGGATTACTTCAACAACTAGAAATGCCTGTTTGGAAATGGGAACTAATAACAATGGATTTTGTTACTAAGTTTCCTAAAACTAGGAAAGGTAACAATGCGATTTGGGTAATTGTGGATCGATTAACCAAATCAGCTCATTTTCTACCCATGAAGGAAACCTTTAGCGTGGAAAGATTAGCAAAATTGTATGTAGATGAGGTAGTATCCTTACATGGAGTCCCACTCTCCATTGTATCAGACAGGGATAGTCGTTTCACTTCACATTTTTGGACAAGTTTTCAAGAAGCAATGGGGACCCGATTAAACTTAAGTACTGCATACCATCCCCAAACAGATGGACAAAGTGAAAGGACGATCCAAACCCTGGAAGACATGCTCAGAGCATGTGTAATAGATTTTGGTGGAAACTGGGATAACCACCTACCCTTAATTGAATTCTCCTATAACAATAGATATCATGCAAGTATCGAAGCTGCCCCGTTTGAAGCACTGTATGGACGAAAATGTAGAACTCCAGTTTGTTGGGCAGAAATAGGAGAAAGTCAATTATCAGGTCCCGAGATTGTACAGGAAACCACCGACAAGATAACTCAAATCAAGGAAAGACTGAAGACCGCTCGAGATCGCCTGAAGAGTTATGCCGACAATCGACGCAAGCCGTTAGAATTTCAAGTCGGAGACAAGGTACTCTTGAAAGTTTCTCCTTGGAAAGGAGTAGTTCGGTTCGGTAAGAAAGGAAAGCTAAGTCCAAGGTACATAGGACCATTCCCAGTAATCCAACGCATAGGACCAGTCCCCTATCGCCTACAACTACCAGAAGAACTAGCTGGAGTACACGACGTATTTCATTTATCCAACCTCAAGAAATGTTTATCTGACGAGTCCCTGGTAGTACCTCTTCAAGATATAGAGGTAAATGAAAAGCTAAAATTTGTTGAGAAACCACTCCAAATAGAAGACAGAAAGGTCAAGTTTCTCAAACACAAAAGACTAGTACTGGTTAAGGTCAAGTGGGATTCAAAAAGAGGATCTGAGTACACCTGGGAACTGGAATCGGAAATGAAGCGAAAGTATCCTCACTTATTTCAGTAAATCTCGAGGACGAGATTTTAAATAAGGTGGGGAGGATGTAAGGACCTGCAAAAACGTCCAAAAATGTCCCGTAAGTGAAAACCCGGACCCCTGAAACCCTAGAGCTTATGAAAAACCAAGAAATCAGGAAATTTGGATTTCTGGCGGGCCGCGTAAGCCATAAGGCTAGGCCTACGCGGGCCGCGACATAGCAGCAATTGACCGGGACACGTTCCAGGCCACGTGTCAGCCACGTGGCGGGCCTACACATGACACGGTAGCCCTAGTTGTAGACTAGGTGGCCCTCGCGGGCCGCGTAAGATCTTAAGAAGGTTTACGCGGGCCGCGTAAAACCCAAAATGTTGCTATAAATTGCCTGTGCATGGGACATTGCTTCTGTGTTCGAAATTTTAGTTCAAAACGTCCATTTTCTGCCTAAAAATGAGTATTAATGTGTCGAGACGCTGCTACGAGTACAGGGTATTAACTCGATCACTGCTACGATACAATGTCCGATCGATTGAAACCAATCCGATGGATGTTTAAGTGCTGCCCGAATCCGGGCTATACTTTGTCATTCGTCGTGAGGGTTTTGATTTCGTGAGTTATCGTAAATGTTGTATTAAGTTACTGACCTAGTTTCGTGTGCATTGTCATTTAACTAGGTTACAAGGCTAAATCAGTAGGCAAGGTTCTGTCCAATTAAATTTGCAATGTGTGTCATTCTTTTTTTATCAACAATGTTTTACCATATTCAAATTATTTTCCAAAGTTTTAGTTACAGGGATTAAGTCGTGGTTATCTTGAATCACTGGCAAGTGGGGTATTGTGCACATTACTAATTTCTCACGGTTAGGTTCACCAACCTAACAGTGATAATCATCACTACTTGGGTGAAAGGACCCAATAGTGGTATGACCATCGTCACCAGGGCGTGACACGGCGCCAGATAAAAATAAGATAGTAGCCATTGTAATCGCTCTTATGCTGTAATCTATAACTCAGGTGTCATTTTATATAACCTGAATGACTCGCCAGTATTTCCCCGCTGATAAAATCTTTTTAAAACATGTTTCAGGTGACTTACTGTGAACCAAGGAAAAAGTGCCGCGTAGCACTAAAGCTTGAAGAGGTGGCTCAGTAAAATAAATAAACATGTTTTGTAAAACAGGGAATTTCCTCGTGAAATTCCTTTATTGTAAATAATGGGGTTTGTCCCAATTTGTGAAATAAAATAATTGGGCATTTTCAGTTGAAAAGATCCTGTCAACATTTCCGCTGCCAAATTAAATAATAAATACCACGGGTTTTCTGTCCCGAGGTTTCTGGACCGGGTAACACCGGACCGGGGGCCGTGACAAATATGATATGAGGGATTGAGAACAAGCGTTGGAGTTTCAGAAGGTGGAATATGTTTTGCTTACACTATTACACTTTAATATTGGAAGTGATTGGAAGACGTCATAGAGAAAGATAGAAAAGAAAGAAGCGAAGAAGACTAAGAAGTTTAACAGAAGTTTCAAAGAAAGAATGTCTGAGGAAAGAAGAAGATTTCAGAGAAGCCAAAAAAGAGTTTTGAAGTTTGGAAATGTCTATTGCTTTTTTTCGTTTGCCTTGAAAGTGTTATCTATTTGTATTTAGGACACACTTTCAATATGTTTGTGTTTTGTGTGTTTGTTGTAAGTTACGCATGGGTCATGCGTGACATAGTATCAACGTATGAGTCATACGTTGCGTATGACTCATGCAGGAGTCATACGTTAGAGGTTGTAGAGCATGTGACACCCCTATATGGGAGTCATGCGTAAATAGTGTTATTCTGTAATGCTTTTCATTTCTGTACTTTCCTTATTTAGGAAGTTATTGTATTTCTTTTTTTTAGAAACTTGTAATCGTGTCGTAATTCGTATTTCATTTTCCAATCTCGTAGTCCGAGACTTTGATCATAATGGAAATACATTTTTATTCACACTTGTTTATGCATAAATACATAATACTTAAATCAATCTTGAATACGTGCTTTATATACAAAACTGAATTATACTTGATGTTTAATTATATTCAGAATCATACTCATATACATTCTTGATATTCACACACTTATATATCCCTTAAGATGCCCAAAAAAAAAACAAAGCATACCGTAGCCTATGGCCTGCCAGCCGTAGCCAACGGTACTAGGCGGACATATTGTTTAAAAAAACGCGAATTTCACCTCTTTTCCACCTCCCTTCTCCTCCAATCACCTTCCATCTTTATTTTAAGTTTTTAACCCAAACCCTAATCCCCAACTATATATACATCACTACCACAACTCCTCCACACTTTACAAACTCTCTCAAGACTCTCTCAAAGTGCAAGAAAATTTTTGTTTTAGGCAGACTACTATCTTGTGTTTAAAGTGAGCTCTAACTCACTTTTTCTACTCCTTCTTCTTATTTTCTTGCATCAATCTTCTTGGATAAACTTCAGGGATGTTACCCAAGGTTCACCAAGGTGTAACAAGGTGGTACATCACTTGCATAAGGCTCCAAAGTCAGATTTGAATTCTGATTTATAAAAACTTTTACAAACGTGTCTTATTTCATTGTTCATCTTATGGAATCTTGTACCAACCTTGTCCTCAATAAAACTCATGGTTGTGGGGCTTATGTATGGTTGATTTCTAGAAGATTAGAGGCTCAAGAACCTATTGCCCTAAAGGTTTCCAAACAACCTACAAAGTGTTGAAACCATCCAAGCTTTCAACCTTCAATATTGAAACTTGTGTTTTGGTAAAGTGTGAACCATGGAAGCCTTGGCTCTCCAACCTTGTTCCACCACCTCACTTGTTAAACTTTTAGCTTAGATTCATACCCTAAGTCTCAAACAACTTCCAACAAAGGGACAAGGCTACATCATGTCCCCAAACACTCTCCATGTTTGGGATGCACGCATCTAGCTAGCTCACTTGGTTGTTTAAGTGATTGAGATGGATACTAGGTAGCTTCCAAGAATCAAAGTAAGATAACCCCGCCTCACCTCCAACATTTGCCATGTTGGGTATGACACACCCGGGTTGTTCTTATTTAGCTACTTAGCAACTTAGTTTGTTATTTACATTTCTATACTTATTCATGACCAACCGAAATCATCAACTAAGTTGATGATTTTGTGCTTTGGTGAATCATATAATGAGGTTAAATGGATGGAATTCATCCTACCTCCTTGCATGAACATTCTCATGGTACTTTACTTTTCATTAATTCATGGTATACGTTAACTTTAAATCCGAATCCAATCCTTTAATCAAATCCGAAACTCACACACCTCCGTTTCCCTTTAGGGGAACTTCGTTGCTCCAAACTCAAGAACTCTTTCAACTCACTTCCGTGGAAATCTCTATGCAAACCGTGAGTATACATGACCCCTTTATAATTTTAGACATTTTTGGGGTGCAATACATATAACTTATCAAATTCGCATAATCACATACAAACTTGCTTGACACAAACAATCCTTTATACATGCTTAATTCTTGATGCTAAGAAATTCATACATGATAGAAGCCATTCTTGCACTATTGTTATCATTAACTTTCGTACAAGCCTACCTTAACATGTATAGCGCTATAGGAGTAGCACACCGCCCGTATTCTTGTGGTCATGTTAAGTTATACAAAAACGGTCTTGTCGTTGCGACGAAAAGATTACACTAGTGGAATCTTTGGGTTGACAATTATTTGATGCATGCTAGTATTGTTATGATATGCCTTAGTAGATGATTATGCATTGAGGATTTGTTTAAACCGGTTTATACTTATACTAGTAATTCAAACTTATATGCTCGCCAATGCTTTTTTGTGTTGACATGTACTTTAATATATATTGCAGGATCTTGATGATGTCACGTTGAAAGAAATCTAGTAGGACGGCTAGAAACGCACTTTAAATTTTAGTTCTTGTATTGTATTTTGTTTTTCCATGTTACAAGTTTTTGCATTTTGCTTCCAAACATTGTACTTTTGCTTTAGTAATGAAATGAAAATTTGATTATTAAATACTTGTCATAAATAGTCATTATGAAGTCTCTTGCAATCTTGTTTTCGTCTCGCTCCGATGTTTCCGCCATCGGTTGGAGTGTGACATATTCGTCTCCCGTAGCTCATTTTGTCATAATACGTCACGCGTAACAAAACTTTGTCTGTTTGGATTCTTGAATAGAAGAAACATTTATTTAGCTTGTTCTTGTGTTCTCACACACAAGTTGATGGATTCCGCCCGTTAAATTGTTGTTCAAAGTAGAAGCTCGTGTTCGTCAAAGTTTAATGACTTAGAACAAGATTTTATCTGGGTTTTTCATAAACAACAATTAATCTGATAATCATCATCCAAATCGTCCTAACCGAGTCATTAACACAGTGATTACGACTTGATCATGCAACCCTAATTTGTTACGTAGAATCGAAACAGTAACGACTTGTTTATATCCGCAACTATCAACGGTTCACATAAAAGCTGCACTAGATCATCATCAAACATCACCACGAAATCCCCTTCTAACAGTTAATTAACATGAGTTTGTTCACCATTTAATCGGTCCATGTTCAATCAGATTTTCTAATAATCCTAGATCGTAGCCATATTCAACATTTTGGACACACATAACCACAATCAAGTATAATCAAGAATTCAAATCACAAAGTGTTAACATACTAACCGTAGGATGCAACGGAGAATACACGGAAATCAAACGAAAGCTTCGAAGTGATAAAGGGGCTGCCGCACGGAATAGAGAGGATGAGGGAGAGGAGTGTTTAGGGTTTGATTATGTTTCACAGTTTACGCAGCCTTAAATAAACACAAAAACTGTTGGGCCCATACTGGGCTACGGGCCGAGAGCCCCTTCTGACAAAAGATTACTTGGCGAAGAACCCTCCTTCGCCAAGGATGAGTTATGACGAAGTACCCTTCTTCGTCGGCATGAGCTTGGGCGAAGAACCCTAGTTCTTCGTCGATATGGGTTGTTCGTGAATCAAGTGTGGTGCCATGCTATGCCTAAACATTACACCTTAAACAACACTTACCTTTACATGCAATAACCAAACATGACCATACTTCAATCATTCAAACATAATGTACATGATACAACGTAAAACGAATTGTAAAAAAAAACAGGATCGTGAAACAAGTGATACGTAAAGGAAAGACCTCGAAATCTCGGGTTGTCACATCATCCCCAACTTAAAAGAAATTTCATCCCGAAATTTGATAAGTAATCCAAAGCAGCACGGTGTTAGGTCAGGATGACCGTGGATTTTCCCCAGGTGTCGCATCATCCCCAACTTGAAAGGGAATTTCATCCCGAAATTCGCCAGTTGCATCCGAATTAGATGGGTCAGTTGGGAATAGGTGAGGATACTTGAGCTTCATCTGATCTTCGCGTTCCCACGTGAACTCCGGTCCACGTCTCGAGTTCCAACGAACTCTCACGATCGGGATTCGACTATGCTTATGGACCTTGACTTCTCGGTCCATAATTTCGATAGGTTCCTCGACAAAATGCAGCTTGTCGTTGATTTTCAGCTCTTGAAACGGTACCACAAGTGTTTCATCAGACAAACACTTCTTTAGTTGCGAAACATAGAAGACATCATGGACATTACCCAACTGAGCCGGTAACTCGAGCTTGTAGGCCACTTTGCCGATCCGCTCCAGGATTTTGAATGGCCCTACATAACGCGGATTAAGCTTACCGCGTTTCCCAAACCGTACTACACCCTTCAAGGGTGAGACTTTTAACATGACACGATCGCCTACCGCGAACTCCAAAGGTTTCCTATGCTTGCCGGCGTAGCTTTTCTGCCGGTCACGCGCTGCCACCATACAATTCCTAATCCGAACAATCTTTTCTGAAGTTTCAAGTATAAGTTCCGGACCTGTGATCTGGCTGTCACCCATCTCAGCCCAACAGATAGGTGAACGACATATCCGTCCGTACAATGCTTCGAATGGAGCTACCTAGATACTGGTATGGTAGCTATTATTATAAGAAAACTCTATCAAAGGCAAGTGTTTCTCCCAACCCTTGCCAAAATCAATCACACACGCTCGCAGCATGTCTTCAAGTGTCTGGATGGTTCGTTCACTTTGATCATCCGTCTATGGGTGATAAGCAATGCTCATGTCGAGATGTGAGCCGAACGATATGTGCATCGACTACCACAAATCCGAAATGAAACGCGGGTCACGATCAGAAATAATAGAGGTTGGCACCCCGTGCCTAGAAACCACCTCCTTCAGATAGACAGCAGCAAGTTGTGAGAACTTATCCGTTTCCTTGATTGCTAGAAAGTGGGCTGACTTTGTGAGACGGTCAACGATTACCCAGATGGTATCATTTCCGTTTTGAGTTCTAGGTCGCCCAGTGACAAAATCCATGGCAATTTGCTCCCATTTCCACATGGGTATCTCTGGTTGCTGAAGTAGGCCTGAGGGTTTCTGATACTCTACCTTGACTTTCGCGCAAGTCAAACACTTACTCACGTAAGTCGCGATGTGTGTGACAACCCGAGTTTCAAGGTCTCTATTCGATTTAACCTAGTACTTATTTGCAAAGTGTGTTTCATATATTTGGGGTGCATAATATTTATTATATTTGTGAGTATGGTAATAATGTGATTAGGGTTGAATTGTGTTTTATAATTAATGTGGAACTTTTTTCAAATACCCATCCCCACCCGAAAACACCCCCTTGGCGAAGACCCCTACCCCACGAAAACACCATGTTGGTGAAAACACTTTGGTGTTTTCGTCCACCACCAACTGGCGAAAACAGAGATGGGCTTTTGGCCCATGACGATCCGTTATAATTTATTTTGATTACTTTATGCGAGAGTTTATTCGGCAACCCTAACCACCTCTCACATCCTCTCGCTACCCTTTGAAACCCGACGGCAATCGTAAGATCCCGAAGTATCTCGCATCGACTGATTCATCGTTTCTTCTGTTTGGGTTAGTAAATCAATTGTTGATCATTAATTGATTTAATTCAACATGCACTATCTGTTATGTGATTTTACCAACTATTAGGTAAATTTTGTTTATGGATTTAATAGATGGGTATGTAATGCTAGGTCCAATGGTTTGCAAGTAATCACGTGTGCATCGATTTCTAAAAAGTCAATTCATTAGTTTGGTGTGCATCAGTGCATGTAATCAGATATTTAAAAGGCCCAATCATTTTATTGCATTCAATATTTGTTGTCATATCATCACATGAAAGGCTTCATGAATTGAAATCAAATTGTTGTGTGTCGATTAATTGAGTTTGTCGGCTATCATGATTAGTATTGATCCAATAACCTCTTGAGGTGATTAACAGTTGTCGGCTATGATTGATTATAGGGATGATGATTGTATGAATAGATCTAAGGATTTTAGGCCACTGATCATGTTTTAGGATTCATTAATTGAGTGTTATATGATTATACGTTACTGTTTTGTAAATACATCGATGATTGGATTGAATGATTTCGTGATGCTTGATCATGTAACTGTTTGATGATGATGCCTTATCTCAACGAAAACAAACCAACGAAAACACAAGCTGGACGAAAACACTTAAGTGTTTTCGTCATACTTCAAGTCGACGAAAACCCTTGGGATTTCGTCGCCCCAAAGGGTTTTCGCCATAAAGTGTTTTCGCCACAATTACGATTTCGTCACATTAACCCTGTTAAGTTGTTAACTCTGTTAAGTATGTAACTCTGTTTAGCCTAGTAACTGAGTTAAGTTTATTAACTCAGTTAACTTTATCAACTCTGTTAGATTCATGTATGACACTCTGTTAAGTGAGTAACTTTTGTTAACCCTGTTAGTTAATTCCGTTAGTTAATTAACAGTGTTTGTTTATTATTCCTGTTATGTATATGAATCCTGTTAAATTGCTAACTTCGTTAAGACTGTTAACCCTCTCAAGTATGTTAATGAATAACCATGTTAGTACAAACTGTGATGGACATTTATGTGAAACATAAATTGCATGAGAACAAACTAACTGTTATGTGCTACTTGATGATGATTGCATAAACACACTATGTGACATAAATGGCATGTGAATCATTACGAACTGGAACTGATTGTATATACGTGCGTACTATATGTCGTGACTGATTATTTGTGAGCATGTATTTCTTTAGCATACCGAGCAAACCAAGTTGAGTTCACACTCTAGCCAAGGCATGGGATTCCCAAGGGTTGGGAATGGGTTAAAGAACTGAACGATAACTACAAACTTGCGTATTCCCCATACAACAGGATACGTACTACCATAAGACCATCAACTCTATCATTTTAAGTCCCTCATTTATCGACTTAATCGCCGAGGCCTATGGCGAGCGGGTCATTAGTTAATAGCGCTATTAGGTTTAACAAACCTCACACCGTGCCAGTCGGACGGGCGTGTACTAATGGACTATGGGCAAAGGGTCAATGCTGATAGACATTGACTTAGGGCACCTCTTACATTTTCGTAGCAGTCGATATGCGTGGTCTAGTAACACATGGGAAGCCCCCACCAATCTTCGCAAACATGTCTGGGAGACCGCGATACGAATTTATACGATACATGGTTTACAAAACGAACATACGATTTACAAAACGAATGCTATAACTAAACAACCAACTGTGAACTCGCTCAACTTTGTTGTTGATTCGTTGCTACATGCCTTGCAGGTCGTTAGGTACTAATGGAGCTTGCACAGGGAGGCGCGGTCGTTGTGGGACATGGCAGTGTGTGCTATGCTGAGAACATTACTTTATTTCGTACTTAATACTTACAGTGGGTTTTTTACAATTATGCTTCCGCTAAACACTTAACTACATTTTTGATTTGAAACACCTTTCATATTGTGTGTGTTTGGATTTTACTTAATACTTGTTATGTTCAATATGATTGGTGGCTTGATCCTGGTCAGTCACGCCTCCAAGCGGTGATACTCCGCGTGTGGATTTTGGGGGTGTGACAGATTGGTATCAGAGCCATTGGTTATAGTGAACTTGGTTTTAATAAGGGAAAAAGTTTTTGTTAAAACCAGACTATAACCTGAACAGTGCTCGACGATCCATAACGACGCTTCGCTCCACGTGCAAGACTCGACATTCTAGGTGATATGATTTATGTTTACATTGCCTACTTGCTAGATTACATAGAACTTTGCTCATGGTATGCTTAGATAAACGTAACAACTATTGTTTGAAAACACATGTGTGCTTACTCTCTTCTGTCATCGCACTTTTGCGAACCTTTCTCACTCATGTTTCCTTTGATATGAAGATCATGAGTGGACGCGTTAACTTAACTCAATCCCAGTTGGCGGCTTTGATCACTGAACAAGTTACTGCAGCACTCGCAGCTGCCCAGGCAGGAGGTATAACCTGCCATCACAACTTACTCTCGGATCTTTAGATCCTACTCTCGTAACCCAACACTTGTGCTAAATCTTGTTTATTCTTACGCACACAATAGGTCAGAACGCTCAGCCACCTGTATGCACATTCAAGACTTTTATGGACTGTCGACCTACTACTTTCAGTGGCACTGAAGGATCCGTTGGACTCCTCCATTGGTTTGAAAAGCTCGAGTCGGTCTTCGAGATGTGTGAATGCCCCGAGGCTCGTAGGGTGAAATATGCCACTGGTACTCTCGAAGGCACTGCGCTAACTTGGTGGAACGCGCAAGTTCAGATGCTGGGGCTGGTAGCTGCTAATGCCACCCCATGGAATGATTTTAAGGAACTGATCAAGCGAGAATACTGTAACCGTGATGACATCCACAAACTGTAAGTGGAGTTCTTTAACTTGAAGATGACGGGGTCAGAGATAGAGGCGTATACGAAGCGATCTAACGAACTGGCAATTTTGTGTCCAACTATTGTGGATCCTCCCATCAAGCGCATTGAGCTGTACCTCAAAGGCTTAGTACCAGAGATTCAAAGCCATGTGACTGCTGCTAACCTTGCTACTATCCAGGATGTTACTTGTCTTGCTCATCGTCTCACAGACCAGGCAATGGAACAGAACAGGCTGCCTAAACGTATCAGTGCTACTACTACTACTACTTCTGCTACTCCCAGTGACAACAAGCGAAAATGGGATGGAACCTCCAGCAAGGGTTCGGCTACGGTTCAGTCCCAGGCACAGCAGTGAAAGATCGATGACTACCAGAGTCCGGGTCAGCAGTCTTCTGGTAGTCAAGGGCAGGGTGGATACCGAGGAAATCACCCAAAGTGCAATAGATGCAACAGACCCCACAGCGGTCAGTGCAACAGGGGTCGTTTCCAGAGGTGTCTCAAAATGGGTCATGAAGCTAAGGATTGCAGGAGCTCACGACCTGTGAATTAGAACCAACAACAACAACCACCAGCTCCACAGAACCAGCAGCGACAGCGAGGTAACAGAGGATGCTTTCAGTGTGGTGCTGAAGGCCATTTCAAGCGGGACTGCCCCCAGTTAAATCAAAATCTGAACAACAACAACAACAATAATCAGGGCAATGGGAACAACAATGGGGGAAACAATGATGGAAACAATGGTGCCAGGGGTCGAGTGTTCGTGCTGGGTCAGGGTGATGCAAGGAATGATCCTAACGTAGTGATGGGTAAGTTCCTTCTCGACGAATTTTATGTTACTGTCTTATTTGATTCGGGTGCCGATACCAGTTATGTGTCTCTAAAGGTTAGTCAAATGTTAAAACGCACACCAACTCCCTTAAACACCAAGCATGTCGTAGAGTTAGCTAACGGTAAGAGTGTAGAAGACACACACATAGTTAACGGTTGTAATCTCGTCTTAGCTGGTCAGACTTTCTCTATCGATCTCATTCCTATAGTTCTGGGTAGTTTCGACATCGTCATTGGGATGGATTGGTTATCCCAACAGAAAGCAGAGATCCTATGCAAAGAGAAGATTGTTCGTATTCCCCGTTCTGGCAAGGAACCTCTCGAAATTCAAGGCGACAAGAGTGGTGCTGTTGTGGGCATCATCTCCTTTCTTAAGGCCCAGAAGTGTTTGCGAAAGGGCCACACCGCTATTTTAGCACCTTTTACTGACGCATCATCGAAAGAGAAGAAAATAGAGGATATTCCAGTTGTACGTGACTTTTTTCAAGTGTTTCCTGAGGAATTACCTGGTCTACCGCCTCATCGCCAGGTCGAATTCCAAATCGAGCTAGCTCCTGGAGCCGCACCCATAGCTCGAGCACCTTATCGCTTAGCTCCAACCAAACTGGAAGAACTGTCTAAACAATTGCAAGAACTGTTGGAAAAGGGTTTCATTCGTCCTAGCTCTTCGCCCTGGGGAGCTCCAGTATTATTTGTGAAGAAGAAAGACGGTACCTTCCGCATGTGCATAGATTACCGCGAACTGAACAAGGTGACCGTGAAGAATCGCTATCCTCTTCCACGCATTGACGACTTGTTCGACCAGCTGCAAGGGTCGAGCTACTATTCAAAGATTGATCTGAGGTCAGGCTACCATCAACTGAGAGTCCGGGACGAGGACGTCTCCAAAACAGCATTCAGAACACGCTACGGCCATTACGAGTTTTTGGTCATGCCATTCGGGTTAACAAACGCACCGGCAGTCTTCATGGATCTTATGAACAGAGTGTGCAAACCCTATCTGGATAAGTTTGTTATTGTTTTCATCGAAGACATCCTGATCTATTCGAAGAGTCAGGAGGAACACGAGCACCATCTACGACTTATTTTGGAACTCCTCCGAAAAGAACAGTTGTACGCCAAGTTTTCAAAATGCGATTTCTGGCTTCGTGAAGTCCACTTTTTAGGCCACGTGGTAAACAAGGATGGGATACACGTTGATCCATCCAAGGTAGACTCGATCAAGAACTGGCCTGCACCACGTACACCAACAGAAATCTGTCAATTCTTGGGTTTGGCGGGCTACTATAGAAGGTTCATCAAAGACTTCTCCAAGATCACACAACCCCTCACCTCACTAACTCAGAAAGGCGTTATTTATCGTTGGGGAAATGCACAGG
Source organism: Helianthus tuberosus (assembly GCA_030545235.1). NCBI lineage: Eukaryota > Viridiplantae > Streptophyta > Magnoliopsida > Asterales > Asteraceae > Helianthus > Helianthus tuberosus. Next base: position 69,152,783 of record CM060410.1, on the reverse strand, counting down.
AAACATCATTTCAGCACTTAAAGGATAGACTTTGTAGCGCACCTATTCTTTCATTGCCAGAGGGCACAGACGATTTCGTGGTTTATTGTGACGCATCAATTTAGGGTCTTGGTTGCGTACTGATGCAACGGGATAAGGTCATTGCTTACGCATCGCGTCAACTTAAGATTCACGAAAGGAACTACACTACACACGATTTGGAGCTGGGAGCTGTTGTCTTCGCGCTCAAGATATGGAGACATTACCTGTACGGTACCAAGTGCACCATCTACACCGATCACAGGAGTCTCGAACATATCTTCAAGCAAAAGGAGTTGAACATGCGACAACGTCGATGGGTCGAGCTTTTAAACGATTACGAATGTGCTATAAAGTACCATCAGGGCAAAGCCAATGTGGTGGCCGACGCCCTCAGTCGAAAGGATACTACACCTAGGCGTGTACGAGCACTACAACTCACCATCCAATCTAGCCTTCCTGCACAGATACGAGATGCTCAGGTAGAAGCATTGAAACCAGAAAATGTCAGGGCTGAAGCCCTACGCGACTTAAGACAACGGTTAGAACAAAAGGAAGACGGCGCCTACTACGTTACAGGGCGCATTTGGGTCCCACACTATGGAAACTTACGCGAGCTTGTGATGGATGAAGCGCATAAGTCTCGCTACTCAGTACATCCTGGTTCAGATAAGATATACCACGATCTCAGAACTACGTATTGGTGGCCTAGCATGAAAGCTCACATAGCAACTTACGTTAGCAAATGTTTGACTTGTGCGAGAGTCAAGACCGAATACCAGAAACCATCAGGCCTACTCCAACAACCAGAGATACCACAATGGAAATGGGAGCAAATTTCCATGGATTTCATTACCGGCCTACCTAGATCACAACGTGGAAATGATATTATTTGGGTGATCGTGGATCGACTCACAAAGTCTGCACACTTCTTGGCTATCAAGGAAACGGATAAGTTCTCCACTTTAGCAGACGTTTATTTAAAGGAAGTGGTTTCGAGGCACGGGGTGCCAACCTCTATTATCTCCGATCGTGATGCACGATTTACTTCAGAACTGCGGCAGGCAATGCACAAATCTTTTGGCTCTCGATTAGACATGAGCACCGCTTACCATCCGCAAACAGATGGACAGTCTGAACGCACCATCCAAACTCTAGAAGACATGCTTTGTGCATGTGTAATCGACTTCGGCAACGGCTGGGAAAAACATCTCCCGTTAGTGGAGTTTTCGTATAACAACAGTTACCACACCAGCATTCAAGCCGCTCTATTTGAGGCATTGTATGAGCGTAAATGCCGATCACCTCTTTGTTGGGCAGAGGTGGGTGATAGTCAGATCACAGGTCCAGAACTTGTAGTAGACACAACAGAAAGAATTGCTCAGATACGACAACGCATGGCGGCAGCTCCTGACCATCAGAAAGCCTACACAAACAAGCGCAGGAAACCACTCGAATTCCAGGTTGGGGATCGAGTGCTACTCAAAGTTTCACCCTGGAAGGGTGTGGTTCGCTTTGGAAAAAGAGGCAAACTCAATCCGCGTTACGTCGGACCATTTGAAATCATTGAGAAAATAGGCAGGGTGGCCTACAAACTGAACCTACCAGCAGAACTCGGTGAAGTTCATGATGTTTTTCACGTGTCGAATCTGAAGAAGTGTCTGTCAGATGAGACCCTCATAGTTCCTGTGAAGGAACTCACTATCGACGATCAGTTGCGATTCGTCGAGGAACCAGTTGAAATCACGGACCGGGATGTTAAGGTCCTCAAGCACACCAGAATACCTCTTGTTCGAGTTCGTTGGAACTCCCGTCGTGGCCCAAAGTTCACCTGGGAACGAGAAGACCAAATGAAACTCAAGTATCCCCAGTTATTCGGAAACAGTGCAACCACTACTGAGGCTGAAGCTACTACAGAATTTCGGGACGAAATTCCAAATCAACGGGGGGATGATGTGACACCCCAGGAAAACCACGAAACAACACAACACAACTAGCTTCCTCAGTAACCACGTGCTAAATTTCGGGACGAAATTTCTTTCAAGTTGGGGATAATGTGACAACCCGAGTTTCAAGGTCTCTATTCGATTTAACCTAGTACTTATTTGCAAAGTGTGTTTCATATATTTGGGGTGCATAATATTTATTATATTTGTGAGTATGGTAATAATGTGATTAGGGTTGAATTGTGTTTTATAATTAACATGGAACTTTTGTCAAATACCCATCCCCACCCGAAAACACCCCCTTGGCGAAGACCCCTACCCCACAAAAACACCATGTTGGTGAAAACACTTTGGTGTTTTCGTCCCCCACTAACTGGCGAAAACAGAGATGGGTTTTTGGCCCATGACGATCCGTTATAATTTATTTTGATTACTTTATGCGAGAGTTTATTCGGCAACCCTAACCACCTCTCACATCCTCTCGCTACCCTTTGAAACCCGACGGCAATCGTAAGATCCCGAAGTATCTCGCATCGACTGATTCATCGTTTCTTCTGTTTGGGTTAGTAAATCAATTGTTGATCATTAATTGATTTAATTCAACATGCACTATCTGTTATGTGATTTTACCAACTGTTAGGTAAATTTTGTTTATGGATTTAATAGATGGGTATGTAATGCTAGGTCCAATGGTTTGCAAGTAATCACGTGTGCATCGATTTCTAAAAAGTCAATTCATTAGTTTGGTGTGCATCAGTGCATGTAATCAGATTTTTAAAAGGCCCAATCATTTTATTGCATTCAATATTTGTTGTCATATCATCACATGAAAGGCTTCATGAATTGAAATTAAATTGTTGTGTGTCGATTAATTGAGTTTGTCGGCTATCATGATTAGTATTGGTCCAATAACCTCTTGAGGTGATTAACAGTTGTCGGCCATGATTGATTATAGGGATGATGATTGTATGAATAGATCTAAGGATTTTAGGCCACTGATCATGTTTGAGGATTCATTAATTGAGTGTTGTATGATTATGCGTTACTGTTTTGTAAATACATCGATGATTGGATTGAATGATTTCGTGATGCTTGATCATGTAACTGTTTGATGATGATGCCTTATCTCAACGAAAACAAACCAACGAAAACACAAGCTGGATGAAAACACTTAAGTGTTTTCGTCATACTTCAAGTCGACGAAAACCCTTGGGATTTCGTCGCCCCAAAGGGTTTTCGCCATAAAGTGTTTTCGCCACAATTACGATTTCGTCACATTAACCCTGTTAAGTTGTTAACTCTGTTAAGTATGTAACTATGTTTAGCCTAGTAACTGCGTTAAGTTTATTAACTCAGTTAACTTTATCAACTCTGTTAGATTCATGTATGACACTCTGTTAAGTGAGTAACTTTTGTTAACCCTGTTAGTTAATTCCGTTAGTTAATTAACAGTGTTTGTTTATTATTCCTGTTATGTATATGAATCCTGTTAAATTGATAACTTCGTTAAGACTGTTAACCCTCTCAAGTATGTTAATGAATAACCATGTTAGTACAAACTGTGATGGACATTTATGTGAAACATAAATTGCATGAGAACAAACTAACTGTTATGTGCTACTTGATGATGATTGCATAAACACACTATGTGACATAAATGGCATGTGAATCATTACGAACTAGAACTGATTGTATATACGTGCGTACTATAGGTCGTGACTGATTATTTGTGAGCGTGTATTTCTTTAGCATACCGAGCAAACCAAGGTGAGTTCACACTCTAGCCAAGGCATGGGATTCCCAAGGGTTGGGAATGGGTTAAAGAACTGAACGATAACTACAAACTTGCGTATTCCCCATACAACAGGATACGTACTACCATAAGACCATCAACTCTATCATTTTAAGTCCCTCATTTATCGACTTAATCGCTGAGGCCTATGGCGAGCGGGTCATTAGTTAATAGCGCTATTAGGTTTAACAAACCTCACACCGTGCCAGTCGGACGGGCGTGTACTAATGGACTATGGGCAAAGGGTCAAGTAACACATGCTAACTTCGTTAAGACTGTTAACCCTCTCAAGTATGTTAATGAATAACCATGTTAGTACAAACTGTGATGGACATTTATGTGAAACATTTTCGTAGCAGTCGATACGCGTGGTCTAGTAACACATGGGAAGCCCCCACCAATCTTCGCAAACATGTCTGGGAGACCGCGATACGAATTAATACGATACATGGTTTACAAAACGAACATACGATTTACGAAACGAATGCTATAACTAAACAACCAACTGTGAAATCGCTCAACTTTGTTGTTGATTCGTTGCTACATGCCTTGCAGGTCGATAGGTACTAATGGAGCTTGCACAGGGAGGCGCAGTCGTTGTGGGACATGGCAGTGTGTGCCATGCTGAGAACATTACTTTATTTCGTACTTAATACTTACAGTGGGTTTTTACAATTATGCTTCCGCTAAACACTTAACTACGTTTTTTATTTGAAACACCTTTCATATTGTGTGTGTTTGGATTTTACTTAATACTTGTTATGTTCAATATGATTGGTGGCTTGATCCTGGTCAGTCACGCCTCCAAGCGGTGATACTCCGCGTGTGGATTTTGGGGGTGTGACAATGTGGGCCTTCATCTTCGGCCACCAGTACAAAACTTTGAGGTCCTGATACATCTTATCCGATCCCGGATGAACAGAGTATCGAGACTTGTGCGCTTCATCCATCACAAGCTCTTGAAGTTTACCAAACAAAGGGACCCATACACGTTCCATGAAATAGAGAATACCATCAGATCTCTCTACAAGTCATTTTTCCATGTCCCGCAGGTACTCTGCTTCAATGTTTTCCTCTTTCAACGCTTCAGTTTGTGCGGACCGGATCTGGTCAGGTAGGTTAGAACGGATGGTGAGCTGCAAGGCGCGGACACGTTTGGGTTCCGTTTCCTTTCGACTAAGGGCATCAGCTACAACGTTAGCCTTACCCGGATGATACTTGATTGCACAGTCGTAGTCATTTTAGAGTTCTACCCAGCGACGCTGTCGCATATTTATTTCCTTCTGGTCAAAGATATGCTGAAGGCTCCTGTGGTCGGTATAAATAGTGCATTTAGTACCGTACAGGTAATGCCTCCAGATTTTGAGCGCAAACACCACAGCCCCCAACTCTAAGTCGTGAGTCGTGTAATTCTTCTCATGAACCTTCAACTGTCAAGAAGCGTACGCTATCACCTTCTCACGTTGCATTAGCACACAACCGAGACCCTGAATAGAAGCATCACAGTATACCACAAAATCCTCGGTACCTTCGGGTAAGGACAAGATCGGTGCGCTGCAGAGTTTTTGTTTCAACGACTGGAAAGCATCTTCTTGTTTCGTTCCCCATGAGTATGCAACGCCTTTCTGTGTTAGTGCGGTGAGAGGTTGAGCGATCCTCGGAAAGTCCTTAATAAATCTACGATAATACCCAGCGAGACCAAGAAATTGTCGCACCTCCGAAGGATTCTTCGGTGCCACCCAATTTCTGATAGCATCAATCTTTGCAGGATCCACGTGTATCCCCGATTCATTCACAATGTGGCCAAGGAAGTGTACCTCTCGAATCCAGAAGGCACACTTAGAGAATTTCGCGTAAAGTTGCTCCTTCCTCAGAAGCTCCAAGATAAGACGCAAGTGTCGCTCGTGGTCTTCCTTGCTCTTAGAGTAGATTAAGATGTCATCGATAAACACAATGACGAAATCATCGAGGTACGGTTTACACACACGGTTCATGAGGTCAATGAAAACCGCTGGTGCGTTAGTTAACCCGAATGGCATAACCAAAAAATGGCCATACCGCTTTCGAAAAGCCGTTTTAGGGACGTCCTCCTCTCGGACACTCATCTGATGATATCCCGATCTTAAGTCAATTTTTGAGTAAAAACTTGACCCTTGCAACTGGTTAAACAGATCGTCGATGCGTGGCAGAGGATAACGGTTCTTGACTGTCACTTTGTTGAGCTCCCGATAATCAATACACATTCAAAAGGACCCATCCTTCTTCTTTACAAACAGAACTGGGGCTCCCCAAGGCGAAGAACTGGGTCGGATAAAACCTCTATCCAACAGTTCTTGAAGTTGATTAGATAACTCTTGCAACTCCCCAGGTGCAAGACGATAAGGAGCTCGAGCAATTGGGGCCGCTCCTGGTGTAAGATCAATCTGGAATTCCACTTGACGGTGAGGAGGTAAACCAGGAAGTTCCTCAGGAAACACATCAGAAAATTCACGAACAACTGGCAGATCTTCGATCTTCCTTTCTTCAGACGGAGTATCAGTAACAAGTGCTAGAATAGCAGGATACCCTTTCGTAGACACTTCTGAGCTTTCATAGCTGAGATGATACCAACCATCGCACACTGCGATGCCCTTGAACCGATAGAGATTCTCCACTGGGGAGGGGAATACGTACGATTTTCTCTTTACAAAGGATGTCAGCACAGTGCTTGGACAACCAGTCCATACCAACCACTATGTCAAAACTACCGAGGGTAACAGGAAGAAAGAAGGTCAATGTCAAACACTTGACCCACAAGATCTAGTTTACACCCAAAAAGGACATGCGAAGCTTCAATCGTCTTACCATCTGCTAATTCTACTACATGCTTAGCTTCTAGAGGTGTTGGAGTTAACCCTAATCGTTGACTGAACTCTAAGGACACATAACTCCAATCGGCACCGGAATCAAATAACACAGAAGCAAAGAGGTTGTTCACAGAAAACGTACCAGTCACGACATTGCCGTCGTTCCTAGCATCACCAGCACCAATCGTAAATACCCTTCCACGAGCACCATTTCCTCCATTGTTGCCGTTGTTGTTCCCAGCATTGTTATTGTTATTCTGACGGTTGTTGTTATCGTTGGCATTCTGATTCAGCTGAGGGCAATCCTGCTTAATGTGACCCTCATTCCCACACTGGAAACACCCTTCCTATTGCCTTGGTTCTGATGGGGCTGTTGCCTCTGCTGTTGCTGATGCTGCTGTTGTTGCTGCTGATTCTGCTGCTGCTGTTGCTTTGGGTACGGAGCTCTACAGTCTTTTGCCATATGGCCCACCTTATCACACCTATGGCAAGCTCGGACACACGGTCCATGATGAGGATATCCACACTTGTTGCACTTTGGCTTCCTACCAACGTAGGAACCTTGGCTCGGATTGCTGCTCTGACCCTGGTTAACAGAAGAGGACTGACTGAAGCTACGATTATTGCTGTTGTCTGGCCTTTTCTGCGATTGGCTTGCACTGGTCGCTTTGTCAGCATCATTCCATTTACGCTTGTTATCACTAGCAGGTGTGGTAGCTGTAGCAGTAGGGATAGTAGTAGAAACACGAGGTGGTAGCGACCCACGTTCGACCTCTTGGTCGGTAATCTTGTGTGCTGATGTGTGAAAATGTATCTATTAATTTCAAACAAGTTTTAAAATGGAATCACTAACTAAACCATACACAATCGGCAAGTGCACCGATCGCAGTGTAGTGTAGATGGCAAGACCGGATATCAATCCGTGGACACTATATGCAAACTCTAAATAATAAACCGTTGTCGAATATAAAGTCAATTTTTAAGTTTGTTTTGATGATTAACTAAAAACCTAAATGATTAAGAAAATGGCAAATAAGACAAGCAATGCAAAACAAACACAAACTCGGGAGCTAGGTGTAAATCAAATATGATGAGAAAATACTACCTAGGTATCGAATCCCTAGAATCATGCAACGCTATCTTGACTATGGTAATGGCTAAATATCCTAATCTACCCGAATAACCTCCCGCTAGAGATGATCAATCGAAAGATAAGGACGAAATGCGAAGTGCTAGAACGAACCGGCTCGACCTATCGATACCAAATCCCATGAATATTAAGCAATAAAAGTTAAATTACCCCCAAAACCCTCTATTCGTGAAGCAAACCCAACCTTGAAAATTGAAATCCCAAGAAACCCTAAACGCGATGAAGTAAACGAGCCCGAGCTATCGGTCACCCAATCTACTCAACAACGATTAGCTAATAACCTAGCACACCTAAATCGTCTCTCGAGTCAAAAGGTGAGGATGCAAGTTTTAGTTATTGATTTTAACTATTGATTAACTTGGTTTATTTCTAAACTCAATATTCAAATCGAAAACCCTAAGATTAACCGATTCAAATTAAATCCTAAGTCTAGGGTGAATTTCTTCGTGCCTAAACCGCTGAATTTATCAATCAATACTCAATCACAACACACAAACATGCAATATCAATATCAATTCCAAGGTAAAGTTATGTAAATCGCATAAAATAACCAAAACCGAGTCAAAATAACGCAACAATCAACTAGTTCATCTCAACCTAAGTAGTTTCAACGTTTAGCTACTCATAATATTCGATAAAAAAACTGAACAAAGTCTAGAAACGAGAGAAAACATGGTTCAAAGCGAAAGAAATACAAAAAACTAATGTTTAACGAACCCAAAACGCTCCAAGGATGATCTGAAAGCTTCCAAGACTTCAACACAGCCTCACAATGCTCCAAAATCGCCCTAAGATGCTCCCTTGCCGTCTGAGTTACGAGATATCTCAAACCCTAATCGGCTGATTTGATTTATAGCAATTTTCGCGAAAACCGACTCTCTTACGGACCGTATGGAGTAAAGCTTGCGGTCCGTAAGCCTGTTTAGAAAAAAAATTGCGCGCGCCCCTTCTTACAGACCGTAAGGACCAACTCTTACGGTCCGTAAGGCTCCTGTGCAGCAACTTTTATTTCTTTTTTCCTTGTTTTCCGACACGTCTTTCCGTGCTCCTTTCGCTGCAATTACTTTCCTTCGTTATCACCGCGAAATCAACAGGTTCTTCACTAATTCCTGTAAATATAACATATAATCAAATCAGTACCAACATCGTGGGAAAACCAATTACAAACCCATCAAAATGTAGAGAATTCGATATGTAAAATGTGTATAATTCTAAACACATCAAACATCCCCACACTTAACCTTTTGCTTGTCCTTAAGCAAAATCCTAAGCAACATGTCCAACTTAAATGCCCAACAACAACGCAAATCTCCAACAAGTTATAACGCGAACTACGAAATCATCAAACACAGAAGTTTCGCAAGACTTACAACGTTCAAAAGGTTGATCATTCAAAATATTTCTCAAAAAAACGAGCCTACCTAATCAAGCTTTTCTCACCTTCAAGCAACCAATCATGCAATGTCAACACCCCTCACAATTTCACTCGACACTCGGTTGATATAGATGATAATTCAAGTGAACTCTCAAAACCAAACTATGAAGCAACACTATCATAAGCTTGTACGTCAATCAGATTTCCACCTATTTGTTAAAACTCGGCACGGATCAAAAGGACTTTAACGGGTAGGTAATGGCTAAAGGTAGGTTATTTTATTCGGGAACAATGGGCTAAACACATAATTACAAGATAAACCGGATAAGCACGAAACAAACACTAACATATTGGTCATTTTGACCCACAACTTTATTATTCTTTCTTTTTTTTCTCTTTTCTCTTTTTTTCTTTTTTTTCATAATTTTTTTATTTTTTTTTTATTTTACACGTATAATAATCACGTAATACGATCCGGCTATCAAATCACAAACGGGTAACAAAAAGAATGGCTAGGCTCAAAGTGGTGTAACTAAGGGTAATGGTGAAACGGGTCAAACACAAAGGCTACATAAACAAGGTGATCCTAATGCCTCTATCATATCCATGCCAAATCCTAACCGAAGGTCTCAAACTGTATCAAAACGCACAAGTTCTAAAGTAATGCAACAAGTCGGTAAACACACATGAAACGAAAGTAGTGAACATATAAATATGAAACATGTAAAGGCTCAAATCTCACTATCATCTGGTAAATAAGGGCTACAGATATCGACAATGCACAATCAATCAACTCTCCGGCTCAATCCACTATCCTAGGCATCCCAAAACCTTTTACTTCCCAAAAACCGAATCAATCAACCTACTATCCCGCAACTTAAAGAAACATGTGATCTCCGACTCGTAAATTCGACAATTAAACCGTTTTTGACCGACGTGTTGAAAAGGTTTTTCTTTTTCTATGCGCTAAAAGACCGGGACTCGCAAAACCAACTCTTTTTTTTAATAATACAATATATAAATATATATTTTTTTTATTTTTATTTATTTATTATTATTTTTTTAATACGTATAAAACAAAATTTACAGACTCAATTTACAAATTCCCCCATCCCCACACTTGAAAGACACATTGTCCCCAATGTGAACGAAAAGGAAATAAACTAAACACAAAAATACACAACAACAACAACAACAACAAACAGGAGACGTGAAACAGAAACTCCCCTGATATGCTCGATAAACTGCTCGTAGACAATCAAACCGTTCAACTTACGCGACTCAGCAATCATAATATAACCTGTATAATGAAACTGCACGGCTAGAAGCAATATATCAAACACAACCATAATATACAATAAATATACAAAGTACAAGTACAACAAAAGACCCAACCGGTTACCCTTACAATTCCCCCAAATATATGTATCAATACAGACCATGATCATAAAAACAAAAATAAGGAGAAAAAGTACAAAGGTAACCAAAAATCCAACTCTGAGGCTGTCTACTACAGGTCCGGTGGCGGCTGCTGACCCTGTGGATGAATGTGAAGATGATCCATGATGCGCTGAAGCATCGTTCTGATCTCTACCTGTGTATCCCTAACCTCCTCTACAGTCTGCTCCAAACTATCCAGCCTCTCCTCTACTGACCTTGCTGCCCTGGGAGCTCCAATTCCCCTAACCTGAGCTCTCTGCCTACCGCCATGCTGCTGTGAATTTGTTCTCAACCTGGGAAGCCTCACCAATCGGATTGCTGTCTGATCGAACAGTCGTTCGATCGACCGACCTGAAAGGTAGAGATACTTCTCTGTCTTCAAAATGCTACAATGAAAATTTCAAAAGACAAGCCATCATACACAAACACATCCATCCTAAACGAGATGACTATCCAATCGAGTGACCACCCGATCGGGTGACCACCTGAACGGATTGTCATCCGATCGACCGGCCACCCGATCGGATTGCCACCCGATCGGATTGCTGTTCGATCCACTGACACCTTGTATCGTTTTACGCGCCGCTTATCGTTTATGCTAACGTTCTGACCAGGCTAACCATACTTTCTAGCACTCCCTTCAATCCATCAATCGCTGTGAGTATACTCGATCCCTTTTTGCTTTACGCACTTTTGGGTGTTACATACATTACTTATTCTAAATCACATCGAACACACTACGCAATACTTTAAACGCTAACCGTTACCACATGTTATACGTGACTTAATGAATGCTTGTTTGTTATGTTTACACATGGAATGTTGTCTACCTGCCTTAGCAACGATAGTACTATAGTTTGGACTCAGCACCTGTTCACTCAGGGGTTGTTAAGGACAATTTGTTACATGGCTCACAGTGATGAGTGTGTATTACGAACTGCCTTGGGCAGTCAACCCGCAGTCATTGGTATCGATAGGTTCATGTCGATAACTAACATGCCTCATTTTACACTGTGTACGTGCTGGTTATGCGTAACGCTTTCGAACTCTAATATATCTATTAAACTTGTATGCTCACCTTTACACTATGTGTATTGACTTTTACTTTAACGTATGTGACAGGTGCTTAGGATGTTTATATGCTTGGCTTGCTATGAAATCGAGGCTAGGAAAGGTCTAGAAACGAATAAACAATTGTCTGTATTTGAAATCTGAGTCGTCGAAACAGAACAATTTGACTAAAACTTGTCTGTAATAATTATGTTATCTCTTATGACATGGTATGGGACATGTTGCTTTAAATAACTGGTAATTATGGTTGTTATGGAAACTTCTGGATAATCTGTTTCTCTCAGTGCCACGCCCCGATGTTTCCACCATCAGTTGGGGTGTGACAGTACCCTCCCGCATCAAATCCTTGAAATCATCCCAAGTAGTTGCATTAGCCATCTCGATGCCCAACATTTGCACTTGAGCATTCCACCAAGTTAAGGCACCATCCTCCAAGGTGCCTGTAGCATACTTCACTCGGTCCCCCATGGGACAATTACACATAGCAAATACTGATTCATATTTCTCAAACAAACGAAGTAGCCCCACAGCTCCTTCAGTCCCACTGAATGTCTACAGCTTACAATCCATGAACGTCTTAAACGTACAAGCAGGCGGATTGTTTTGATTCTGATTTGCTTGTTGACCAGCTTGGTAGGCTGCCAAAGCCTCAGCCACACGTGTGTTAATCAGGTTTGTCAGCTCGGCCTGAGTTATCGCAATGTGACCACGCCCATGGCCTCGTCCGCTCATGATTCTATATAAGAGTAGGGAAAAAGGTTAAGGGTCGGAATTGGGTAGGAGTCAAACATCACAATGACTTCTACAAACTACTAGATTTACATCAGACAACAGAGCAGAACCCCCTTCACACTCGTTAGGCCTCACTGGGACTCACATGCACCCCACATTATTATTATGTGTGCACCCATAATAACAATTCAATTTGCATGTTTATCTCAGCTCCTCCCAACTTGTGCTAAAAGGTTCCTCAAATTCGAGTAACAAGGCAAAAGACATTACAAAACATGGGTCATGAATATCTAAAGGAATGTCGCACTGTGACTCTATCAACCACATAACATAGGCCAGTAACACATGAATTCAGTCTGTAATGCTAAGCGTGCAATCACACGCAACATCATACATAGGTGTACACTAGATATACTATGCAATAAGTAAATGAGAGACGAACCTAGCAATCTGGAGCCGAGTGTCATGGTCGATTTCAAAAGCTGTTCAGTTATAGTCTGGTTTTACAAAAGCATTTTAAAACCTAGTTCACTATAACCAGTGGCTCTGATACCAAACTGTCACACCCCCAAAATACCACATGCGGAAAACACCGCGGGATGTGTGATGTACCAGGATCCAGCCACTAATCACATTGAACTATAACAATATATATTAAATAAAAGATAACATTTATTTCATAATATAGTTTCAAATCATAACTTAAACCAAAACGTCAGCGGAAGCATAATGTAAATCGTTATTCAACTGTTTCAAAACAAGTGTACGAAACCAAAGAACATGTATCCAAGAGTCTCGACTCATGACCACTCCAGCACTCCCAAATAGCAAGTTCCAACCATGAATCTAACGACCTGCAAGCATGCAGACAAGTGTGTCAGAAGACGCTGGTGAGTTCAAAGTTTGTTAACACGTTTAGTTACCAAATATGAGTTTATAACATTTCAGAGATTAGATGTTGTTAATAACTCGATTACCGCAGATGGCTCCAGATTATTTGCCCTTCCCCAATGCTCTATCAAACATTGGTCAAGTGGTTAAGGTAATTAGTTCATGCCCGTCCTCCCCGGTACGGTGTGAGGGTGCCAAACCTAATAGCGCTATCAACTAATAACCCCGTTGCCTCCCCGGCAACCAATTCGCTATATGATGGGACTTAAATGATAGATATGAGTGTATTAACCAACATCCCAGGTTTAACATTCCAGTCAAACCTATTTATCCAACATTCCTCCCCGGAATAATTACCAGATGTCCCTTCCCGTGATGCATGCTTGAAAAAGAACAGTGAACTAACCTTAGATTGCTCGGTATAATAAGTTACCCATTCCAGTTAGTCAACCAAACCCTACCATGGTTACCAATCGAAATCAGTTTCATAATCATCCAAGTCACGTAATTTACACAGTTCGCATTCATCACAGGGTTACTGTACAACACGTAGCATGCATATCACGTAATAACCATTAACATATGAATTGGCTACTCACACGGGTCAAATCAAGTTCCTCATTCCTAGTTAACATTATTAACATGTAACAGATAGAGTTTTAAAATCATCACAGACTGTTCTGTCTAATCTTTCACTTACAGTATCCTCCACGAAGAACTGGTCCTTCGTGGAGTGCCTCCTTGGTGACGAACCCTATGGCGAAGGATGATTCTTCGTTGATAACGAAGGCGACGAAGTACCCTAGGTTGTTCATCAATGTCTAGTCAACGAAGAACCAGATCTTTCGTCGACTTAGGTTCTTCGTCACAACATTCATCAGACGGTTACAATCCCACATAATCCGTAACAAAAGTTAGCATTATGTCACAGATCAAACAACCTCTCAAAGTAACAATTACATTTCATTAAATCAACTTCATAAACAACAATTAATCTGATAATCATCATCCAAATCGTCCTAACCGAATCATTAACACAATGATTATGACTTGATCATGCAACCCTAATTTGTTACATAGAATCGAAACAGTAACGACTTGTTTATATCTGCAACTATCAACGGTTCACATAAAAGCTGCACTAGATCATCATCAAACATCACCACGAAATCCCCTTCTAACAGTTAATTAACATGAGTTTGTTCACCATTTAATAGGTCCATATTCAATCGGATTTTCTAATAATCCTAGATCGTAGCCATATTCAACATTTTGGACACACATAACCACAATCAAGTATAATCAAGAATTCGAATCACAAAGTGTTAACATACTAACCGTAGGATGCAACGGAGAATACACGGAAATCAAACAAAAGCTTCGAAGTGATAAAGGGGCTGCCGCATGGAATAGAGAGGATGTGGGAGAGGAGTGTTTAGGGTTTGATTATGTTTCACAGTTTACGCAGCCTTAAACAAACACAAAAACTGTTGGGCCCATACTGGGCTACGGGCCGAGAGCCCCTTCTGACGAAAGATCACTTGGCGAAGAACCCTCCTTCGCCAAGGATGGGTTATGACGAAGTTCCCTTCTTCGTCGGCATGAGCTTGGGCGATGAACCTTAGTTCTTCATCGGTATCGGTTGTTCGTGAATCAAGTGTGGTGCCATGCTATGCCTAAACATTACACCTTAAACAACACTTACCTTTACATGCAATAACCAAACATAACCATACTTCAATCATTCAAACATAATGTACATGATACAACGTAAAACGAATTGTAAAAAAAAAACAGGATAGTGAAACAAGTGATACGTAAAGGAAAGACCTCGAAATCTCAGGTTGTCACAATATCCGTGTAATATAAAACAATGGTAAAATTCTGTAGAATCTATTCAGAGAATGTACTTCATATTCACTCTATATCTCATGGACATTTGTATCAAGAGTACATGTATATTTATATCATAGTCAATGTAACTGCCAAACATTTATTGTGAAGCCAAAATGGTTAGTGGGAGATAAACCCATAAGGAGTATTATGTATGTATATCTGATTCATAACACTCCCCCGCAGATATACATTACTTGTTCATTATACACTGTTAACATCATGCTTCAGGATGATGTTAAAACGATACTTCAGGACCTATGAGATAAACTAATACTGCAGGACCAGTTATGCTGCCTCGTTAAAAACCTTACTAAGAAAACCCAATGGGACAAAACTTAGTCAAGGAAAAGAGTACAGCGTGTATAATTCTCGCCCTGAATTCAACAAACATCTTTCAATCTACGGAGACCTATCTTGTGTGATAGTTGCTTGAAACTGTTTCTTGGTAAAGATTTTGTGAATAGGTCAGCTAAATTTTCACTTCACTTGATTTGGAAAACATCAATTTCCCCTTCTTTCTGCAAGTCATATGTTGAGAAGAATTTTGGTGAAATGTGCTTTGTTCGATCACCCTTGATGTAACCTTCTTTGATCTGAGCTATGCAAGCAGCATTCTCTTCATAAATAATCGTCCGCTCCTTTTTGATCTGTTCTAATCCACATTCTTCTTGTATGTGAGTAATCATTGATCTCAACCACACGCATTCTCGACCAGCTTCATATAGTGCAATTAGTTCGGGATGATTTGATGACGTTGCTGTAAGTGTTTGCTTAGTTGACTTCCAAGAAATTGTTGTGCCACCATATGTTAATACATAACCTGTTTGAGATTTTGCTTTATGTGGATCTGATAGATATCCAGCATCAGCATACCCAACAAGTTGGGACTTTTGATCTTTCTGGTAGAAAAGACCTAAGTCTTGTGTCCCGCAAATATATCGGAATATGTGTTTTATTCCATTCCAGTGTCTACGTGTTGGGTTTGAACTATATCTTGCTAGTACATGTACCGAGAATGCAATATCTGGCCTCGTGTTATTTGCAAGATACATAAGAGCACCGATCGCACTTAAGTACGGTACTTCTGGACCAAGTACTTCTTTGCCTTCTTCTTGAGGGCGGTAAGGATCCTTTTGAGGATCTAGCGGTCGGACAACCATGGGTATGCTAAACGGATGAGCTTTGTCCATATTAAAACGTACTAACATCTTCTGGATGTAGTTTGACTGATGGACGAATGTACCATTTCGTAAATGCTCAAACTGCAGGCCGAGACATAATTTTGTTGTGCCAAGGTCTTTCATCTCAAATTCTCTCTTTAATATATTATCATTTTTTTCTATCTCTTCAGTGTCACACCCCTTTCTAAGGTGGAAGCACGAGGTGTGATCATGAAAGGTTCTCATTGCATACGAAAAGTAAACATACTACATACTCGTAAAAATAACTCCAAATGCCAAACATTTCATAACTGAAAACATGGTTTAAGTGTTTACATCACAAGACAACATATTCTCTGAAAAGTTTACAACTTTTTCAAAGATAAACATAAACAACATCCAAGAGCATGAGTAAGACCGCGCGCACATCCACTTTAGTTACCTGAAATACATGTGAGTTTTTGGAAAAGAAACGTCAACATAATGTTGGTGTGAATTCATGCAATTTTTGTATTAAACGTTTGTATACTTTGTATGAAAACATGGTATGTAATTTGTATAACTCAAGTATTCCTGTATGTATCAAGATTGTTAATGGGTTGCAAGGCCATTAACATGTGACACGACATAGGAAGCATCCAAACCATAGGCTTTTTTCTAGTTGTCGATTCACGACTAAGACACAAAAGCACTACTTGGTACTAGTTTTCACCAAGAGTGTGGCTTCCCGAAAACCCATTAGATCTAACATTTTTATTCTGCGGTCTTAGTATGTACACGACTAATGGTGCTTCTGGTACCCTATTCGTGACACAATTTCTAGTATCATTCCTTATTTCTTGTATCCATCATACCATAACTCATATATTTTCCCCAAGTTTAAAAAGTATGTAAAAGTTTAAAAGTGGGGACATAATCTCACTTTTCTGTAAACATTTAGTAACATGTACTTCACCCCCGAAGTTATAAAACTAAAAACAGTTAAAAGAAAAGGGGGAGCATGAACTCACAACTTTGCGTTTCTTGCGCCGTAAACTTCACCGGGTTTGCTTATATAACGTCGTGACCTATACGTGTTTTGTTAACGTTAGTCACTAGACTTGTGTCACACAAGTACAAGTCACCATCTTTTATGTATTTGTTCTTTGTGTGTTAAAAATAATTTATATTTTTAACTATGTATCTTACTTATATTATTTTCTCAAAAATAAATATAAGTATCTTGTATTTTTCACCCGAGTTATGTATTTTCGTCCAAAACTTCATTTTAGGTTCGTAACCTGTCCGAGTTACATAATCTATTAAGAAATATATTTTCATAAATATATTCTCTCGTATTTGTCTAAGCATGTTGTATGTGTATTTTTGTATTTTCACTCCTTAGGAGTATTTAGTGTATTTTCAAGTCCTAATACACTATCACATACAATACGTATTACACACGCTTAGCACAAAATTTGGTGATCAATAAATATATATATCTTTCTCAAAAATATACATACTTAATATCAATTCTTATCTTGAAGAAATCATCATTTCTTAACTTGAAGTTTACATAAAAATTAGGGAAACCTTGGTAAATATTTTTAGTTAAATTTTTAGGGAATAAGTTTCACCAAAACTTATATTTTTCTAAGTGTCAAAATTTATAGAAATTTTGACATGGTTTCCCCTAAAAATGGAGGTTTCCCATGTTTTCGAAATATATGTTTATTTCTTTTAAAATCATCACAAGAATCATCAACTCATTTAACACTTACCGAGTGTCAAAATCAAGTAACTTACACTATATCACGAACTTGAAGTTTTTGTAAAAACTTGTAGTAACTTACCATGTTATTTAGTAGGTTTAGTTACCCTTAAAAACATGGTTATTTGTTTGTAAATCACTTTACTAAAAGATTTAGTCATTTAAAACTTGTAAGATGATTTTTCTAGAAATATTTCTTTTGTATTTTTCTTGTTACAAACATGTTTCTAGTCTTGTTAAAACACTAAAAATATGGTTAGTTTATTTAGAAACCATGACTTTGTAAATCTCATAAATAAACCTGGTTTCTTGGGAAAATTATTCTTGTAATCCTCTATTCACAAGATTTGTATCTTGTTTATACCATCTTTACATATGAAGATCACTTTCATCATTCAAGTTCATGAAGACATAAAGTATGATGATCTTGGTCTTTCACAAGATCACCACTTTAACTTACTAGATCATGTGTTTAATCACAATCTAGTAGTATCACTAACACTAATAATCAATCAACAAGAAGCAAATCATCATTGTTTACATGTATTCTTATGTATTTAAGCTTATGTTAAAGTATCATGATCATGTTCTTTTGTGTTCTTCAAGATTAACAATATTCATCATCTTTTATTCATCAAAATATAAAGTAACAAGTTATAAGAAGCTTACAACTAGCACAAGGGCTAGGGAAGAACACAAGTGGTTGAAGATGACAAAAAGGTTTTCAAAATGACAGAAATTAATATTTCTGAAATAAAAGATTTAAATCTTACTGAAAAACCTAAAAAGTACACTTCAAGAGTTCAACAACGGTTAAACAAGAAAAAGGGTTACAATTTTGGTTCTGGTTTTCAAAAGAAACCTAACCAAAATCGTAGCTACAAAAAGAAAGGTCTTGGATTTATTCCACCAGAAAATCATAAAAATTTGAAAAATTCTAAAACAAAAACAGAATTTGTGTCAGGTGGAAGTGCAGAAGAGGAACAGAAGAAACCATTCTGGAGACAATCAAATCAAGAATTTCTTGCTGAAAAGAACAAGAATGGAACTGAAGTGTTTTATCAAAGAGAGACTCGTACTTGTTACAAGTGCAATGAAACTGGTCACATTGCATGGAACTGTCAGAAAAATGCCAAAACAAAACAGGGAGTTTCTCAGAAATTGAAAGAAAAGGTTGTTGATGTTGAACCACAAACCGACAGACTTAAAATTTTTGAAAATTCAACTTATGAGGTTGGTGAATGTTCTAAAAAGAATTTTTACAAAAAGAATGCAAAAGACAACCAAGTGTGGGTTGTTAAAAAAGATGATGAGAAAGTCGGCGATGAATCTGGTTTCACAAAACCAGAAGAGCCACAAGGTGAGGTGAAAATTTCAGTGAATGATGATGAGTTTCCATCACTGAAATTTGAAGAAATTAAACAGAAAGTTGGTAAGGTTGATATCTCGAATCAGTTTTACACAGAGAAAACTAAGTTTGATGTCGAGAAAACATTCAATGGAAGTGTTAAGAAAATTTTTGGAAAAATGTTGAATGGGAAAGTTAAGGGGGTTAAAGATTTTTATGCAACTAAAAAGGCAACATACAACCCTACTGCGCAAGAACTGAAAGCCATCAAGTCTGAAAAGACTTGGATGGAAGTCTGTTTCCCTTGAAGTCTTAGGACTTTGTCGGAGATCCCAAGTTTGTAATCGTGGATCAGGAATCGGCATCTTTCTTGATAATTGTTTTTGTGATTGAATTTAAAAAAATGTTTAAATTGTTACAGGATAAGTGTGAATTGTCGGAGCTTCCAGGTTGGTAAGTGTGAAGCAGGAATCGGCATTTTGTTTGGTAAAATGGTTTGTGTAGATGTTTTATTCCTACATGTGATTATATGTTTTGGATATTCTTATAAAGTGGTGAGAGGTTGATTCTGATAAAGTGATTACTCAAGGTCATTAGTTTGAACTTGATGTAATCCACATATAAGAGATTGAATGGAAAAAATGATGAACCAAACCCCTAACTTTACAAGTGGTAAAACCAACAAAACTTATTTTCCGGAAAAATCATTTTGATTAAAACAAACTTAAGTGTTTTGAAATCATTATGAGAAAATAGTTTTGTGAAAGGGGGAGTTCTGATTGTTTATGCCAAGTGGATGGGCGATTTAATATCGGTTGTCATGTTGTTGTACAGTTTATTTTCATATTTCCTAAAATGTGTTGCATTTTAGGGGGAGTAAGAAATTTTAGAAAATCCAAAAACATTTGAAAATTTGAAAAAGCCAAAAACATGATAAAATTTTGAAAATGAGTTTTGTGTCAAAGAAGAGGAAATGATAGTACATCAGTGGACGATCACAACATGCTAAAGAATTGGAAAGTTAAAAGTGAACGGTCTCACTGATGATGTGTCAGTAGGTTTTTACACATTTAGTAGACTGTGACGAGATATAAACCTAAATTTCAAACTTGCTTATATCGTGGGGAACATCTCTCGGATATATGGGTAACCCCCGAAATCTCGTTTGAAAGGTCTCATAATCTGATATACTAGGTTTTTATACTCAATGATGTCTGGGGTATTATTCCAGGACTTCTGCTGAACGGTAGTTCTGACCTAGTCCTTGGATAATACTTTTCGCAAATGCTTGAAACATAGCATAAACCCTCAGCATGCTGATGAAACAATAAAATTGATAGTCGCTGCTGTTGTAGCTAAAAGATCCTCTAAAGGGGACATTCCTTAAAGTTGAAGCTGATATCTCTCTGCGTATACGGAAGTATCGACCTGAGATCCCTCGGCCCTCGCATTACCTAATTTATTTACAGATATCATTGTAGTATACTCACCTGTAAGACTGAATATTGGGATCTGGATACGGGAGTATATTCTGAGGTGGGACACGCGATTAAGTTTAAGTGCTTAAGACATTAATATCGTATCTCGAAGCAGTTGAAGTTTGTGTGAAAATTTAAGTGGACCAGTATACTGACAATCTAAGTGAATCGTTTAGAACTTAAAATGAAATCAAGCTTAACGGTGTTGATGATATGTCTTAGTAACTGATATGATCCTCTTGCACGAGCTCACAAAAATAGTGTCTGTAAATTTTTCTTTACTGCATTTCATTCAATTCAAAAATCCAAAAAGATTTTCGGTGTGTTTTAGCTTAAATTTTGAAAAATTCAAAAAGATTTTCGACAACTGGTGTTGAAGAGCTAATTTTCAAAATTCTGAGTGCTAAACATGACGAACAGGTTTGGAAAAGTATTTGTTTGAAGTTCTTTGAAATGAAAATGATATTTCTGCAATTGGTTCATCAGAGACTATAAATGTTGAATCATTTTAAAATATGCTTTACAAGTGGTTATCAGGAAATTTATTTCTGGGTTAAGAATGTGCAGGTGTAATCAGGTTTTGATCTTGAACCTGGAGATAGAGTGCCAGGTTCCGATACCTGAGGTCGATGTGATTTCAACATGCCAGACTGCGATCCCAGCATATCGAAAGGAGGAGTCTGAAGACATCCGAGTAGAGATTGTTCGTGGGGAGTCTGTTGATGCTGAAGAGGAGAAGAAGATAAAGTTTGAGGATACTTACAGCGTCAGATATTTTAAAGAGTGTTCAGACTGATTAAGACTGAAGATGCAAAGACTCGACACTCAAGACTCGTCAACATCTGAGGGGGAGTCTGTTAGTGCATTCATCTGTCGACTTCGTCTTACATCGAGTCTCGGGTGCGTTACGGGTTTGATTAAGCATGATGTCATCATATTGAATGATGACATCACAATATGACATCAATATTGACATCATCACATGACAACATCACGTGAATTGCATGGAAAGTTGAAATCAAAAGTTAAGTTCATATGGTTTCGCTTCAAGACAAGCTTCAAAGTCAACATGATAGGTTTCGCTTGAAAGGAATTTGTGGGTTTCGCTTTAAGTGTTTCCAAGCGAAACCTCAACTCTATAAATAGGCATTTTGTCTTTTCATTTGTAAGAATTGTCTCAGAGTAATACCGAAGTGCTGCCGGTATACCTTTTGATTGTAAACGCTGTTAAATCAATACATAAGAGGATTAAAGTGATAAACAAGCTGTTTCATCTTTAGATTCTTATTTTCCGCATCTGAATCTGATTAAATCTCTTCTGAACGACTCGTTCGGGTCACAAAACGATCCTATAATAATGACCTTGGAATGGATGATTAATGGTTGAAGGTGGTGGTGATGGGGGTGGTGGCTCACGGCCGAGATGAGGGAGAAGGGAGGAGAGAGGTGTGGTGTTGAGTGGTGTGTGAAAGTCTTGACCCTTATGCTTTACTTATAGTATACACATAATCTTCCACAAGATCACATCATATCTAAAGAGATTTCACAATATCTAAATATATCTTGGCAAGATTTTGAGGATTTAGCAAGATTTTGGTGGGGCCACCCCCATGTGACAGTCCACTCTATAGGGGGGGGGTAATGTGTAAATTTCAATTCATATTTACATAAATAAGTTAGTTTCAAGTGTAAAGTTTAGGGACTTGATGTGTTATTATGTTATAAGAGGTGTTATGGTGTTCGGGGACCATAACTAGTTTAGAAACATTAAAACAATGCTTCTAGTATAATTTTGATGTTCCGGGTAATGTCCGGTTGTTCGGTTAAATACCGGTTCGTTAAAGTGCTAAATTGCACCGTTTAGTTTCCTTTATGTATCCTTTTGTGACCATTTTAATTCCCAACACTTAGGAGGGTATTCTGGATAATAAAACATGAATTTTGCATAATATTTATGTGTTAAAAAGCTGATTATAGCTGATTTGTGCAGAATTCTACATTTAAAGTGCGTTTCGGGTGCTTTTTAGTGCATATTCTAGCTTCCGGAAAGTCTATATGTTAACCCTTGTATATACTCTTGGGTTTTAATGTATTCTTGACGTTGGACCTACACCTAGGCTCCAATTCTATTGTCTGACTACTTTCTGCAGAATTGTTGACACAATGTGTCTTACCGGTGAGTTTACTAGTATTTCTGACGCAACGCTATCATTAATTCATAAAGCAATATTTGTAGTATAAAACGTGCATGAATTCACAAGTATAGCATGTAATTTAGATAATGTTGACATTTAAGCACATAATTGCAGTCATTAAGTATTAATTAAATTGTACGGAAATTACTGGTTTGGTGCTAGTTGTCACAGTCTCCCCCCGTTAAAAGAATTTCATCCCAAAATTCAGGCTGAACTAACTCTCGCATGAGTTTTCTTGAACAGGTGGGGGTACTTTTCTTTAAACTGGTCTTCACGTTCCCACATGTACTCGGGTCCGTGCTTAGAGTTCCAACGTACTTTGACAAGCTTGACACTACTCCTTCGAGTCTTGTTGACTTTCCAGTCAGTAACCTCAACGGGTTGTTCTGTAAATCGGAGGGTGTCGTCGATATGCACTTCATCTGCAGGGATGATCACTGTTTCTTGGGTTGGACTCTTCTTGAGGTTGGATACATGAAACGTATCATGTACTCCATTAAGTTCTTCCGGTAATTCCAATTTGTAAGCCACGGTACCAGTTCTTTCCAAAATCTTGAATGGTCCAATGTATCGTGGATTCTGTTTTCCACGTTTTTCGAATCTTACTACGCCCTTCCAAGGTGAGACCTTTAACAAAACCTTGTCTCCCACCTCAAATTCTAAGGGTTTTCGTCTTCGATCAGCGTAGCTCTTTTATCGATCTCGAGCCGCCTTAATGCGCTCTCGGATCTGCATAATCTTGTCGGTTGTCTCTTGCACAAGTTCAAGACCAACCATACGTTTGTCTCCAGCGTCTGCCCAACATAATGGCGAGCGGCACTTGCGGCCATACAGAGCTTCGAACGGTGCGGCTTTTATGCTTGTATGGTAACTGTTATTGTAGGAAAACTCAACTAAGGGTAGATGAGTTTCCCAGCTGCCGCCTAGGTCCATAACACATGCGCGAAGCATATCTTCTAGTGTTTGTATAGTCCGTTCGCTCTGGCCGTCTGTTTGCAGATGGAAGGCCGTGCTTAGATCTAATTGAGATCCAAAGGCTTCCTGAAAGGATTGCCAGATCCTTCAGACAAAACGTCCATCTCTGTCTGAAATAATTGAGATAGGCACTCCATGACGTGCCACGATTTCTTTCAAGTACAACTCAGCAAGCTTTCCAGTGCTATCCTTCTCTCAGATCGTCAATCGATCAACTATCACCCATATCATATCGTGCCCCCTAGGGGTCCTGGGTAATTTTGTTATGAAGTCCATCGAGATTTTCTCCCACTTCCACATGGGTATCTCGGGTTGTTGTAGTAGCCTGGACGGTTTTTGATATTCAGCCTTAACCTTAGCACAGGATAGGCACTTTCCAACATAAATAGCAACATCGCTTTTAAGCCTCGGCCACCAATAGTAATCCTTCAAGTCTTGATACATTTTGTCCGATCCTGGATGGATCGAGTATCTAGACTTGTGAGCTTCATTAAGGATGACTTCTCGCATACCGCCATAGAGCGGAACCCAAATACGCTCCTTAAAGTACAAGGTTCCCTCTTTGTTTAGCACCATATTCTTCAGCATACCTCGGAGGTATTCAGTTCTACGATTCTCCATCTTAAGGGCTTCTTGTTGCGCTTCACGAATGCGTGCAGTGAGGTTCGTTTGAATAGTCATTTCCAATGCTCGAACCCTTAGGGTCTTAACCCTTTCCTTTCGACTTAACGCGTCTGCTACAACGTTTGCCTTTCCAGGATGGTACTTAATCTCACAGTCATAATCGTTCAGCAACTCAACCCAACGTCGTTGACGCATATTTAATTTCTTCTGATCAAATATGTGTTGTAGGCTTTTGTGATATGTGAAGATTGTACATCGAGTAGCGTATAAGTAGTATCGCCAGATCTTCAAGGCGAATACCACCGTGCCTAGCTCCAAGTCGTGTGTGGTATAATTCCTTTCATGTACCTTCAACTGTCTTGAAGCGTAAGCGATGACTTTTTGGCGTTGCATAAGTACGCAACCCAAACCTTGACGCGAAGCGTCGCAGTATACCACAAAGTCTTCTCTGCCTTCGGGTAAGGATAGTATTGGTGCATCGCACAACTTATTTTTGAGCAGTTGAAAGGCTTCTTCCTGCTTATCACCCCATTTGTACTTCTTGTCTTTCTGTGTAAGGGTAGTCAGTGGTTGAGCTATTTTGGAGAAATTCTCAATAAACCGTCGGTAATATCTCGCTAAGCCCAAAAATTATCAAACTTCAGTCGGGGTTTTGGGGGCTTCCCAATTCTTTATTGCTTCAATCTTGGATGGGTCTACATGAATGCCCTTCTCGTTCACAACATGACCAAGGAACTGTACTTCGCGAATCCAGAATTCGCATTTTGAAAACTTTGCATAAAGTTTCTCTTTCTTCATTAGTTCCAGAATGGTCCTGAGGTGTTGCTCGTGTTCTTCTCTCGTTCGCGAGTAAATCAGGATATCATCGATAAATACAATCACGAATTTATCGAGATATGGTTTGCATACACGGTTCATCAGATCCATAAATATCGTTGGCGCGTTCGTCAGTCTGAATGGGATCACAAGGAACTCGTAATGCCAATAACGTGTTAGGAATGCAGTCTTTGGCACGCTTTCTTCTTGGATCCTTAACTGATGGTATCCAGATCGAAGGTTGATCTTGGAATAGTAGCTCGATCCTTGCAATTGATCAAATAAGTCATCAATCCTCGGTAGTGGGTACCGATTCTTGATTGTGAGCTTGTTCAGTTCTCTGTAATCAATACACATCCGCAGTGTTCCGTCTTTCTTCTTCACGAACAATACTGGAGCTCCCCAAGGCGAGAAGCTTGGCCTTATGAATCCTTTATCCAACAACTCCTGGAGTTGTGTAGATAATTCTTGCATCTCGGATGGTGCAAGCTGATAGGGTGCCTTGGCTATAGGAGCAGCTCCTGGAACCAAGTCTATATGGAATTCGACTTGTCGTTGCGGAGGTAGTCCTGGCAGATCTTCGGGAAAAACATCAGGGAATTCCTTCACCACAGGAATATCTTCTAGTTTCGGCTCCTCAGCCTTCTTATCTACAACGTGCGCTAGGAAAACAACACATCCTTTCCTTAAGCACTTCTGTGCCTTCATACAACTGATGATTCGCAGAGGCGCGCCTCATTTTTCTCCATGTACGATGAGAGTTTCATCATTCGTCAGAGGGATGCGAATGATTTTCTCGTGACAAATAACTTCAGCTTTGTTCTTGGACAACCAGTCCATTCCGACCACTACATCGAAGCTACCCAATTGAATAGGTAAGAGGTCGATGCTAAATCTTCGCTCACCAAGTTCTAATGTACAACCTCTAACAACTTCGCTCGATTCAACAAGTTTACCATTGGCTAGTTCTATGGAATAAGGAATATCTAATCTACTAGATTCTATTCCAAGCATACGTTTAAATTCCACAGACATGAAGCTATAATCGGCACCAGTATCAAATAGTATGGATGCAAAGTGATTGTTAACGAGAAACGTACCGGTGACCACATTAGAGTCCTCATGTGCATTCTTTGCTCCAATCACAAACGCTCGAGCCTGAGCATTGTTCCCCCTTGGGCAATCTTTTATGAAATGATCCTTGCTTCCACAACCGAAGCATCCTTGGTTCTGCCCAGCTCCATTACCATTCCGGTTACCATTGCCATTTCCATTTCCACCATTGTTTCTATTACCAGCACCGTTGCGGTTTCCATTCCCGTTCTTTCCTTTTCCCCAACAATCCTCAGTACGGTGACCCAGTTTTCCACACTTGTCGCATTTTGGAACGCGAAAGACTCCTTCGTGATGACGCTTGCATTGGTTGCAGGTGGGCAGAGTGCCCAGGTACATTTTGGTAGGAGCGTCATTCATGGTTGCAAGAGTTTTCGCCTCCTGGGGCGGGTTGGAGTCTCGTTTCTTGTTGTTGGAACCC
The DNA here is from genome assembly GCA_030545235.1 of Helianthus tuberosus. Classification (NCBI taxonomy): domain Eukaryota; kingdom Viridiplantae; phylum Streptophyta; class Magnoliopsida; order Asterales; family Asteraceae; genus Helianthus; species Helianthus tuberosus. The sequence continues at coordinate 69,125,746 of CM060410.1, read as the reverse complement.
TTGTTGTTACGTGTCGCTTGATTCAGGTTCGAATGCTTCCTCTTCTTGTCACCAGACGACTCAGCATGCGTCTCGGTCTTTTCAGTTGGGTTCAGCGATAACTTCTTCATACGAATAGCATCTTCAGTAAGGCTGACAGCCAGAGTTACAGCCTCAGTGATCATTTGAGGTTTGGCCGAAGTTACCATGTTGCGAAATTCTGAGGCCAATCCCCAAATGTAGCGTTCAACGCGCTTAAATTCGGGAGTCACCATATAAGGGATCACTCTTGACAAATCATGGAACCTTCGGGTATAACCAGTAATGTCAGCACCTTCCATGGTCAAGTGCCAGAACTCAGTCTCCAACCTTTGGAGTTCAGCACGTGAGCAATACTTCTCTCTCATACGTTCCTTTAGCGCATCCCATGTCATGCCGTATGCAGCATCATCACCCAAAGTCTGGACTTGCAAATTCCACCAAGTCAAAGCTTCATCAACAAACAACCCAGTAGCAAAAGTGACTTGCTGATCTGCGGTACACTTGCTCATACGGATAGTGGCGTCAGTCTTCTCCGTCCAGCGTACAAATGCCACTGCACCTCCAGTGCCATCGTAGTTTAGTGGCTTGCAGTCGAGAAACTGCTTGAAAGTGCAGCCCTGAGCTGCGTTTCCTCCAGATGAATCTCCATTCCCATTACGTCTAGCATTGCTTGGTCCTCCACTTTGTTCGGTGCGGTTCGCCTCGTATTGGGCGACAGCTGCGGAGATCCTTTCCTCCAGTAGGGTGTTCAGTTCTTCAGCAGTCCTCGGCAGAGGAGGAGGAGGAGGGGGTTGATTAGAACCTTGATTGTTCACAATTCTCCTAGGTGCCATGTTCTGTCGGAACATAACACAAAAGGGTTAGACATTTGTTTGATATCGTCATACGAGACAGCAGTAGTATATATACACAGGCATATACCACATAAGTGACATCAAACAATCCGCCAAGCGTATAAACCAATTTATACAGTAACAAGCATGCATAAATAGATAGATATTGATGTGTCATAAGATATTCACCGGGTCTTTACACATATCAGGGCAACTTGTTACATCATTGTTTGCGAGGTAAAAATGCATAAGGGCTACATCTCCTCAAAGTACAAGTTTAATATATGTATAGGACAAAATATCTTACTTCACATTGGCGGTTCCTGTCTTTATACCCTAAATTATTACTCCAAAAGAGTATTTAATAGGCTGGGGGAAGGGTGTTCACGTTTGACCTTCTCTTGCATTGAAAGAATCTCATTTGACACGTGACAAGACTTGCTGTGGTTTCTGTGCACTGAATTCCATAATTATGTATGCATCCATAATTACGTAAGTCCTTGCACAGTCCGCACAGTTCGTTTCATCCTCGTATCACTTCTTTCAGATAGGTCGCTATTTTTCAGGTAAGGTCACGAGTACCTGAGACATTCTATTTCTAGTATATGTATACACATAGCTGCAAGTAATTTCTAGTCAAAGATAAGTGCTACTCCAGTGCACCCTAAGTCTCATAGTGACTTTTCTTGACTCTTTGTAAACAGTTTCAGGTAGTGGATGTCGCGGAAATTTTTAAGCAATAAAAACTTTTTGAAAAATTGTTTTCGTGAAAGGATCCTAAAGATTGTAGACTAGACTCGAGAAGGAATCCTGGTTCACTATAATCGCAGCTCTGATACCAATCTGTCACACCCCTTTCTAAGGCGGAAGCACGAGGTGTGATCATGAAAGGTTCTCATTGCATACGAAAAGTAAACATACTACATGCTCGTAAAAATAACTCCAAATTCCAAACATTTCATAACTGAAAACATGGTTTAAGTGTTTACATCACAAGACAGCATATTGTCTAAAAAGTTTACAAATTTATTCAAAGATAAACATAAACAACATCCAAGAGCATGAGTAAGACCGTGCGCACATCCACTTTAGTTACCTGAAATACATGTGAGTTTTTGGAAAAAAAAACGTTAACAAAATGTTGGTGTGAATTCATGCAGTTTTTGTATTGAACGTTTGTATACTTTGTATGAAAACATGGTATGTAATTTGTATAACTCAAGTATTCCTGTATGTATCAAGATTGTTAATGGGTTGCAAGGCCATTAACATGTGACACGACATAGGAAGCATCCAAACCATAGGCATTTTTCTAGTTGTCGATTCACGACTGAGACACAAAAGCACTACTTGGTACTAGTTTTCACCAAGAGTGTGGCTGCCCGAAAACCCATTAGATCTAACCTTTTGTTCTGCAGTCTTAGTATGTACACGATTAATGGTGCTTCTGGTACCCTATTCGTGACACGATTTCTAGTATCATTCCTTATTTCTTGTATCCATCATACCATAACTCATGTATTTTCCCCAAGTTTAAAAAGTATGTAAAAGTTTAAAAGTGGGGACATAATCTCACTTTTCTGTAAACATTTAGTAACATGTACTTCACCCCCGAAGTTATAAAACTAAAAACAGTTAAAAGAAAAGGGGGAGCATGAACTCACAACTTTGTGTTTCTTGCGCCGTAAACTTCACCGGGTTTGCTTATATAACGTCGTGACCTATACGTGTTTTGTTAACATTAGTCACTAGACTTGTGTCGCACAAGTACAAGTCACCATCTTTTATGTATTTGTTCTTTGTGTGTTAAAAATAATTTATATTTTTAACTATGTATCTTACTTATATTATTTTCTCAAAAAAAAATATAAGTATCTTGTATTTTTCACCCGAGTTATGTATTTTCGTCCAAAACTTCATTTTAGGTTCGTAACCTGTCCGAGTTACATAATCTATTAAGAAATATATTTTCATAAATATATTATCTCGTATTTGTCTAAGCATGTTGTATGTGTATTTTTGTATTTTCACTCCTTAGGAGTATTTAGTGTATTTCAAGTCCTAATACACTATCACATACAATACGTATTACATACACTTAGCACAAAATTTGGTGATCAATAAATATATATATCTTTCTCAAAAATATACATACTTAATATCAATTCTTATCTTGAAGAAATCATCATTTCTTAACTTGAAGTTTACATAAAAATTAGGGAAACCTTGGTAAATATTTTTAGTTAAATTTTTAGGGAATAAGTTTCACCAAAACTTATACTTTTCTAAGTGTCAAAATTTATAGAAATTTTGACATGGTTTCCCCTAAAAATGGAGGTTTCCCATGTTTTCAAAACATGTGTTTATTTTCTTTTAAAATCATCACAACAATCATCAACTCATTTAACACTTACCGAGTGTCAAAATCAAGTAACTTACACTAGATCACGAACTTGAAGTTTTTGTAAAAACTTGTAGTAACTTACCATGTTATTTAGTAGGTTTAGTTACCCTTAAAAACATGGTTATTTGTTTGTAAATCACTTTACTAAAAGATTTAGTCATTTACAACTTGTAAGATGATTTTTCTAGAAATATTTCTTTTGTATTTTTCTTGTTACAAACATGTTTCTAGTCTTGTTAAAACACTAAAAATATGGTTAGTTTATTTAGAAACCATGACTTTGTAAATCTCATAAATAAAATTGGTTTCTTGGGAAAATTATTCTTGTAATCATCTATTCACAAGATTTGTATCTTGTTTAAACCATCTTTACATATGAAGATCACTTTCATCATTCAAGTTCGTGAAGACATAAAGTATGATGATCTTGGTCTTTCACAAGATCACCACTTTAACTTACTAGATCATGTGTTTAATCACAATCTAGTAGTATCACTAACACTAATAATCAATCAACAAGAAGCAAATCATCATCGTTTACATGTATTCTTATGTATTTAAGCTTATGTTAAAGTATCATGATCATGTTCTTTTGTGTTCTTCAAGATTAACAATATTCATCATCTTTTATTCATCAAAATATGAAGTAACAAGTTATAAGAAGCTTACAACTAGCACAAGGGCTAGGGAAGAACACAAGTGGTTGAAGATGACAAATGGGTTGGTTGATAGCAAATGAAGGAGGTTCTTCAAGTTTCACAAGCTCCACACTTCGTTAGGCACCTTCTTGCAACATATAATGACCTTGGAATGGATGATTAATGGTTGAAGGTGGTGGTGATGGGGGTGGTGGCTCACGGCCGAGATGAGGGAGAAGGGAGGAGAGAGGTGTGGTGTTGAGTGGTGTGTGAAAGTCTTGACCCTTATGCTTTACTTATAGTATACACATAATCTTCCACAAGATCACATCATATCTAAAGAGATTTCACAATATCTAAATATATCTTGGCAAGATTTTGAGGATTTAGCAAGATTTTGGTGGGGCCACCCCCATGTGACCGTCCACTCTATAGGGGGGGGGGGGGGGTAATGTGTAAATTTCAATTCCTATTTACATAAATAAGTTAGTTTCAAGTGTAAAGTTTAGGGACTTGATGTGTTATTATGTTATAAGAGGTGTTATGGTGTTCGGGGACCATAACTAGTTCAGAAACATTAAAACAATGCTTCTAGTATAATTTTGATGTTCCGGGTAATGTCCGGTTGTTCGGTTAAATACCGGTTCGTTAAAGTGCTAAATTGCACCGTTTAGTGTCCTTTATGTATCCTTTTGTGACCCTTTTAATTCCCAACACTTAGGAGGGTATTCTGGATAATAAAACATGAATTCTGCATAATATTTATGTGTTAAAAAGCTGATTATAGCTGATTTGTGTAGAATTCTGCATTTAAAGTGCGTTTCGGGTGCTTTTTAGTGCATATTCTAGCTTCCGGAAAGTCTATATGTTAACCCTTGTATATACTCTTGGGTTTTAATGTATTCTTGACGTTGGACCTACACCTAGGCTCGAATTCTATTGTCTGACTGCTTTCTGCAGAATTGTTGACACAATGTGTCTTACCGGTGAGTTTACTAGTATTTCTGACGCAACGCTATCATTAATGTATAAAGCAATATTTGTAGTATAAAACGTGCATGAATTCACAAGTATAGCATGTAATTTAGATAATGTTGACATTTAAGCACATAATTGTAGTCATTAAGTATTAATTAAATTGTACGAAAATTACCGGTTTGGTGCCAATTGTCACATTCAGGAGCTCCGATGATGTTTATATCATCAAGGTAGACTGCTACAATAGTGAATTTTGAGAGTGATCTTTTTATAAAAACACATGGACTGATTACATCAGACTTGTATCCTTCTTTTTCGAGATATTCACTGAGCCGATTGTACCACATGCGGCCAGATTGTTTAAGACCATTTAAAGATCTTTTTAGCTTTATAGCACACATGTCTCGAGGTAATTATTTTAATGATTCGGGCATTTTTAACCCTTTAGGTATTTTCATGTAGATGTCATTTTCAAGTGTCCCGTACAAGTATGCAGTGACGACATCCATAAGTCTCATTTGAAGTCCTTCTGAGATTGCAAGGCCAATTAGAAATCTAAGGGTTATCGCATCCACTACAGGGGAATACGTTTCCTCATAATCAACTCCTGGGATTTGGGAAAACCCTTGTGCTACAAGACGTGCCTTGTATCGTACAATCTCATTCTTTTCATTTCTTTTTATAGCAAACACCCATTTATAACCTAATGGTTTGACGTCTATGGGTGTTCGGACTATAGGTCCGAAAACATTTCACTTTTCAAGCGAATCTAACTCAGCCTTTACGGCCTCTTGCCATTTTGGCCAATCAATTCTGTGCATGCACTCTTCTAGAGTTTTAGGTATGTAATCATTTTCATTGATTACATCTGTTGCTATAGCATATGCAAATATATCATTAACACGTGTTTCATTTCGGTTCCATATTGTACTATTTTGTACATAATTGATAGAGATCTCGTTTTCATTTGGTACCAGTGCGTCTTCTGGATTTTCATTTTCCTCTGGAATTATATTTGTCTCTTCTGGGACATTTACCTCTTCTAGGGTTTCATTTACTAAGTTTTCACCAACTGATTTATTCTGCTCTTTCCGCTTATGTGGGTTCTTATCTTTGGAACCTATTGGTCTCCCACGCTTTCTTTGTATGGTAATCACTTATGGGATTGCTTCAATTCGAGCAGGTGAATTTGATACTGGTATATGTGACTTTGTCACCCTATTTGTGTCTGTGAATGCATCTGGTAATTCATTTGCGATTCTTTGCAAATGTATAATCTTTTGGACTTCAGATTCACATTGACCACTTCGGGGGTCGAGATTTGATAACGATGATGCATTCCATGTTAACTCTTGTGTTACCAGTCTTTCTTTAGTCTTATCTCCCCCTAAGACTAGGAATACTGTCTCATTAAACTGACAGTCAGCAAAGCATGCTGTAAACATGTCACATGTTAATGGTTCTAAATATTTAATAATAGAAGGGGAATTAAAACCAATGTAAATGCCCAATCTTCTCTGTGGTCCCATTATGGTACGTTGTGGTGGCGATATCGGTACATATACCGCACAACCAAATATTTTGAGGTGGGACAGATTTGGTTCTCTTCCGGAGACCAGTTGTAATGGGGAATATTCATGATCGGCAGTTGGTCTTAATCGGATTAGTGCAGCAGCGTGTAAAATAGCATGTCCCATGCAGAAGATGGCAATTTGCATCTCATCAGGAGAGGTCTAGCAATTATTTGTAATCGTTTAATTAATGATTCAGCTAAACCATTTTGTGTATGAACATGAGCTACTGGATGTTCAACTTTTATCCCAATCGACATACAATAATCGTTAAAAGCCTGGTATGTGAATTCTCCTGCATTATCCACTCGTATGGTTTTAATTGGATTTTCAGGGAAATGAGCTCTCAACTGTATGATGTGCGCTAATAGTCAGGCAAACGCTACATTTCAGGTAGCTAAAAGACTCACGTGTGACCATCGTGATGAGGCATCAATTAAGACTAAGAAATAGCGAAATGGACCACAAGGAGGATGTATAGGCCCACAGATGTCCCCTTGGATTCTTTCAAAAAATGAGGGGTTTTCTTGTGTCAATTTAGTTGGTGAGGGCCGAGTAATGAGTTTGCCTAGAGAGCATGCCGCACATAATAAATCTTTTGATTGTAAGACTTTTAAATTTTTAAGAGGGTGCCCATTTGCGTTCTTAATTATTCGCCTCATCATTATGTTACCTGGGTGACCTAGTCGGTCATGCCATATTGTGAATGTGTCTTTATCTAGTAACATATGGTTACTCACCACCATGTATGCTTCAATAGGAGTAATATTTGTACAATATAATCCAAAGGATAAAGCTTTTAGCTTTTCTACAATGGTATCTTTGCCATTTTCATTTGAAGTAATTTGTAAGTATTCAATATTATTTTCGGATGTTGTTTTGAGGTGGTAACCATTTTGTCGAATACTTTTAAAACTAAGTAAATTTCGTCTTGATTTACTAGAGTATAATGCATCATTTATAATTAGTTTAGTACCCGATGGTAATATGATGCTTGCTCTTCCAGAGCCTTCTATAAGATCACACACACCAGAAATAGTGCCCACAAGTGTCTCTGCAGGAGACAACTCGGAGAAAAATTTCTTATGTTTGAGAATAGTGTTGGTAGTACCACTATCAACGAGACATTCATCACCAATGATAGCTTTATTGGAGCTTGTAAACATATTTCCTCTGGTAATAATAAAATAAATTAATATAACGAACTACTTGCTTGAGTATAATAAAAAAACATCATATCACATCGCACAAATATGAATCAAACATCATAAAGATTTTAAGTGAAACCATAACAAAAGTTCAAAACATAAAATACCAATAGAGTTGAAATAAAATCCGCTAACAGTCTTATGGTCTCGTAGCCTTAAATGAACCCACTTGTAGCGAGTTTTAGAGAGTAAGACCAACTTCAGGTGGTCAAATCTTTCTTGAATGTTTTTCCATAACTCGAGAGGGTCCTCGACAGTACAGTTTTCCCTCTTTAATGAAAGCCTTTTTTTAAGTGAAAAAAAAAATTCAAGTAAATAATGAAACATGATTGATAAAAAAAATAAAAAGAATCCGTAACTTTAAAATTAAGAATCTGAAAAAAAAAATATTTTTCAAATACCAATTAACAAAAAGGTATATAATTTGTTTGATGATGACTTATCAACCATATATATAAATTATATCCTATACCATATACCAGATACTAATAAAAGGTATATAATCTGTATCCTATACCATATACCAGATACTAATAATATAATTAAAGTCTATTGAAATTACGAAACTCTTGGTGTCCACATAACAAGATCGTTCTCGAAGAAAAAAAATATACATACTCAACTAGTATTGTTAAATGTTTAATATAATAATACTATATATGTAAACATATCTATTGCTCAAAAAAAACACAGAAAATAAAACTTAAAATATATTACTAACGATAGAAGGGTCTGGATAGTCAAAAAGGCATTAATTTGATGAGGCAATCTGAGCCATTTTGATGAGGCATTAATTTGGTCAGTTAATTTGGTAAGTTACGTATTTAATGAGCAATTAATGCCTTTTAATTTGAAAAAGTTACGTCAAAATATAAACACACTATTTTTTAAATTTTAAAAGCTAAAAAAAACGAAAGTCATAGTTTGTGTGTTTCTAATATGCCCTTTTGCAATACGAATTCAACCCAAGCCTAAAACAATTTTCATATTTTTTTTCTTTCTTTTAATCAGGTGTTCGGGTGTGTAAGAGAGCATATATCACCCAAATAATTAAAAAAAAAACACAGGATATTGAGGGTTGTTACATACCTGAATGGGTGAATCTGAAAAGAAAAAAAAACTAAATGGAAGTTGGAAATGGTGGCGTCAAGGTCAGCAAACACCAAACAAGAACTTGAGGGATCTTCAATAAAATAAGAGCTACTCGTGCTGATAACGTAATATAAAACAATGATAAAATTCTATAGAATCTATTCAGAGAATGTATGTCACACCCTGACTTTTGCGAAAGCGTATGATGTGTGACTTGCTCAATATCATTGCATTCAATTATAATAAACAACTATATCATAAGATTGAAATGTTACTAACACAAGTCATTTAAGTTTCAACCAAAACCCTCAAGTTATGATACAAAACAAAAGGGGATGACATCTAAACTTGAAATTTACGTCTTGAAAATAACACCATCGTCCAAGATCCAACTTGTTTCCTGAAATACATGTGAGTTTTGGAAAATCGTCAACATAATGTTGGGGTGAATTCATGCAGTTTTTGTATAGAATGTTTATATACTTGTATGAAAACATGGTATGTAATTTGTAAAGACGTATCTGAAACTGAGTTCTGTAAATGTAAGGAATACGAGATCGCTAGTGGTTTGCAAGGCCACTAACATGTGTCACGACATAGGAAGTCACCAAACCATAGGCATTTTACTTGTCGGTTAATGACTAGAGACACAAAAGCACTCTAGGTAGCACGTGGCCCAGAGTGTGGCTGCCTGAAACCCATTAGATCTAACCTTTTGTTCCACGGTCTAGGTATATTGTTGATTAATGGTGCTTATGGCACCCCATTCGTCACATGATCTATGTGTCATTCCTTAGTTTTGTATTCTACATACCATAGTACATGTATTTTCCCCAAGTTTAGAAAAACAAGTAAAAGCTTAAAAGTGAGGACATGAACTCACAACTTTGCGTATCCTGCGCCGCAAACTTCACCGGTTGGTTTTGTGGCGTCGTGACTTATACGTGTTCTATTAATGTTAGTCACTAGACTTGTATCACACAAGTACAAGTCACCATCTTTTGTTTATGTATATGTTCTTTGTATGTTCAGTCTTTGTGAGGGTCATGCCCTTGTTTGTCGGGTCTTGCCCGTTTGTCATGTCTTTACACTTTGAATATGTAATGTATTTTTGTAAATATATATTTTATCTCTCAAATATATATTTTCTTTCGTAGACTTTTCAAGGTAATAAGTTGTTAAAAATAATTTATATTTTTTACTTTTTATGTATGTTACTTATATTATTTTCCCCAAAAATATATATAAGCATTTTGTGAAATAATATTCTCCATATTATTTTTGTACAAGTATTCTTAGGAAAGTATACTTGTATTTTAAGTAAATACTTGTGCATTTTGTATTTTTCACCAAAAATACTTTATTTTTTATTGCTTTCCGGAATTATATTTCTTAAAAATAATATATTTTTAAGACTTGTATGAAATATATATATTTTGCCATGTTATAAAATATACATATGGTTATTCTTGTTATCCACCCGATTCTCGTATAAATTCCGATATTTGGTATAGGTTATATATTTGTCCAAAAATATATATTTAAGTCCATAGTGTACAAATTCAATAACATGTTAAGAAATATATTTTCATAAATATATTTTCTTGTGTTTGCCCATATGTTTCTTTGTGAGGTATTTTTGTATACTCGTGTATTCTTATGTATTTGTATGTGTATTTTTGTATTCATACTCCTCGGGAGTATTTAGTGTATTTTCAAGTCCCTATTACACTACTACATATAATACACATAATATACAGTTAGCACAAAATTTGGTGATCACTAAATAGATATATTTTCCTTAAAAATATACATATTTAATTTTTAACTTGAAGAAATCATCATTTCTTAACTTGTAATTTCTTACAAAAATTAGGGAAACCTTGGTAAATATTTTTAGGTGAGTTTTTAGGCAATAAGTTTCACCAAAACTTATATTTTTCTAAGTGTCAAAATTTTATAAAAATTTTGACATAGTTCCCTAAAAATGGAGGTTTCCCATGTTTTCAAAACATGTGTTTATTTTCTTTTAACACCTAAACAATTTTCCGAAAATAATCACCAACAACATATATTAATTTTTCCATATGAAACATCATGGTGAACTTGATTCTTGTTAAAAATGTGTAGTCTTTTAGATCTACACTTAACATATTATGATCTTTCCAAAAACAAATGTTCTTGAGTATTCTAAGCAAACTTTTATGAAACTTTATTTTATTAACCAACTCACTCATGAGTTTTATGGTTTCAAAGTTTGTAAATCATGTTTCTAAACCCACTTTTATGTTTATTAGAAAGATCATTATTTTTAACATCACGATTAACCATGGATCTTTCAAGATCCATGCTTAATAACTTTAGATCTTCTATAAACAAGCTTTATGTTAAATTTTTAACAAGCTTTCCATAGATTTTTGTTTCAAAAATTAGTTTAACACACACTTTATTACTTCAAGATTACAAGATTATGCATCAAAATTCATTTTTCATGTTCACATAATGCTTCATATGTTTATCTTCAAGTTTAACCATGGATCCTTCAAGATCCATGCTTAAACTTGTTAGATCTAAGCTTTAACATACTTGATCTAAACATAAACACAAGATATATCATCAACAACTTCATTACATACACTAAAAATTCATGTAATCATTTATTTTCTTCATGAATATGTTAGATCTTCTCATTTTTAACATTAGAAGTTAAGTTGTTTAGATGGTGAAACTTGTACATAACATAAACATGACTTATATTAGTGATCAAGAAGCTTACTACTAGCTCTAATGGCTAGGGAAGTGGCACAAAAATGAAGATGATGATCAAGGAAGAAAATGAGAGGTTAAAAGCTCCACAAAGAGGTCTTTCAAGTTCTAGCACCTTACACCTTCTTAGATGAGCTTCTTACACCTTCTAGTGACCTTGGATCATGAGATTGGAGCTTGAAAATGGTGGTGGTATGGTGGGAGTAGTGAGCCGAGAACAAGAGGGCAATGGGGGAAGAAGATGATGAGTTCTTGGTGATAATGGACAATGGTAACTCACTTATGGTTATTTATAAAAAAAAAATCCAACACAAAATATTCTTTAGAGATTCTATGCACCAATTTAGGGGAAAAGATTAATAGAATAATCAAAAAGGTGTATGGGGCCCTTAGGGTCCGGTTATGGTGAAAAGGGGGGGTAAAGTGTAAATTTTGGGAAGTCGAGGGTTTAAAGTGCAAACGAGGGGGTTTAACTTAGTTTAAGGGGCCGTTTGGCAACATCTGAATGGTTAAGTGCTGAATCAGTAAGAGGTCTGAACCATTAAGTGCTGAACCAGTAAGAGGTCTGAACCATTAAGAGCTTATATAATGCTAACCATTCAGAGGCAAATGTCTGACCAATTCAGATTAGAGGTCTTAACCATTCAGACTCTGTATAAATCTTAACCATTCAGAGGCAAATGTCTGAATCATTCAGACATCTGCTCGTGAAACAAACAGTCTGAACCATTAAGTGTTGAACCAGTAAGAGGTCTGAACCATTAAGAGCCTCATTAAGAGGTAAACAAACAGCCCCTAAGTGTGTTTAGGTGTTTTTATGATTTTTAAGGTGTTCTAGCACCAATACTAGTTTAATATCATAAAAACATTACTTCTAGTCAAATTTTGATGTCCCGGTTATTGTCCGGTTGTTCGGTTCGTTACGGTTCGTTAAAGTGTTGAATGCGCAGTTCACTAAGTATGAAGCACCTTTTGTGGCAGTTTTAATTCCCGACACTTTGTAAGTTATTTTGGACAATAAAACATAAATTTTGCATGATATTATTATGTTAAATAGCTGATTATAGCTGAATTAGTGTTGATTTATGCTTAATTCTGCATTTAAAGTGCGTTTCGGGTGCTTTTTAGTGCATAGTTTAGCTTCCGGAAAGTTTATATGTTAACCCTTGTATCCACACTTGGATTTTAATGTATTTTAGATGTTGGACCTATTCCTAGGCCCTAATTCTATTATCTGACTGATTTCTGCAGAATTGCTGACACAACGTGTCTTACCGGTGAGTTTACTAGTCTTTCTGACGCAACGCTGAAAGTAATGCATAAAGCAATATTTGAAGTATAAAACGTGCATGGATTCACATGTATAGCATGTAATCAGAAAATGTTGACATTTAAGCACATAATTGTAGATTTTAAATAATAATTAGACTGTACGGAAATTACCGGTTTTGTGCCAGTTGTCACAATGTACTTCATATTCACTCTATATCTCATGGACATTTGTATCAAGAGTACATGTATATTTATATTACAGTCAATGTAACTGCCAAACATTTATTGTGAAGCCAAAATGGTTAGTGGGAGATAAACCCATAAGGAGTATTATGTATATATATCTGATTCATAACACCGTGAATGTAATCATTGTCAAGACATATTACGTGAGAGGCATTCATTATATATGCTCGAGATGAAACTTATTCAATTTAGAGGAGTGAACTTAAACCTTGTTAAGTATTTCTGTTTTGATAATAGGAAAAATTACAAGTTTTGTCCTTTATCTTAATACCATATATCAGGCGGTGTCAATTTCAACGAATTTACAGGTTTTGCACTTTATATGGAATTTTGTTGTACGTTTTGTCATTTACACCCAACTCGGTTAAAAAGTATGTTAAGTCTGTTCACGTGATACGCATACGAGGGTAGTTATGTCTTTTCCCCTCCCCGTCATCTAATATTATTTAAAAAAAATAAAACAAAATAATTATAAACTTTTATAAATATATACATGCACAATTATATGTATTTTTCTATATATAATAATTATATAGATTTATGAACTCCTCATTCTCTCTCTGCCACACTCTCTCTCTCTCTCTCTACCGCCTCCCCTTGCATCCACCACCGAGCAAGCCACCACCACAGTGCAACCACCGTCCAGCCACCACCAGCTGCAACCCACCCCCTGCAATGCTTCGCAATTCTGTACTTTCCTTATTTAGAAAGTTATATTCGTATTTCTATTTTTTAGAAACTTGTAATCTTGTCGTATTCGTCTTTTATTTCCAATCTTATAATACGAGGAAATTCATTTTTATACATATATGTGTTACATACTTATGTTATACGCAATCAATCGCTGAATACATGTTTATACACAAAACCCAGACTCGAAATACTTGGAAATATTAATCATACATGCATCACACACATACGATACCTTGATATACTTTGAATACCTAAAAACAAGCTAAAATACAAGTTTATGGCATAAAATAACATAGTTACAAAGAACAAGGGCCAAAACAAATCATTTTCAAAATTTCACTCCCCGCGCCACGCAGGAGACACTCAGTCACCCGTCGCGTGGCGCAACGGAGGTCGATCCGTAGCAGGCTATTGCCAGCTCACGGGTTAGTCCATTTTTGCCACCTTTTTCACCCCAATCACCTTCCAAACTTCTTGTAACCCAAACCCTAATCCCCCACTATAAATATATACATACCACACCTTTCTAACACCTTTACACACTCTACAAATCACTCCAAACATCCATAAACTCTCAAAAATTCCTGTTTTGGGCAGAAACATCTTAGTGTTCTAAGTGAGTTTTCACTCACTTTTCTTCTTCAAATCTTCTTTCAAACTACTTGGACAACCTCTAGGAAGGTTTTCACAAGTTTGTCATGGCAAACTAAGGTGGAACCTCACCACATTTGAGGTCCAAAGTGGCATTAAAATTCTGCTTTAACTTATCTTTTTGTTTCTTGTATATAATGCTTATAACTTGATGGAATGTTACACCCACCTTGCTCCCAACTAAACTCATAGTTGTGGGTTTGTGTTGTGGTTGATTTCCACAAGAAATGAGGCTCAAGAACCTCCATGAAATTATGCCCTAAAAGTCCCAAGTGACTTCAAAAGTGTTGGAACCGTCCAAGCTTTCAACCTTCAATATTGAAAGACTTGTGTTTTGGTGAATGTGTGAACCATGGATGCTTTGGGTCTCCAACCTTGTTCCACTACCTCACTTGTTAGCTTAGATTCATACACTAAGTCTCAAAACAATTTCCAACAAAGGGACACGACTACATCACGTCCCCAAACACTCTTCATGTTTGGGATGCATGCATCTAGCTTGCTCACTTGGTTGTTTTAAGATTTAGTAGCTTTTGTATTTTCATTTTTAGTTCATATTCATGAACAACCGAAATCATCAACAAAAGTTGATTTTGTGCTTTGGTGAATCATATTGAGGTTAAATTGATGGAATTCATCATACCTCATTGCATGACCATTCTCATGGTACTTAATTTTACATTTATATAAATTAACTCCTAAATTCCGAATCCAATCCGTTAAAACCGCAACTCATACACCTTCGTTTCCCTCTTAGGGTAACTTCGGTGTTCCAAAACTCAAGACTCGTCAAACTCACTAAGTTGAATTACTTCGCAAACCGTGAGTATATATGACCCTCTTTTTGTTTTCACACTTTTGGATGCAATATATACACCGTATTAAAACTCACATGAACAGACTTATGCAAATACATTACTTACACAAACGAATCCGTTATACATGCTTTATACGTTTATACTTTAGGAATACATGCATGCTAGAAGCCATTCTTGCACTATACTTTGTCATTAACTTGTTATAAGCCTACCTAAATATGTATAGCGCTATAGGAATAGCACACCGTCCTTGTTGGGTCTATGTTAAGTAATCATACACGTGTGTGATGCATGATAGTTCATGATATGTTATGCCTTAATGTACGTTTTTGCCATGTGGATCTCGTTAAAATTCTTTTATACATATGCTAGTACACTAAACTTGTATGCTCACCAATGCTTTTGTGTTGACATGTTCCTTTAATATATATTGCAGGAACTTGATGTTCAGGCGTTGGAAAGAAATCTAGTAGGAAGGACTAGAAACGCACTTAGTTTAAATTTATGTTTTGTTGTTTAAGTTATTATGTTCTAAATGTTGTATTTTCCTTTGAAATAATGTATTTCCTTTAGCATGAAATGAAAATCGTTACTTTAAATACTTGTCACAATTAGTCGTTATGAAGTCTTGAGCAATCTCGTTTTCGTCTCACTCTGATGTTTCCGCTATCGGTTGGGGTGTGACACCCCCTTCATCATCTACAACCACCGCCAAACAACCCCTTCATCTGAATCCCTCCTTTATGACATCGTTTCATCACCTAAAAAAGCCCTAATTCAAATCCACACAATTGTTCATTCATCACTCAATCAAGCTTCTGTAATTAGAACTTTTTGTTGTTCGATGGCTGACCTAAATAAAGGTGTAGATTGGTTGTAGGGGGCCAGTGGTGGACAACTGGAAAATATGGATGACAGCCAACGGTACGACATCAGTGAGTTTTTTTATTTGTTGATTTCGCCAATTTCTTAGATCTGTGAGTTTTGTGATTTATTGATTCACCATGAACGGCTAGGGTTTTGTGTTGATTTAACCGGTGGGAGAGAGAGGTGAGAAGAGAAAGAGGGGGTTTCCGGTGGGAAGTTGTGTTAGGGGTTTCAGGTGCGGCAGGGGTTTCAGGTGGAAGGTTGTGGCAAGGGTTTGGTGGGGGGTCGGTTGGTGGTTACTCATGGAGGTGGTGGGTGAAGGCTGTGTGAGTGGTGGTTTTGTGTTGGCATGGCAAGGGGTGGTGGTGTGAGCAGTGGCAGTGGAGGTCTGGTGGTGGTGGAAGTCTTGTGGGGTGGTGGCAGTGAAGGTGGGTGTTGTGGTGGTGATAATGGTGAGGTGTTTTAGAGAGAGATAAAGATATGAGAGTAAATTGACAAAATTACCCTCGTGTGCAAGTCACACGTGACATGACTAGATTTAACAAAAAAAATCTAACTGGATTAGGGTAAAAGGACAAAACGTGCAACAAAATTCCCTGCAAAGTGCAAAACATGTCAAAATTCGTTGAAAATGACACGCCTGATATATGGTGTTAAGATAAAGGACAAAACTTGTAATTTTCCCTTGATAATAAACAAACATATTCCAATAATATTTTGAAATAGTCATGGTTTCCGGTTGTCACTTCACCTTTCGCTCTCTTCATCCACGTAACATTGCTTGAAATATACACGCTAGTAGGCATCACTTGATCCCTACCATTGTTACTATTATCTTTTTATCTCTTTTCACTATATATATATATTAAATATTGAGTACTTTTAAAACTCAGTGCATAAATGTTTTGATTTATTGATATGACCAGAACAACCATAAACTTGTGTCCTATCTAAACAATTGTTTAGAATCAAATACAAATGCTCCTAAAAATAAGAAATCGTACAAAGGGTGTCAAACAGACTCTGATTGACCTCATTCAAGAGGGACTGAGACCGTCTCATCAAACTCCACGATGTGAAATTTTAGGTTTTCACTTTTGGATTTATAGGTTGTAGATTTTAGAATTTTTGTTTATTAGGATTGTGTTCTTTTATTTATCATTATGTCTTTTTTATATGTTGTGTCATTGATACGACCCAACCCGTGACCCGACCCATGAAGACCCACTCGAACTCCATGTTTAAGTTACAGCATGTATTTAGTCATATTGAAACCCACGTAGTTAACTAACTTCCCATTAGTTGGTAGTTTTAGCCATAATGCATGTTTCCACGTTAGCCATGTTTCTATGCATGTTTCAATTCCATGTTTTGTATTGTATTTAAACACATTAATTTGTGAAATGAAGAGAAGAAGAAAATTTAGCAAAATCTTGTTTCTATCTCTAATTCTTGGAGTCTAACCCGCTTAAGGGTCTATCATTTTGGGAGATTGACCATCTCGAATCGGTCTCTGCCAGTCATTGTGTCTTTTTTTCTCGACATTCTATTATGTTTTTCGGCAATGTGTTATATTTTGTTCGACATTGTGTCATCTTATACAATATATTGAGTATTTGTACACTTCTTATTTTAATAGCCTTCATAAAATAACTTAACCCTCTAAACAATATCTTCTTCTTTTTTGCAAACCATTTTATCCCGTAACAGCAACAAAATCTTCATCTCTTTTTACAAAGCAATGAAGCATTATATGCACTAACAGCATCAAAGTCAACATCAGCGTTTGTAGTCCAACGGTTAGGATAATTGCCTTCCAAGCAATAGACCCGGGTTCGACTCCCGGCAAACGCATAATTTTTAAATTTAATAATTTTTTTAATCACAGCTAAAATTTGTTTCTGAGATTACAACTCGAAACCTTTTCGTTTGCTGCAAAAAAGTGAGAAAACCTTTTCGTTTGCTGCAAAAAAGTGAGAAAACCATTCGTTTGCCTTTTAGGTTTTCCAGTCTTTCACCGGCTGCAATCGGCGGTTAAAGGTTAGAATCAGTTCCTCCCTTTTAGGTTTTCCAGTCTTTCACCGGCTGCAATCGGCGGTTAAAGGTTAGAATCAGTTCCTCTTCTTCGTCTTTAATGTTTCACTTTTCTTCGGTGTTTTTCTACGAGTTATTATCAACATTGAAACTATGCTGAAGGCTATTTTTGATAAGTTATCAGTCGCAAAATTAGGTATTCGGACTTTTGATTCTGGAATGGAGGAGTATATATACATGTTCTGGATTTATATTTGTTTAAGCTCGGCTCGTTCGAGCTTTTTTTCGAGCCGAGCTCGAGTAGCTCGGCTCGTTTGCACCCCTAGTGGCAATCATTCACCTCCCCCTCACACCCCCGTGATCTGCTCCTCATGCTTTAGCTTTCTCGCCCCGTTGGCCTACATGGCTTCCCCTTCCCGCCCCACACTTCTGTCTTTTTATTACTGTAACACAACATTTTTCTTAGGTTTGTTTGCATAATTTAAGATGATAAATGATTGTAAGATTCAGGGACAGAATCTTGTCAGATTACAAATAAATATTGCTATTAGAGTTTTAGCTGACATGGGAGGAAAATATATTCTAAATATATAAAGGACAAAGTAAGTATTGACAACTTCGTATAACTTAGAGTGCAGTGGCATTTCAAGAATCGAAATTGGTTCTTCTTTGACCCAAAACAAGCGTATACTACTAGACCATATGCCCTTATGACTTCTTAGGCAAATCTTCATAGTTTATAAGTTATTGTACTTCAAAGTATTTACACAATTTCAATTGATCATATAACATTCTGCTTTCTGTATAATCGTTAGTTTTGCTCATAGTCACAGGAAACGCTAAAAGACCCGCGTATCGTGTACCAAATCGGTCGTACCGAATCGCGGTACAGAGTCGTCCCAATCGCCTCTGGTACGCGTACCTGATCGCTAAATTGGACCGTTCCCGATTGTGTATTATAATAGTGTTCCAATCGGTAAATACACGTTTTTAATCAATCCAAAACGCGTTTCCGTGTGTAGTGGCCGGTGTTCCGCTATGGCCAGATTCATATACCGGAATTTGAAAAGCCATAACTTTTTTCCGCTTTTTATGTCATTCGGCTACACATGGAAAGGCCACTTGTGATGACCTGGTGGCCACAGGAGGCTTACAATAACCTACATTTACTTGCTATGGACCTCGTGACTGAAGCCCTTCAATATGACAATTATGTTGACCGTTTGAAAAAAATATTTTTGAGCTTCCTGAGGATCTAGACATGGGCGTTGGAGGTGGTGAAGGCGAAGCAGATGCTCCGGCAAAATGAAGCATCTGGCCTGCGCCCCGTGTATAGGTCGAGAACCCTTGTAATAATTCAGGATGTATGAACAATATACACCCTGCGCTGCCTCTGTTGGGGCGCAGGTCATAGACAATTTTAACATTTGAATAATTTAACATGTTAAAATTCAGTGTTAAAAGAAACCGGATAACTAATCAGTCATAAATATCAATCTTAAAAAAGATAATGCAAAAAATTAAATAACATCCTCTATTCGTACGCCAGTTCTGTTTCTGATCATTCCGTTCATAAAAACTACAATCGGAAACCTAAATGTGGATTATTTATCGTCTAGAACACACAATTCGAACATTTCAACAACTATAACGAAAGAACAAACCAACAAGCGACAAAGATAATTTAGTTTTTAGAACAAAATAATTGACCTTTGAGATAAAAAACTTACACCATTTGAAAACGAACTGTTGCGCTTGACCCTGCTCTACACGCTCCAGATCAGATCTGATCTGCTTGACCGAAAAATTGACCTTCCAGCTCTCCATCTTCCATAGCCACTTGTCCACCTCATCCTTCGCCCATACCTGGACAGCAGAGTCTGCAGTTGCTGCAACTCCACTTGTCCACCTCATCCTACGACATGAAAATTAGAAGCATCAGATCAGTGGTCGTTGAGTGTCATTCCATATTCAGCTTTCAAACGCTTCACATTTCCATCTGCTTGCACACCATCAATCAGCTCATACTTCTTGTAGTTTGTTTTCAGGGTCTCGCTTTGCTGTTTATGCAGCTTCTCTTCTTCTTCAAGTTGTAGCTGCACAAAAAGAAATAAACTTCATTTACTTGACATTTATACAACACAATATTTCACAGTTTAAACCAAAATACCAATTAGTACTTAAGGTAAAATGTCATTTTCGTCCCTAAGGTTTGACCAGTTTTGCGACTTTCGTTCAAAGGTTTGTTTCGCATCTGGATCCAAAAGGTTTGAAATCTTGCCATTTTCATCCGGTTCGTTAACTCCATCCAATTTTCTCCGTTAAGTCAGAAGTCTTTCCGTCTTTTCCGCTAACTTAAAGGGCAATTTGGTCTTTTTCAAGGGTATTCAGTCTTTTTACATAAAGTGAAAAAGACCAATTTTCCCTTTAAGTTAGCAAAAAAGACAGAAATATCCCTGACTTAACGGAGAAAAGTGGATGGAGTTAACAAGCCGGATGAAAATGGCAAGATTTAAACCTTTGGATACGGATGCGAAAAAACAAACATTTGGACGAAAAAGTCGCAAAACTGGCCAAACCTTAGGGATGAAAATGGCATTTTACTCTAGTCTTTACCTCCATTATATATTGAGCTTCAGCAGCATGTTTCTTTGTCAGATCCTTGATCTTCTTAGCCAGCTCAAAGTGTTGATGAATTGGATCCATCCAACGGCACACAA
Organism: Helianthus tuberosus; assembly: GCA_030545235.1. Lineage (NCBI taxonomy): Eukaryota > Viridiplantae > Streptophyta > Magnoliopsida > Asterales > Asteraceae > Helianthus > Helianthus tuberosus. Next base: position 69,104,934 of record CM060410.1, on the reverse strand, counting down.
TCGTTCTCTGATGCTTCTTGGGCCGGTCCTCGAACATTTCACCTTGGGCTTTTCGGGCTCTCACGGGCCTGGGCATTCCGGATATCATAAGAGGAGAATCACCCATCTCACGGATGATTTCTTCAACCTGTTTGGCTGATTCCATCTCCACCAGAGCATCACAAACGCCGCCAGACGCTAAATACGTGGGAACGAACTGAACGTCTTTCACATTCCCAAACTGATTGATTGCATTTTCTAAAACAGCTTTCGTAACCTGAGGGGATAAGTTGTCGATGTAAATCGTCTTCTTCACCTTCTCTTCAAACGCCACGTATTCAGTCGATGGCTCCATTAGGTAGTTATAGTGCCAGATATTATCTAACGTAAAAGATATTACAATATTAGAAACCAGATTTGCACATGGATGTAAAAGTAACCAAATTCGGTGAGTACAAAAACAGGTTTCCAGATAGATAACAATATTCACAGAATCACGACCACATATTGTTTAAAAAAAACACCACAAGAACATGAAAGTAAGTTAACTTCGGGGCTGTTTGGCAACATCTGAATCAATAAGTGCTGAATGAATAAGAGGTCTGAATGGGTAAGAGGCTCTGAACCAATAAGTGCTGAACCACTAAAGTGCTGTTTGGCTAAACCTCTGAATGACTGTGTAAAATGACATTTTTACCCCTAATTACACACAACATAATCCGCACAACATCACAACATTATATCACTAAACAATTACAAACAAAAAATCCTCACATCAAACTTTCGCAATTTCACAACATCATACATAATAAACAATTGCAATAAAATCAACATACCAATATAACCAAACAATTTACAATCTGCTTCTAATCATAGATATATATTTTCACATTACCATATCACCAACTTCAAGTTGAATAATTGCACATTTGCATGATACGGCTCACAATATTACCAATTATTGTATCACCAACTTCAAATTGAATAAATGCACAGTAATCGCTACTGTGAAACAATTAAAATAACACCAATTTTCACATTCCAACACCTCAAATTTGAAAAAACAATGAAATATTAGGGCTCACAAGTCACAACAGAAACTGAACCTTATCTCTAAACATCACATACCTGAGAACACCGGCTGCGGAGGAGAGAAACGAGAACGGCGACGGCAGTGGAGGAAATACGAGGCAGAACGTCGGCGCTTAGGAGGAGGGCCGACGTGGTGGAGGAGAGCGGTGGAGGGAGGAGGCCGGTGGATGGAGGAGGCTGTGGAGATGGAGCGTCGATGTTGAAGGAGATGAGAGTGCAGATTGGCAAGGGGTATGAGTGTCAAATGTTTCATTCAGATGTGAAAAGTAGCTGAACCATTCAGAGCTGAATGCTTCCATTAAGAGGTGAAGTTTTTATGAACCAAACAGCCTAGCCTCTGACCGATTCAGAGGTTTGCCTCTTAGGGTGAGAGGGGCACTCCTCTCTTAGGGGAGTGACCTCTCTTACAAAAAACCAATCAGCACGCGCCACGTCAACTCCCCCCTTAACTCCCCCCACACCCTCAATTTGATGGCGGCACTCCTCTCTTAGGGGACTTGTTTTTTTATTTTTTTAATTAAGAAAATATTTTTATAAAAAGTAAAACATAATAATTTCATAAAATAAAAAATTACATTTCATTTAATAAAATAAAAATTACATCGCAATACTACATAAAAATTTTAGAAATTGCACGGCCACCCGTACTTGTTAGCGATCTCGCGCTTTCGGGCGAGGATGAACGGCAACATTTCCGGCGGAGCATCGTCGTGCGGCTTGAGGAATGTTTTCATATCTCGATCGTGCGCGTAGTTTTTCATCGTCTCGCGTTGTTCCGTTATGAGATCGCGAGCCTCCGACTCTCTTTTCTTCCTCAATTCAATCGCCTCCATCTCACTCACGTGCTTCGCTTCTTTCATGGCAGTGTACTCTTTGAATTGTGCCGCCAACTCAGCCGAGCCCTCGGACGATGTCGCTTGACGCTTGTCTCGCCGTTGTGTTCTTTGTGGCGAGGGGTCCTCGTTCATATCGGGTATGGAAGGGTCCACGTCAACGGGCTTTCTTTTTTGTGGCGAGGGGTCTTCGTTCATATCGTGGAGATGGAACTTGTGGGGAACGAAAACCATACGGGTCGAAGGCGGGGGATTGAGGATCCATTGATAACAAATTTTGAAAATAGCCGAAAGGGGGTTGTGGTTGGGTGTTGTAAAAGGAGGGGTGTGAAGGTTGTTGGTAAAAAAACGGGGGTTGTGAAGTATATCCGAAAGGTGGTTGTAGTTGTGCACTTGCACCGCTCGAACCACCACGAGACGGTTGCGAGCCGCGTCCCTTAGTGTTAGAGCCGACGGACTTTTTCTTGGCTTCGCAGGGTTAGTTCTCCATTGCTCGGTTTGGCTTTGTGTTGTATTTGAAAGATTTTTAGAGTAAGATTGAGAATTTGTGTGGTAAAAAATTAGATTTAAGTTGGTTATTTATATAGGTTAAAATTGATTTTTTTTTTTTTTTATTCCATCCGACCGTTGCCCAACGTTTAAAACATGAAATCTTGTGCGGTGAACACACACCGCTCCCCCTCCCCGCTTACACTCCCCGAGGGGTCGGCGGCGGTGTTCCCGCTCGGGGACTAAGCTCACCGATCCCCTCCCCGCTAAGTGCCCCAGACACCCTTAATGGAGCCATTCAGATGTAAACAAACAGCCCCTTCGAGATAATATATGATTCTCACGAAAGTATGTTGATGACAGGACATTGAGCAAGATACATAGTAAATGACAGCTAAATATTTAATTTAAAAAACAGCAGACAGTTGGATAACAAGAAAAGCAGCAGCAAAAAACATCCATTGAGCAACAAATTTATAGATACTACACTACTGGAACAAGCACACTGACAAATTTTGATTAACATAAAAACAATAACAGTACCTTACCGACTTCCATAATAACAAGATTTCAAATTCACAATTTGCAACTAACAATAGCACAATGAAATTAACAAAATCGTATGCATAAAACGGTATTTCTTACTTTCAAAATCATAAATTCACAATAAACGATCAGCACATCCACAGTAACAAAGTAGTACAGTAAAAACCGAAAAAGAACAACAATCACAAATTCACAATCACACAATCACATATTCATATCATTATTCTATAACAGCAGCTACCACATAGAAGATTTAAACAATTACACTCTAATGTAAAATTTACAAAATATAGGGTTCAGTTACCGGATATCAAAATCGGTCAAAAAACTGAGAAAGGCGGAGAAGCGACGAGTCTTGTAAAGTAGGGTGCCTTCTTATTTTTCATAAAAAAAAACCATTTTTTTATTAAGTAAAAAAAACAGATCAAACTCATTGCAAATTTGGTCAACTGGAATTTGGATAAGTATGTATCAACTATATATCTGTAACAGTTAAAAAGGTAACTAAACTGAAAAACTAATTTTTGTGTAATCTTCTTTTTCCAGTTTAGGCTCAGGTTCAAGAAAATATAAACCTGTGAAAACTACATTAACTTATTTTCCTACCTTAAATACCTCTAAAAGCACACACAAAACATTTAATTACGCTATTCTAGCACTTTTAATGATTAAAAGCCACATCAAAAGTTCCTATTTTAGTAAGTTTGCCCTTATCCTCAAAAATAAACAGAAAGAACAAAAATCCTACAATTAGAATCTCAAAACTCACAATAAAATCATCCATCAAAAGTAATATGTCAACCGCTAACCATCAATTAGGTAAACATCAACCGATCGGATATAAAGATAACTTGCCTAATCAGTACTGTGTGAATGTGTGATCATCACATGAACACTCCACGTGATTTATAAACAAAATTGGCCTGTGCAAAACGAATTTTGCTTCATAACTTAGAGCCGTACGGATCTATTTGTAATCGTTTGTTGATCATTGAAATAAATTATCATAAAGCATGTGGTTGTAGATTTTGAAAACGATAGTTGCAGCAATAATTCGTCGATTATATAGAAAACATGTAATCGAATGAATATAGATTATGATGAAGGGTAAGAAAGATACCTAAATCATATGGTTGTTGAAGAAAATCGGAGCGAAAACAGAGAGAAACCCAAACCCTGGTGGCTTATAAAAACACATACTGTTTTTGTACCCGATTGTCACTAAATTCGTTCCGAATCATATAAAAACACGTTTCCAATCGACTAATTCTGCATTTCGAAACGCTCCGATACGCGTACCGGAAATGAACAGGTTGATTCAAACTAGTAATTAGACTTTTGGAATGCGAATTAAAATCTGACTATTCGATTATGTCGTTACATGCTCTTCTTTCCCGTCGTTTTTTAATGGTGCCAATTCACACCTGGGTATGTATAGATATTTATTATAAAATGTGTTATTTTAAATTGGATTTTTTTTTTTTGAAAAAAATTATTAACTGTTTTGTATACGATACAACGTACCAAACTATATGGTACACGGACCGCGTACCCGTTTTCGTTCCGGGTACTGGAGCGAACCGCAATCCATGTGACTGTGATTAGAAGAAGTACTTTGGTTAGATGTCTATGATTTCATAATTATGCCTATTATTATCACTGCTTAAAACATGGATTAATGTTTTTTTAATTCTATTATTTTTGCTCTGATGAATTTTTTTTCAAAACCTTAGCATAACCTTAAAAAATCTCCAAATTTATGATCTTAAAAGAAAGGTGATATTATATAAATGTTGAAGCCGGTTGTTTGTTATAACGTTTTGTTGTATGAGTTAAACATGTATAGAAAATAAAACACAAATAGACTCTTTTAATTAAAACCTATTTTACCTTACATTTTCAACATCCCGCGCAACACACGGATTGCGTCAACTCGATTTAGAACAAAGAGCATCTAGTTCATACAGAAACCAAATTTGCACGTAAATGTAAAAGCAACCAAAATCGGTGAGTACAAAAACAGTTTTCCAGATAGATCACATATTATTAAAAAAACTACAGTGATCATGTAATCAAGTCCTAAAAACATACCGAGTTGCTTATCACTTAAGATGTGACTATGTGAGGCATTAAAGGCACCACGAAACACTAACTACAATGTATTTAATCTATACACCATTTATTCATTTCTTGATCACTAAGGTTGAATACTAGAATGAACCCTAATTTAATATGATGAATCTATAACTCTCAACCCTAAAATTAAAGTTTAATTCCAAATTTCTGTTCTCACATGATTGTAAAACAAAACAATGTGCAAAAATCCAACTCTCACCAGTCACCACCATTGATAATAACACATGTACGAACATCTAAACCCTAATGTTAGAACAAAGAGCCTCTAATGCATTCTTTCCATTATATTCTCCTACCAGTTCATTTAAAATAACGCATGAGAACTGAACAGACTACAAATGCAACCTATAATCGTTGAAAAATACCTAAATAAAACCGAAACCCTAACCCTAGAAAACCGCAAACAATCGGAACAAATTAAACGATTCGATAGATGAAAATTGTACCTGTGGAAGTTCGATCGGTGATGGTGTGACGTCAGCAGCGGCGATACCAGCAATGATTTTCCGGCGAGATGGTTGAGAACCGTCGTGAAAGGTTTCAAACGACTCAGTGAACTATTGTGACGAACAAACTTTGAAGAACCGAGTAATTATTGAGAAAAATGTCCGGATAGTCGATGTGGTTTCGCCTTTTTTCGCCTATAGTCCCCAACTTTCTAAAATTACCTGAATAGTCCCTAAGTTTTCATTTTTTGTTCCCGGATAGTCCCTGGGTCTAACTTCAGTTTGTTTTCTCTGTTAAGAGGGGTGTGAAATGACAAAAATACCCTTTCCTTAAAAGGCCAAACCACAGGGACTATCCGAGCATCTTCTTCATTTTTATTTATAAAACCTCACCACCACACTTCATCTTCAACCTCCACCCACCATCACCCTCCTCCACCCTCCACCATCACCGCCACAGTCACTCTCCACCAAATCAAATGCAGAAATTAACCTCTCACTCTCAAATGTCGTTTGCTTCTTGTACGATCAAAACCCTAAATTCCTTTAGAAAATTTCAACCGCCAGACTCCGATGAAGATGATTAATGATGAAACAGCTAGCCACCGTCGGCCATCAAAGCACCACCGTCACCATCAACATCCTCAGTTATCATCATCAATAATCAGAGAAAAAAAATAAATAATAAACGTAAGATGTGATCCGAAAGAAAAGAAATTAGAAAGAGAGGATGTTGTTGAAGATTTACCCGATCACCACTGCCGGAGCTGCCGATTTCTGCCGCCGCCGGGGGGGGGGGGGGGTCACCGGTGATCGGTCGGCTCCCTTCTTCTTCTTCGGTCGCTCTCCCTCTCTCTTTCTCGCCTGTTTCTGTCTTTCCACCGGTCGCTCTCTCTCCTCTCTGCCATCTCGGGTCCGATGTCAACCACCACAGCGCCACTGGCTGTGGTGGTTCTTGGGTTCGTTGTCGTCCGCCACCACTCAGCAGATGGTGGTTGGCGGTTTGTTTGAGAGGAGAGAGAGGAGGAGATGAGGGAGGAGATGAGTGTGGGTGTAAGGTTATCATCGAAGAAGGAGAGGGCACAGGGGTTTTGTCTGGTGTGCGGGTTATGATTCACAGAGTAGTGGAGGAGGGTGATGGTGGCGGTGATGGTGGAGGGTGGAGGAGGGTGATGGTGGGTGGAGGTTGAAGATGAAGTGTGGTGGTGGGGTTTTATAAATAAAAATGAAGAAGATGCCCGGATAGTCCCTGTGGTTTGGCCTTTTAAGGAAAGGGTATTTTTGTCATTTCACACCCCTCTTAACAGAGAAAACAAACTGAAGTTAGACCCAGGGACTATCCGGGAACAAAAAATAAAAACTTGGGGACTATTCAGGTAATTTTAGAAAGTTGGGGACTATAGGTGAAAAAAGGCGCAACCACAGGGACTATCCGGGCATTTTTCTCTAAACTGGATGTAAAATTTTATATATTTATAATTTCATTGATGTATTTGTGGGAATTTGAAGTTCTAGAAATTTTCTGTAGCCCGTCTCATCAACCCATTGGGCCAAAGATGATGGATGATTTTATGCTTTCTCTATAATACGATGAGTAGTGGTGGGTTAGTTTGAAACCCTTTTATTGGACATGTGACACTTCAGTCAACAAAAAGCCATTATGAGGTTTAAAGTTAAAATGAGTGTAGTAGTATAATGTCTCGTAATGCTCCATGCATTAATTACCCAATCATTTATTTTTTATTTATTTAAAAATTAAAACAAATAATATTTCATTAAATAAATAAAAGAGTAAATTGCCACAATCGTCCATGAGCTTTAGGTCTGTTTGCCAATTTCATCCAAAATGACTTTTTGGTGCCAAATAGCCCTTCATTTTTGGCATTTTTGTCATTTTCATCCAAACCACTAATTTAGTTTAATTTTTCTGTTAAGTTGAAGGATATTTGAATGAAACTGATGAATATAAAACCTCAGGGATGATTTTGGTAATTTACTTAAATTCTTTTTAATTTCTTTATTTGATTAATTTTGTCACACATGTATATAAAACAGAATATATATGCAGTTCTTATAAAAAAAGAATAGTTTTATCACGTAATTTTTATAAATTTTCCTTCAACCACTAACTCAGTTATTTTTCTCTATTAAGATGAATGATCTTTTAAATTTTATAAAATAAGACAAAAATTAATTTCAAATTTTTTTTATATACATCAGTTTTATAAAAATAAAATCTACTTCCAGCCTCTAAATTTTATAAAACTAAAATGCTAGTGACCTTATAGAAAATGTCAAATAAACAAATCTTATCATATGTACCAAGTTTGTAATTCATCTTCTACTCTTTTAAATTCGCTCCTAAAAAACATAAGCCATTGCCCCCCCCCCCCCAATCAAACAACGTATCGTTACCAAACCTTAAAATTACCCACCAAATAGTAAGTATAATGCCATGAACCAAAAGTTTCTTTACTCAAACCACTCGGAATTAATATTAATTAGTTACCTCATAATCTTAATCTATATATCTATACTTTCTATAAAAGGAGAAATCCCAATGACATAAGAAAAGCTGATGTGGCAGCCAGAGAGGCTGTCCAACAATGCTTTTCTTATGTCATTGCTGCATCATAAAGCCTAATATATAAAATCAGTTTAAAATCTATCTAAAACTCTGCCATCAAAACCTCTGCCCATATCCATCCATACTTTAAATCCAGCAGAGGTTGATGGTTCATATAATGCATATATATCAGCAGATGTTAATTGCCGGTAATTTCAAATTCAAAATGCCTAGGAATACATAATTTGCAATTAATGCATGTCACTCACTCACTTCTGTCAATCATCTTCTTATATAAAGGTTTTTTCTCATTTCCCTCTTCATATTTTATTACACTCTCGTGTTCTCTGCTTTTGTATTTTGAAATTTGAATTCATTCCGATTTTCAAATTAGAAGCATGTCAGCATCAGTTGATGAAAGTGAGGGTCATCCGAAACTGGAATCAAGGTTATAAAATGGATCTCATCTTCATTGATGAAAAGGTAATGTGTATTTGTGTTTTTCCGTTCGTGTGTAAATGAATCCATGGATGTATATATGTGAATTCCTGTTTCTATGCTTTATAGGTTTCTATTATAAATTTTCCTTGGAAAGATTTGTGGCACATGAAAGCGAGGATCATCTGAAAATGGAATCAAGGTTATAAAATGAATCTCATCTTCATTAATGAAAAGGTAATGTGTATTTGTGTTTTTCCGTTCGTGTATAAATGATTCCATGGATGTATATCTGTGAATTCCTATTTCTATGCTTTATAGGTTTCTATTATAAAAGTTCATGGGAAAGATTTGTGGCACATGAAAGCGAGGATCATCCGAAAATGGAATCAATCTTATAAAATGGATCTCATCTTCATTGATGAAAAGGTAATGTGTATATGTGTTTTTCCGTTCATGTATAAATGATTCCATGGATGTATATCTGTGAATTCCTGTTTCTATGCTTTATAGGTGTCTATTATAAATGTTCCTGGGAAAGATTTGTGGCACATGAAAGCGAGGATCATCCAAAAATGGAATCAAGGTTATAAAATGGATCTCATCTTCATTGATGAAAAGGTAATGTGTATTTGTGTTTTTCCGTTCGTGTATAAATGATTCCATGGATGTATATCTGTGAATTCCTGTTTATATGCTTTATAGGTTTCTATTATAAATGTTCTGATACGTGGTCAAAAATCGGTGTTCGTTAATGTTTAAGTTCATGTATTTGCTTAACTTTTAATCTCGAATAGCCTACTTTTAATGGGATTTGTGTTTTGCAGGTCTTATGGACTCTAAGGAGCTATTTGGGAGCTTTACGGAGCACCGGGAGCGAACGGGATCAACCAGGGATGTGAAATGAACAAAACCGAGTTAATCACGAAGATTGGATATGTTTGGGGGGGTGTTAATGGATTTAAAATGAATATATTGGAATATGGCATGATAGAGGGCTGAATTACGAGTACGTGGGCGAAAAAACGGTGAGTAAAACGGAGCTATAACGAAGAAGTTATGAAGAAAACAGTTTTCGGAGGAAACCGGCAAAATTAGGAAGCGTCGGCGACACGGTGGTTAGGGTTTGTAGTAGGATGATGGTTATGAAATGGATTGATAGATGGATGAAGTTACTACTTGTATTACCCCCTCGAAATCCTTGGGTAATCTTTTGAGCCAATTCCTTCTTTTTGTTTTCTTCTCGCGTACGCACCAGTCCGTCAGTCAAGGTGTTGGCTAATTCCACCGCATCGTCGATTGTGCGGGGTCTTGCAACTTTGACGATATCCCGAATTTCGCTAATTAAACCCCAAATATAGCGAGAAATAAGTACCGGTTCTGGCGAAGCCAGAGTTGGTACAATTCGAGCATACTCGAAGAACTTCGAAGTATACCCTCGGCAGTCAACATCCACCATTCGGTGGCTCAGGAACTTATTGGCCATTTGTTTTTTTTTTCATATTTGGGGCAGAATTTCCTTTCCACCAATTGCTTAAATTCTTCCCAATTCATAGCATAAGCCATGTCACTTCCTTTGGCTTGCAATACCGTATTCCACCATTCTAATGCCTCTTCCTTGAAAAGGTGAGAAGCATACATGACCTTGTCCTCCTTGGCACATTTAGTTATTTTAATTACTGCCTCGGTCTTTTCCAACCAACGCAGTGCAGCAGTTGCCCCTTCATTGCCTGCAAATTCGACAGGTTTACAGGCAAGAAATTCTTTATAGGTGCAACCAGGTGTTGCAACTTTCATTTTCTTAAGTATTGGGGCGTGGATCATGTTGTCATTATTGCCGCCTCCGTTAACACTGTTACTGAAATTATCGTCGCGCCTGCGTTTACTGGGGTTGGCTTGTAAGGGCTCAACAGGGCTTTTAACAGCAGCGACGATTGCTAGGATAGCATTTGCTATTCCCTGGGCAACGATATTCTATATATCTTGCCTATTAAGAAAGTGATCCTCATTGTTTTGCTCGGATTGGTTAACTTCGTTAACTGGTTCATTAACAGTGTGTTCCATCTGATAATTAACAATATATATATATATATATATATATATATAAGTTATTGGCACAAGATAAATAATAACCAAACGCAATAAAGCAATCACACATAATCATGTCAACACGTATAGCCAAAATTGTCGACTTTACGACTTTCATATTATATATATATATTAGTATGCATCCATACACATCAAATATTTTACAAAAGTTTTATTTGAGTTATTTTACATGATTATATTTTTATTATTATTTATTATTATTTTATTATTATTAAACACCTAACCACACAACCACAGTCAACTGGCATTTCAGAAACGACGCTCCCTCTCGTCGTATTTCCATGAGATCTGTTCTCCCACTTCTCGGATTCGATTTCCTGCGTCCACTAGTTCCTCACCATAGTGACGGAGTTTAGCCAAGTTTTCTGTGCTCATAGGTGGGTTTGGTGCAGGCTCAGGGTCAAACTGGGGAAAATAAGCGTTGGGGTTATTTATGAAATTCTGAAATTGCCAGTCGTTTATCCACCATTCCTCCAACTGGCCTATAACAGGTCGGGGGTTGACAATAGGATCTGGGATAGTCGATTCCAAGTTAACTGGGAGTTGGGATTCAACAGGGTAATTGAAGAGGTTTTCATCGGCAGGTCCGATGAGGTCACCGTTTGCTAGTTTGCGATCCAGCTCCTCCCATGGTGGCATTTCCTGGACTTGCCCGGAACTTTCCCCGATTTCTTTTCCTTTCCCTTTATCCTTAGGATCCTCAGTCTTTTTAACCTTCTGTGCAGCTGGTTTCTTCCTACGCCCACGTTTCCAGTCCAAGATCTTCCTTATCTTTTTCGGATTTGGTTTCTCCTGGGCCTGGGCCTGGAAAGTTAGTGGTTCCTCAGTATCCGCCTGGTAACCAGATGGGTTTCCTGTGGTATCCATATCGGTGCTATGGATAGTAAAGTTTCGGAGTGCCTCCGACAGTTCATTCATGTTGTTAGCACACATGAAGAAACACACACAAGCTTAAGTTAAAATTTTATTTACTGCAAATTAAATTTTCACAAAATCACAGAATGGCAACCAGAAAAATTAAGTATTTCTAAATACTTAATTGGCTTAAATCAGTTGCTCTGATACCACATTTTTCTGTCACGGCCCCCGGTCCGGTGTTACCCGGTCCAGAAACCTCGGGACAGAAAACCCGTGGTATTTATTATTTAATTTGGCAGCGGAAATGTTGACAGGATCTTTTCAACTGAAAATGCCCAATTATTTTATTTTACAAATTGGGACAAACCCCATTATTTACAATAAAGGAATTTCACGAAGAAATTCCCTGTTTTACAAAACATGTTTATTTATTTTACTGAGCCACCTCTTCAAGCTTTAGTGCTACGCGGCACTTTTTCCTTGGTTCACAGTAAGTCACATGAAACATGTTTTAAAAAGATTTTATCAGCGGGGAAATACTGGCGAGTCATTCAGGTTATATAAAATGACACCTGAGTTATAGATTACATCATAAGAGCGATTACAATGGCTACTATCTTATTTTTATCTGGCGCCGTGTCACGCCCTGGTGACGATGGTCATACCACTATTGGGTCCTTTCACCCAAGTAGTGATGATTATCACTGTTAGGTTGGTGAACCTAACCATGAGAAATTAGTAATGTGCACAATACCCCACTTGCCAGTGATTCAAGATAACCACGACTTAATCACTGTAACTATAACTTTGGAAAATAATTTGAATATGGTAAAACATTGTTGATAAAAAGAGAATGACTCACATTGCAAATTTAATTGGACAGAACCTTGCCTACTGATTTAGCCTTGTAACCTAGTTAAATGACAATGCACACGAAACTAGGTCAGTAACTTAATACAACATTTACGATAACTCACGAAATCAAAACCCTCACGATGAATGACAAAGTATTGCCCGGATTCGGGCAGCACTTAAACATCCATTGGTTTGGTTTCAATCGATCGGACATTGTACCGTAGCAGTGATCGAGTTAATACCCTGTACTCGTAGCAGCGTCTCGACACCTTAATACTCGTTTTTAGGCAGAAAATGGACGTTTTGAACTAAAATTTCAAACACTGAAGCAATGTCCCATGCACAGGCAATTTATAGCAACATTTTGGGTTTTACGCGGCCCACTTAAACCTTCTTAAGATCTTACGCGGCCCGCGAGGGCCACCTAGTCTACAACTAGGGCTACCGTGTCACGTGTAGGCCCGCCACGTGGCTGACACGTGGCCTGGAACGTGTCCCGGTCAATTGCTGCTATGTCGCGGCCCGCGTAAACCTAGCCTTATGGCTTACGCGGCCCGCCAGAAATCCAAATTTCTTGATTTCTTGGTTTTTCATAAGCTCTAGGGTTTCAGGGGTCTGGGTTTTCACTTACGGGACATTTTTGGAGGTTTTTGCAGGTCCTTACAATATCATAGTATATAGGATTAAAGAATAACACTTCGATATCCTTTCCCAACATATTAACTATCCACATGGGATCAAAGATAGGAATTGTTCTCCGGTTCTTTCCTTCAAACAACACTAATACGTTTATTATAATACCACTATTTGACCTCACCAATATGTTTATTATAATACCACCGTTTGAAATGCTCATAAATGTCTTGTTCCGTTTTATGAAACTGCATCCGTTTCAACGTTCTCGGAGCTTGTATATTAATGTCACCAACGGTCTGCCATCTTTATCAAATTATGTCTGAGATACTTTCCTCTTTGGTAGGGCTGACAATTTTAGACACGGACACAATTACAGACACGAACCTACATGACCTTAACAGGTTTCGTGTACTAAACAAGTAGACACGAGAAAACCTGTTAATTATCGTGTCTAAGCAAGTAAAATACTTGTTTACATGTTAAGTACCCGTTGATACATGTTAAGATTTTTTATCAACTAAAAAAAGGATATGGGATAGTGTGGGATATTGTGTTAAGTACCCGTATATGCAATATGCTTGTAACAACATTTTGATTGCTCTTATATTTTGTTTTTTACTTGATTTCATTATATAAATACTTGTTGAACAGGTCTTAACATGTATTTTTTGTGTATACTGGGTTTTTAAAGATGTGATTATTATAGCGTTATGGTAAACAGGTCTTAACAGGTATTTTTCGTGTATACTTGTTTAAAATTAATCGTGTTCGTGTTTGAAGAAAAAGAACACCATAAGTTATCGTGTCATATTCGTGTATAACGTTTCGTGTCTTATTGTGTTGTGTATACACAATATACCAGCCTTACTCTTTGGAAACTGTGGCTTAAAGTTATTCCGTTCAGTTCGACTTTCAAATCTGATTTGCCTTAACACATGTTGTATATATCCACTATGCTCAAGATTGTTTAACCTTCGTCTACACAAAGCACAAACATCCCAATATAGCAAAGTCTTGATGTCGTTGATGAATCTGAATACTAAACACCATGTTCTCTTCTAACAACAATACATCTTAACTTTGGGAAAAACTTCCAGCTGATAACATCTCCTATGAAATCCTCTTGTCATGTGTAAAGAACTTCAATTGCGTTGGAGGATTATAGTTCAGCTTGATCGACTTAGTGAACCATTCTTCATGTCTATTTTTTCTCCTCTTCAGATGGTTTAGGAATTGAGCCTTGTTTCTCTTCAACCTTCCTTTTTATCAATTCTTCAGCTTCCTTTTCATGTAATTCAGTAAATGTTGGAAAATCTTCGCCTTTGTTGTTTAAATAAAACACTTCGGCGTCATCATCTAAAGCATTCTCTACTTCCACCATGTCATACTTGCCAGCATCAGACACATATTCATCTTGATTATCATCTTTCGTTGGAATAGGAGTATCATCAATCATAACTTTCTTAGGTTCTATCCCAAACATTTATGCAACTTCCTCTTTAGACTTGCAATGAATAAACTCACCCTCTTCGATTTTATAATCATTATCTATACAGTAAGCAGCAACAGGAATAACATCAATTGGTTCTTCAACTAACTCCATTTGCATCTCAAACTCCCCTTGAACATTTGAAGAACTACATGCCTCATATGACGAATTTTCACCATGAAATGACTTGGTTCTGGTTTCACCTTCATAAGCACTAATCGGTTCACCGTCTTTGTCAACATTATCTAGTTTTCTCGGAGGCTTGTCACTACTATGAGCATCATCTTTGTTCAACTCTTTGTTTACTTTATCAGCAACATTAGAACCACCTTTGCTTCCAGCACCATCGCTATTATCATCATTATTCTCATCATCAGAAAAATCATCATAAATTCTATCATTAGCTTTACCCACTTCCTTTGTCATATTGTAGTTTCTGGTCTTTCCTGTTGGAAAAATAGGTGAAAATAACATTTTTCACAAATATAGGAAAATGATTTTTTCCTATTTTGGACTAGAAATAAATATAATAAAATGAGCGGGTTTTATATATTTATTTGTGGGTTTGTGTTCTATGTTGGAAGAGCTTCGTAACGAACTAAACCACGTCCAAAACGGAGCTAAAATGAATGAGATATCGATGCTCAAAGTTGGGTGTTTGGAACATTCAATGCTGAAACAAAAGGGAAAGTAGCACCTTGTCCCACATCGGATGAGAGATGGAAGTTAAAGGGGTATTTAAGTGGGAACTCTCCATCCTTATTGTTTCATGGGAGCACTCACTAGTGTACTCGCGAAGGGTGCGGAGCACCCTAACTCGCACACGCGCGCGTGGCGTGGGCGATGAGGCGCAATGTGGCGCTTTGATGGCGCACTTTTCACTTCGCACGCTCGCATCGCCATCAAAGCGCCACATTGCGCCTCATCGCATGGTGCATGGGGGTCCTGAGGTGTCGTGCGCGGCGCACCAAAGTGAGCCAAAACGGCGCGACTGTGTGGTGTGCTCGTAGAGGCTCATAGTGACGTGGCGCACGCGCGCATGGACCTGAGTCAGTGTGGCGCACACGCGCATGGCAGTGAGCCAAGAGGACGCACCACGCATGGGCGTGCAGACCTGGGCACGCGCGCACCAGTGTGGCTTGCGCGCACGCGCGCGCAGAAGCTTCTAGCATTGAATGACAGTGCAGTTACAGTTCAGCTTCGAAACTGACGAGTTAATGGTCTTTGACTGAGAATTAAATGACGTATTAAATTGCATTGAAGACGTTTAATTCAATTTAAACCTCTCCTTTAATTCCTTTTTGACCGTTACGATGAAGATGTAGTATAAATACAACATCTCCACCACTGCAGAAGAGACCACGAATACCAGCTACACAACAACAACTAAAACTTTCTCTCTACAGTTCTGAACTTCTTCCAGCAAGTTTTTCAAGGTAACCTTTGGGTTGTAGGCGAACTCCGGCAGTACTACTGCTCCGGCTGTTGTACCCTGGGAAACAAAACGAGTACTCCTGGGAGACTCGGAATTTGTTTTAAGGGAAGCGTGTTGAACACGTGCCTCAGTCACTCTGCTTCTACCCCATTCTTGTAATTTTGGTTTATTTCAGTTGTATTCGTACTAGTGTTTTTAGCTTTCTAATTTCTGTATTGTAATCGTATTAATAAATTTTGTTTTATTTTATTTAATTACGCGAACGGCTCCTACAATCTTAAAACAAATTTTTAAAACCGTTCGTGTAATCAAAACCATTCTGTTTTGTGACTCAAACCAGTTTTGATTCACTCGGTTTGTGTTTTAAAAACAGATTTTTTTTGTTGTTTTCTTCTTCAAAGGAGCGACTTTGGTTGAAAACAATTTGATTACATTTAGTTTTGTCCTAAAATTTGCTAAAACTTTCTGATTTGGTCTTCAAAGTTGGACTTAGAAGCCAATTAGTAAGTTCTAAATTATTAAAAATTTTCTGTTTTTGGTCTTCAAAGTTGGACTTAGAAGCCTAAACAGTCAATTTGTGGTAAAATTAAAATTTACTAGTTTACTTCTGGTTTTTGCGTAAATCAGAATTTTTTTTGGACTAAACTTTAAATTTTAATTTTCAGCATGTCGAACGAAAACGTCAACGTTAACAACACCACAAATGTTGTCACGGGAACCCCTCTTAACGCCACTACTGTGGGAGCGTCCACAGTGGCCAATCACGCTGAACGACCCGAGAAGTTCTCGGGTCTACACTTCAAAAGGTGGCAGCAGAAGATGTTCTTCTACCTGACTACCATGAACCTTGCGAGGTTCTTGACGGAAACCGCTCCCCAACCTGTGGAAGGGGAGACCGACGCACAAAGACAGTGCGCGGTAGATGCGTGGAAGCATTCGGATTTCATATGTCGTGGCTATGTGTTAAACGGCCTATCGGATGCGTTGTATAATGTGTACTACAACGTCAAGACTTCCAAAGACCTTTGGGATGCCTTGGACAAGAAGTACAAAACGGAGGATGCTGGCACAAAGAAATTTGTGGTAGCCCGTTTTTTTTATTTCAAAATGGTTGATTCTAAAACAGTTATGAATCAAGTCCAAGAATTCCAAATTATACTTCATGACATCTTTGTGGAAGGCATGACACTTAGCGAGACATTCCAAGTGGCAGCGATGATTGAAAAGTTACCTCCTAGTTGGGTTGATTTTAAGAATTATCTTAAACACAAACGAAAGGAGATGACTATAGAGGACCTTATTGTTCGTCTTCGGATTGAAGAGGACAATAAAATTGCCCAAAAAGGGAGCCTTGCGCAGACTAGTGTTAGCGCAAATCTGGTTGAGCATGGGCAATCCTCTAAAGGCAATAAGGGTAAGGGGAAAAAGGACAAAGGGAAATCAAAGGCTAGCAAACTTGGACCGAAGAAAGGGGTTGTGAAAAAGAAACCTCAGACGTTCCAAGGGACTTGTTACAACTGTGACGAGCCGGGGCATCGGGCTAACCAATGCAAGAAACCAAAGCGTGAGCGTGCGCACATGGTGGATGAAGACGGAATGCCTTTGGTGGCAATGATTTCCGACAAAAGCGCAATGATGGATGAGGTCAGTACTATGACCAACACTCCAAAAGGATGGTGGGTTGATACGGGCGCGACCCGTCACGTTTGCGCAGACAAAAGCCTCTTTACCACCTTCAAGGCGCTTTCTGGAGAAGAGAAGTTGTATATGGGAAATGCAGCCACCGCTGACATCATGGGTGAAGGAACGGTGATCTTGAAGTGGACTTCGGGGAAGGAGCTCACTCTAAGCAACGTGTTGTATGTCCCGGACTTGCGAAAGAATCTAGTCTCGGGTTGGTTGCTTAACAAGTTTGGATTTCGTTTAGTTTTTGAGAGCGATCAATTTGTACTAACTAAACGAGGAATGTATGTGGGTAAAGGCTATGCCCAAAACGGCATGTTCAAATTAAATGTAATGGCTATCAAGAACATGAATAAAATTGCTACTACTTCTACTTATATGCTTGAATTTTCTGATTCGAATAAATGGCATGGTAGATTAGGTCACGTAAATTTTAATTCAATACGCCGTTTAATCAATTTAAATTGTATACCAACATTCCATATTGATTCACACTATAAATGTGAAACATGCGTTGAATCCAAACTTACAAGATCATCATCAAAATCGGTTGAACGAATAACCGAACCCCTTGATTTAATTCACACTGATATTTGTGATTTAAAAGCGGTACCCATAAGAGGTGGAAATAAGTACTTCATCACGTTTATTGACGATAGTACTAAATATTGCTATGTATATTTACTAAAAAGTAAAGATGAAGCAATAAGTAAATTTATCTTGTATAAAAATGAAGTTGAGAATGAATGAGATATCGATGCTCAAAGTTGGGTGTTTGGAACATTCAATGCTGAAACAAAAGGGAAAGTAGCACCTTGTCCCACATCGGATGAGAGATGGAAGTTAAAGGGGTATTTAAGTGGGAACTCTCCATCCTTATTGTTTCATGGGAGCACTCACTAGTGTACTCGCGAAGGGTGCGGAGCACCCTAACTCGCACACGCGCGTGCGCGTGGCGTGGGCGATGAGGCGCAATGTGGCGCTTTGATGGCGCACTTTTCACTTCGCACGCTCGCATCGCCATCAAAGCGCCACATTGCTCCTCATCGCATGGTGCATGGGTCCTGAGGTGTCGTGCGCGGCGCACCAAAGTGAGCCAACACGGCGCGACTGTGTGGCGTGCTCGTAGAGGCTCACAGGTGATGTGGCGCACGCGCGCATGGACCTGAGTCAGTGTGGCGCACACGCGCATGGCAGTGAGCCAAGAGGACGCACCGCGCATGGGCGTGCAGACCTGGGCGCGCGCGCACCAGTGTGGCTTGCGCGCACGCGCGCACAGAAGCTTCCAGCATTGAATGACAGTGCAGTTACAGTTCAGCTTCGAAACTGACGAGTTAATGTTCTTTGACTGAGAATTAAATGACGTATTAAATTGCATTGAAGACGTTTAATGCAATTTAAACCTCTCCTTTAATTCCTTTTTGACCGTTACGATGAAGATGTAGTATAAATACAACATCTCCACCACTGAAGAAGAGACCACGAATACCAGCTACACCACAGCAACTAAAACTTTCTCTCTACAGTTCTGAACTTCTTCCTGCAAGTTTTTCAAGGTAACCTTCGGGTTGTAGGCGAACTCCGGCAGTACTACTGCTCCGGCTGTTGTACCCTGGGAAACAAAACGAGTACTCCTGGGAGACTCGGAATTTGTTTTAAGGGAAGCGTGTTGAACACCTGCCTCAGTCACTCTGCTTCTACCCCATTCTTGTAATTTTGGTTTATTTCAGCTGTATTCGTACTAGTGTTTTTAGCTTTCTAATTTCTGTATTGTAATCGTATTAATAAAATTTGTTTTATTTTATTTAATTACGCGAACGGCTCCTACATTTCCTGCCACCAAACAATCATATGACGTGAGGACTACTGAGAGTAGCGCCATATGCTCTTGTGCATTCAGTACAGATGAATTTTGGAGATTTGACACATTTACAGACGAAAATAATTATCGAGCCGGGGGTCTCATTGGAAGCATCCTCTCTATTCCTACAGGATAGAGGTAAGGTTGTTTACATCTCACCCTCCCCATACCCTACCTTAGCTTTGCTATTGGTGGGATATACTGAGTATGATGATGATGATGATGATGATGACAGACGAAAATAATTGTTGTTGAACCTAAGGAGCACTTGATTGACAAAATGAAGTAGATTCTTGAGCACCACCTGTAACACCACTAGAAACCCCATTTGAATCACCATTTGGAACCTTTGGAACAGTCGTATAATTATAACCATCCAAACTATTTGGAACAACAATATATGTATAACCACTTGAGGAATTAGAAGCATTAACGTTCAAACTTGAATAAAATGTTGTCTGAATTTTAGGTCCTTGAACAGTAGCAAACGATGATCCATCCAATGCTCTATACAAGCTCGGATCTTTTTGAACATATTGAGATTGCATTTTTTGTTAGAAACTAACTATCCTAATGAAAAGCTAGGAGTAACTGAAGAACAGTTATCCTATGGCAAAGACGGAATTTTAAGGCTAAACGGACGAATATGGGTTCCAGTGTATGGAGGACTTCGGGATGTTATCCTCCAGGAAGCCCATAGTTCTAAATATTCCGTTCATCCTGGAGCTGATAAGATGTACCAGGATCTAAAGGCAAATTATTGGTGGATAGGCTTGAAGAAGTCTGTAGCTGCCTATGTGGCTAAATGTCTGACGTGTGCTCAAGTCAAAGCTGAACATCAAAAGCCGTCAGGTTTGCTACAACAGCCTGAACTTCCCACATGGAAGTGGGAAATGGTGACGATGGATTTCATCACCAAGTTTCCGAAAACAAGGAAAGGAAATGATATGATATGGGTGATAGTGGATAGACTGACTAAGTCAGCACATTTCCTACCCATCAAGGAGACCTATAGCTCCGACATGTTAGCCCAATTACACGTAGATAAGATTGTAGCTTTACATGGCGTACATGTGTCTATTATCTCTGACAGAGATACTAGATACACGTCACATTTTTGGAAAAGTTTCCAACAATCTTTGGGCACGCGCTTAAATTTCAGTACGGCTTACCATCCTCAGACTGACGGCCAGAGTGAGCGTACAATCCAAACCTTGGAAGACATGCTTCGTGCATGTGTGATTGACTTAGGTGGTAGTTGGGATAACCACCTGCCATTAATCGAGTTCTCATATAACAACAGCTACCATACCAGCATTAAGGCTGCGCCCTTCGAGGCCCTATACGGTAGAAAGTGCAGAACGCCTGTTTGTTGGGCGGAAGTTGGAGATGTCCAACTGTCAGGACCTGAAATAGTCTTTGAAACGACGGACAAGATTGTCCAGATTCGTGACCGCCTGAAAGCTGCCAGGGATAGGCAGAAAAGCTACGCAGATTTAAAGCGTAAACCTTTTAACTTCGAGGTAGGTGACAAGGTGTTGCTTAAAGTATCACCCTGGAAAGGAGTGATGCGATTTGGTAAGAAAGGCAAGTTAAGCCCGAGATACATAGGACCATTCGAGGTCATCGAACGTGTCAGATCAGTTGCCTATAAGTTAAACTTACCTGAAGAGCTCAGTGGTATTCATAATGTATTCCACATCTGCAATCTGAAGAAGTGTTTCGCTGATGACTCACTAGTCATACCACATACAGATGTGCACATAGAAGAGAGCTTGAAGTTTATCGAAAAACCTGTGTCGATCGAGGATCGACAGGTTAAGAAGCTTCGAAGGAAGCATGTATCGATTGTAAAGGTAAAATGGGATGCCCGTAAAGGTCCCGAGTATACGTGGGAGGTGGAGTCCACAATGAAAGAAAAGTACCCTCATTTGTTTCAGTAAATCTAGAGGTCGAGATTTCTTTTAAGGGGGTGAGGATGTAACACCTCGAAAATTCACGTCCTATAATGTATTGACACGTGTCATAAGCTTGAACGTGTGAAATAATACTTTAGAGGGACTAAAGTTGACAAACATGAAAAGTATGTGAATATAAAGGTTCAAATTGTCAACAATGGATAAATATACTTTACAGTAACCCTACATGATGCTCATACCTTCAAACGAATAAATCATGGATCATACGAAGCTAAATATGAAAGAAAGTGAGAGATTACAAACTACAGGGGTTAAATGTGTCAACATGTTTAAAGTATACCTCTGAGTGACCGTTTAGCAAACCCGAAGCTTTGTAACGGTTAATTATGCTCACTAGAATGCACCATAAAAATTTCATAAAGTTTCGTTATCATATAAGAAAGTTATGACCAAATTCGTATACGAGGGGTTAAAAGCGTAAACGATGAAATTCATGAATTTTCGGGTAATAACAAAGTGGTCAAGGACTTAACAAAGTGGGTATAAGTCTTGGGGCCCTTATATGTCAATTTGGAGGGTTCATAATGCAAGAAATAAAGGTTGGATGACCTTTCGAAGGGCCAAGAGACAAGATGCAACAACTAGAAAATGTTTAACCTGACCTCCACTCTCAAGCGGGCCGCGTAAGCCCAGATAGACACTTACGCGGGCCGCGTAAGCCCAGATAGACCCTTACGCGGGCCGCGTTCGACGCCCAGATGCAGGAAGTTGGGACAGCAGCCTGTTTTTGCGCAATAACCGACTTAAATCAGATATTTTCACTCCATGGGCGACCCCTACATGCTTTTTAGACCTAGGGGACATCTGTGGACGATCCATGGCCATTTGTAGACTTGTGTGTCAATGATCTATGAGATCAAAAGCACTATAAAAGGCCCTCTTGTTGCAACCATTTGATCACACCTTCCATCTGCAATTGTGAAGACTTCTGGGGCTCCAAAGCAGACCCAAGTCATCCCTAGTCGTGCATAGGACTTCTGTAAGTATGCTTAACCTTTCCTAATTGGGTTTTTACTTAGTTTTAGCTTATAAGTCAAACCGTCGTAATTACCGTTTGACTTAGCAATTAATCATTAATGGTCCAGTGATTAGTCGAATTAAAGATAGTTATAAGTTGGTAATTATGTGGGCAATAAACCTTTAAAAGGGCTCCTTCTGATTCCCACTCTAACTAGATCAAATGTCGGGTCAAAGTTGTTTAGAAAAAGTCAACCGAATGCTAATCTTCAAATTAACGCATAATTAACAATGTAGAAGGCATGTAACCTATTTTATCACTCATATAACTTGGTAATGAGTATAAGAACTGGTCTAAGCTTGTTAGATCCGACAATTTTCTGTTTAGACCCGGTTCGGAACCGAAAGTCGCAAAACTTTGACTTTTGCTTTGACTTCAGTTCTGACCCGTTTTAGCATGTTTTAGAAATGCCTTAGAGCTTTATTTGGACTAAGTTACATGCTAGTATAACCCTCTGTGATTATACACCATGGTTCATTAGTTATCCAATTAATATGCATGTTTCCGCTAAAATGCCTAATGTTGACCAATATGCCCTTTTGACCATAAAACGAGAATTTTAGATATATGAAAGGACAATAATCTTTTTTACTGATTTATAAACAAGTCCCTAAATTTTCACATCAGTTGGAGGTCTAGATTAGGAGTTATGCTCATTAGCGTAATTAGAACGCCTTTTAGTAATAAAACGGCGTCATTAGCATAAAGCCTATCTAAACCCAATTTTTGACACCAAACCTTTTACCCACTGATGTAATATAATATTTTGGGATTTTTAAATATTTTTAATTATTTTTAACCTGCTCATAACCTAATGTTATGACCTTGATTCGTTAAATACCGAACATGCCCTTTTTTGTTATAAAATGAGTTCTACAAAGTATTTTGACGCCAATCCAGTTGCTACTGATTTTATTTAATAAATGAAGTATTTTGAACTTTATAACCTGCCCAGAAAACTCAGAATTTCGGTATAACCCGGAAATCGCTTAAAATGGCTTTTAAAGCGTATTAAACGCATAGTTTGGGTTTAAAACCATTTTTGTCATATAAGACTTATCACCAACTGATATGACCTGATAAATTAAATTATTTTACTGATGTATTCAGACCCGAATCTCAGAATTATAAATAATCTCTTTTATAATCTTTAAAATGACCAAAATACCCCTACGGGGCTTATTTTGAGATCAAACTTGTTTTGGGCATAATGGGAGATATCCTACTGATATCACAACATATTTAAAGCATATTGACTTAGGAAACCTGTATATGACTCTCATGGTTACCCGTTACGCTTCTTACGCGTTTGGTTCGGCTTATGTAACTAGTTTGCATAAATTAGCCGAAACGGGTCAAACCTTATCGTTTTTATCTCAAAATCCAGAATTATGTTTAGATTACCCATATAAGACAAATCTCCAAACTTGTCGGGTCTAAATCACATTCTATTCCGGTCTTCGCTTAATCGTGCGTTTGAACCGTATCTTCCTTTAATACTAACCGGTCTAAGCTTAAGCTTAACTAAAGACTGTTTGGATTCTAATAGGTTATTATAAACCTTCGTTCCAGAATAGGAGCCCAGTAAAAGCTATCTGTACTTGCTGATTTGATACGGCTGGGATTGAATATTATATTTAGCTCAGGTAAATACTTTTAACTTATTTTCCCTTATACGGGCTTGGGGTACGGTATATAAAATACCGCTTGGTCGGGCATTCGATCCTAATCGATTGGTGGTTAGGTATTATCGAGATGACCCGTTTAAAAATATGTTTTGTTTGCTTAACGCCTTTGGGGGGTTAATGACCATGTCCCGGATATCCTTGGCATCATTTTACGAAATGGCCACGACCTAAGCGCGGGGTGTGGGCGTACACCCGTCAGTGCCAAAATAAATAATGTGGTGTGTCTATTGATCTTTAACCCGGCACGAACCGGGCTACTGAACGCATAAGGAACATGTAATTCGTTTACAAGTATTATATTTAAATAATTATCCCAAGTTATAAAAAGTTTGTGCCACGTGCATTCAAATCAATTTTATTAAACTTTTCAAAATGAGTCGGTTGATTGTATTTACCAGTGTAAACTGACGTAATTTCCCAAAAAGGTTAAGTGCAGGTACTACGCGAACTAGGCTGGCTTTCTCCTAGTGTCCACAATAAGTCTCGCAAGCTTGGATGTCAAAACTGTTGAACAATGTTTCATATTTATTTTTGATCCACCTGTGGATTATTTTCAACTGTTTGTGATACTTGATATTACAATTATATTCGGTTGAAATTTATCTTTCATTTGCTTCCGCTGTGCATATTAAATATTGTGTTGTTTGACTGTAATGTTATCAACCACGTCACGATACTCCCCCACCGGGCCCACCGGTCAAATGTGGAAATATCGGGGTGTGACAAGTAACCCATCCAACGTTCTGTTTTTCATGCTCATAAAAATTTCGAACTTTTTTTTAACTAAACTTTTCTTGCTTTGTATAACATCGATCATATAAGACCACTCCCATTGGTAACCTCATATGAGTTGGGTTGCCACTTGACAAATATATATTGGTTTCATTTTAATAAATAAAACAAAATAGAAAAAGAAGATGGCAACCTAGTCACTTGAACGACTGAAGACACGACCCAACCATCCCAAATTTTGCTCACTTTTTCTTGCCACTTGTCCTACTTTGATTGGTACACCAAATTAATGTTCTTTTTCAATTTTTATTTTAACAACTTTTTCCCCTATCAAATAAATTACTCAAATAACTTTTATGATTTAAACTTAAAAATGAAACTAAATATACTGTATTTCTTAGTTTTTTTTTTTTTTTGTGAGCATACCGGTATAAATTTTATTATAAACAGAGTTCGTTCAAAAATGAAACTAAATATACTGATTTTTTTGAAAAGGGTTTTTTTTACATAAATTCAACATTATCTTATTTTCCATGTGTCCACATTCTATTGGTTTGTTAGATTTTTTTATAAAATGTAACATTATCTAATTTAAAAATGAATGAAACTTGTTATAAATATGACACATAACTGGCATATATTCAATCTAATCCTACTTTTTTATTTCTAGTATCTTTTAATTTCGTTTTTTCTAACATGGGTTCTTCATTTCCAAATTTTTATGTGAATCTTGGAGATTCTGGAGATTACCCGAATAGTCAATATAATGAAAACACCATGTTTTAATGCATTTGTAAGATATTTATTATCAAGTTATGTATTTCATGTATGTGTAAGATATAACAATCTAATATTATCTGCTTATTGTAACATATCTTCAATTTTCCACTTGTCAATTTTTTCACTGGCTGTTTGGATCTTATTTAGATAAGATAAATTACGTTATCCGAACAATTTAACATTATCTTCGATTTTCCACTTGTCAACTTTTCATTGGTTCGTTGGATCTTATTTAGATAAGATAATTTAACTCTATCCGGTCAAATTTAACATTATCTTTGGTTCTCCACTTGTCAACTTTTCATTGGTTCCTTGGATCTTATTTAGATAAGATAATTTAACTCTATCCGGTCAAATTAACATTATCTTTGATTTTCCATTTGTCAAAATTTCATTGGTTGCTTAGATTTTATTTAGATAAGATAATTTAACTCTATCTGATCATAATATTCATTTTTTCCTGTATAAATAGACTATTATGTTGACATATTTTCTCATCCAACCCAAACTTCTCAATTCCATCTGTTTTAAAATGTCATATAATGAAAGCTTATCAGAGAGCTCGAGTTCCGATTCATCGAACTCGAATGATTTTGATGCATGGCACGAACGAGTTATTCAATCAAATCGTCAACTTGAGGACATCATGATTGAATTACTCATAAGTGTGCCTAATATGATCATAAAAGATCATCCTCGTGCAAGAAGGAGGTACAGCAATCGGGAACGAGAGCATGGTGAGGCACGTTTGATGCAAGACTACTTTGATGATAACCCAACGTATGATCAAGCAACCTTTCGGCATAGATTTCGAATGCAAAAAGCCATTATTCCTACGTATAGTGGCTACCGTTACGGCCAACGACATATATTTTCAACAAAGACGTGATGCCACAGGTAGACAAGGTCTTTCACCATTGCAGAAATGTACTGGAGCTATGCGGGTGTTAGCGTATGGGACATCAGTAGATGCACATGATGAATATTTGAGAATGAGCCAAACTGTAACAAGGGCCTCTCTTATAAAGTTCGTAGAATGTGTTATTTCATGCTTCGGTCAAGAGTACCTTAGAAGGCCAAATAATGGTGATTTAGCAAGACTACTCCATGTTGGGGCAAAACGTGGATTTCTAGGAATGATAGGCAGTATTAACTATATGCACTGGGAATGGAAAAATTGTCCCACTGCTTGGGCCGGGCAATATGCAGGTAGAAGCGGCAAACTAACAATTATTTTAGAACCCGTTGCATGATTGGAGTTATGGATATGGCATGCATTCTTCGGAACACAAGGTACGTGCAATGACATTAATGTCCTTCAGCGATCTACTGTTTTTGATGATGTATTGTCAGGTCAAGCCTCACATGTGAGTTTCGTTGTGAATGGTCGGGAATATAATAGGACATATTATCTCACTAATGGAATATATCCTTCATGGGTTGCCTTTGTGAAGTCCATAACTTCTCCACAGCTTCGGAAACATAAATTATTTGCTCAACATCAAGAGGCCGTTAGAAAAGATGTTGAACGAGCATTTGGAGTTCTACAAGCTCGGTTCGCATTTCTTCGACACCCATGTCTTGTGTGGGACAAGGATATGATGGGGAAAATTATGATTGCATGTATTACCATTCATAATATGATCGTTGAGGATGAGCGAGACACGTACCTTCACTATTATGATCCATCTAAATTTCTAAATGACACACCTACAAACCAACAACAAACAAGCTCTACTGAAGGAGATGAGCAATCTTTTCAATACTCAACTGAACGAATTGCAGATCTATCAAGTTATATGACCAATAGGACACAACTTCACAATAGAGAAGCTCATAATGCTTTAAAAAATGATCTGATTGGGCATATACGGCAAAAATTTTCCGTTGACGAATAATTATGTAGTTTGTATCGTCTGTAATTGTATTATTAGATTCCATGTTCCGATTGTAACTTGATTTATCTATTTAATTAAGTATTTTGATGCATATAATTTTTTTTAATCATTGTTTATACTTAAAATAATATAGATTAAAAAAGAAACATTTTATTACTTATAATAAATTTTATATAATAATTTAAAATCTAAATCATAATATATTTAGTAAAAAATAGTTTAGGTTGGGTTGTTAATGGGCGTGAAATATAGGGATAGGTTGGGTTGGTTAGGTGGAAGAGAGAGAAATTAGTTTTTTTATTAAAAGTTGGGTTGGGTTGTGATTGTGGATAGTCTAAAGCATTCCGCATTGACCTTGATGTTTTTGAAGTTGTAAACAAATGAAGCATGTTGTCAGCGAGAGCTTGTTGAAGATGATTGAACATCTTCATTTCTCTTTCTAATTTAAACTTATCATCTTCACCCAATTTAGATATCAGTATGTCTTTCCTTATAACCTCATTTGTTGGTCTAATAAATTCCTCTTCAATTGCGATCCACAAATTTGTATTTAATCCGAAAATATAACCCTCAAATTTGAACCATCAACACTTGCATATCAGCCATTATCAAATTTAAACACTTTGCAAATTTCTGAGAATTCAAGTTCACGAATGTCTCAATTATTCACATATGTCACAGAATACATAAAACCCTAGAGCACATTAATCCCAGTGTATGTCTCTTGCGTTACAAAGTCTGTAAAGTATGATTCTTTCGCTGATCAATCAACCTACGTATGTCTCATGCGTGACGTATGAGACATGCACGATGCAGAAAATAGACATGCGTGATCATGCTGTTGTTTGAAACTGAGATTTCTAAGTCTGAATTTTGGCTACTTTTACGTGCAAATTTGATCAAGTTATGATGTAGGTTGATTTTAGAGGATTATGACAGCTTGAATTATCAGTTTAACACATTCTAACGTCCGAAAAATAGAAAAAATGGTCCAAATGTCCAAATTAACCAAAATACTCCATTTCTTGTCCAATTCTTGCAAAATCACAAGTAGAATGAGCTTATTGCTCTGATACCACTTGAAAAACCTAGATAAAATATTGTTCTAAAGGGTTGTTTGTTTACCTCTTAATGAGGCTCTTAATAGTTCAGACCTCTTACTGGTTCAGCACTTAATGGTTCAGACTGTTTGTTTCACGAGCAGATGTCTGAATGGTTCAAACATTTGCCTCTGAATGGTTAAGCATTATACAGATTCTGAAAGGTTAAGCATTATACAGATTCTGAAAGGTTAAGCATTATACAGATTCTGAATGGTTAATACCTCTAATCTGAATTAGTCAGACATTTGCCTCTGAACGGTTAAGCATTATAGATGCTCTCAATGGTTCAGATCTCTTACTAGTTCAGCACTTAATAGTTCAGACCTCTTACTGGTTCAACATTCAGATGTTGCCAAACAGCCCCTAAGTCATCCAAACCCCTCACAAAACATTTTACCAATTCCCACTTTTTGATTTGGTGAGGAGGGCATTTTCGGATCAATTCCTTGTACCGGGTGAAAGCTTCATGTAACAGTTCACTCAATAATTGTTTAAATGCTCTAATTTCATCACGTGCTTCATCGATTTTGGCCATTGAATAGTATTCAACGAGAAAGGCTTGTTACATCTTGACCCACGTGTGAATACTATTATTAGGTAGTGTCAAAAACCATTTCTTGGCCTTATCCTTCAAAGAGAATTAGAATAAACACAAACGAACCTCATCTTGCAAAAAGTGACCACCCCCGATGGTACTACATATAGCCGAAAACTCCGCTAAATGTGTGTATGGTTCGTCATTCGTTCGCCCATTAAAATGAGGAAGGATGTTAATGTAATTCGGTTTACAATCAAAAGCAACTCTTCCTCTTGGAGGGGGAACGATCGGTGAGTCGTTTTCGGAGACCACCGGTCTAAAATGATCATTAACCCCCCCTCGGAACTTGTTGTTGGCGTCGACGTGGACCATCGACCTCTTGATCCATTGGTCTTCGATTTCCTCTCCTATCACCACCTCTATCTCCATCTTGATTACCACCTCCCAGGAATCGAGGAATCCGATTACGGTTATCATTGTTGTTGTTGTTGTAGTAAGCGTCATCCCGGTTCCTTTGGTTGTTGTTTCGTGATTGGCGGTTGTTTCCGTACCCATCATTCTGAACATTCCCATAACCATAACCCTTGTTGCCTACATAATTGGCGTTTTGATAGCCAAAATC
The DNA here is from genome assembly GCA_030545235.1 of Helianthus tuberosus. Taxonomy (NCBI): domain Eukaryota; kingdom Viridiplantae; phylum Streptophyta; class Magnoliopsida; order Asterales; family Asteraceae; genus Helianthus; species Helianthus tuberosus. Next base: position 69,075,125 of record CM060410.1, on the reverse strand, counting down.
CTCATTATCGAACCCCGTTGCGTTGTAAGCATTATCCAAGTTCACATACCCCCAACCATCGTCTTCTCTCTCATCGTAATTTCCCCCGTCATCCGAGTATTCTGAGTGAATACTCACGTGTTCCGGCAATTGATAACCGGGAACACTATACGGTTCATCATCAGGGATCGCATTCCTCAAGTCATCGAGGTTGAAGAATGGGTTTTCATTCACGGGATTGCCGCGATCACGGTTACCTCTACGATCAGAGTTAACATTTCGGTCATCAAGGTTGGTGGGTAAAGGGTTTTGTCGATTAAGGTATTGATGTGGAGGTGTTCTTTGGTTATTGTTAGGGCCTCGGTTTTGAAACGGTGGTGTAGGTGGTCTCGAATTGTTACCACCATCCGGTTGATCTTGCGGAATGTTTTGTTGGATATTTTGATTTGGGCGAAGATTGCCTCGGTATTGGAATTGGTTTTGGTTGAGGTGTTGGTTTGAAATTTGGTGTTCCAATGAATTGGGTTCAACGGATGGTGTAGATGGTGAGTTTTGAGTAACTTGATTAGAGACAATTGTTGTCTCTAACCGGCTTGCTAAGTTTCTTCTTGCTATACACTACCTGTGACCTGCACAAATAACACACCCCGCGTAACAAGGAAAAAGAGAAAGTAACAAAAAGAAATAACACCTTAAACAATTAATCACGTAATTCAAACAAAATCCAAACACAAAGCGCACGAACTCCCCGGCAACGGCGCTAAAATTTGATCAGAGTGTCGCGCTCCGATCAAAGATAATATTTATAATCCCGAATTACCCTTAACAATGTGTTAGGTAGTAAGGGGTCGAACCACGAAGAGTTGGTGGTTTGCGAATGGACTTGATGGATTCTTAAAGGTTGTCACAACTTATGAAACTTGCTATAATTTATATGAATTTTGTTTGTTGGAAAATGGGTCGGAATGAACCGACAATTTGGTTTTTGATTATTAACTAACAAGAACTTAAACAAATGCACGAAATTGTAATTGATGATTTTAAACAATCTAAGTAAACAAGGTTCACACCCGGTTCAACAAATGCAAGACCTGGGGTTACTACACGTTTTAACTTGGTTTAATCGAATTAGTTCATTAACGGTTTTAGAATCACAATGCTTAGGTGCCAATCGCTATCGACGTTATAGACAACGGACCACGATGCACTTCGTTACTTTGGACAAGTAAATCCTATCAAAAGACAAGGCATAAATACGCATATTCATTTCACAAAGTCAAATTTAATAGTTCATTCGACAATTCGCAAATACAATACAAACGTAAGACAATTATCTAATGATTCAAATGCAATTCAATTAGTCACAAACCGAATGTTTAAACAAGTAGAAAACCCTAGAAATCCTTACAAATGTCTACACCGGGGTGAAACCTCCGCGAATTAGCCGCTCATAGTCGAAAGGATACGAGCACCGGATGATAGAAACTTGAGATTGAGCATCTTGAATCTTGGAGAAGGATGGATATGATGGTTAGGATTTCTGTGAATTGATGGTGATGAATGGATGGATAAAATGGATGAATTAGGTTATGAAGATGATGATGAATGATGGAATCGGATGATAGATGGATTGAATGGATCGATTGATGGATGAATTGCTGAAGGTTTTGGCTCCTAAGAATGATATTCAAACTCAATTGGGGTGTAACTCCCGTTTCATGAGTGAAAGACATGTTTAAACTCATCCCACAACCCAATTTCATGATTTTCGCGTCGACAGAAAATAGGGGGCGTCGCCAACGGCCCCACTGGGCGTCAGCGACGGGCTGTCAAATTCCAAAAATCAGGCGACGGCCTATTTGCCTGTTTATGGCACATTTCACCCAACAGTACTCGCTAGATGGCATCGTCGACGGCCTTCCACGGCGTCGGCGATGATGCCCCCAAACCTTGATCTCCGTTTTTCACATCTCTTGGTCCCGGTTGACCCTTTTCGCGTCCCGATGTTCCGTTTTTCGTCCCGGTGGTCCGTAAAGCTCCCAAATAGCTCCTTAAACTTCATTAAACCTCCAAAACACAATTTTAATCAAAAGTAGGCTATTCGGAATTAAAAACCATGTAAAAACACAAGTTTAAACAAAGAGGAACACCAGTTTTCGACCACGTATCACATCCCCACACTTGTCTTTGCTTGCCCTCAAGCAAATCTGTTTTTCACTTTCACGTGGGTCGCACGAGAAACACACATCCCATTCCCAAGACTAAGGTTATGGTCTAATGTCATACCCGGTTCAAACTTTTTACAATTTTCAACATATCTAACGGTAAAGTGACTATTCACGTATAAAATTGTTATCCAAGATTAACCTGCCCTTGAAACTCACAAGTCATACATATCCCTCACAATGTTCACTCCACTAGGTTTACAAGTTGTCTAATTTTAATGATGTATTAGCACCTTTATAAAGTAATCACTCAAAACCGATTAGAACACGTACCCGCATAGGCTTGCAACTCAATCATTCTCCACCACCGAACACGAATACTAAGCACAAGTCAAAAGGTCTTTGAAATGGTTGTAATGGTGCTAGGCGAAGGGTATGGAATAGGATATTTAAAGTGGCTATGGTGATGAAACTTCAATTTTTATTACAAAGCAACTACTCTAAACAAAACTAACTATAACATCAACTACAAGGCAACAACTTTAGCCTTTTATTCAACAACTACTAACTCATATTTTTGTATTTTTCTCAATGATTCTCTATTCTTTTTCGAAATATTTTCTGATTTTTTGCTTTTTTCACATAAATAAATCACAACTATACAAACATATACTCCTATAATCGAATTTTCATCACACGGGTTTAAAAAGAAAAAGGTTTATGGTTGTGGGCTAAATGGGTTGTCAAACGAAACGTTTAGGCTCAAAGCTGGCGACTAAGGGATCGATTTCGGGTAAGGATAGATAAATGGTGTAAAAGGAAAATGTTTACCTAATGCCTTTATCATTCTCGTGCTTGTATTCAGTTTATGGTCTCAAACGTATTAAAAGATGCAAGTTCTACAATACATGAATAATGGTCCACTCAAACAAAGAAATATGTGTATATATGATGTATAAAAGTGGCTCAAGATCTCACGTATAAGGGTATGGAATATGATATACAAAAATTGCAAGTTTCTTAGGCGAATTATTCCCAAATAACCACCCGCTAAATACTCGTCATGCTATTAACTCGAACTTGACCAAGAAAAAAGACCAAATGGGTTGTGTCATCCCTCGTTAACTTAGTTACTTGTGCTTTTTAGATCGCTTCAAACAAATACATTTTGAAAAATTTTTGAAATTTTCCCCCATCCCCATACTTGAGGTTAACATTGTCCTCAATGTGTAGTGTTTAAATAAACGGATCAAAAATCGAAAAACTTTTACTCCCCCATCCCCACACTTGAGGAAAACATTGTCCTCAATGCGTAAGAATAAAGCTTTTAAAACGCACAAGGGATGTGACACGGCTAACTTCTCCCAAAATTTCACCCCGGAAAATAAAATACAATTCACAATCTGTGACAACTGCTAATTTTCCATGTAATTCCGTACATGTTAAACAGTAATTTGAGCTTTAATGACTGTGCTTGATTTGAATTAATTACATGAATGCTTTCTGATTATTGTCATATACATACAAGTGCATTACATGTTGCATGATTTCATATCATTATTGCATGCAACACATTATGATTCAATTAGTGCACGAAACAAAGTTACTGACGGGAGTTCAGTACTCAGACAGACACGATGTTAAGACACAGAATGAGCCCGAAACCAAGAGTTACACTAGTATAGTGTGTACGAAAGTAGGGATCATAAAACTGCCTTCCTAGAGATAGTTTAGGTGCCGGAAAGTGCTTAAAACTCACACAAACTGCAGAATTCTGCATTTTTCAGCAAAAATCAGCACTTTAACACAATATAATGCAGAATTATGGTTTAAAGGTCCAGAATACATTCCTAAGTGTCGGGATTCAAAACTGTCACAAAAGGGAACATAAAGCACACTAAACTGCGTAATTTAGCATCTTAACGAACCGGTAACCAACTGAACAACCGGACATTGCCCGAAACACCAAATTTCCACTAGAAGCACTGTTTTATCATTTCCGAGCTAGTTATGGTCATCGAATATCATAACATGTCTTATAAACATATAACACCTAAAACACTAAACTATATACTTAGAAACTAACCTAACTTGTTTAACTAGCCATCACATTGTAACCATAACCCCCCCCCCCTTGTTCGACGGTTACCATGGGTGGACCCACCCATTGATTTTGTTTGCATTGTTTATTTGATATGTCATTTGCTTTAGAAACATATTACACAAGAGTTTATAAAATGTTGGATGTTCAAGTTTTATAAACCACAAGTCCCACACTTCATCTCATTTCATACTTCACAACCTCATCACCTCCTCTCCCTTCCCCTTGGTCTCGGCCGTGAACCACCACCCACAACACCATCACTTTCACTTCTTGTTCATGCAATCCAAGGTGATTCTAAGGTGCAAGAAGCTAAGTTAAGGAGCTTGGAGCCATTGGAGCTCGAAGGACCATTCTCTAGAGCTTTTTATCCACCTTGTTTATCATCTTCATCATCTTGAGTTCTTCCCTAGCCCTTGTGCTAGTAGTAAGCCTCTTGTAACTTGTTTTTGCTTCTCATTTTGTTGGTTAAAATATTATGTAAGTGGTTAAACATAAAGATCATGAAGAAACAAGAAGATAATCTTTCACATAAAGCTTAAAATCATAAGAATCTATGTTGTTTTAGTGTATGTGTGATACTTGATGATTGATTTCTTGTGATTATGATGATGATCATCATAAGAAACTTGCTAGATTGTAATTAAACACATGATCTAGCAAGTGAGAGGAAGAAACTTGTGAAAATCCAAAATGATCATCCTTTATGTGAACATGAACTTGAAAAATGAAGTTGTTTTGGTGTATGATGATGATGGATACATATTACAAGTCTTGTAAATGGATGATTTCAAAAATGATTTTCTCAAGAAGCTAAAGTTAATTGCAAGATTTACAAGATCATGATTTTTAAAGAAGTTAAACATGTTTTAAGTGTTTAATCAAGGCTAGAAACATGTTTGTAACAAGAAAAATACAAAAGAATTATTTTTAGAAAAATCATCTTGTAAGTTGTAAAAGACTAAATTTTACAAGAAAGGGATTTATGAACAAAGAACCATGTTTTAAAGAGTAACTAAACCTACTAAATAACATACTAAGTTACTACAAGTTTTTACACAACTTCAAGTTCATGTTCTAATGTAAATTGCATGATTTTGGCTCATGGTAAGTCTTGAATGATTGGTTGATGATTGATGATGATTTTAAAAGAAAATGATATGCTTTGAAACCATGGAAACCTCCATTTTTAAGGGGAAACTATGGCAAAATTTTTGTATAATTTAAACACTTAGAAAAATATTTTTAAACAAGTGTTTACACGTAAATTTTAACCATGGTTTTTTATATAAAATTTGCCATAATTTTTGTTACAAAAATTACAAATATTGGAGGTTGGTTTTTGATAAATAAAAGTGACTAAGTATATATTTAGGAAAATATATATTTAGAAATCACACTTGTGTGCTACTTGTATATTATGTGTATTAGTTATATTATTTTAGGACTTGAAAATAATATAACTCATCAAAATGCCCAAATTGTAATACAAAAATAATGCCAAAATTCCAAAAAAATAAATATATAATTTATACCCGAATTATGGACAAACCAAACAATGAATATGAACTACACTTATATATATTCCGGAATCAAATTCATATATATATATATATTGACAAACGGGTAAAACGGCATTTGGAAACCGAAAGAACGGAAAGTATGATTTTTACAACTATTACAAATATATCGTATTTTATCAAGAAGAAAATATATTATTTTTGAGTAAAGAAATATATATATATATATTTTCTTGAACAATTAGAAGATATACTATTTTTGAAGAAAAATACACAATTTCTTAAACAAATTAAGAATATATTATTTTGGGTGAAAAATGGATTTATAAATAATTTCTAAGTTAATCTTGAAAATATATCATTTTTGAGGTTTATATAAAAATATAATTATTTTTGCCAAGGAAGGTATATAGACAAATTTCCTATAAAAGTTTTCTTAAAATATACATATATTTTAAGAATATAAATTGGTGGTTTTTATTGGTTAAAAGTAATATTCCGGAAAATTTAAATACAAAAACTAAGTATAAGAATACTTAATAAACACAAGAAAATACGTATTCTCGTACGTACAAATAAACACCGGAATACGCCACCAACACTTGGCAAAATACACAAGTCTAAAAATACACAAATACAAGTTCACCCATACTTGGGAAAAATACATAAGTATAGATACATGATATACCGAGTTAAAATATATTATTTTAACAAATATTCCAAATAATTGATAAATATAATTTAAGTTAAAATATTATTATTTTAACCAATAATTATATACTTTGTAATAATATAATGTACACCAAAGATGTAACTCAAGGATACTAAGTCTTAACAAAACAAGTCATGACACATAAGACTAAGAGTCGTTACACGACCTAGCCGTCTAATAAAGCATAGCACGTGTGTAGGTAGTTGCACAACTTCGGGACATGATCTTTGAGTTACACCAGATTGCAGGACGCAAGATTGTGAGTTCATGTCCCCCTTTTCTTTTAACTATTTTCAATTTTATAACTTCGGGGATGAAGTACATGTTACAAATGTTTCAATGATTTCAAATGGTATGGTTAGCTAAGGAATGAACTGTTAGATCATGTGAATAGGTAGGCGCACACTTAAGACCATTAATCCTCGTATAAGGACCGAGGGACATGAGTGATAGATCTATTTGGGTGTTGCGAGCTCCACCCCTGGGCCGGAAGTGGCCGAAGGTGGTGACTATGTCTTCCAGCCAGAAGCCCGGTACAAAATTTGCTAGGTTTGAGCCTTCCTACGCCGTTGCACACATATTAATGACCTTGCAAATCATTAATTGATCTGTTCATAGACGCTTACATACCGGTTTACAAATACATACTTACAAATGTTTACAAGGTTATTCGTGCACACATACAAAACACATGAACTCGCTCAACTTTTGTTGTTGTTTTCAAACTACATGTATTTCAGGGAATTGATGGATCTGGCGAAGTTTGAAAGTTTTCAAGACATGTTTACAAGAAATGATGTCATCCGAACTTTTGAAGGGTTTGACTTGGATGTTTTATCTTAGATAAGACATACGAGTCAAAGCCTTGGTTATTATGTGTCTTTTATTAAAAGTCCTTTATTGGAACTTGTTTTACTAAAATGGTTTGTATGTTAAACTCGAAGTCTTTGTTTGGGATTAAACAATGCGGTATGTAATATTTTGAAACTTAGTAATGGATGAACATCATGGTTTCTATCATATAGTTGTTTGCTAAAATTGAATGCAATGATATTAAGCAAGTCACACATAACACGCTTCCGCAAAAGTCAGGGTGTGACAGTTTGGTATCAGAGCTTCGGTTGTAGTGAACTAGGATTCCTTCTCGAGTCTAGACTACAATCATTAGGGCTCTCTCACGAAAATATTTTCACAAAATATTTTTCATTGCATTTACAAAACGCCAAGATCCATGGAACAAACACTTTACAAAGGAAAGACAAAGAAACACGAGCAAGGACCATTGGCCAAATGGTCTAGGTTGCATGGGGTAGACTTGTTAAGTTAGAAAGGTCTTACGTAGGAGTAACGTGAATACATGATTAAGCGATACCTGTCTTTGTTTACATACACCGAGTGTTAGTGGTTAACGTACGTGCACATGTCATGATTGTTATGTTACAGGTACACATGTCCTCATCCGAGAGTGGTCTATCAGAGGAGCACGATCCGATGGAAATCGTCTCTGACGACGAGGTAGCGCCTATACCAGAGGTTTTGACTTCGGACACCGACAGCGACCCCGAGATGTTATCTGATGACGACGATGACTTTCAGCCCTTCGCTCTCCCGGACTTTGGAGACGATGCACCTATAGCTGATGGCTTTCCTGTTGAGGATCTTTTTGATTTCCCCGCTCCTATCCATGACCACCTCATCATCGGTCACCCCGATGGTGAGCATATTGTTGCACCTATCCTCGACGCTGTTCCATTAGTGGTCATTCCCCCTGAGGATTGGCCCTTCGATGATCTTTTTGACGATGATATCGATTTGTTTTTGGATGGTCCCCCAGCAGATGCGCAGGGTGATAGGGAGGTTGATGATGTTGCCCTTCGATGTCTTGTTGATGCAGATTTTGTGTCCGATGCTTGTCGAATAGATTAGTTTTATTTTACGCTGAATTTGTAATAGTTAGTGAAACGGTCTATCGAACGTGTATAGACCCGCTCGTTTGAAGTGGTCAAACGAGAGGGTTATTCGGTTGACCGTGTGTGTTTGCAAGACAAGGGGTGTGACTATAAATAGAAAACCCTTGTCATTTGCAACACTTGGAGATTTTAGGAGGTTTGAGACCTCACCGGGAGAGATCACCACTTGGTCTCTCCCCGGATGTATACTTCTTTGGTATTAGTTCGGTTATCATGTAATCGGGCCGATTTGTAATGTTTTACTACCGGATTAATACAAAGTTGTTTGTTTATCATCTCTAATCTCTCCCGTCTTGAACCGATCTCACACGAATCACGGTTTCGGTCACGAAACTCGGTCCTACAAGTGGTATCAGAGCCGTGGCTCTTTTCCTTGTTAAAAACCGGGTTTTATACAAGTTTTTGGAGTGTTTTGGACAAAAACTCATTTGGTTTAGTAACCGTTTTCTGTGATTTTCTCGGATTTCTTGATGTTAAAACGTGTTCTAAACTAACCGGGTGTGCTAAAGGAAGGTTTGGGTAACTTAAAAATCTGTTTTTAAGTTGTTTGGTAATTTCCGGCCAAACTCCGGCTTACTCCGGTGACCGGTTTCTGGGTTGGTCTTTCGTTTTTTAATAATATTTTATTGTTCAAATCTGGTTTTGGCAGAAAATCATGGTCTGACCATACTTTCTGCCGAAAGATTTCACCAACCCATCACCTTTTTCACCAACCTGTCACTCTTTGTCAACTGTGTCAGAGCAGTTCGAAAGATATCCTTCGAAGTCGAAAGGTCATCTTTCGATCAGTGGAGGTTCGATAGATTATCATCCTTCGAACCAAGGAATCATTTCGAAGCATACATCTTTCGGCCTACTGTTCTTTTTCGAAAGATAAGGATCCTTCGATTGGAGAATCTTTCGAAAACATTGTTCGAATCTCAACAGTGATCTTTCGAACACTGTTGATCCTTCGAACAAGTCTTGATCTTTCGATCCTTAGTCTGTTTATACTTAACAAGTTTGTGATTTTCAGGTATTATTTTTCTTGATCAAAAATGAATTCAATGTGGGGTGTTCCTATAAATACAGAGATGTATTTTGGTACTCCGGCTCCGGATTCGGGTTCGCAAGCTAATGCTACATCTACCGGTCAATGGGCATTTGTATCAAATCAAGCTCCAAGTATTCAAAGCATTTTGCTAAGCGAAAGTGAAACGGGAAGTTTGAATAAGCCTCCCAAGTTGATGCACTTAAGTGAATATCCGGGATGGTTTGATAGATTTCATACATACGTCCTTGGTCAAAATACAGAATTGTGGTTGCGATTCATCACAGATTTTGATCAAACAATAGAGGTTGCTGCTTCATCTGCTGTTACGTTTGCCGATCTTACGGAAGATCAGAAGAAGGTCTATGACTTAGAAAAGAAAGCGTATGCCATTCTTACTCAGGCGTTAAGCAAAGATATTTATCATCAATTTGTCAGTTTCAAGACAACGAAGCAGTTGTGGGACGCATTGAAGATAAGGGGCGTAGGAAATGAAGCGACACGTCAATTGAGAAAAGATCTGCTAAAGAAAGAGTTTGATGGTTTTACTTGTATGCAGAATGAATCTTTAGGAGACTTGACAAGTCGATTTAATCATTTGCTGACTGAATTGGCAAATATTGGGGTTGTAACAACTTCAGCAGAGATAGTGAAGAAGTTTGCAGATGCACTGCCACCTCAATGGAACACTTTCTTAGAAATCATGAAGTACAATGGCACCTTAGCTACAACAAACTTCAATGACTTTGCTCAACTCCTGGAAAACAAGAATCAGGAAGAAACTCTCAAGGCAAAAAGAGTTGCAATGCCACAAAATCCTGAAATGTATTATGGAGCTTCTGGCACTTCTACAAAACCTTCTTCACACGCTCCAATTCAAACAGCATTTGTGTCTAGCACTAGCTTGTATGGCACTCCTCCTCCAATAACAGACATGTATGGAAATCCGCTTAATCCAGTTCCTCAACCAGTCCCTCAATCAGTACCACAACAGCAAGCATGTTATGGAAGCACATCATCTGCTAGTCAGCAATCAACGCCAAATACAGTACGGCTCGACACCTCAAGCTTTTCTAAAGTCAGTGTGGAAGTAGCAAAGGAACACATGGAGCTGCTAAACACTTTGGTGAGCGCATACTGTGGATTAGTGGAATGTCAGATTGGAAACATTAATCTGACACAAGAAGACTATCAGCAGATTGATAAGGAAGAGATGGATTTGATGGACATCAAATGGGCGTTCACCAGTGCTGTAAGGAGAGCAAAAGATTTCATGGAAAGAACTGGAAGAACCAGCTTGGAAAGCAAGAAAGACACCAAGTATGGGTTCGACAAGCAAGCTGTAAAGTGCTTTAACTGTGGTGAACGGGGTCATTTCAAAAGGGAATGCACAAGACCAGCTCAGCATGGAAACCAGAATCCATTCAGAAACCAAGGCAACCAGCAGAACCAGAACAGGAACAATGTTCGTACGTTGATACCTGTCAACAACCAAAGCCAAGCAGGACCATCAAATGCCAACCAGGCACTTGTGGTTCAAGTAGATGAAGGTTGTGATTGGTCGCTTCAGTTGGGAAATGATGCTCCAGATGGAACAGCTTGTTTTGCTGAAGTTGTCAAGGATCTTAAACACGCCAGTGGTGGAGAATCTTCCACCAATGGTAGTGAATCTTCTGAAGATGAAGACAGCTCCGGTTACAGTGGAAGTTCAGATGAAGAGTCCTCGAGTTCAGGGAATGATCAGGAAGATGACACATCAACTGCGTCAGTTAATGCAGATATTGATGAACTATTGGAAGAAGCTACAGCAGGAATTCAAAGAAGATCTATTTTGGTGGATCAAGCTGCCTATTCTTCGTCTTCTCTCCATTCAGCCTTTATGGCTAATGTCGACAGTTCATCAAGTCAGGTATGTGTCGATGAACCCGCTGCTGATATCTGTGATAATTGTGATAGTTTGAGTGTTAAATGTGCTGATTTAGAGGCAAACATGTCTGAGTTGCAAGGCAAACATGATGCTTTACAAGCTAGTTTGTTTGACTTGCAAGACAAACATGTTTCTTTGAATGATAAGTGGTGTGAATTGCAAAGCAAACACGAGGCTTTGCAAGAGAAATATGATGTGACATTCATTCACAATCAGAAACTGACCGTTGATCTTTCAAAGTGCACTGAAGCCAACATGTTTTATGAAAACCATGAAAAGGAGTTTAAATCGGTAATTGAAAAGTTAAAGAAAGATAAAACCGAGTTAACTAAAATGGTTTCCAGAAAACAAACCGACATTAATTTGTATATAACTCGTCTGGAAGTAATGCAAAAAGAAATGGCTTGTGTCAAAACTGAAAGTGAGGCGATCCAACTTAAGCTAGACAGTTATTTGAGCTCTAGCTACGTGTTGGATCACATCATTGATGTTCAGAAAGAGAAACGGGATGTCACATGCATAGGTTACAAGAAATGTCCACCACCTGTGAGACACAATTATGATGCCATGCCTGACGAGGAGGATAGAACTTTCTTTGAACCATCTGTTCCGCTAGATGTTAATGAATTTGCAACAGGACTCGGATACAGGAAAGAAGCATCATCCGATTCAGATGTGTCAGCAGATACATTTGTAACTGCTGAACAGAATCAGGATCCTCCAGTTGTGATTGAGGATGCTGATTCTTCTGATGATGAATCTGATGATACTGATTCAGCAAAGTCTGAGGCGGTGATAAAAGAAGAGGACATACCTCTTGAGAATCATATTCTGTGTGATCCTCCTACAAAACCCGCTAAGACTGTTGCAACCGAGTCCGTGTCTGCAAAAGAGTCGGAGAGTGTGGATTTGCTGTACACTCTTGTTGGTGATGATAAAATTTATTCAGACAAAGATTTTCCTATTAAGAATGTTAATCAATCATTAATCAGTAAAGTCTTTGAAAATTCAACAAGTAAGTTTTTGGGAAAGACAGGATCACGTGTTACAGTAACACAGTGCCCTCCTATTCCAAAGGCCGAAATTAGAAAACAATATGGAAATCAGAAATTACCAACAGTACAAAAACAACAAAATCATACCAAGCCAAAAGGAAAGGCACCGGCTCAAGATCAAAAGAAGCCGAATCAGAAGAAGAAGAAAAATGTGAACTTTGTGAAATCCAAGGGAACGGACAAAATTGCTACGTTTGAAAATCAATCTAACTTAGATTTTGTCAAGAAAGCAACAGTAATGAAAAGGAATGAACCAAGTAGTTCAAAACCTAGTACCTCGGGATCACAAAGTTCATCATCGGCAAGACGATCACATGAGACTTCGGGGTTTGTTGAACGAAGATCATGTTTTGAATGTGGTACAATTGGGCACATTGTCAGAAATTGCCCGTATCTTCATAAATTAAAAGCCAAAGAAGATGATCCCCGTGAACGCAATCACCAAAAGCGATCTGTTCTGTAAAACAAGATCCCCGACTTGTAAGAGAAAGGGAAAAGAAACAGAAACGCCAACAAGTCAAGGTGGTTGAAAAGGCACTTAAAAATGAAGTGGTTCAAAAACAATCTGTTTCAGTTAAACCAGAAAATTCAAAGTTTTCAAAAACTTCAAACAATCATGAAGTTAAATTTTCAAATAATCAAGCTGGTAAAACTCAACAGACCTGGAAACCAAAATCTGTTATTGAATCAGGGGGACCATCACAATTTATGAATCATCAAAGAGTAGAAGTTATTGTTATTGATGAAAATGGAAGACCCAAGACCACAATGGCTTGGGTCCCCATCTCCAACTAATCAATTGAGTTCATGTGCAGGGTGTTCCAGGAGGAACTATCAGTAGTCATTGGATTGTTGATAGTGGGGCATCCAGGCACATGACAGGCGACATGAAGCTTCTCTACGACGTCAAATCTATTAGAGGAGGTTATGTTGCTTTTGCTGGAGATAAGGGCGGATATATTACGGGTGAAGGAATGATTTCCAACGGGGTTGTTAGCTTTGATAAGATCAACTTCGTACAACAACTTGATCACAATCTTCTTAGTGTTTCTCAAATTTGTGATAAGCAGTTCTCAGTACACTTTGATGCAAATGGATGTTATGTGCTGAAACTCGGCTTCAAAATTCCCAAAGAATGGATTCTCTTGTCGGCTCCAAGGATAAATGATTTGTATGTCCTTGATATGAGCCAAGCTATCACAACGTCTGCACAAGCAACTTGTTTCGTTTCCAAAGCCACAGAAAAAGACACAATCTCTTGGCACAGACGAATGGGTCACATTCACTTACGCAAAATGAATCATTTGGTGTCAAATGAATTAGTGAATGGTGTTCCTCTTAAAAATTTTCATCTTCAAGACGTCTGTGTTTCGTGCCAGAAAGGAAAACAAACGAAGAAGCGACATCCTACAAAGAAAATCAACACGGTGGCTGTTCCTCTTGAACGTTTGCACATGGATTTGTTCGGTCCTGTCAAGCACAAAAGCATTAGGAATGATCAATACTGCCTCGTGATAACTGATGATTATTCAAGATTTTCTTGGGTGGCGTTCATGGCACACAAGAGCGAAACCTTCGGTATTATCAAAGACTTGATCATTCAGATTGAGAATCTTTATAACTTGAAGGTTAGGCGGATACGTAGCGACAATGGTACTGAATTCAAAAATCATACCATGGCGGAGTTTTGCACTTCAAAAGGTATTCTTCACGAATTTAGTGCATCTTATACTCCTCAACAGAATGGCGTCGCTGAACGTAAGAACCGCACATTGATCGAGACTGCTAGGACTATGTTGGTAGAGTCACAATTGCCGATTCCATTCTGGACTGAAGCTGTGGCCTCTGCATGTTATACATTGAACCGAGTCCTTACAGTCAAAAGGCACAACAAGACCTGCTTTGAGCTTATTAACAAACGGAAACCAGACTTGTCATATCTTGAACCGTTTGGAGCTCCGTGCACTTTAATCGATCCTAATGGAAAGTTTGGGGCAAGAGCCATTGAAGGATACTTTCTTGGGTATTCCACCCCGAACTTAAGAGTCTGGAATCTAGAGACTAAAAGGGTCGAGGAATGGTCTGAAGTCAGAGTACAAAGGCACACTTTACCAGTTAGAAATCCTGGTCAGCCTTGGATGTTTGAGTACGATGACTTTTTCAATTCGATCAACGTTGAAGCAGTTGAAGAAAATGCTGCAGCAAGGATGTTTTTCAAGAGTGACAATGCAACAGATTCACCGTTGGTTCGTCCCATTATTGTCAATCAAGAACCATCTTCAGTGAACAATAATGCTCTCGATAATGAGGATTTTCACGATGCTACCGAATTGAACGAATCTTCAGAGGATGATGAATTTCTCGATGCAGATCAAGAAGCTCCAACAACAGCAGTTCATGGTACTTCAGAGGGTACTCCTCCAGTGGACGCCCCTAGAACAGCTGAAGCTACTGCATCATCCTCTTCGCCAATTCCGGGCATTGAATTGGTTGTTGATCATAATCTCAACAATCTGGGTACAAACATTCCAGTTCAAGATAATCCAGAAACAAGGATTCACAATACCCATCCTCAACAAAACATCATCGGAAATATACAAAGTGGCGTTCAAACAAGAAACATGTTGAGAAACAACAACAATGCAGGCTTGTATACGGCAATTAGAGAATCTGGTCAACAAAATGATTGGTCTTTCGCGTGTTATGTCTCACAGGAAGAACCAAGAACTTGGAAAGAAGCTTTGAAAGATAACTCTTGGGTTGAAGCAATGCAGGAAGAACTGCAACAATTCCAGAAGCTTGGTGTATGGAAACTCGTAGAGAAACCTGCTGGTTACAAGAAGATTGGTACCCGTTGGGTGTTTAAATGCAAAAAGGATGACCGTGGAATCGTTATTCGCAACAAAGCAAGATTAGTCGTTCAAGGTTTTCGTCAGATAGAAGGGATCGACTACAACGAAGTGTATGCACCTGTTGCACGTCTAGAAGCAATTCGGATTTTTCTGGCTTATGCCTCATTCAAAGGTTTCAAGGTATACCAGATGGACGTGAAAAGTGCATTCTTACATGGTCTGGTGGAAGAAGAGGTGTACGTCGAACAGCCTCCAGGTTTTGAAGATCCTATCCATCCCGATCGGGTTTGGTTGCTCAACAAAGCTCTCTATGGTCTACATCAAGCACCGCGAGCTTGGTACGCAACCTTATCTAATTATCTGCTGGAGAATGGATTTCGCAGAGGTCTTATCGATTGTACTCTTTTCGTCAAAGAACAAGATGGAGATCTTCTACTGGTACAGGTATACGTTGATGATATTATATTTGGTTCTACTAATGATGTTTTGTGTAGGAATTTCGAGCGCATTATAATTCGAGATGAGTGCTATGGGGGAAATGACTTTCTTTTTGGGCCTACAAGTACAACAAACCGAGTCTGGGATATTCATCCATCAGACTAAATATGTTGGTGACATCTTGAGCCGGTTCCAGATGTCTGATGCAGCGCCCATCGGTACCCCATTGCCGCAAAATCACGGAATTACTCCAGACTTGAAGGGTGAAGCTGTTAGCCCCTCTTTCTACCGCGCGATGATCGGATCTCTTATGTACCTCACTGCATCAAGACCAGATATAATGTACCCAACGTGCCTACTTGCCAGATATCAAGTGAACCCGAAGGCCTCACATCTTGCAGCTGTAAAAAGGATTTTTCGTTATTTGAAGGGTTGCCCTGACACCGGTCTTTGGTACCCTAGGGATAATAACTCTGACTAGATCGCATTCAGTGATTCTGATTTTGGCGGATGCAAAATCGACGGCAAATCCACAACGGCTGGATGTCAGTTTTTGGGAAATCGCCTAGTCACATGGCAGTGCAAGAAGCAGACCTGTGTAGCTACATCAACATGCGAAGCTGAATACATTGCTGCCTCAAGTTGTTGCTCCCAAGTCCTATGGATCCAACAACAAATGCGCGACTACGGTTTTGAATTCCTAACTACTCCTATTTACGTTGATAATTCTGCTGCCTTACAGATCACTAGAAATCCTGTGCAGCATTCAAAGACTAAGCACATCGAAATTAAGTATCACTTTATACGTGATTGCTTTGAGAAAAGGCTAATCGATGTTGCTTACGTCCACACCGATGACCAACGTGCCGACCTTTTTACCAAAGCATTTGACAAATCAAGATTTGACTATTTATTATTGGTAAACGGCATTAAGGTCAAGCAAGAGTAAAACCAACATCGGAAAATCATTTTTTTAAATATCTTTGTGTTTTAGGGGGAGTAAATCCAAAATTTTGAAAAATCCAAAAACATCGAAAAATTTCAAAAACACAAAAACAATAGAAAATCAAAAATGAGTTTCCTGGCGAGCAAAAGAGAAAATGATAGTACATCAGTGGTCTATCCAAACCTCTTTAAACCTGAAATGCAAAGTGAAAAACGATAAGCAGCTCTATATAAGATGTATCGGTAGGCTCACAATCATTTTAAAGTGTGCAGGGTGATATAAACTTAAATCCGACTGAAGACCAGGTGGGAACCACTCATTGGCATATGGTCTTGGTACCGAAATTTCGTTTGAGAGATTGCCGAGGTTCTGAGATATTCGGTCTTTATGCTGCTTATCATCTGGGTATCATGGTTGTATCTTTTACCGAAAAATAACGGGGACGCAAGTCTAGACCTTCCATGATACTATACTACGTGTACATATTACATTCGACCTCAATAAGTGATCAACAATCACATGTCC
The DNA here is from genome assembly GCA_030545235.1 of Helianthus tuberosus. Taxonomy (NCBI): domain Eukaryota; kingdom Viridiplantae; phylum Streptophyta; class Magnoliopsida; order Asterales; family Asteraceae; genus Helianthus; species Helianthus tuberosus. Next base: position 69,057,905 of record CM060410.1, on the reverse strand, counting down.
AAACAAATAAGTGATAAAATATCACAAATTCTTTCCGGGAGTCAAGTTCGTCTCTCTGCTGTACGGAAGTACTGACCTGTTCACGGACTTGCTCTTGTGCCCTCATGCATCGAAAATCAAGTTCCTCATCAATAAGTGATTATATCACATAGGGCTTGTTTTCAAATCAAAATAAGTGAGAATCTCACATCATATACGGTCAAACAGATGATAATCGGTATACTCACCGGTAAGATGAACCCTCGTGCATACCTTGATACGGGAATGTGTCGTGATGTGGATGAACACCGGTCGGTAAGTTTAAATCATACCTTAACGTATCCCCTCGCCATGATTACATCTGATAAGTTGAGCTTAAGTGGACAACAATACCGATAATTGTTATAGGATGCTTATCTTAATGTTAACTAAATGAACAACAAGAGCGTTTTGGCATGACCGTACACTGATATGATTCTCTTACCCTCGAAACTCGCAAAAAGAATGTCTGTATATATTTATTTACTGCTTTCAGTCTTTACTTTTGAAATATTCAAAAATACCAAAAAGATTTTAGGTGTGTTTTAATATAAACTTTATAAAAGCCAAAAAGATTTTATTTCTATCTTATTTTCGATCGTACGATGTTGGATCTCGAGTCTTCGTTACCTGAAACCTGATTGAAAACCGAAACGACTAAATCTTCATAAACGGTCGAAATTTGCAAGTTTTGAAAGTTAAAGACTAAAATTGACAAATTTTCTAAACTTTCAAACTGTCGGACGGTGTTTGATTGAACAATGGTCACATGTGTGTCGTTTGCTTATGATATTCCAGGCAGTTGTTCTCATTACGCGTTTAGATTTCTTGCATGTGCAGATTCTAAAGGCAAGGAGAACATGGTCGATGACAAGCTTCGGAATGAAGACACGACGTGAAGGCACTCAAGTGATGAAGATGATCGAGCTGCCACTGACCATCATCAACACCACAAGGATCTCAACCCATAAAGAACAAGTATTTCACGAGCATAACTCAAGGGGGAGCTTATGTTAAGGGGGAGTTTGTCAACACACTTCCTACATGAAACGGGGAGTTTGTTGGTACACTTTCTGCTTTCAAGACGTGAAGACTTTAAAGATCCTCCGACATTGAAGACTTGAAAGGACATCAAAGACTAGAAGTCATGAAGATCGAGACAAAGATCGAGACAAAGCTACAGCCAGACAAAGCTACAGCCAAGGGGGAGTTTGTTGGTGCACTTGTGTCTGTACTTTGTCTGTATTTCGTCTTGATACAAAACGATGTCTTTATTAGTCTTGTAAGTTTGACCAAGTCAACCATCCTCCGGTTTGACTTGGACAAACAGTTCGAAAAATGGTTGAAATATGTTCAGGTCGAAGGATGTGTCATCGAAGGATTGTTTAGATCCTTCGATGAGCTCGAAAGATAAGCCTTCGATGGATGAACCTCGAAAGATCTCATCCTTCGAGGTACATGTTAATCCTTCGATGAGTTTCTGGTCGATAGATGATCCTTCGATCAGCCTATCTATCCTTCGACCAGACCTGCTGTGTTCGGGTATATATACCCAAGTGTTGTGTTCATTTCAATATAAGAACAAGAGAGACATACAGACAAAAATATAGACAGAAGAGAGAACACACACACACGAAAGATAGAGAGAGTTTATAGAATACATCTGTAAACCTTGTGCTTGTAACCGAACCTTTCATACGCATTAATACAAGTGGTGTTAATCGTTGAATATTGTGTGTTTGTGTTTATCATTGCTTGTTCTATCTCGGTTTGCATGCTAGCTTGGATTCCGCACTCGCTAGTGTGTTAGACATAACAAGGAATAGGTTAAACCTCAACCTCCGAGGGACCTACAAGTTTGATGATGGGCCAATGTTGATTGGAATTTTTTTTTGGGGCCACGAAATTGTAAGTGTGGTTTTATCATTTTGAGCCGCAGATTTATAGTAGCAGTAGATGGGCTGCGACATGTGTTAGACCTGGTGAAGTGAAATCTTTTAGGTTGCAAGGTGGGATCGGGTGTTCGCAAAGATTATTTGAACTGGGCTTCCAAATTTCAACATCAACTTCGAACGAATTTGGGAGCGCGCGGGATGATGCGGCATGTTGTTAAAAAAAATAAAAAAAAAATAAAATAAAATAAAAAAAATAAAAAAAAATGATGATGATATTTTGAAAAATGTGGGGTAGTCACGGTTACCGATGCAAATGTAAAAAATGGTGACGCGACTATTATGGGCCAAAAACAAGAACGGTATGTTCACTTCCGCACGTCAATATTTATGATTGTTATCGGTTATTCGTAAATGTTCGAAAGCATTTTGTTTATTGTCATATTCTCGCATTTGAAAACGAACGTATGAACCTGGAACGTCAATACCGGTCCTAACGAGTTCACAAAGTCTTTGGAGGGATACAAGTCGGATCCTACGGGGTACTAGGCGATATTTCCTTATCAACTAGAATATGCAACGAAGAAATCTTTTTGTTTATTGTCATATTCTCGCATTTGGTAACGAATGAATGAACCTAGAATGTCAATACCGGTCCTAACGAGTTCACAAAGTCTTTGGAGGGATACAAGTCGGATCCTACGGGGTACCAGGGGACGTTCTTATTCAACTAGAATATGCAAAGAAGAAAGTCGTTTTCGTGATTTTTCGGAACCGAGAACATTCAATGAAGATTGACGACAGTTCCGCTCAGTGGAGGGAATTGGTGAACATTTGACGACAGTTTCTTTGAAGTGGAAAGAATCTGTTAAGGTTTAGAGATTGTACCAAAGAAATGGGGGGATAAAAATTTTCATATGTTGAATTTCTTCGGTAAATTTCTAAACGCAATCACAGGTGGTAGAGTTTGTGATTTTCTGGTGATACAAACGGTTCGGCGTGGAATGTTTTGCACATACACATATTTGAGGATTTTAATTAATTCTCCAGCCAGCGTGAAGGGTTTTGCACGGAAAAATACAGGTTTCTAAAGTCTACAGTAGTTACAAAAGCGCTGTTCACTGAAGACCTGGGGAATCTTTCTGAAAGCTGATAGTTCAAGACTGAAGACCTGCAGGATTCGGTTTTGGGTTTGATGTTTCTTTGGGATTTTACAGGGATCTGGGGGTAACTCAATTCGTTGAGTTTGCAAACGATGTACTTGGTCAAGCTGACTTCCTGAGTACTGATGCTGAAGATCCGTAGTGCATTACTTGGTCGATTCCACAAAGACGGTTTACAGAAGACAGTTCACCAGAAATCTCTATCAATGTAGTATGCTTGTATGAAATAGAGTTCTTATGACAAGATCAAGACTTGATGCAGTTCTTAAAGATTGGAACCCTTATCAAATGCCGGTTGGAGTATTGGAAGATCAGCGGAAGATCGGTCAATTGAGGAAATTGCACAACACCCAACACGGATACGCGTACTTTAAGGGGGAAATATTATACAAGGAGCATCAAGATGCTACTTACCTGGATCATCGGTCAAGGGGGAATTTGTTAACACAGAGAAGATGAATACTTGACTGAAGATCGATTGCAGTTGCATTTTCAGCATTCGACAGCAACGGACAAGGGGGAATTTGTTGATGCAGATTTTGTGTCCGATGCTTGTCGAATAGATTAGTTTTATTTTACGCTGAATTTGTAATAGTTAGTGAAACGGTCTATCGAACGTGTATAGACCCGCTCGTTTGAAGTGGTCAAACGAGAGGGTTATTCGGTTGACCGTGTGTGTTTGCAAGACAAGGGGTGTGACTATAAATAGAAAACCCTTGTCATTTGCAACACTTGGAGATTTTAGGAGGTTTGAGACCTCACCGGGAGAGATCACCACTTGGTCTCTCCCCGGATGTATACTTCTTTGGTATTAGTTCGGTTATCATGTAATCGGGCCGATTTGTAATGTTTTACTACCGGATTAATACAAAGTTGTTTGTTTATCATCTCTAATCTCTCCCGTCTTGAACCGATCTCACACGAATCACGGTTTCGGTCACGAAACTCGGTCCTACATGTCTGCTGCACCGTCATCTCCTGTTAGAGTTCCTACACCCCTCACACCCCAGAGCATATTCCTGATCCAGACCCTATTCTGTTTGGCGTGCCCGATATTGCACCTCTTATCCCAGAGTCGGTTTCTGCACCATTTGATCTCCTACTTGTTGATCCTTATATACCACAGCCCCCACCTGTCAGTGTTACTCCCCCACCTCCTGTTATGTCTGATGCTCATCGTACTGACCTTACGATCGTATTTCTATAGGAGATCCCTGCACCCCGTCCAGGGGAAGGTAACTCGGGACAGCACCCGAGTTTTGATCCTTTTGCTTCAGCAGATTTCCCTCCTATCCCTCACTTTTCACCGACGACACCAGCTTCATTGGATGAGCCTTTCAGGTGGTTTCCACCATACTCTATGCCTATCTCTGACCCTTACCATCCCTCGCATCACGCTGGCTATACTCGTGATGAGCTACTTTTGTCACTGCAGTTACAGTTCGAGATTTTGAGTCGTAGAGTTCTCGAGCTGGAGTTCGGTGAGGGTGCTAGACGATCACCCTGTCCTTTTCATCCTACTTATGTCCCTCCATCTTCATCATCAGCTTCATTTGTACCTCCACCTGCTGCTCCCGCATTTTATTCCGGATTTTGATGCTCGCTTTCTCACTGTCGAGCAGCAGATTAGCTTTTTGCTTCGCCGTGTTTATGAGCTCGAGGAGGAGCTCGCACATGTCCGCAGTTTGCTTTTCTTCCCTCCTCCTCCGCCATCAGCATCGTAGGTTTTTGGTTTTACGCAGGTACTCTACTTTTGGTGAGAACGCTACAATTGAGCCGAGATTACAAAGACATTAAAGACCACTTTTTGATTATTTCTTTTGTATATTGACAGACTTATTTGACAGGGGTAGTGTGGCCCTATGTCTCTTTTGGTATGATACACTTTGAAAAGAATGTAACTTGTGGTTGGTTATTAATGAAAGCTCAATAGTCGTGTTCTAATTAAATACATTGTTGGTTTACATGCTCATGCTATGATTATGTTATTGTGCGACTGTTTGTTATGATGATTGCTTACGTTATATATATATATATATATACACACACATACAACTCCTAGACAATTATTTATTTATTTAACGAATAAGGCCTGACCTATCCGATCTTCTTCCTAGAAGAACAATGTCGCCTCGAAGAAATACCGATACCAACAACCCACTGCCAAGGACTGAGGCAGAGCTGCAAGAGCGCATCTCACAAGCTATCGCTCAGCACGAGGCCCTCCGCTCCGAACATAGCGGTGGTACCTCTGGGAATAACCCCCCAACCGGTAATGTTAAGTCACCTAAGACACATTACAACTCGTTTAGATATTTCCAATTGTGCTTTGCTAATGCTTTCTGTGAATGGTGCTACTTGTGTTACAAGCTGTACCTACAAACAATTCTTGAACTGCAAGCCCCTTAATTTCGATGGCACTAGGGGTGCTGTTGCGTTTGTACGCTAGGTAGAAAAGACTGACACTGTATTGAGAATGAGCAAATGTGCTCCAGAGCAAAGAGTTACGTATATTTTTGGGTTGTTTCTAGACGGAGCGCTTTCGTGGTGGAACCTCCAGGTGCAGACATTGGGTGAAGCTGCTGCTTACGCATTAACATGGGATGAACTCAAGGAGTTGATGCGCAAAAAGTACTGCTCTCGAGCGGAGATTCAGAAGTTGGAAACGGAATTCTGGAACTTAAAAATGGATGGTCCAAAGGTAGCAGAGTATATTCAGCGATTCCATGATTTGTCAAAAGTTGTTCCTTATCTGGTGGAGCCAGAGAAGATAGTGCGTTTTATCTGGGGATTGGCACCTCAGATTCTGAGCATGGTGACAGCTTCCAAGCCTCCAACTATTTCTGAGGCTATTGACTTAAGTGTGGAGCTTACTGAGGAAGCAGTTCGGTTGGGAAAGTTCTCAATTTCTGAAACAAAGAAGAAAGAGACTCATGTGGAGTCATCAGGGAATAACAAAAGGAAGTTTACTAATTTCAAGAAGGGCACCCGAGCGAACAACAACAACAATGCCAACAAGCGAAGAGACACTAATCTTCCAGCCGAGGCACAGACTGGCACTCAAATGCTGAAAATAAGGGAAAAGGGTACATGGGTACCCTATCAAAGTGCGACATCTGCCAATTTCATCATGCTAGTCGGTGCAGATATGGGAAGTGTGAATCGTGTGAAAAATTGGGCATTTTAAGGAGACTTGTTGGTATGGAACAGGACGTGGAAATGGAAATCAGGGTGGTAACGGTAATGGCAACCGTGGTGGGAATGGTTATGGAAACAGAAACCAGGGAGGAAATAACAATCAAGGAGGCAATGGAAACAGAAATGGAAATTTGAATCAAGCGGGAAATGGAAACCGTAGAGGAAATGACAACAACCAGGGCGGTAATGGGAATGGACGCGGCCAAGGATGTTTTGGTTGCGGTGATTTGGGGCACTAAAAGAAGGATTGCCCAGAGAACAATCAAGCTCGTGGAAGGGTGTTTAACATTGGCGCCAGGGAAGCACGCCAAGATCCAAACGTGGTTACTGGTACGTTCCCTATTAATCAACAATATGCATCTGTGCTATTTGATACTGGTGCCGATTTTAGCTTCGTATCCCTAGACTTTAAGAATATACTTGGTTTAGTTGCGAATAAGTTAGACGTCCCGTATTCGATAGAACTGGCTAATGGAAAATTAGTAGAGGCGAACGAAGTAATTAAGGGTTGTATTTTGGAGCTTGGTGAGCGCGAATTTTCTATAGATCTTCTACCAGATGACTTGGGAAGTTTTGATGTCGTGGTTGGGATGGATTGGTTGTCTAGCAATCGTGCGGAGATAGTGTACCATGAGAAGATCATTCGCATTCCGATGGCGAATGAGGAGACGATCGTGATTCATGGAGAGAAGCATGATACACCCTTGCGGATTATCAGTTGTATGAAAGCACAGAAGTATCTGTGTAAAGGATGCGTTGCCTTCCTAGCTCATGTGGATAAGAAAGCCGAAGAGCCAAAGATTGAAGATATCCCAGTGGTGAGGGATTATCCTGAGGTCTTTCCCGAAGACTTGCCAGGATTACCCCCGCAACGACAAGTCGAATTCCACATTGACTTGGTTACAGGAGTCGCGCCTGTAGCCAAGGCACCTTATCGACTTGCGCCTTCCGAGATGCAAGAGTTATCCACACAGCTACAGGAGTTATTAGACAAGGGATTTATAAGGCCGAGCTTCTCGCCTTGGGGAGCTCCGGTGTTGTTCGTTAAGAAGAAGGATGGTAGCTTTCGAATGTGTATCGACTATCGGGAGCTGAACAAGTTAACTATCAAGAATCGGTATCCATTACCGAGGATTGATGACTTATTTGACCAACTGCAAGGATCGAGCTACTACTCCAAGATTGATCTTCGACCGGGTTATCATCAGTTGAGTATTCAAGAGGAGAGCATACCAAAGACTGCGTTCAGGACTCGTTATGGACACTATGAGTTCCTTGTGATGCCGTTCGGATTGACTAACGCGCCAGCAGTGTTTATGGATTTGATGAATCGTGTATACAAGCCATATATCGATAAATTTATGATTGTATTAATCGATGATATTCTGATCTATTCACGGACAAAGGAAGAGCACGAGCAACACCTCAGAGCCATTCTGGAACTACTAAAGAAGGAGAAGCTCTACGCTAAGTTCTCGAAGTGCGAATTCTGGATTTGTGAGGTACAATTCCTTGATCATGTGGTAAATGAAAATGGTATACATGTGGATCCCACAAAGATTGAAGCAATAAAGAACTGGGAAACTCTCAAGACACCGACTGAGATTCGACAATTTTTGGGATTAGCGGGCTATTACCGCAGGTTCATCGAGAATTTCTCCAAGATAGCTCAACCGCTGACTTCCCTTACTCAGAAAGACAAGAAGTATGATTGGGGAGACAAGCAAGAAGAAGCCTTTCAGCTACTCAAGAACAAGCTATGCGATGCACCGATACTGTCCCTACCCGAAGGCACGGAAGACTTCGTGGTATATTGCGACCCTTTGCGTCAGGGATTCGGTTGTGTGCTAACTGAAAGTACATAAGAAGAACTATATCATTCACGACCTGGAGTTAGGCGCAGTGGTATTTGCCTTGAAGATTGGCGACATTATTTGTATGGTACTCGATGTACTATCTTCACGGACCACAAGAGTTTGTAGCACATATTTGATCAGAAGGAGCTGAATATGCGACAGCGACGATGTGTTGAGTTGCTGAATGATTATGACTGCGAGATCAAGTATCATCCTGCAAAGGCCAATGTGGTAGCAGACGCCTTAAGTAGAAAGGAAAGGGTTAAGCCCATAAGAGTTCGAGCTTTAGAAATAACTATTCAAACAGATCTCACTTCACACATACGTGACGCACAACAAGAAGCTCTTAAGAAGGAAAACCTTAAGGCTGAATATCTCCGAGGAATGGAGAAGAAGTTAGTGCCAAATAAGGAAGGAACCTTATGCTTCATGGGACGTCTTTGGGTTCCGCTTTATGGCGGTATTAGAGAGGTTATTCTTGATGAAGCTCATAAGTCAAGGTACTCGATCCACCCAGGATCGGACAAGATGTACCAAGACCTGAAAGATTATTACTGGTGGCCAAAGCTCAAGAGTGACGTTGCCATTTATGTTGGGAAATGCCTAACCTGTGGTAAGGTTAAGGCAGAGTATCAGAAGCCTTCTGGTCTTTTGCAACAGCCTGAAATACCCATGTGGAAGTGGGAGCAAATTTCTATGGACTTCATAACAAAGTTACCCAGGACTCCTAGAGGACACGATATGATTTGGGTAATAGTGGATTGATTGACAAAGTCTGCACACTTCCTACCTATTCGAGAGAAAGATAGCACGGGAAAGCTAGCCGAGCTTTACCTCAAGGAGATAGTAGCACGTCATGGAATGCCTATCTCAATAATCTCAGACAGAGATGGACGATTTGTGTCAAGGATTTGGCAATCCTTTCAGGAAGCCTTTGGATCTCAGTTGAATCTGAGTACGGCTTTTCACCCGCAGACAGACTGTCAAAGCGAACGAACTATTCAAACACCGGAAGAAATGCTTCGTGCATGTGTGATGGATTTAGGTGGCAGTTGGGATACTCATCTACCTCTAGTTGAGTTTTCCTATAATAACAGCTACCATACGAGCATTCAAGTCGCACCGTTCGAATCTCTTTATGGTCGTAAGTGCCGCTCACCGTTGTGTTGGGCAGATGCTGGAGATAGATGGTTGGTCCCGAACTGGTTCAAGAAACGACTGACAAGATCATGCAGATCCGAAAACGCATCAAAGCGGCTCGTGATCGACAAAAGAGCTACGCAGATCAAAGACGAAAACCTTTAGAATTCGAAGTAGGAGACAAGGTTTTGTTGAAAGTCTCACCTTGGAAAGGTGTAGCACGATTCGGGAAACGTGGCAAGTTAAATCCACATTACATTGGGCCATTCAAGATTTTGGAAAGGGTTGGTACCGTCGCGTACAAGCTAGAATTGCCAGAAGAACTAAACGGTGTTCACGATACATTTCATGTGTCAAACCTGAAGAAAAGCCCAACTCAGGAAACAGTCATCATCCCTGCGGATGAAGTGCATATCGACGACACTCTCCAATTCACTGAGGAACCTGTTGAGGTTACAGACTGGAAAATCAGCAAGACTCGAAGGAGTCGTGTTAAACTTGTCAAGATTCGATGGAATTCACGACACGGCCCAGAGTTTACTTGGGAGCGTGAAGATCGAATGAAATCAAAGTATCCACACTTGTTCCCTAACTCCCTGGCAGCTAATAACGCAACTTAAAAATTTCGGGAAGAAATTTTCTTAACAGGGGGAGAATGTGACAACTGCCAATTTTCCATGTAATTCCATACATGTTAAACAGTAGTTTGTGCTTTAATGACTGTGCTAGATTTGAATTAATGACATGAATGCTTTCTGATTATTGTCATATACATACAAGTGCATTACATGTTGCACGATTTCATATCATTATTGCATGCAACACATTATGATTCAATTAATGCACGAAACAAAGTTAGCACAGTTATCAGGCAAACTAGAAGTACTGACGGGAGTTCAGTAGTCAGACAGACATAATATTAAGACACAGAATGAGCCCGAAACCAAGAGTTACACTAGTACAGTGTGTAGGAAAGTAGGGATCATAAAACTGCATTCCTAGAGATAGTTTAGGTGCCGGAAAGTGTTTAAAACTCACACAAACTGCAGAATTCTGCATTTTTCAGCAAAAATCAGCACTTTAACAACACAATATAATGCAAAATTATGGTTTAAAGGTCCAGAATACCTTCCTAAGTGTCGGGAATCAAAACTGTTACAAAAGGGAACATAAAACACACTAAACTACATAATTTAGCATCTTAACGAACCGGTAACCAACTGAACAACCGGACACCATCCGAAACACCAAATTTCCACTAAAAGCACTGTTTTATCATTTCCGAGCTAGTTATGGTCACCGAACATCATAACATGTCTTATAAACATATAACACCTAAAACACTAAGCTATATACTTAGAAACTTGTAGGTCCGTTTTCGGAGAATCGATTACGAAACCAAATCACTTGTTTATATCAAACACGGTCACGAGTGCGGAATCCCCGTGACGATGCCAAACCAAACACAGATAATAACAACACGGAATAACCAACGAATCACAGTCAATTGATTAAAACGAATGAGAACAGGGATCAAACAAATACACACAATGTTTGACAATAAACTTCACAGTAGGGTATGCTCTCATAGTTTCACACAGAAACCATGTTGTGTTTACATAGGCAGCCCAGCCCAGGTGTTGACGAAACACTAAAGTGGGCCAGACGAAACACCAAAGTTGACGAAACACTAGGTGTTTCGTCACTGTTCATGGCGAAACTTGGATTGACCACTAGGGCTGCAAACGAACTGAACTTTCAGCGAACAGTTCATGAACCGTTCGGCGGGAAGTTCGTTTGTGTTCGTTCATTTAATAAATGAACGAACACGAACAAAAAAAATCGTTCGTTTAGTTAAATGAACGAACATGAACAAAGACCGTGTTCGTTCATTTGTGTTCGTGAACGTTCGGTAACGTGTTTGTTTACGTTCGTTTGTGTTCGTTTGTATGTTCGTGTTCGTTTGTGTATAGGAATATATATATATATATATATAAAATATTTTATTACCCAACTTATATTATATTATATTGTATGGCCCAACTTATATTTTATTGGTTATTTGTTAGATATTTCATTATCACCTAAGGTCTACCAGAATATACAATTGAAAGTTTGAAAGTACAAAAACCCTAAGCATTATTAGTGCCGTTCCAGATTCTGGATCCCATTTTCTCTGCCATCGACCAAGCGCCGCTCTCTCCTCCGCTTCCTCCGTCGTTCCTCTGTCAATCACCATTGTTCAACACCGTTCCCACTCATGTAAGGTTTTTTGTCACATTATTTCCATTCAAGTTAAGTTATATAAATAGATTAAATAGCTGATGCGTTTATAGAAATAACTTCTTTGTCACATTAAGCTACTCAAGTTTGGATAATTAGCTTGGTATATTTTGGGTGGATCTACTTAGTTTTTTTGTTATGATCATCTTCGAAAGTAAATATATGTTCATTTGTGTTTGTTTATGTTCATTAACGTTTGTTTGTGTTCGTTTGCGTCCGTGTGCGTTCATGAACGTTCGTTTGTGTTCGGTACCTAAATTAACAAACGTACACAAACGAACACGAATAAGTTCATTTCCTTAACAAACGAATACGAACAAAAAATCTTGTTCGGTAAGTGTTCATGAACTGTTCGTGAACACATGAAATCCTTAACAAACGAACATGAACAAGACCGTGTTCGTGTTCGTTCGGTTCGTTTGCAGCCCTATTGACCACTCAAGGGTGTTTCGTCATACATGTACTCGACGAAACACAGAGTTTCGTCGAGGGCTGCAAAATCTGATATGCTGCAAACTGTTGCAGCAGACTTGTATAAACACACAAACATAGTTAATACCCAATATGCAACATGCATTGTTCACATAACATTACAAAACAATGAGACAAACTGTCGGACACAAGTAGGATAGGAGGATATCCGACTTGGTCGACGGACGAAAATACAGACTCGATAATATAAAAGACCGTAAATTACAACACTTAAAATGAACAAGTTACAGACACAAAATATGCATCAACAAAACTAACCTAACTTGTTTAACTAGCCATCACATTGTAACCACCCCCCACCCCTTGTTCGTCGGTTACTAGCCATCACATTATAAACAGTAGCAATAAAATATTAAACAAAGTAGCGATTGAGCAATACAGATTAAAAATAACCTGGAAGATGAGATTGAGCAATACAGATTAAAAAGAGGGGATGAGAAACTCGGCAGCTGTAATAGCGTAGTTAAACAGGAACGATTTGGAGTTTTGGAGATTTGATTGTGAATTTAGATACGATTTGATTTATGATTGTGAATTTAGTGTAGTTAAGTAGATAAAAAAAAGCCCGCTACTTTTTAGGGGATAAACAAAGTCCCGCCAAAATAGTTGCTGCCTAAAAAACCCTAGTTCTGCCGCCCAGAATAAAAACGCACGCCTCAGCTAATATGCAACGAAACGAAACGAAACGGACGCCTCACCACACTGAGGCGTACATTTAATTAGAGAAGGTGAGGCGCCGCGTCAGATATGTTTTTGTACCGTTCCGCCTCGAGGCGCGCCTCAAGGCGTACGCCTCGGCCGTTTTTTAAAACCATGGTCACCAGGGGCGGACCTACATAAGCCCGTGGGTGGGCGGCCGCACCCCTTGAAAAAAAAAATTAGTGTTATTTTTCGCGAAAAATCCCGACCGCACCCCTTAGAAAAAAATGTTAGAATTTATATAAAAAAAATTGTAAACAAGTTAGCCCACAATAAAACTTGTATTCCTATAACCCAAATAACTAAATCAATTAACAAAACATAACCCAATTACCCAAATAAAGCCAATCGCCCTTTCATCTCTCCCGCCCACCAGGTACAGAAGATCAACCATTCAACCTGCAGACAGGCTTCGATCGATCAGCCATTCAACCTGCAGACTAGCCGACCAGGTACGAATCCTTGATTTTATTCTTCAAGAGTTTTGATATTTGATAAGGTTTTTGATAGGGTTGTTGTCTTGTTGATAAGGTTGCTGTTGTACAATTAAGGCAGTCGGCAATTTGCCATTTATTGGGTTCAACAACTTGTTTACTTTAAATATTAAAAAAGTTAATGGTTTCAACAAATATTCACGTATCTTTTACATTGGTATATCGCTTATTGAAACTTGTTCTCGTATTACCCGTCGCAACCGCAACCGTTGAAAGATGTTTTTCGACAATGAAGAATGTGAAGACCGACTTGCGTAATCGGATTGGCGATGAGAATTTAAGTAATAGTTGTATATGTTATATAGAGAAAGACTTGCTTAAGAAAGTACCTCTAGATGATGTTTTGGATATATTTCAAAAAATGAAAACCCGTAGGGCGACTTTTTAAATATGTTTGTAACAATGTTTGACGTGTTTTTGATGATTATATAAATTTAAGTTTGATGTTCTTTTTTTACATGACCCGACCCGACCCGAACCGGTTTTTTTATGTATATATCTAGACGCCTAAGATTTTAAAAAAAAAATTCCGCACCCCCATGAAAAAAAATCATGGGTCCGCCACTGATGGTCACCAGAACTATTGCATCGTAGGATAGGAGTCCGGGTTTTGAGATCCTTCACAATAAAATCAAAGGGGCCAAATTCCACAGAAACATGATTATCTTTAGTGAAACAACGGACGGAAAGCAAGTTTTATGCATAAAAGACATTAGTTAATTTGAAAGGTGGGAGGGGTGGTGGTAAGGTTTGGTTACCTTGTCCAAAAACGGGTATGGTTTTGCCATTACCGACTACAATAGTACGAGACATGCAATTATTAAATAAAGACGAGAAATTATTAGAAGTAGAAGTCATATGATCAGACGCACCTGTGTGTCCATTGTCCATTTTTGATCGGGCGGATTAAGAGCCATGTGATATAGAGCCTGGGTCAGATCCGTTGGAGTGTAGCCATCTGTAGTGGATGAGGCCTGACTGGCAGCATAATTCTGGGTTGGCCGACGGCCCAAAACGCCGGGCCCAGCGCTGTTTGGTTTTGGAACAGTTGGGTAGGGACATGGGGGTACCATCCATTGGGCCCAAGGTTGTTGTTGACCAGCCCAAGGTGAGAAGGGAAAAGGCCATGTGAGCTGCTATTGTGAAGAAACATTGTGACCTGACGAATTCCAGCTGCCACGTCCACGAGAAGCAGATCCTCTGCCCCTTCCGCGACCTCTACCACGGCCGCGACCACGGTCGCGTTCCGAATCAGTCTGATTGTCAGCTTGACGAGTGTCTTGAGATCTAAAAGAAAAGCTGCGATCGTTTGTGGCGGTTAGGGCAGTGCCGGCGAGGTGAGCAACTTGTTTGGCTTGATTAATTTTTCTAGTCTCCGCCATACACAGTTGAGATCGGGTTTCATAGAAGTTGGGCAAGGGTTTGGTTTGTTGAAGAATGAGAGCTACACTCTCGTACTGTTCGGTGAGTCCAGTGAGGATTTGTAATACTAATTGTTCATCGGTGATCGGGGAACCAATATTTGTGAGCTGATTGTAGAGGACTTTCATGGCTTGACAGTAGGAGGACATGGGTGGAAACTGATCAAGGCGAGTGCTGGCAAATCGGTTGTGTAGGTCGATTATTCTAGAAGCCTTGTTGTCTTGAAATAAGTTGGATAGTGTGGTCCAGGCGTCATAAGCTGTGGTGTTAGGCTTCAGAATGGTGTGAAGGAGATCGGATGAGATTGTACCGTAAATCCATTGAAGAACGATCGAATCCAATTGTTCCCAACTCTCGACCGGTGCTAGTTCTTTTTCTTTGGTGTTGTTTGTTTTTTCAGAGGTAAAATGTCTGAAGTCTGCGGACCACATCAGCAGACATCTGTAGCAGAAGAGGTGGACCAAACCTCTGTAGTCTGTAAGAAGAAGACTGTTTGTTTTTTAACTTCTGCAAGCTGTTGAACATAATAGGCACAAATAATCAAAAAATAATCATGTAATGAACATCAAGCAATCCTAATAATCATTATCTCAAAACATCTTGTAAACAAACAACAAATAATCATAACCATTTAAGCACAATGAATACCTTAATTCAAATAATCTTGTAATGAACAGCACTACAAGAAACGCATTAACAGCAAGTATGGCGTTTCGGTCTTGTGCGCATGTGTACAGCATAAGAAACGCATTTCGTTTAGCCGATTGATCAGCTTCGGTTGTTAACATTTTCTCGATCATTTCGGGTGCATCAACCAAAAGGTTGTCCCCTTGCGGAAGCTTGTAAATCGCATTAACAGCAAGTATGGTGTTTCGCCTTACGTATGGAGCATCATCGCTTCCTTCGAGAGCTTCTTTAATCTCGTTGGCTAGTGCTGGTGTTCCTTTGTCCAAATGAATAAGTAGAGAGCAACATTTCTCCATATTTTCTGTTGAAAATAACAAGATTTCTTTTGGTTAAGATCATATGTTAAAAACTTTTAAAGTTCAACAACATGATTTGTAATTTTCTCTATTATCTCAATTAGGATTTCACAGATTCGTTTCTAGTATTCTAAAGTATCCAATTTTTGGAGAAAAAAAAAAGAAACAATGGAGAAGCAATAGCTTTCTGGCACAACATCATAATAATCAACAATTAGATTATTACAACAAAGCCTAGAGCCCTAGAATAATCAAGAGACCTTTTGCACAATATTACTAACCGAATTTAATATTCAACTCAATTGATCAAAGTCATATAACAAACAATCTATAATCGAACAACACACGTACTCAATTGTAAAAATAAATAGCAGATCTCAAACTGAAAAAATAAATTCACCTGATATGCGGCTGAGTCACCGTTCGATGTGGCGGCAATAGGGATCCGACGGGGAAGGGTGGCCAGAGTTGTGGGTGGCGGCTGGGAGGAGGATAGGGTTTGAGGAGAAGGGTGTTCCCAGGGTTTTGTCATTTTGAGATGGAGGGGGGAAGGGAGGAGGAGAAGAAAGAATGAGAAGAGGTTTGAAGACATGAGTCCACATCTGCCCCAAGAAGTGGACGCGCAGACCTTTTTTAATGAAAGTCTTCGAGAAAACAAACAGTCTTCAGACCCAAAGGTCTGCGCATGGTCTGCGCGGCGCAAACATAAGAGGTCAGGAAGCACTTATTGAAAAAAACAAACAGCCCCTTTGTCTTTGTCCAATGAAGAGGTAGCAGGAGAAACAAGAGGTTATAGGTGATCATAGACTTGAAAGGATTTGAACTGGATTTTGAAAAGTTCCGACCATGTGGTGTAATGGCTGGTTTCGATGTCAAGGGTGATCGGAATGAGGGTACGGATATTAGAAACTGTGACTACGGGGTGCAGATGTGAAGCCATAGGAATGAAGAGGAGAATCGGGTTTGAGAAGAAACAGAGAAAGAAGATTGGTCAGAGGATCGGATTAGGCTCTGATACCATGAAGGTTTGAATAATTCGATATCCTTCTCATTGATTCAATATCCCTATAAATACGAATGGCTCTCCACTATTTTAGGAGAAGATAACCACAAAATAAATACAGATTTATCTCTAATAATACAAGATATAGATCTATTCTAAAATACAAAATCGATCTAATCTATTAACAAGCATATGCAACTTCACTACTGGATTAGGCAAAAGCTGGTGAAAAGTTGGCAGCTACGTTACAAGAATAAGCAAACATAAACGAACACTTCAAGCGGAAATAGTTAACAAAACCTGCAGAACATATCAAAACTGGAAGACAGTAAGATGGCTGTTGAGTGCATTTGTGCATGATTTCTGGATTATAAGTTAAACACACAAAGAACATTCCTTTTTGTTATTGTTCTATGCTACATGTGTCCTCAAAGTCCAGAGGCTTGTCATTTATGCATTAAAAGAGTTTTAAAGTAGTGATCCTTTTTGTTATTGTTCTATGCTACATGTGTCCTCAAATTCACTCACATTTTTTGGAGTATGCAATGTCAGTAAACTCATATCTTAAGCATTGTAATTACAAACAAAAACAGGCATATATAGCAAGTGGGCATTTGGTCTAGTGGTATGATTCTCGCTTTGGGTGCGAGAGGTCCCGAGTTCGATTCTCGGAATGCCCCCTTTTTTCTAAATAGCCATTTAATTATTTTTTTTAAGTATCACTGTTCTGTTTAATTGTATAATCTATGAGCTAAAGTCAACTCAAGACTTTAAAAACAGATCTACCTACTAAAAGGATATTATATTCAATTAAGATGTGCTTGCATATATAAAAAGATAATGTTTACAAATTCAACTATGTACATTGACTATTATACATAAATCATGACAAGATGCAACTTCATGACAAATATGAACAGCTACATAATATGCAGATGTAAATTTGCTAATCTCTCACAAAAATTTTAGGCACCGAATTACGCGAATTACCAGAATAAGCAATCATAAACTAACACGTAGGGTACTTCTATCACCAAACCTGATAAACAAACCAAAAATGAAAAATTATATGAGTCTTGCTGACCATTTTAACTACTACACATGTATGTACATATATGTTCATAAATACACACATCATAAATATATTCAATCCTTTAGAAGTTTGCTTCTTTAAATCCTCGTATGAATACACATATCAGCATCACGGTTATCAGAATACCCAACTAACCATTGACTTTCAACTCCACAATGTAAACCACCAGCAATAGTTCATGTCTAAAAAGCGAATATAAAAATAAAGATATGAGGGTAGTTTACAAGAGGGCATTTGGTCTAGTGGTATGATTCTCGCTTTGGGTGCGAGAGGTCCCGAGTTCGATTCTCGGAATGCCCCTTTTTTTTTAAATTCCACTCATTTCACATGCATCTAGAAGTGCCACTATTTTTTTTTTTTTTAATTTACTGACATCAACTTATCAAAAAATTCAACTCATGACATGCATATGTAACTTCATTACCAGATTAGGCAAATGTAAGGTCATTATTTTTTGCTAAGAGTCTTAGGCACCAAGTTGGTAAAAAGTCGGCAACAGCAATACTAGAATAAACGAACATAAACCAACACATCAAGACTCAAGCTAAAATAGTTACCAAACCTAGAGAACAGATCAAAACCGGAAGACAGTAAAATGCTTGTTGAGTGCATCTGTGCATGATTTTTTTTATTACAAGTCACACACAAACAACATTCCCTTGTTAGTGTTAAGGAGCTCTAAGTTTATTTAAATTTAAGTATCTCGATTCAATGTGTCTATGACTGTTGATATTGTTCTATGCTACACATGTCCTGATAGTCCCGAGATTGTTTGCTTATGTATTTAGAAGTTTTCTCTTAGGTTAGAACAGATAAGCTGACCGAAAAGCAGGTTTGGGGCTTAGAACTGAGTCAAGTTATTAACTCTTTAAAGAAAATCATTATTATTAAGGGTGATGGCCCTTATAGCATAATGATAATCGATTTTCCTGTTTATCATGAGTAGAGCTTGAGCACAGTCACCCAAATATGATAAAAGATAATTTGGTGGATTAAGGATCTTCCGAATGATTTCAAGTTTGTGTTCCGAGTATTCAGTTAATTAAACTATGCTGCCAGAAGGAGTCTATGGATGACTCTTCACACTTATAATAAGTTTTTGTCTCTAATGGAGTATGTAATAAACTAATAACCAAACAGCTTTGGTGATTTAGGCACCACTATCATAATCTGCAGAACAGTCAAACATCTGTCCTGAATTCACTATAAGATACAGATATGTCTCATGTCTCCTTATGAGCAATGAAAAACTTCAAAATTCACACAAGAAAAATTAGCATAGATTCTACACCTGAGGGAATGCCACGTTATATTTGTAAAATATCCTCATTTTATATAAACATTTTTACTGCTACTATCTATGGAACTTTACTACTTATATCAACTAAAGTCATTTCATGACACCTGCAAATAACCAAACACGTAAAGTGATACCATATGCCACAAACAAGTGCTTGTATATCAGAATAAATTCTATCAATAAATTCAGCTCATGGATATATAACTTCAGTAATAACAATGAACTGTGAGAAGATGCAACTTCATGACAAGCATATGTAACTTCATATCCGAATCAGGCAGACTTAAACTTACTATTCTTTGTCCATATTCTTGGGCACCAAGTTTTAACAGCATTACCGAATTCAGTAATCATAAGCCAGCTTGTCAATGCAATACTTGCAAGAAGGATTAAAAGAGAGAGTATAGATCTTTTTTATAATGCCCAATATTTGGATCACAAGTCACAAATTATCATAAATAAAAGTATGAACAATATCACCAAGTTGTGAGGTTTTGATTAGAACTAGACGTTACACGTCACAACAGGCCCCGTATTACTTGGAACAAAAACAAACCATTAAACAATATTTTTGTTTTCAACTACAAAAATGCATTTGATGTCGAGTAGCAATAATATAAACATAGAAAGAAATAAAAGAATTCCAAGTCCTTGTGTTAATCCTCCTACTAGCATACAATACCCAAAAACGTAAAAAGTGTACAACACCAGAAATAGTTCATGTCTAAAAAGCACATATAAGATAAATATATGAGGATAGATAACAGCAGGGCATTTGGTCTAGTGGTATGATTCTCGCTTTGGGTGCGAGAGGTCCCGAGTTCGATTCTCGGAATGCCCCTTTTTCACAAAATCAACTCATTTTATATGAACTTATAATTGCTACTGTTTTATTGAAAAGCGGTATCCTAATAAATATTAAAAACTAAAGTCAACTGAAGACTTTTAATACAGATCTACCTACTACAATGATAGGATATGCCAAACAATATGCTTATTTTTTGTCAATAAATTTGACTCAGGGGTACAGCAGTCTATATTTAGGCACCAACTTGGTAAAAAGGTGCATCTTCATTTCTCTAACAAGTGTCATACTTAATACCGGGTGAAGTTGGCTTAAAGTCAAAAGCGAGAATACAGATCTGAATCTATAATCTACCATCAATGAGATATGAGCTTTCAATCATTGCTAGATGTTATTGTAACAACAATACAATGGTTTTCTGTTTTCATCAAGGCTCCATATGTCTAAGTCAAAAGCAATACATCTGCATGTATGTTGGTTTGCAACAAGTGAAAAAATGCACTTAAAGTTGGTAGCAATACAATGATCTTAGTTTGCAACTATAATATGCAGTATATCACTTTGCAGTGGTCAGATAGCAAATTAAAGACAAAAAGCACCAAAACCTTCTTGTTTCAGAGATTGTAACCTCAAGCTACTGACAGTTAAATGCACTGATTCTAAACAAGAATATAAAACATATAATGAAAAATTGTAGATGTATGCACAACATGGTTCTACATACTTCAAACAATTCTGCATTTAATGAAAGATAACATATAAACAATGCAACACCAGTGAATTCAGTTTTCAATAACACTTTTAAAGAATAAAATCATACATATAAAGCAAATGGGCATTTGGTCTAGTGGTATGATTCTCGCTTTGGGTGCGAGAGGTCCCGAGTTCGATTCTCGGAATGCCCCGTTTCAAAATAATCAACTCATTTTTATATTTGTTTTTCTATGACAATTTTCATTTAGGCTCATATTCTACTATATTAAAAAAAATAAACAAAGATCAACTTGACAACTGGGAACAAATTTTCCTGTTAAAATGATATTAGATGCTAAAACATATGACAATTGATCTAACAAGATTTTTTGACAAGAAATATAACTCATTATTATGAAAGATTTTATTTAAGCACCAAATTCAAGTTGGTGAAAATACCATTATATACTGAAATAAGCAATCATAAATCAAGCCTGTGTTATTTTTTTAGTTATTTGTGTGTTTAAGTATATGTATGTGTGTGTATGATACTGAAAAGATTCCTAGTCATTTAACAAGAAAAGGGACTGCATTTAGAATTTAAGAGATTCGAAAAAGATAAATTGACAGCTGCTATAATGGCTGATTCATCAAACACAGATGATATGTAGCATATAACAAAAACCTTGAGCCCCCTCACGCTTATTTGGATTATATATCAGTGATTCGACAAATATTCTGTGAATAATCCTATGTTATTGCTTTAGTGTGATAGTGTCTTATTCAAGTATGAAAGAGAAGCCAACAAACTCTAGATATTCTTTACTTTACAAAACACTTAAAATATGTAATCAGTTGCATAGCATAATATAAATGATCTGATTAAGAACATGATAGAATTATTTATAACATCTTGGTCCTGAGTATCACTGTATCCTTGCAACAAGCCTAGTTCAAAACTAATCAATAATGGCTATTAACTTCTATACAACATGAAGTGGACCACAGTCAACACATTTTCTGACAGTAGTTATATTTAAAACATATTATAAGGCATTATAAGATTTCTTACCATTTCAGATTAACATCTTTGTGGTGGTAGCAGTTATTTCTCATCAAGGACATAAATACAGTAAAGAATGATGATATAAACAAGTGGGCATTTGGTCTAGTGGTATGATTCTCGCTTAGGGTGCGAGAGGTCCCGAGTTCAATTCTCGGAATGCCCCATTTTTTTAAGAAACTGTCACATCTTATTTAACCTTTTGCCCATGCTAAGTAAATTATTTTTACTAAGAAATATACTTTTAATTATTTTTGAGTCCCGATCATATTCTTTTCATCACTTTAGTAATCATATATTTAATATACTTATCACATGTTCCTACTTTATTTAGAAATTATCATCTTAAAGCAGACAAGCTGTGATCTGAATTTCAACGAAGCTTTTTTGCCATTCAAAATCAACAGAAAGCTTCTAACAATAACTTGCATATTGCAAACATAACTAAAGATTCCTTCTCAATTCTCATGAGAACGTTTTTGGAAGTAGACAGACTACAATAACAATAAAGATATAAAACTTTGGAGGGTGACTGTTATGGTTGGCTGCAGCATTTAATCTCCACATTATGCCTAAAACAGCAAAACTAATGATTACAGGAAAGTGAAACGTTATATGATCACTTGAAACTGTGTAAATAATTTGAACTATGATAATTTATTATCAACTTTGAAGATTTGCCTAAGAAGTCATATGGACATTTGGTCTAGTAGTATGATTCTCGTTTTGGGTGAAAGAGGAAGCGATTCCGATTCTCGAAATACCCCACCTCAAGCCACTGCATTCTAAGTTAAATGAAGTTATCAATAGGGGTGAGCTCGGTACCAACCGGTACCGAAAATTCCCAAAAGTGGGTACCGGTACCGAAAATTCCCAAAAGTGGGTACCGGTTCCGGCACCGACCCGGTACGGTACCGAATCGGTAAAGAAAATGTACCAGCCTTACCCGGTTCGGTAAATTCGGTACCGGTACCCAATACCATTTGCTCATCCCTAGCTGTCAACAGTTACTTTGTCCTTTTACATATTTAGAATATACTTTCCTCCCAAGTCAGCTAAAACATTAGTAGCAACATTTACTTGTAATCTGATAAGATTCTGTCACAGTATCTTACCATATTGCAGCATTATCAGTTTATCATCTTAAGTTATACAAACAAACCTAAGAGATATGTTGTGTTATAGTAATAATAAAACTATGTGTTGTGGTAGACGTGTGGGGTGCAAAGGAGAAGCCACATAGGCAACCGAGGTGCGAAACAACGCCACGGCTAGTGCGTGAGGAGGGCGCTAGCGTATGCATCTTCAACCTAAATTGCCAGATCTTACAATAATGCATCTGGTTCACAATTCAAATTACCAGAACACATGTTGATGTGTGTGAAATGTGAAAGCCCCACTGCCTACATGGCGCACTTTTTTTCACATTTCACATTCACCACAACACATAGTCTAAATAATAACGCACACACTTCGATGTATGAGCCACAATCTCACAAATCATGAAGCCAATAGCTTAAGTTGATTAAATTCAAGTATTCTGATTCAAAATGTCTTTAATGTCAGTATTGTTCTATGCTAAACATGTCCTACAGTCACAAGGACGTTCACTTAAGCATATACGGAGTTTTGGCTTAGGTTAGAAGAGATAAGCTGCCATTTGCACATCAAAAAAGGGGTCTTGAAACTACCACAGGTGATTAATTTTTTTACGGCATAATCAACACTATTAAGGGTTATGCTAGGCACTTTTGTCATGGTGGTTTGTGAGCATATGTTAATATACTCTTCAGATTATTTATGAAGGGTGTCACCATAATCGGATAAGAAAATTTGGTATATTAAGGATCTTCCCTTTAATTGTACCAAGGCTTGTAGTGACGTTTTTATGGTCTTCCTACACTTCAAGTGATTAAACGATGCTGCAGAAGTAGTTTTTAAGTTTTGTCTCTGATGAAGTATGTATGTGTATCGTTTAAGCATACAGATCTTATTTGTTAACCAAACACCTCTGATGACTTAAGCACACTAGCATAATTTTCAGGTTTGTTATTTCACTATTAGAAAATTTCAAATTAGCTAACTTAGCAAGGAATTCTACACCCGAGTTTATAACATAAAAGTCTAGAACTAAAATTAAACCACCTCAAATTCAATCATTTTACATACTCTGAATATATTAATTTCAGTACACTCATATTTCAAGGTGATTATAAATTAAAAAACAGGCATATATAGCAAGTGGGCATTTGGTCTAGTGGTATGATTCTCGCTTTGGGTGCGAGAGGTCCCGAGTTCGATTCTCGGAATGCCCCTTTTTTATAAAACTTACACGTTTTATAATTAATAATTTAAGTACCACTGTTTTGTTTAATTCTATAATTTATGTGCTAAAGTCAACTCAAGACTTTAAAAACAGATCTGCCTACTAAAACATTAGCAAACATGTGCTTGTATAGTTGTATATATGAAAAGATAATGTTTACAAATTCAACTATGTACATTGTTGACCAATACGCATTAATCATGACAAATATGAACAGCTACATTACCTGATTATGCAAATGTAAATTTGCTATTCTCTCCCAAAATTCTTAGGCACCGAGTTACGCGAATTACCAGAATATGCAATCATAAACCAACACATATGGTACTTCTATCACCAAACCTGCTAAACAAATAAAAAACAGAAGATGATATGATTATTGCTGACTATTTAAACTACTATACATGTATGTACATACACGTTCATAAATACACACATCTTAAAATTTTGCTTCTTTAGATCCTCGTATAAACACACATATCAGCATCACGGTTATCAGAATATCCAAATAAACAGATATTTACAACTTTAACAATGTAAAACAACAGCAATAATAGCTCATGTCTAAAAAGCAAATATAAAAATAAAGATATGAGAGTAGTTAACAAGAGGGCATTTGGTCTAGTGGTATGATTCTCGCTTTGGGTGCGAGAGGTCCCGAGTTCGATTCTCGGAATGCCCCCTTTTTTAAACATTCCATTCATTTCACATGTATCTTATAGTGCCACTGTTGTTTTTTTGTAGTTTGCTGACATCAGATCATGACTTTTGAAAACAGAACTACCTATTAAAGTGATCCCATATGCTACATACATGTGATTCTGGATCATTCTCTCAGAAAATCACCTCATGACAAGCATATGTAACTAGATTAGGCAAATGTAAGGTCATTATTTTTTCCCATTAATCTTAGGCACCAAGTTGGCAACAGCAATACTAGAATAAGTAAACATAACCAACACGTCAAGACTCAAGCTAAAACAGTTACCAAACCTAGAAAACAGATCAAAACCGGAAGACCAATGTAGTTAATATCCCGATATATCAACCAATAAAGTGATATATCGGTTATCGGTCCCCTGCTGAGATATCGGTACAAAATATCAGTACCGATAATATCAGCGATATTGACAGATATTTGACCGATATTGGATCGAGATTTGACCAATATATCACCAATTTTCCCGATATCAGTACCTTTCTTCTTAGTTCTACTATCTGTCATTCTGTCTTTTTTCTTATTGTTGCTATTAGTGTTTTAAGTCTTAATTATTAGTTGTTATTGTTAAATGTTAGTGTTTTAAGTCTTAGTAAGTTCCTACTTACTACAATTGTTAATGTTTTGCAAGTTGCAAAAGGTTAATTTGTTAATGGTAGGAGAGTATACTGAATTGTTAGTGTTAAATTGCTATATATATAAATTTAGCATGATATTAAAATCACCGATGTCCCACCGATATCCTACCGCGATAACCGATATCTCAAATATCAGTCCTTGACCGATATCCGATATTTTACCGCATTAACTACTTAGCGGAAGACATTAAAATGCTATTGCTTGTTGAATGCATCTGTGCATGAGTTTTTGATTATAAGCCACACACAGACATCATTCCCTCATTAGTGTTAAGGAGCTCTAAGTTCATTTAACTTTAAGGGTGCGTTTGGTTCACGAAATGTTTTGTATAGGAATTTGAATTTGGAGGAATTGGAATTTAAACATTCCAATAGGAATTGGAAATTGTTGGAATTGGAATCTCAATTCCATTTTTTATGTTTTTGGTTGCCAAATGAATTGGAACCTACTACCCGAGGTTCAGGTCAAAATGGTGCCGGTTTGGATCAAAATGGTGTCGGTTCGGATCGAAACGATGCGGGTCAAAACGGTTCGGGTAGGAACGTTGAGGGTCGACACGTACGGGTTGGCACGGTGCGCGTCGACACGGTTTGGGTCGGAATGCTGCGGGTAGAAATGGTTTGGGTCAAAATGTGCGAGTTGAAATGGTTCGGGTCGAAATGATATGGGCATGACGGATGGTAACAAGCAAACTTAGCAAAGATTCTACACCTGAATATCTAGTACAAAAGTCCACAACTAAAGATTAAAGCACCTTGACTTCACTCATCTTACATACTTTGAAGAATGTAATGATGGTAAACTCATATATCAATCATGGTGATTAGACTGATTACAAATAAAAACAGGCACATAAAGCAAGTGGGCATTTGGTCTAGTGGTATGATTCTCGCTTAGGGTGCGAGAGGTCCCGAGTTCAATTCTCGGAATGCCCCATTTTTTTAGAAACTGTCACATCTTATTTTGACTTTTTGTCCATACTAAGAAACTATTTTAATTTTATGTTATTTTGGGCATTTGGCTTTTGTTTATTTTATTTGAAGATTAGTATTATTTTTCTAATACATAAGATATTTTTTATTTTTTTCTCATTGTACGTTTTTTTTCTCATGTCCTTGCTTTTTTTGCGCGTTGCGCCTAGGCCCCAGGCGAGGCCTATGCGCCGGGCGCCTTAATAACTATGAATCTGACAATATTCTTGTCACTTTTTCTTGCTCTATTTAGAAGTTATCATCTAAAAGCAGACAAGCTGTGATCTGAATTTCTATAAAGCTTTTTTTCCATTCAAAATCAATGAAAGGCTTCTAACAGTAACTTATATATTGCATACATTAATAAAACTGAAATACATTCTTTCTCAAGAGAACATTTTTGAAAGTAGACAAACTACAATAAAACAATAAATATATAAACTTTCAAAGAGTGACTGTTTTGGTTGGCTGCAGCAGTTAATCTCCACATTATGCCCAAAACAACAAAAGTAATGATTATACAAAAGCAGAATGTTATATGATCACTTATTATTGTGTAAATACTTGAAATACAATAACTTATTAACTCTAAAAATTTTGCCTAAGAAGTCATATCGGCATTTGGTCTAGTAGTAAAGGAGGAACCGATTTTGATTCTCGAAATGAGCTAAATGAAGTCATCAGCACTTTACTTGTCCTTTTTCATATTTAGAATATACTTTCCTCCCAAGTCAGCTAAAAACATTAATAGAAACATTCACTTGTAATCTGACAAGATTCTGTCCCTGAATCTTACAATACTGCAGCATTATCAGTTTATCATCTTAAATTAAGCAAACAAACCTAAGAAAAATGTTGTGTGATAGTAATAATAAGGTATGTGTGTTGTGGTAGAAGTGTGGGGCGCGAAGGGGAGACCATGTAGGCAACCGGGGCGCCCAACACCGCCACAACTAAAGCGCAAAGAGGGCGCTAGCGTATGCATCTTCAACCTAAATTATCAGACTTTACAATAATGCCCCTAATTCACATTACAACAACACATGTTAATGTGTGTGAAATGTGAAAGCCCCACTGCCTACATGGCGCACTTTTTTATTACATTTCACATTCACCGCAACACATAATAGTCTAATAATAATGCACACACTTTGACGTATGAGCCAAGAACTCACAATTCATGAAGCCAATCAATTAAATTAAATTATTAGAGTCCCTTAAAATTTCTATGTGATTGTACTTAATCTCATTATTTTTTTTACTTTTCAAACAGCTAACCTGTAATGAAGCTAACAGTTCCAGAGGATGCATGCATATATAAAAAAACTCACATAGCAGAACCCTAACTGAGTTTCTACTATCGGAATACCTAATTTGGCTGCTGCATAAAACATAGATTAAATGTTGAAAATAACTAGTTTTACATGAGTAGCAAGCAGAAAAGTGGTATTGTTTGTTGTATTTCTAACCTTTTACATCGATTCCGATTGTAGCAGAAGAAGGAATGGAAGAGCAGATGAGATACTTCTCGTTTTGTTGCTGCAACCGATGGAAAAGCAAATTCGAATGTTTTCACTTTTTCAACATTCATTGATTCATTCAACATCGCGGCAAACGAAAAGATTCAAGTTTTAATTTCAGCGCTTAATTTTGTGACTTCAATATAAGATTTATTATTTTAAAGTTGTAATTTCACAAAAAAGGGAAATAATAGAGTGCGTTTGCCGGGAGTCGAACCCGGGTCTATTGCTTGGAAGGCAATTATCCTAACCGTTGGACTACAAAC
The DNA here is from genome assembly GCA_030545235.1 of Helianthus tuberosus. Taxonomy (NCBI): domain Eukaryota; kingdom Viridiplantae; phylum Streptophyta; class Magnoliopsida; order Asterales; family Asteraceae; genus Helianthus; species Helianthus tuberosus. The sequence continues at coordinate 69,029,868 of CM060410.1, read as the reverse complement.
GCTGCTGCTGACTTTGTTGCTGTTAAGGGATAAAATGTTTCATTTCTTTGTAAAAAGAGATGAAGCCTTTCTTGCTGTTAGGGGATAAAATAGTTTGCAAAAAAGATGAAGATATTGTTTACATGGTTAAGTTATTTTATAAAGGCTGCTAAAAATAAGAAGTTTATAAAAACTTAATATATTGTACAAGATGACACTATGTCGAACAAAATATAAGACATTGTCGAGACGAAACAGAGTTTATGTCGAGGAAATGGCTCATCAAACTGTGCCTTAAAGATAATATACTTTCCTCAGTATCAGCTGAGTATCCTGAGGGATTTGGCTGAGATGAGGTTCCTTTATCTTTTGGGGAACTAGCTAATTAACGATAAGCGTCGGATGTATCTTGCTCACTCATACTGTAAACTAACATTCCGATTGTAGCCGAAGAAAGAATGGAACAACAGATACTTCAGCAACCGATGAAAAACCAAATTCGAATGGTTTTCACTTTTGATTGATTGAACTTTATTCAACATCGCGGCAAACGAAAAGATTCAAGTTTTAATTTCAACGGTTAGTTTTGTGTCTTCAAGATAAGATTTTAAAGTTGTAATTTCAGAAAAAAGAAAAAAAGTGTGTTTGCCGGGAGTCGAACCCGGGTCTATTGCTTGGAAGGCAATTATCCTAACCGTTGGACTACAAACGCTGCTGCTGACTTTGTTGCTGTCAGAGGATAAAATTATTTCAAAAGGCCCAAACTATCTACACACCAAGTGTGTAGATAGTCACCCCAAAAATGTGGTTTTTGTCCTTATATGCACACTCTGCAGTGTCGAACTGTGGCCAAAACGTGTCGTTTTGGTCCGGTTAGCCAGATAAAGACTGACGGGTGTCTGACGGGTCTGTTGACCGGACCAAAACGCCGAGCTTTGGCCGCGTTTTTGTCCTGCAACCGGACCGGGTGTGACAACCCGTAACTTCAAGGTACAAACCGTTTGTTTCGCCTTTATAAATCGAATCCTATATTTATTTTATTTGATAAATTAATTATGTTTCTACTTAATTATATTTTATCCATGTCGCACTAGTTGACCCAACCTCCTCGTGCAACCCGAAACCTTTAACGGTCAAAACATTGTGTGGATATTATACACGACTTTCTAACTCTTTGTGCAAACATGTTGTTGGTTTAGTTTAAAATAAATAAATAAATAATAGTATATATATAACAATAATAATAGTTATGATACATAATTGCAATACATGCAAGTTTTTGAAATCAGATTGTTTGGTGGGAACATTTGCGTGACCCTAACCCCCAGCCCACCTTAACCTCGGCCCACACAATCAATTCCATCGCCAATTTTCAGCCTAAAAATATATATATATACACATGTACGTACGTAATGAAAACCCTCACGCAAGTCACCCGAACCCTACGGCAATCGGCTGTAGCTCCTCCACCGTCTCGCACATCACCCCTCGTCTCTCTTCCTCCCTCGACAACCGGAGAACATCCCCACTCCTCCGTCACCGACCGCCGGTAAGTCCCACAAGTTTCGTTACTTCGTTTTCGAACGTGTTGTTTCGGTTTCGGTCCAACCTTAGCTTTGTTTGATGTCTGTGATTTAGTGATTTCATGAATATATATGAAAGTATATATATATATATATATATATATATATATATATATATATATATATATATATATATATATATATATATATATTTGTTCGATGATGCCTTGTGAAACATGTCGGTGACTGTAAGTGATTATATAGGTGCATTAGGTAACCGATATGTATATAATAATAAACTGTAGATGAGTTGGAGTGCTTGTATGCTTGACATCATGAAGGTGATTATGTTTGTTAAATGATTGGGTGATATAAATGCTATAAATGATAAGGATGATGATGTTGGGTGCATAACCGATGATCGGAGATTGTATGTCTGTTATTTGAATGATCTGGTATTGAAAGTTTGTGAAGGGTACAACTAGATATGCTCATAGTACAACCGGCTTATGCACACTAGAGTGGTTAATAACAAAGGAGAAACACCAATTAGTCTTTTTGCATGATAATATTAATATTATTGATTTTGTTCATTCAAAACAATTCATGTTAAGCGATAGGTTATAAGGTAGAAGATGAATATTTGTTAATGGCTCATGTTCAGTGGCGGATCTTGCCCGTTGAACCTGCCAGGGCCGAAAGACACGGACACTAAAATTAGCACTACGGCCGAAAACTTGCCAGGGCCGAACATAGTATATATACAAAATTTTGATCGAAATGCGGAAAATTAGCACTACGGCCGAAAAACTTGCTAGGGCCGCGGCCCTGCCACCTCTCCACTAAGAATCGCCCCTGCTCATGTTGATGCTTTTATATGCTAGTTTCTTAAGAGTGTACAACCCTGAATGCTTATTGTACAACCTGGACATGCACAACTGAACACTTGAAATAGGGATGATGTCATGTGATGGTGTATAATATTGATACTGTATAATGATGATTGTGATGTGGGCTGAATAATATGCGCATGGTTGGCATTGTTTTTATGTGTTAATGATTTGATAGTGATTTTGATTTAGATATGGATTCGGGTGGGGTAGATGATGAACCGCACAAGGTTAGGGGTGAGGTATGAGGCTATTAATTAATGGATTGTTAGGTGTGTTTGCGTGATGAGTTGCATGTGATCCAAATTGTGTGCTGCTTAAGCCATGTGACGAATTTAATATCATATACTCTGGTGAAGATGTGCACTATGGCACACTTAAATTTAATTGGATGTGTGCTACTGACTAGATTGTATGATCTAATTTACAACTTATGCGATAAAATGTGTATGTTACTTGTGTCATGAGCATAGAAATACGTGATCAATATGCATATAGAACTGACTGTCACATGGTAACCATATTAGGACGTGGTTGATCAAAACTGTTAAACAAGTAAACTATCTGCCGTGCAAATCAAGGTGAGTTCACACTTTCTACAAGGCATGGGATTCCCAGGGGTTGGGAATGGTAAAGGATTTTGAACTGAAACTGCGTGATCTCCTGGTTTGGAACACGTACACACCCTCTTTATTGAAGGGTGACAACACGTACTAAGAACTTAATCGGAACCTGCGTAATCTCCTGGTTTGGGGATTACGTACACACCCTCTTATTTGAAGGGTGACAACACAGATACTAGACCAAAACTCTCTATCATGAAGTCCCTCCTTTTATATCGACTTAATCGTCGGGCCAATGGCGAGCGGGTCATTAGTTAGATAGCGCTATTTAGGTCTGACAAGCCTCACACCGTGCCGCAGAGGACGGGCGTGAACTAATGGATCTGGGCACGTCAATGATGATAGACATTGACGCTAGGGCACCAACTTACTTTAGTCAGTGGTCGATATGGTCAACAGGTCTAGTGGTTAACATGGGGAAGCCCCCACCAACTATGGATATGTTTGGGAAACAGGGTAAACTAATTAACTTACAACTTACAAATGAATTCCTAGTTTTTGAAACAACTTAACAATGAACACCAACTGTGAACTCGCTCAACTTTGTTGTTGATTTGTTGTTACATGCCTTGCATGTCGTTAGGTACTCTTGGAGCTTGCACAGGGAGGCGCGGTCGTTGTGGGACATGGACCGTTGTGTGCCATGTTAACATTTAAACTTATTGAACTTATGTTTTGGTTTTACCTTGATTGCTTCTGCTGTTTAACTTGAACTTGGTTAACTTGTTTTTGAACACCAATTATATTGCGTGGTTGGATTTTATTTATTTACATTGTTCAATATGATTGGTGGCTTGATCCTGGTCAGTCACGCCTCCAAGCGGCGATACTCCGCATGTGGATTTTTGGGGGTGTGACACCGGGTGTCAGTCTTTTGTCTGGTTGACAAGACCAAAACGCGGCCAAAGCTCGACGTTTTGGTCCGGTCAACAGACCCGTCAGAAAACCGTCAGTCTTTTTCTGGTTAACCGGACCAAAACGCCGCGTTTTGGCCACAGTTCGACACTGCAGGGTGTGCATATAAGGACAAAAAACACTTTTTAAGGTGTGTAGATAGGCAAATGGGTGTGCCAATTGCAAAAAGAGATGCAGATATTACACTCTTTTACAATTAGTAACTTGGGTTAGGGTTGAGATCATGTACAAACAGTGCTAACTGTAAGAATCGTAAGAACAGATCTGAGCCATTAATAGTTTAAATTAAGGGTTGATATTGATTACAAATAAAACCATACTATCAAGTTAGGGTATTTTAGTAATTTATTCATTTCCCATAAAATACTAATTCCACCAAGTTTTTTAAACTAAAATAACTTTTATATTATTCATTAATTTTGGGAAAAAATTACACCATAAATCAAGTGTTAGTCCCGAAAAACCCGTGACATCACTCGACGGTTCAATCGAACGCGGAATATAAGATCAAACCGTATGAACAAAAAGAGATTTTTCATTGAATAACTTAGTGCCGCTGCTTAGATCGCACACAGTCTCAAGGACTGTCTGGTACGATCTTCGAGAACCTTGCACACAATCTCTAGGATTGTCTGGTACAAGGCTCTCTATTGGGGCTACATTGTTAGACAATATGAAAGCTCTACCACTAATAATCTAATAAGACTATTTATAGGAGCCTCTACCCCATTGGCCCACATGGCCTAGCCCAAGCCCAAGCCCTAATCCAAACAAATAAACATAAATAAACGTAATAAAGATAAGCGTAAAACTCTGGACCTAACATCAAGTATTTTTTTATCTTTAATATGAGTACCATATTGCTATACTTTGTTTTTATTTATAAAAATAACTTTTAAAAAAGTTACAAAAAGATGTTTTATAACTGTGCTAGTTACGTAGTTGGAATGTGCTAATATGAAAATGTATTGTGTTAATTTTAAATCTATACGTATGTTCTTATTTTATTATGTAATTCTTATGTGTTGTTATTTTTTTTCTTTTTGTGTTGTTATTGAGAGCCTATTTATAAATAAATTTTGTTTTCTACCAGTTATGTAATAGTAGGTGTTATTTACAAAATCAAAACAAAAATATGAAATTGTGCTAGTATGTAACAGTATGTGTTGTTTATAAAATTAAAAAAAAATGAAATTGTGCTAATTTTGTAATAATTATGAAATTGTGCTAGTATGTGTTTATAAAATTTTAAAAAAAAGTGTGCTAGTATGTGTTTATAAAATTTTAAAAAAAAGTGTGCTAGTATGTAAGAGTATGTGTTGTTTATAAAATAAAATAAATGAAATTGTGCTAGTATAGAACAATATGTGTTGTTTATAAAATTTAAAAAAAATGAAATTTTGCTAGTTATGTAATAGTATCTGTTGTTATTTTTTTCCTTTTGTGTTGTTATTGGAAGCCTATTTAGAAATAAATTCGTTGGAATGACGTATTTTTATTGTGCTAATGTTGTTTTGTTGGTGTTACCGTCAGATGCCCAGATGGTGGTGTTAAGAGAATGCTAATGTCGTTATTTGATTGTGCTAATGTCGTTTTTTGATTGTGCTAATGTCGTTATTTGATTGTGCTAATGTCGTTTTTTGATTGTGCTAATGTCGTTGATAAAGGAAGTTCCATTTTTTATTGAAACGAGAATGTTGATAATGTGGATGGTCTTACGTTATGCTAATGTCGTTTTTTGATTGTGCTAAGGCCGTTGATAATGGAAGTTCCTTTTTTATTTAAACGAGAGTGCTAATAATGGAAGTTCCTTTTTTGATTGTGCTAATGTCGTTTATGTGGGTGTGCTTATGTTTTTTGTATTGGTGGTTCCTGCAGGTTGGTTTAATATGAATATGTTACAAAAATTCAAATTTTGGTTTGAATTAATCTACATGGATTTAGGGATATTTTGATAATTAATTTTAATTAGTTATAAATAAATAGGGTCAAAATGTCTAAATTACCTCTAAACTAATTTTTAATTGAATAGCACTTGTCATTTATGTATTGGTTCTTATGGTTCTTACAAACATAAGAATTTGCATTTGATCCTATGCCACTTGGGTTATGTCTCATTTTTCTAAAAGTCACATCCTTTAATCCATTTTACTCACACCCTTTCATTTTATATTATATACTATTAATTAATAATTCATTTAAAACAAGTTGAAGCATGCCCGCGCGTTGCAGCGGGATCTCAATTATGAATGTTTTTGTATGAGTATATGAGTTGAGAATTTCGCAATGTTTATGCAAACCTTCTTTTCCTTATGCTTATCCCTATCCTACACTATGTTACTAAAAGCATTTTATTTCAGAAGTCATAAAGCGTTTTTAGGAACGGCCTAAATTTGAACCGAACATGATGATATATATTTTGTAAGAACGGTTACTTGAAAAGTGAATCCGTATATATTTTGACAATAGTTACTTGTTGGCTTAAATGGTTTCAGTGAAAATGACAATTGGGCAAATAATAGATGTACCATATAATCGTTCGATTTTTGGTTTGTTTTGTTTTTTATAACGCTCATTCTAATAATAAAAAAAGGGAATGATTTCCAAAAAAAACTGAATGGATATATGTATGTTTTGAAGTCCTTTTCGTTGATTTTTTTAACCCACCAAACTGAATGAATAAGAAAGCGAAGCATGATTATTTTCTCATAATAACAAAAAAAAAAAGATGAATACCACAAAACTTTATGAAAAAACTCACCAAAATGAATGAATCTTTATCGAAAATTAATCTGAGTGGAGGCACAATAAGAACCGAGGGCACAGACATCCTCCTCAACAAACCCCCCCCCCCCCCCCCCCCCTTGGTGATTCTTGATTACCCAAATTACAAAAACTGAAGTTGATGATGCGGGTTAATCTTGTTCTACATATAAAAGTAGTAGTAGTAGTAAAAAGAGAAACTTAATTAATTTTTGTGAAATTGTGGGGGTCATGGCAAATACGTGTGGATGGAATTAGGAAAAGAAATAAAAAAGATACATTTTTTTGGGTGTTGGATCTGATAAATTCAATCATACGTATGTGAGCGCATAGGGTAGGACTTTGAAAATTCAATGCACGAATCAAAGTTTTTATATTCATCGGAGACAATGATTAAATTCTCCACATTCCTTCCGGTTCACTATGTGGTCTTGATCACCATAACCCTCAAATCTTCAACACGGTTGATTTTGGCGCTTGATTCTGTTGAGGCGTTCTTGATTAATAAAGCAAATACAATTTTTTGTATGTGGATTGAGCGCTAGTTAGGAATTGGGATTTGGGCAGAATGGTAGTGTTCATAGGCAAGGGGCACTTTTTGATTGTGAATTAAGCGGTAGTTTGGATTTGGGGTAGAAATGGTAGGGATTCGTAGGGGTGAAAATGGGTTAATAACTTATAACTTAATATTTATTATTATATGGCTTGCAACTACAACTTAATATTTTATTACATGCCTTGCAATTTTGTGAGATGTTGCGTCTCTTCAAGTTGTCAGTTACAATGAAATGACGCGTTGTATCAAGCAAAGGTTAAGTTGCCTTTTGTATTCGATCATCAAACAGGGTGTCTTTAAAAGTAGCATCATAAAGTAATTTTTAAACAACGCAACTTTTAAATGTAACGGTACAAACCTCAAGTTGTAATTATTTTTAAAAGACACGACTTTTAAACGATGGGGTACCAAGGGGTATGTATGTGTGGTTTTTTAAAAGTCACAATTTTTCATTCTAGAGAGGCAACCCAAGTTACTTTTTGTAGGGTTATATAATAAGTCGGGATGATATGATATATTGCAAAGCGGTGCAACCTTTGTGAACCAACTGACATAATACTTGGAATTGGTGGAGTTTATCTTCTATACATGTTTAATGGTTGACTTTCATGAAGCAGTGAGTCATTTACAAAAGTCGCAAGCAGTATTTCAACCCTATATAAGGCAGCCTCTTAATTGATCAAAAATCCAATTCGATGGACCTAACCAGCGCACAACAGTAAACCGCTGTATCTACTACGCAAAGCAATCATCTACAACCACGTACTGTTCCGACTATATAATTGCGTACAACCACAGAAAGACAAAACCAATAATCGTTATTGGAAATTAACTTTGCCATTGGTCGAAAAACAGGGATCGGTGTTTCCGTAGAGTTGCACTTTTACAGAGATGGATCGATTAAAATTTGGCTATGATATCAATTTGATAGCAATTGATGGTATATTAGAGAGAATTGTTCAACCAAGAAATGGACATTAGTTTTACAAATTAGATTGCATTGTTATTTATGGTTTGCGAAACAATGTTTCTAATCTTGGTGTTGGTTCGGTGGTGCTAACAGACACCTGTGATAACCGCCGCCAACTTTTCTGATTGATTTCCTCGAATGTCAAACATGATCATGACTCCTAAATCAATGCAACTATAGATGATGGTGAAATGAAAACGGAAACATGATCAAACTAATTTCCAAATTATATGCATGTAATACGTGGAATCAAATTGAATTAGATGTGCTTTTTACATTAGAAAGAAACGATTACCATTTCTTAAAAATCCTTACATGTGTTGTTTTTTAGTTTAATTGTCATCACATAGATGTCATGGAAATCACAGATTTTGCAGTTGTCAGTTGTGTAATTTGGTCCATGCACGCTATGTGTTTGCGGCTAGCGATATCTATCCATTTTGTGAGTTTTTATTTAACATGGAGAGAGATAATGCAACACATGGTAGCCTGAATATATTAACTAACCTAAACTTTTATTCTTAAATTACATGTTATCTAAAAAAACTTCTACGCATATACATGTGTGATCAAATGGGTCAGGTCTGGTGAGGTCAGGTCACAAACACTTTTTGCTAATTTTTAAAAACTTTTATATATAACCTGTGCTTTAACTATGTCCCGCCGCAACGCGCGGGTTGACATTAACTCGTTGTTTACATAGGATAAAACTATAATTTTAGCGGTTAATTTCGTGATAAAAAATTGTAAAATTTAAAAGTTATGCGTTTGCCGGGAGTCGAACCCGGGTCTATTGCTTGGAAGTTGCAGATATTATACCTTATACAATTAGTAACTTGGGTTATGTCTCATTTTTCTAAAAGTCACACCCTTTTATTGTAATGTGGTTGGAGTAAACTAGGAATGATATACTTTCTAGAAAAGATGCAACCTCATAGTTTAGTTCAGGGTAAAAAGCCATGAAAACCCCATTTTTGTATACAAGTAAAACAATATTACATGTTTCTTTTAGAGATTTTGTCAACCTCGTAGTTTAGTTCAGGGTAAAAAGCCATGAAAACCCCATTTTTGTATACAAGTAAAAAAATATTACATATTTCTTTTAGATATTTTGTATATAACCACACATAGAAGTTGTTAAAATAAAAAAATTATAAGAAAAAAATACTTTTTTAACAGTTTTTTACTTTTTATATTTTGTATATTTTTATTAAAACAGCTTTTATATACATTTATATGTAAAAACTCCCAATAACATTAAGTATAAATGACTTTTTTTACATGTAAAAGTAACTTTTTATAAGTTTTTTTACATGTTTTACGCAAGATTCCTTAATTCCTTATTTTTTTGTGGTTTCCCGTGAACTGACCCCTACAGTAAAAAATACAAGACTAATAATTAAGGCCCTTGTACAATGAACTATATCAAAATACACACACGTATATCCTCTAAAATACTTCCTTAGTTCAAGCGGGAGTGGAACATACACTCCAAGTGGTCCAAAATGATTGAAAAAGTGTCAAGGAAGGCCCATGGTAAATATATCGGCCTATTAGTAAGCCAAAGGGGCGTGGACATACTTGTCCAATGCGAACATTTTCCATAACAAAATGAATGTTTATCTCCACGTGTTTCATCCGTTGGTGTTAAACTAGGTTTTTGGATAAGTAAACGCATAGACTTTATCACAATATACCATTGTTGTTAGGATCTGAGTTTACTTGTTTGTGTTGTTTTATAAGAAATGATAAATGGAAGAAGATAAATAGATGATAATTTGCAACGGAATGAATGAAAAACTTTATAACACAAACAAGGAAAGAAAAGCTTTCGTCATATATACTTTGTATCGAATGATTTCATTACAAAATATTCAACGTATGCATGAACACTTTCTCCCCCTCAGCCTGAGCTCACTAGTGTTAGTTCGTACAAAATGCAAGTGTGTGAAAGAGCTAATATAACAGTACAGACACTGTCTATTTATAGTACAATCCTAAACACTGTAGCATCTTTGCTGACATCACATAGACAGTGACAGCTAACAATCTTAACAACCTCTAAACACTGATGATTACAGACACTATTACATTAAACACTGATTATCAAACTACTGATGAATGCTATCCGCTGATGGGCTTCAACCACTGATGAAGACTAAGCAGTGCTTTCCATAAAGGTTGATCAGGCCTTTGACTTCTAGCAGTTCTTTGACTTTAACAGAGGATTGATCTTCAACAGACTTGAGATTTCAGCAGTTCTTTGCATATAATAGACTTTGAGTACCAGCAGACTTTAGAGATCATCAGATTTTGGGTGCCACTGCCATTGGAGGGAAATAAGGTTCAAACACTGTTATTCAGGATCAGCTGATGTAGATCCAGTTTTGGTTTTGTATCATCTGTTCTTCAGGAAGGATCACATGAGGCAACAATCTCCCCCTAGAACAGATGATACCAAAACTCTTCATTATTCTGATCTTTATTCCCTCATCAATAGTTCCTGAATTTGCCCTTTGAATTGGAGTTCAAAATCCAAGGAATCTGTGTCTTTTTCATCCCTTTGCAGTTGAAGGTTCAATAAATCTTGAAGGTCACCTGCATTCAGACTATATGCGGCCTTCCTTGACAGCTTTTCAACACTACCATCAGATCTGATCAGAGTCAATACGTGGATATCTTTGTTAGACTTCCACTTTAGTATTTTTTTGATATGATGGCTTTCTAGGAATGAGACTTATTTGAGATGAGCTTGGGGATTGAGGTATGCTTGCCAACTTTTTGATTGTTTCAGTTATTTGAGCAGCAAGTTGTTGAGAAGCATCATCAACTCCAAATTGAAGTTGGTTTCTGATGGCCTCTTTTCTGTGTTCTGCATACCTCTTCTCATCTTCCTCATCAATCTGCTTCTGCCTTTTTAGTTGATTCAAGGCACTAATGGGTAAAGCATATGATGACAACAACTTTTTAAGGGCATGGGTCTGTTGAGGCCTATCAACAGTGGTTTCAGTATATACTAGTTTCTGAGGAACATTAGGATCTGTCTTTCTGAGCTCTTTTAACCTTGTATAGGTTTCATCAACATTCTTCTTAGACCATCTGGCAATTGATCTAGCAGGCCCATATCCAGCTGCCACAAGCTCTGTTCTCTTTCTTTTGTACCTCAATGCATCATCTACATCAACCTTCTTGAATTTATTCCAGTTGGGTGCAGATTTCTTCATTTGAGGGTTTGTCTTCATTATTTCAATTCTGTTAATTTCTTCGTTGAGAGCATCAAGAGACCAATCCTTGAATTGAGACTTATTGGCTTTGTAGGGCTTGGTTTTCATGATGATGTCTAAATAATCAACCCTCAAATTCCTCTTGAAGACCAGCATTTGGTGGCAACTCTGACATGGATTTACTCAGGTCTCTAGCAAAGTCTTCAAGTTTCCTAACTTTGCTAAGCTCATGCTGATACATACCCTGGTATCTCCTTTCACCTAACCCTTTATTCTCATTTTTGGCAATCAGCTCTGCTTGTTTGGCTTTCAACTTCAGGTATTCATCCATGTTCTGAGGTGTTCTAAAGCCATATAGAGATGGGAAGGTTCTTTTGGATGGATCCTCTATCTTGTAAAATTGTATCATTTCATCTTGGACTGCAAGCAGATCCAGAGGATATTGAGTTGCCAAGGGGATGTTGCGTGGCATGTAACCAATGGGTGGATGATTGAGTGGGTTTGTTTTTGGTGATGAGGGTGGAATGAATGTAGCAGGAGCAGATGATAAAGGAATTGGTGATGGTATTCCTTTTTCTTCTTCAATCACAATAAATTTCCTTTTTCTTGCATAGACAAACATTGGAGGATGAGGAGTTTTAGATGGAGAAGGTGGTTTAGGTGAGAAGGTTGATTGTGAGGGGAATCTTTGGGATGTTGGTGGTTGTGTTGATGGTAGAGGATCAAAATGAATGGGAGCAGTGGATTGGCTAACAACTGCTGAAACCATTGGTGTCTTAACAGTTGTTGCCTTAACATATGTTGATGTTTTTGATGCATCAACATCTGTTGGTTTTGTTAAGGATGGTGGTGGTGATGAAGCTGTTTTCTGCTTCTTTTAAGGCGGTTTTTTGTGGTGATGGTTTTTCAGGTGAAGATTTGGGTTTGGTTGCAGTAGTGGTTTTGGGGAATGTGGCAATTGGAGGTCTGTTGTTTCTGAATGATTTTCTTCTATTAGAAGTGCCAATGTTTTGTGCTTTGTTTTCTCTTTTCATATTTTTCTCCTGTTCCTGCTTCTAAACATATGCCTTGCTTTCTGCTGTGTCTTTTCTCTTCTGTTTTTTTTTTCTAAAATCTCTTCATCTGTCTGTTTATTAAGGGTCTCATCAACTCCCTTTTTTCTTTCCAGCATCAGATTTTCAGAAGATTTTGCAGAAGTGTCTTTGGCAGACCCTGGCTTTTGTTGTTGCTAACCTTTAGGTTTTGCTTTAGGGTCAACATCAAGTTTTCTCAAGTAATCCCCCCTCTTTTTGGCATCATCCTGGTCTTCTTTTTCAAAGATAGGTGTAGGGGAAGTGCCAGTTAATTTTGCAAGGGATTCTTTGATACCCCTGATATCTGCCTGTGTATCCTTGTACCTAGCCTCAACCATAACTCTAATCAGCTCCATGTGTGAGTTATGTTGAAGTTCAGCTAATTCCCTTTGAGCTGCAAGAATGGGTTGTACTGAATTCCAAAGCTCTTGGGTGATTTGCTGGTGACTAGGCTGACTATTAGATGCCTCCAACACTTGTTTCAGCATGTCTTTCATCTCACCAACAATGTTTTCAAAGGAGTTCATTCTATCCGTCAATTCTCTGTATTTTAATTCATCACCTAACTTAATAGGATCACCGAATTCCCACCAGAGGTGGTTGTATCTGCTTTTGTGATAGGAGTAGCTCCAAATCATCATCAGCAGATGCCCCATTGTCTTGGTTCTTGGGCTTCCCTCTGCATCAGTGGTTACCTTGGTAGACACGACAGTGGTTACCTTAGTAGACACAGCAGTGGTTGCCTTCAAGGGAGTCTTAGAAATGAAACTACTGTCCAAATGTAAATCAGTTGATTCAACATTTGTAGTAGCTGCTCCACTTGAACTACCAACAAGAATTTCGTGAAATTCAAGTGGTGTAGCCTCCTCAACTGTTTGTGGAATAGCTATTTGAGCAGGTTCAGACACAGCCATTGTTGAAGTTATACTCTCAGTAATGTGTTGGTGGGAGGGGTTGCTTATTTTCTGAGTGTCAATAGCTTCAAACAGTGGTATAAAGGTTGGTGGAATGGGAGATAAAGGGAGTGGTGTTGAAAAAGACATTGCCCCGGGAGAAGGGCTTTTAAACATAATTTCAAGTGAAGGTAATGTTTCATATTGTGGTGTCCCTGTGCTTACAACATGTTCCTTTTGTGAGGAATCATGAGGAGTTAGGTTTTCAGGTTGAGATCTTTCCAACTATTGTGAGGAAGTAGCAACAGTAGTTTCTAGTGACATTTGTGTTGTCACAGGGTTAACCTCTAGGATCTCATCTTCCAGAGGACCCTTATTTGTGGGTTTGGTGGGTTTTTTGGATTTGGATTTGGTCTATTGGGTTTTGATGTTGGGGGTTTCACAACAGTGGTTGTGGTGTTGTGATCACCATGAGCAGTGAGCTCAGGAAAAGAGGTTTTAGGAGCAGATGTGGACTCATCTAAAATTTGCTCAGACCTCTTTGCTTTTGTTTTGGAAACATTTGACTCTTTGTCCGTTAGGCAAGTAAAAGTTTCTGATGACAAGCTGTTCATTTTAAAAGTTGTACCTTTTTCAAAGGCTTTTTGTGGAAGCTTCTTTTGCAGGTAATAACTTAAAAATCTTGGAAACATGAGAAAAGCAGCATTCTTCCCATTTTTAATGTTTTTCAAATTATTAACCATATCAGTAAACAGTGCTTGGGAGTAGTTAAAATCATTTTTGTCAAAATTGCATACCCCAAGTACTGAATTTTCAGAGGTATCAGTGCTTGGGATTTAATCAGGGTTTTATAAGAGGGAAAAGTGAATGCTAACGTGGTAGCGGTTTCAAAGATTGGACGGTTAACATCTGACCACGTGGCAACCTCTGATGAAAAAGTGGATGATAGTTGTTTAGAAACCACTGTTGGGTAACAACAGTGGTTGGGTACAGTGTATGTGAGAATAGTGGCTATTTTTTGTCTATCAGTGGATAGAAATCAGAGGTTGAAACAATATTTGTTTGGTCAAACAGTGGTCAGCAAAGGATATGGAAAACAGAGGTTGTCTTTCAGCAGTGGGTGAATTTTCAACCAATCAAAGGTTTAATACATCAATGGATATGGACAGACTTTTAATGATTTATGAAAAAATTTCATTTTAAGCTATTTTTAAGGATGGATTTTTTATTTTCTGAAAACATTTTAATGCTTTTTATTCAAGGAAAATAAGTTTTTGTTACCTTCTAATCTAAGTTAAGCATGCCAATTCTAGAGATCAAACTTTCAAAGGTAGATGTGTCTAATGCTTTAGTTAGCACATCTGCCAGTTGATCTTTAGTAGGAACATGATGCAGAGAAATCCAACATTTTTCATAGCAATCCCTCACAAAGTGATGTCTGATATCAATGTGCTTGGTGGTTGAGTGGGATACTGGATTTTTGATGATATTTTCTTCTGCTTGACTATCCAACATGAGAAGAGTATTTAGAGCAGTTATAGTAAAATCTAGTAACTGGTTTTGAAGCCACAACAGTTGGGCTGTACAGCTTGCAGCAGCAATGTATTCTGCTTCAGCAGTAGATGTGGAAACAACTGCTTGCTTTTTGCTTTGCTAAGACACTAAGCAATTGCCAAGGAATTGACACCCTCCTGATGTAGACTTCCTTGTGGAGTTGCATCCAGCAAAATCACTGTCTTAATAACCTGAAATGTTGATATTCCCATTAGCAGGATACCAGATACCAAGTATGGGAGCACCTTTTATGTATCTTAATATTCTTTTCACAGCAATGAGATTAGACTTCCTAGGTGCTGACTGGGATTTGGCACAGACACATGTTGCAAACATGATGTCTGGCCTTGACGCAGTTAGGTACAATAAAGACCCAATCATGCTTCTATATAAAGTTTGATCAACCAAGTCATCTTTTTCATCAAACATGACAAGTTGTGTGGTTGCCATGGGTGTACTACATGGTTTACAATCATTCATGTCAAATTTGTTTAAAAGATCTTTTACATATTTACTTTGATGAATGAAAGTACCATTTTGCAATTGCTTAACTTGGAGACCAAGAAAGCATTGGAGCTCACCCATGGCACTCATTTCAAACTCTGATGTCATGAGTTGTCTAAACTTTTCGCACATGGAATTACATGTGCTTCCAAAGATGATGTCATCAACATAAATTTGGACTATTATCAAATCTTTTCCTCTCCATTTTAAAAACAGTGTTTTATCAATTTTACCTCTTATGAAACTTATGAAGATTAGAAAAGTGGAAAGAGTTTCATACCAGGCCCTTGGTGCTTGTTTCAAGCCATACAAAGCTTTATTGAGCTTGTAGACATGATCAGGATAAAAAGGATCTTCAAAACCAGGAGGTTGGCAAACATATACCTCTTCTTGTATTTTGCCATATAGGAAAGCACACTTTACATCCATTTGATACACCTTGATGTTGTGGTTGACATCAAAGGCTAAGAACAATCTGATGGCTTCAAGTCTTGCTACAGGAGAAAATGTCTCATTATAGTCTAGCACTCTTCTTGTCTATAACCTTGAACTACAAGCCTGGCTTTGTTCTTGACAACAATGCCCATTTCATCAGTTTTGTTCTTGAAAACCCACTTTGTGCGAATTGGACTTACATCCTTTGGCAGTGGTGCAAGTTCCCATACTTGTTGTCTTTTGAATTGTTGGAACTCTTCTTGCATGGCTTCTACCCAACTATTGTCTTTCAGTGCCTCTTGGTACTTGACTGGTTGATGGAGTGATAGAAAGCCTGCAAAAAGACAAATGTTTTGGGATTGACTTCTTGTGAGAACCCCTTCATTGATGTTGCCAATAACTTGATCAGGTGGATGAGATTTAAGGAAGATTAGATCCCCCTTGTATGGAATAATGGCATTGAGATGTGAAGGATGCAGATGTGAATCATCTGAGCAAACATCTGTTGGTAATTTTGAAGAACCAACATTTGTTTGAAATGGAGGTGAAGGAATGGGAGGAATGGGTATGGCACAATGTTGATTTTTATCCACTGTTGATGGATTTTTATCAACAGAGGTTGGAGATGATGTAGTGGAAGAGTTTTGACATATGTTTTGAACATCTACTGCTCTGGTGGTGGTAGTGAATTTGTATTATGGGATCACAATATCACATCCATAGTCTTATGAGAAAGATTGTGGGGTACCTGCAGGGTTAGTCTTGACAGACACATCTTCAAATGTAAATTTATCATGGTCAAACAGTTCAGCAGGGTTTGCTGGGATTTTTAGTGTTGAAAGTTCATTGAACTTCACATCCAAAGTCTCTTCCACACACCTAGTCCTTGTGTTAAATACTTTGTAGGCCTTTGCAGTGGTTGAGTATCCCAGATGGTAACCACAATCCACTTTGGCTGCAAATTTTGAAATTGAATCTTTTAAGTTTAGGATAAAACATGGGCAACCAAAGATTTTGAAATAGGAGATCAGTGGTTTGATTTTGAACAGAGTTTCATAGGCAGTCTTTTAATGCTTGGGGTTAATTAAAACTCTGTTCTGCACATAACAAGCAGTGTTTACAGCCTTTGCCCAAAAAGTTAAGGGTAAACCTGAGTCTGCAAGCATTGTTCTGGCAGCTTCAATCAAAGTTCTGTTTTTTTTCTTTCAACCACCCCATTCTGTTTTGGTGTTCTTGGGATGTTGTACTGCCTTACAATCCCTTTTGCCACATAGAACTCATCCAACTCCTTGTTTCTAAACTCTATTCCATTGTCACTTCTAAAGACTTTTACTGGAAAGTCAACTTGCTTTTCAACCTGTTTAACAAAGTCTTGCAAGTTACCTGCAGTCTCATCCTTAGAGTGTAAAAAGTAAGTCCATGTAAACCTAGAAAATTCATCAACACTGACCAAACAATATCTTCTCTTTTTAAAACTCATGATTTTTACTAGGCCAAACAAATCCATGTGCAGCATTTGCAAACACTTGGTTGTTTTGGACTCTTCAATGGACTTGTAAGAGCTTTTATGTTGTTTACCTTTTAGACAGGAAACACAATGCTCAAAACAAGTTAAAAGTTTATGTGGAAGACCTCTTACAAGGACTTATTTTGAGAGTGTAGTGATAGTCTTAAGATTTATGTGCCCAAGTCTCCTGTGCCATAACTCTGTCTCTTTGTTAGAGGCAGTTGAGAACAGACAAACATTAGTCATTAGGTTATCTTTTAACATATCAACCACATAGACATTGCCACTCCTTTGAGCAACAAGCTGTGTTTTACCCCGGGCTATGATTTCTTCAATCTTTTTCACCTTTCTGGCCCAACAATCTTACAATTATCCTTAGTGAAGAATGACCTATAGCCTTTGTCACTCATTTGTGAAACACTAAGGAGGTTAAACTTAAGATTGTCAATAAGATTGACATTCTCAAACTTGAGCTTCCCAGCCTGCACTGTCCCTGACCCCAACACCTTCCCTTTTGAATTGTTACCAAAGGATATATCACCCCCTCCATGTTTTTTGAAATTTTTGAGTAGGGCTCTACATCCTGTCATGTGCCTGGAGCCTCCACTATCTACATACCATAAACTATCTAAGCATGCAGAAGCTTCCTGCACATTAAGTAACAAATTAGTTCAGGTGGGTCTCCAAAGCCAAAATGGCTTTGGATGGGGTCACAGATAGGTCAGCCTCAAGCTCAGGAGTATAAACAGTGGTTAAGTCAGGGGTTTGAAAAGATTTTTTAGCATTTTTTCTGTAACCACTGTTGTGAACCATCTCCTGTCAGATGTTGATAACCAAAAGGATGCCTATTCACTTTGGGCTTAGAGGGTTTTTGTAGGCTTCATAAGCATGTGAGACCTTTTGTATGATGGTTGACCATGTTCTCTTGGGAACTGGTTTGATGGTGGTGCATCTGTCACTTGTACCTCTCTCGGAGCAGAGGTTTTGTTCAACTGTTTCATAATAGTTGTTTGGACAGGCACAAAGTCTGTTTGTTTTTTGGGGTAGGTTTTTGTGGACTCTCCAGTGTTTTTTATGTATACTCTTTTCTTTTAACCTCAAAAGTTTTGAGATACACACACTCTTGAGTTAGAGGATTGGTTTTTCCACAAATTGTGCACTTAGGTGCAGGCTTAATAACACTTGTTTTGTTTATATCATAAGCTTTTAAATAAAAACAGTCTTTTGTGACATGGTTTATTTTTTCACAAAAAAATCACAAAACAAGTTCTTAACCTTTTCTCTACTCTTCCTCTTTTCAACCTCCTTTTCAATAGAGTTTTTAACCTCTGTTGGGATGTCTTTTAGGGAATGACTTTAGCCTTAGGTGCTTTGACACCCTCAATTGTGGAAAAATCAATTAGCTTGAAGTTTTCAAGGATGTCACATTCATCAGACCAGGTGGGTTTGAATTGATATTTTTCTATCTCTTCAAAGGTTGATGACCCCTCTCGTGTCACACCCCGACTTTCCACGTGTCACCGGTGGGCCCGGTGGGGAGTATCGTGACGTGGTTGGCAACATAATAGTCAAACAACACAATTATATAAATGCACAGCGGAAGCAATTTAAAAGATATAATACAACCGAATTTATTATTGTAATATAAAATGTCACAAAATTCGGAAGTTTATCCACAGATGGATCGAAAATAAAATAGAAACAATAGTTCAACAGACTTTGACATCTAGAGCTTGCGAGACTTGAGTAATGATGCCTGGAGTAGCCAGCCTATTTCGTCTAGCACCTGCACTTAACCTTTTTGGAAAATACGTCAGTTTACACTGGTAAATACAACTCAACTGACTCGTTTTGAAAAGAGTTTGTAAATTGATTTGAATGCACTTCGGCAAAAAAATATCTTTATAACTTGGGACAATTATTTGCATATAATCTTGTATACAGATTTACTTATTTGTCGTCCATTAGCACCGGTTAGAAGATCCGGTTTAAGTTAACTGACACGCCACAGGTATAGTGCCCACAAGGTTGATTCCTTTAGTGGATTACCAGTTTTTACATAATGCATCTGTCAGGTGTACGCCTACGCCCCGTGCTTAGGTCGTGGCCATTTCGTAAAATGATGCCAAGGATATCCGGGACATGGTCATTTAACCCCCAAGGGCCATACATCAAATAATACAGAATAAAGCGGGTTATGTAAATACATTAATCACAATCCGATTTAAATGACTACATACCCGACCAAGCGATACTTATATAGTACCGTACCCCAAGCCCGTATAGGGAAAATAAGTTAAGAGTATTTACCTGAGCAAAGTATCAATCAGATACAGCAAAATGCAAGTACTTTTACTGGGCTCCTAATCTGGAACAAAGGTTTATAATAACCTATTAGATTTCTAACGGGTCCTTAATTTAGCCTTAGCTTAGACCGGTTAGTTTCAATGATACGGTTCGTACGCACTATTAAGCGAAGACCGGATAGGATGTGATTTAGACCCAACAAGTTTGGAGACTTGTTTAATATGGGTATTTCATACACACTCTGGATTTTGAGATAAAACCGATAAGGTTTGGCCCGTTTAGGCTAGTTTATGTAAACTAGTTACATAAACCGAACCGAACGCGTAATAAGCGTAACGGGTGTTCATATGAGCCATTTATAGGTTTCCTAAGTTAATATGCTTCATATATGTTGTGACATCAGTAAGTTGTCTTTCATTATGCCCGTAACGAGTTTAAAAACAAACTATGCCCCTTAGGGGTAGTTTGGTCATTTAAAAGTTTATAAAAGAGTTTAAGTATTTATCTGACTTACAGGTCTGATGTAATCGGAAAAAATACTTATTTTACCATGCTATAACAGTAGAGTAAGGTATATATGTGAAATTTATCCATTATAACCGAACTAGGCCCCGTAGGGGTATTTTGGTAATTTCACATAAGCCGAAAAGCTCAAAACTGAAGTCTGAGTTTCACAACCTTTGCTTACTGTTAAAATATTATAATTTGCCTCAAATATCAGTAGGTATCACCCTTGGTATGTTTAGAATAGTTTTAGTACATACCATGCGTTAAAAACGCTTAAAAAGGCGATTAGAAGCCGTTTCCGGGTTCGATACTTAAATCTGATATTTTTATATTTCTAGAAGGCTTAAAATGATTTATTTATCATATGTGATCAGTATCAAAAGGTTTCGAGTCGTTTAGATATGTAAAACTCATTTTATAGCCCGTGAGGGCAAAACCGACAATTACCGGATTAAGCCTACGACTATAAGTTATGCTCAGCCTAAAATTTATTAAAAATCTTTAAAAATCCCAAAATAATATATTACATCAGTGGGTAAAAGATTTGATATCAAAAAGTAGGCTTAACTAGGCTATACGCTAATTACGCCTTTTATTAACATAAAGCTTTAATTTTACGCTAACGAGCATAACTCTTATTCTACACCTCAAACTGATGTCAAACTTTGCATACAAGTCTATATATTAGTAATTAAGGTTTCTACTCTTTTACATTTTCAAAAATCACGTTTTAAGGTGAAAAGGGCATAATGGTCAACATATGAGCAATTAACGGAATCATGCGTATTAATCGGTTAACTAATGAACCATAGTGTATAATCACAGAGGGTTATACTAGCATGTAACCTGGTCCAAATAAGGCTCTTAGGTATTTGTAAATCATACCAAAACGGGTCAGAACTGAAAGTCAAAGTATAAGTCAAACTATGCGACTTTCGGTTCCGAACCGGGTCTAAACAGGAAATTGTCGGGTTGAACATGTTTGGACATGTTCTTACACTTATTACCAAGTTATAACAATGATCAAACAGGTTGTATATGATCTACATTGCTAATTATGCATAAATTGTAATTTAAGTATCCTGTTGACTTTTTCTTAGCAAGTTTGACCCGACTTTTGACCTGGTTAGAGTGGTAATCAGGGGGAACCCTTTTTAGGGTTTAATACCCACATAATTACCAACTTATAACTACTTTCGATTTGATTAATCACTGGACCATTAGTGATTAATCTTAAAGTCAACCGTTAATTACGACGGTTTGACTTTTAAGCTAAAACTAGGCTAAAACTTAATTAAGAAAGGATTAGCAACTTACAAAGGTCCTAAGCTTGATTAGTGATCATTTGAGAGTGTCTTGGAGCTCCAGGAATGATCAGATTGCAAGAGGAAGGTGTGAAGAACAAATGTTGCATATCATGGCCTTTTATAGTGAATTAATCACCACAAATCTTTGACACATGAGTCTACAAGCCACCACAACTGATCAACACATGTTCCTAGTGCTTAGGGGGTGTCTAGGGGTCAAGAGAAATGTGGAAAATCGGATGAGATCGATCAGATTGCACTCAGCAGGAAAAAACCCAAATAATTCGAAGTTGGGCACCCCTAGCGTGACGCTAGGCCCCCCTCGCGTCGCGCTAGGCCCCTTCTGCACAAAATCAATATTTTTAGATTTTGCGATTTGATCCTTGCCCCTTCAAGCTTCGATTAGGCACTTGTTTCTTGCATTATGAACCCTCATACTTGATCTATAAAGGCTTTAAAACATATACCCACTTTGTTAAGTCCCCGGTTAACTTTATTGTTACTCGAAAAGTCCTAACTTTCAACGTTTACGCTTTAACCCTTCGCACACGAATTCGATCATAACTTTCTCATACGTTAACGAAACTTTACGAAATTTAAACCGTGTATTCTAGTGAGCATAATTAACCGTTACAAAGCTTCGGGTTTGTTAAAAGGTCACTCAGAGGTATAACTTAAACATGTTGACACATTTAGCCCCTCTAGTTTGTAATCTCTCACTTTTAGCTTCGTATGATCCATGATTTATTCGTTTGAAGGTATGAGCACCATGTAGGGTTAATGTACATTATATTTATTCACTGTTGACGTTTAGAATACGTATATCCACATACTTTCCATGATTGTCAACTTTAGTCCTTCTATAAAATTTCTTTCACACGTTTAAACATTTGACACGTGTCTACACATTATAGGACGTGAATTTTCGAGGTGTTACATCCTCACCCCCTTAAAAGAAATCTCGACCTCGAGATTTGTTAAAGTAAAGGAAGTAATTTCTGCCTTACGTTGGGCTAAATCTTCCCCAGTACATTTGAGCCTTTATGGCATTCCCATTGACCTTTATGATAGGTACATGTGTCCTTTGGAGCTTCTAATCCTGTCGATCCTTAATCGACACAGGTTGCTCTCCATATCATAAATATGTTTGTCATTATGTGATAGTGTTTCTTGACTTATTGGCGTAACACGTCCTTAACTCATTAGGGTGGGGTGCATTGCGCGTTCCACCGAGCTCCTTAATTAGGTCTTAGCTCGTAAGCTATTTAATCTTGATACATTCCAATCCTTCGAATGGTTCTATATACTCAGAGCCTGACTAGCCTGATAAATTAACAATTTGGCACACCCTTCCTGGGTGATATCCTTTGTTTGAACCTTATTCTTAACAAGAATTTAGGAGGTTTGCTATTTTTCATTAATTCTTGATTTTCTGCCGAATACTGGCATCTTACAGATGATTAGGGGTTTGTATGATCTTATTCGTTGTCTCCAATGAAACTTTCAGATCCAGATAAGTGGACTTTCCAAAGTCTCGTCCATCCAACGGATGTTTTGATATTTTATCTATACAAGGTCTCCAAAGGAGCCACCTTGATACTTATATAATAGTTATTATAGAAAAGCTTATCTTAAGGTGAGATGGTTATTCCAATCATTTCTAAAAATTTATCTTAAGGAATAGTTAATCCTTTCAGTTAGTCGAACATATCAACGATCCTGGGTAGCTGATGGCAATTCTTAATCGTTGCCTAATGAGGGTTGCGGTAATCAATGCATAAGCAAAATGAACCGTCTTTCATAACTAACTACACCGAAATCTCTGGATATTGAGTTAGGCTATATGAACCCTCTATTTTAAAACTTAGTTAATCAGGGTTTCGATTCTTTCAAAAATGGTACTAGCCGTCTTGGAGATTTCATATTAATACAGCCTTAAAGGGTATAAACCTTAACTCTACCTGCCTCCCTGGGGTAAACAGGGTAAACTTAGGAGAAGGTAATCAAGATACAAGGAGGTTACAGAGATTTTCCATATCTCAGGCTCCAATTCATCCATCATTGCTTGTGTCAAAAATAAAATGACACGTTTATGTTACTAGTCCATGAATTCCTTAATTGGGAACATTTACTTGGACAATTTCATTCTGGATATCTCCTTTGAGTACCATTAGTTGACTTTAGTACCATATGACCATCGAAATATCTTTGTGGTCCCATGCATTAAACCTCCATACTGATCAGGCATGGAAGTAATCTATGGAACTTATTAAGATACACCAATCCTCATATGGCGCTTTTATCATACCATCTGGGATTCGGAATCGATAGAGATTAAAGAGATATCAACTATATATGCTGACACACTTCCTCTTAGAGAGAGGACATTTCGAGAACTCTACGACTGAAAGTTTCTGATAGGAACAAAAGAAATGACTCTTCCGATTTAGTCTGTAACTTTTACCTTACTCTTAATATCTGAGGTTTTTATGGGAAAATTTCTAAAAGTTTGCTAAGCTTAAGATCTTATGAGAGACTTAGCAGCATCTTAACCCAAACGTATCTCCTTGAGTGGTCAAAGGCTCACCATAAGGAGTTTTGATAACTACTTGCTTCTTATCATCCACAATATGGGCTTGGCTACCAGACGACCAACCCATTCTTGTCGCTATATCGAGTCCTTTATTATATAAATGGAAACGAGGACAGCAGAAAAGAATGATTCCTAATGGATATAAAACACCCATCTAATATTGCTGAAGCAGTCTCTGAGGTACTATCGGTAAATTTTACTTTACATTTAACGCTTAGAGTTTTAGCAGGCAGATTTAATGATTTACAAAATCTATTGTCTACGGAAGACTTATCTGAACCTAAATCAATTAATACTCTAGCATGAGCGTTATTGATAAAGAAAATACCTGTTGTGACATTGTCATCCTGAATAGCCTCCTGAGCGCCCATTTGAGAGCTTCCTTAAGCTTTTTAGCGTATTTAGGGCAGTTGGTCTTAATGTGCCCTTTTTCATTGCAACCATAGCAGGTTGCGTCTCCCAATCTCTTGCAATCCAAGGTCTTATGCTCCTTGGACTTGCAGATTCCACAGGGTAGAGGCTGAGATTCATATCTGCATTTCCCGATGTGGTATTTCCTACAGGTTTTGCATTTGGTCTTCTCACCAGTCTGCTGTTTGTCCTTCAAATCCTTCCCAGACTTAGTTGTTCCTTCCTTGGCAGCCTTAGGGCAATTAGTACTGATGTGGCCCGTTTCGCCGCAGCTGAAACAGTTTGCTTTCTTTATGTCCCTACATTCGTGGGATTGGTGGCCAGCTCTTTTACAGATGCCACATTGCTTTATCTTTTGGCTTGATCGACACTGTCCCCGGTGTCTTCTTTTGCAGGTTTTACATTCGGGTTTTGCCTCCTTTGGTTTGGACTGGTTATAGTTTGAACCGGTCTTACCCTTTTTGTAACCTTTATTTGGGGTATTATCGCACTTTCGCTTAAGATCCTTCAACACACGGTTCACAGCGTTGCTTACGGCTATTTTGATCATAGCCTGTAACCCGGTGCTTATTAATTTCAGTCTTGCATCATCCTTCTGATTAACTGGATGATTGTGAGCTTCAGAGGAGTCAGCCATGGTGAAGCTTTGAAGGCTACAAACCAAGTAGTAATAATTGGTTTAAGTATATGGTGAATTGTCAAATTTGATGATTATTTAGCCATGGTACAAATAAACCATATAGGCGAAAAGATAGTATTAACTTTATTTGATTATGTTTTGCCTAAGTTTTTAAATAAACTATCTTTGGCGTTTAAACGAAATATAATCCTTCATATTTATTAGGCAGGGGACATAAGTCACGACTGCCAATGTCATACTGACATCTTTTATATATAGCACAAGGGCTTGTTCCAAGGGACTTTTGATGGCTCATAGGCCTTGCACTAGGGAAATTTTAAATCATAATCAATGATTCCTTTGGATCGGAAAATTTCATATGTCATTGTCTTGACAAGAAGTTATGAAATAAAACTATCTTTTCATGTATACATCTTTGCCCGTAGGTATACGTCCTAATGGATGTTTTGATGTGTTCATCATGTTCGGCGTTTATTAGCCATGATTCCTATTGATCATAGTCTAAACAAGGGGTTTGTAAAAATTTCCTAATATAAAGATGACAAGTGTGATTTTTATCGCATCACTGTTGTCAGGAGTGTTAACATATTTACAATGTTACAAGGGTTTGAATCTTTTGAATAGGTTCTACCATCTTGGCCTCGCTTGGAATGACATATAGGCTAGGTCGTACCTTCAAGATTCTTTTTAATAAGTATGCTGGCAGGGAAGGAAGGATATTTATTTTATTCAGGATTTTCATCATAAATCCTAATTTATAAGTTAATAATAGCACAAATGGCCTAGTCGCGTAGACAAGTTTAATTTATAAGCCATGATTTCAGAGAATCGAGGCATTAAGGTCTTAATAATAGCACAAATGGCCTAGTCACAAAGACATTTATAAATTAGAAGCTATGATTTCAGAGAATCAAAGCAAGAAGGTATACTGGCACAACTGGCCTAGTCACAAGGACATTTATAAATTATAAGCTATGATTTCAGAGAATCAAAGCTTTTAAGCTTTTGAACATAGTTCATTACCTTTTTTTTTAGACAGGGAGTCATTGCTACTACTGTCTTTTGTCTCAGAGGACGTTAATCATAGCCCGTGGGCACTTCATCCATAAGGGATGATTACATAAATAAGGGGATTTAGAATAACCCAATTAAAAATGACTCATGTGATTTTTATCGTATCACACTTTGTCAAGCATGTTAATATGCTTTCAGATGTTTAACAAAAATTTGAATCTCTTAAATAGGTTCTACCATCTTGGCCATGTCTATAATGACATTTAGGCTAGGTTTTACTCTTTAGATTCTTTTTAATAATTAACGCAGAACAGTCCTTAATTGGAATGTTAACGAGGATATGAATCTAATTGTGGAACTACCATCTTGGCCCTGCCTTAAAATGACACATGAGCTAGGTCTTGTCCTTTTTAGATTTTGCCATTTTATTATAATGGTAGATCTTATAATATAGGAATGATATTTTAAACATAATTGTTCCTTTAAATTTAAACAAGTATATGGTTGCCCTAAACGGGACTTCTAAAAAAATAAAAAAATGACTTGCCCATGCAAAGGCTAATCAGAAAGATAATCAAGGGAGTAATTAAAAGACAATGAAACAAATTGGAATTTGTCCTATGTTCTTGTCTAGACTCAAGAATGTGCAACTGTGTAGCTGAGATTAAACGCAAAAGGCTAGCATTTAATTCACTCAGTGTTGGCTCTGATACCAACCTGTCACACCCCGACTTTCCACGTGTCACCGGTGGGCCCGGTGGGGAGTATCGTGACGTGGTTGGCAACATAATAGTCAAACAACACAATTATATAAATGCACAGCGGAAGCAATTTAAAAGATATAATACAACCGAATTTATTATTGTAATATCAAATGTCACAATATTCGGAAGTTTATCCACAGACGGATCGAAAATAAAATAGAAACAATAGTTCAACAGACTTTGACATCTAGAGCTTGCGAGACTTGAGTAATGATGCCTGGAGTAGCCAGCCTATTTCGTCTAGCACCTGCACTTAACCTTTTTGGAAAATACGTCAGTTTACACTGGTAAATACAACTCAACTGACTCGTTTTGAAAAGAGTTTGTAAATTGATTTGAATGCACTTCGGCACAAAAATATCTTTATAACTTGGGACAATTATTTGTATATAATCTTGTATACAGATTTACTTATTTGCCGTCCATTAGCACCGGTTAGAAGAGCCAGTTTAAGTTAACCGACACGCCATAGGTATAGTGCCCACAAGGTTGATTCCTTTAGTGGATTACCAGTTTTTACATAATGCATCTGTCAGATGCACGCCTACACCCCGTGCTTAGGTCGTGGCCATTTCGTAAAATGATGCCAAGGATATCCGGGACATGGTCATTTAACCCCCAAGGGCCATACATCAAATAATACAGAATAAAGCGGGTTATGTAAATACATTAATCACAATCCGATTTAAATGACTACATACCCGACCAAGCGATACTTATATAGTACCGTACCCCAAGCCCGTATAGGGAAAATAAGTTAAGAGTATTTACCTGAGCAAAGTATCAATCAAATACAGCAAAATGCAAGTACTTTTACTGGGCTCCTAATCTGGAACGAAGGTTTATAATAACCTATTAGATTTCTAACGGGTCCTTAATTTAGCCTTAGCTTAGACCGGTTAGTTTCAATGATACGGTTCGTACGCACTATTAAGCGAAGACCGGATAGGATGTGATTTAGACCCAACAAGTTTGGAGACTTGTTTAATATGGGTATTTCATACACACTCTGGATTTTGAGATAAAACCGATAAGGTTTGGCCCGTTTAGGCTAGTTTATGTAAACTAGTTACATAAACCGAACTGAACGCGTAATAAGCGTAACGGGTATTCATATGAGCCATTTACAGGTTTCCTAAGTTAATATGCTTCATATATGTTGTGACATCAGTAAGTTGTCTTTCATTATGCCCGTAACGAGTTTAAACACAAACTATGCCACTTAGGGGTAGTTTGGTCATTTAAAAGTTTATAAAAGAGTTTAAGTATTTATCTGAGTTACAAGTCTGATGTAATCGGCAAAAATACTTATTTTACCATGCTATAACAGTATATTAAGGTATATATGTGAAATTTATCCATTATAACCAAACTAGGCCCCGTAGGGGTATTTTGGTAATTTCACATAAGCCGAAAAGCTCAAAACTGAAGTCTGAGTTTCACAACCTTTGCTTACTGTTAAAATATTATAATTTGCCTCAAATATCAGTAGGTATCACCCTTGGTATGTTTAGAATAGTTTTAGTACATACTATGCGTTAAAAACGCTTAAAAAGGCGATTAGAAGCCGTTTCCGGGTTCAATACTTAAATCTGATATTTTTATATTTCTAGAAGTATTAAAATGATTTATTTATCATATGTGATCAGTAGCAAAAGGTTTCGAGTCGTTTAGATATGTAAAACTCATTTTATAGCCCGTAAGGGCAAAACCGACAATTACCGGATTAAGCCTACGACTATAAGTTATGCTCAGCCTAAAATTTATTAAAAATCTTTAAAAATACCAAAATAATATATTACATCAGTGGGTAAAAGATTTGATCTCAAAAAGTAGGCTTAACTAGGCTATACGCTAATTACGCCGTTTTATTAACATAAAGCTTTAATTTTACGCTAACGAGCATAACTCTTATTCTACACCTCAAACTGATGTCAAACTTTACATACAAGTCTATATATCAGTAATTAAGGTTTCTACTCTTTTACATTTTCAAAAATCACGTTTTAAGGTGAAAAGGGCATAATGGTCAACATATGAGCAATTAACGGAATCATGCGTATTAATCGGTTAACTAATGAACCATAGTGTATAATCACAGAGGGTTATACTAGCATGTAACCTGGTCCAAATAAGGCTCTTAGGTATTTCTAAATCATACCAAAACGGGTCAGAACTGAAAGTCAAAGTATAAGTCAAACTATGCGACTTTCGGTTCCGAACCGGGTCTAAACAGGAAATTGTCGGGTTGAACATGTTTGGACATGTTCTTACACTTATTACCAAGTTATAACAATGATCAAACAGGTTGTATATGATCTACATTGCTAATTATGCATAAATTGTAATTTAAGTATCCTGTTGACTTTTTCTTAGCAAGTTTGACCCGACTTTTGACCTGGTTAGAGTGGTAATAAGGGGGAACCCTTTTGACGGTTTAATACCCACATAATTACCAACTTATAACTACTTTCGATTTGATTAATCACTGGACCATTAGTGATTAATCTTAAAGTCAACCGTTAATTACGACGATTTGACTTTTAAGCTAAAACTAGGCTAAAACTTAATTAAGAAAGGATTAGCAACTTACAAAGGTCCTAAGCTTGATTAGTGATCACTTGAGAGTATCTTGGAGCTCCAGGAATGATCAGATTGCAAGAGGAAGGTGTGAAGAACAAATGTTGCATAACATGGCCTTTTATAGTGAATTAATCACCACAAATCTTTGACACATGAGTCTACAGGCCACCACAACTGATCAACACATGTTCCTAGTGCTTAGGGGGTGTCTAGGGGTCAAGAGAAATGTGGAAAATTGGATGAGATCGATCAGATTGCACTCAGCAGGAAAAAACCCAAATAATTCGAAGTTGGGCACCCCTAGCGTGACGCTAGGCCCCCCTCGCGTCGCGCTAGGCCCCTTCTGCACAAAATCAATATTTTTAGATTTTGCGATTTGATCCTTGCCCCTTCAAGCTTCGATTAGGCACTTGTTTCTTGCAATATGAACCCTCATACTTGATCTATAAAGGCTTTAAAACATATACCCACTTTGTTAAGTCCCCGGTTAACTTTATTGTTACCCGAAAAGTCCTAACTTTCAACGTTTACGCTTTAACCCTTCGCACACGAATTCGATGATAACTTTCTCATACGTTAACGAAACTTTACGAAATTTAAACCGTGTATTCTAGTGAGCATAATTAACCGTTACAACGCTTCGGGTTTGTTAAAAGGTCACTCAGAGGTAAAACTTAAACATGTTGACACATTTAGCCCCTGTAGTTTGTAATCTCTCACTTTTAGCTTCGTATGATCCATGATTTATTCGTTTGAAGGTATGAGCACCATGTAGGGTTAATGTACATTATATTTATTCACTGTTGACGTTTAGAATACGTATATCCACATACTTTCCATGATTGTCAACTTTAGTCCTTCTATAATATTTCTTTCACACGTTTAAACATTTGACACGTGTCTACACATTATAGGACGTGAATTTTCGAGGTGTTACATCTCGTTTTTCCAAAATGATTTTGTTTCCATCTGTATCAGTGACTTTTATCTCTTGACCAACCATTTTTGTTGGGATTACATCAACTAAGCCAGATTCAATTTCAGCAGTGTTTTCAGTTTGGTCATGTTTTCTAAAGCCAATGCCAAACTTTATATTGCTCTTGATTTTCTTTTCCATCATCAGTTCATAACCTTTACAAGACTCCACCCATTTTTCACAAGTGATTTGGGTGGATTCAAGCTCCTTTTGCAAACTTGGTATTTTTCTACCATAGTTTGGAGTTGGTCTTTGGTTATGCTGTGTTCATGTTTCAGACTGCTGATTTCATTTTCTTTGTCAAACAATTTGTTTTTTAACTCTTTAAAAGTTTTCTCAAATTGCACTTCATCTTTTAAGATTTTATCTCTAAGGTTTTCATTCACCTGTTTTATGTTAGCAAAAGCAATAATGCATTTATCTGAACACAAATCTTTTAAGATCTGAGGTGATACCTTAGCAGCAGCCATCATGGCACAGTCACATTCATTCTCACAAACACTAGTATCCCATGGATCAGCAAGAGGTTCCAACAGAGGTTCAACTTTCTTCTCTTCTAACATCTGTTCACCAACAATATTTGCTGTAACCACTTTTTCAGCAATTTCTTCCACCACTTCAGATCTGGACTCCACTTCCTCAGATTCCTACCCTTCTGGTATTGACTCTAATGCCATGAAACAAAATTCTTCAGGAGAGACATAAGGATTAGCAATTAGAGCAAAATTTTCATCAGTTAAATCCTCAGGCATACTGCTCCAATCAACAAAGCCCTATGTAAAGAAACTCTGTTGACTGGCCTCTGCTGGAGCATATGTTTGTGCAGCTTGTTGTGGTGCAGGTTGCACTTGAACCTGAGATACAGGGGCCTGAACATATTGAATCTGTGGAACAGTGGTTTGTACATACTACACAGGAACATTGTTTACAGGATGTGCAAAATGGGCAGTGTTTTGCATATGAGGAGCAGGGGTATATTGGGAATAATGAACAGTGCTTTGAGTGTTTTGAGGTCTTGGACTAGGGTGAGTGATGATTGGTCCACTGTTTTGACTCCTACATTCCCTAGCAAAGTGACCAAGCCTATTACACTTATAGCACTTGATTTTTGATTTATCCAACCCCACCTTTAAATTCCCATGCAATCCTGGAAACTTCCTACCGGTTCTTTTGTAAAACTTGCTTGTTCTAACACTCAACAAGGCAAGCTGATGCAAAATGTCCATTTCTTGCAAATAAGTGGGATAAAAATGTTGAAGGTCATTCAGTTCAAAGGATAAGTTATCAGATATCTGGTTTTCCCCATTAGCTGTGAAAGCATAATTGGGTGAGTAAGGCTCAGAGTTGAAGGCTCCACCTGCAGTTATATCAATACAATGATCATAACTCTGGTCCTTACTACCACCAGATCACTCTTCTTGACCCAAAAGTGTTGTGTTACCAAAAGTGTAATCATCAGCAACTTTTCCAGATTCCTGCAACTTCTTTTTCTGGTTAAGTTCTCTTTCATATGTGAGAAGCCTACCATGAAGTTAGGTCAGACTTAAATCCTTTAACCCCACAGAATTTCTGGTCACAAAGGCTATAATGTCCCACTTTTCTGGTAATGATCTCAGAAACCTACTATTTAAAGTGGATTTAGCATATTCAACATTAACCAGTTTTAGCTCACTAATCAGACAACTAAACCTTTCAAACTGCTGGGTCAATGAATCTCCCTTAACATGACAAAATGTTTCGTATTGTTGGTTTAAAACATCTCTGTTGTTTTCAATAACCTCTTATGTGCCACCAAATTTCTCTTTGAGTGCATCCCATAGCTCTTTAGCACTGTTACAATGTAACAGCCAGCATATATGTCATTGAGTAGTGTTGTGGCCAATATACTGAATGCCTTAGCATCTAACTCAATATTTTGAAAATTCCTGCTCAGAGTAATTTTCAAGACTTTTAGGTACTTGGACCTTGGGATCTTCTTCACTTGGCACCATTAGAACATGAGGCCCAAAAATGATAGACTTCCAGCAACCGGTGTTTTGTTGTGCTAACACATGGCCCATCCTATGTTGCCAGATATTGTATTCAGATCTGACAAGCATAGGTGGATTGTAAAATGTGCCAGTGTTGTGAGGATCTTATAATTGTGAAGACATTTTGGTTGTTTCACATAAGTTTTTGAATAATCAACTTTGAACGTGATTATGCTTATACTCTGTTTTTTCAACAAATACGAACAACAAAGTATCAATGAAATTGAGCTGATCTTTTATGTCAAATTGATTGCTAAATCGAATTTGACTGACCTATGCTCTAATACCAATTGTTAGGATCTGAGTTTACTTGTTTGTGTTGTTTTATAAGAAATGAAAAATGGAAAAAGATAAACAGATGATAATTTGCAGCGAAATGAATGAACACTTTATAACACAAACAAGGAAAGAAAAGCTTTCATCATATATACTTTGTGTCGAATGATTTCATTACAAAATATTCAACGTATGCATGAACACTTTCTCCCCCTCAGCCTGAGCTCACTAGTGTTAGTTCGTATAAAATGCAAGTGTGTGAAAGAGCTAATAGAATAGTACAGGCACTGTCTATTTATAGTACAATCCTAAACTCTGTAGCATCTTTGCTGACAACACCTAGACAGTGACATCTAACAATCTTAACAACCTCTAAACACTGATGATTACAGACACTGTTACATTAAAACTGATTATCAAACTACTGATGAATGCTATCCACTGATGGGCTTCAACAACTGATGAAGATTGAGCAGTGCTTTCCATAAAGGTTGATCAGGCCTTTGACTTCTAGCAGTTCTTTGACTTCAACAGAGGATTGATCTTCAACAGACTTTAGACTTCAGCAGTTCTTTGCATATAACAGACTTTGAGTATCAGCAGACTTTAGAGTTCATCAGATGTTGGGTGCCAATGCCATTGGAGGGAAATAAGGTTCAAACACTGTTATTCAGGATCAGCTGATGTAGATCCAGTTTTGGCTTTGTATCATCTTCTTTAGGAAGGATCACATGAGCCAACAATTGTAGCTCGACAAAGGGGAACATAAAGCTCGAGTAAGAGGTTGCGAATCCAACTGACTTCGATAACCGTATTAGCAATATCCCTGTATTCCGCCCCGGTGCTAGAACAAGATATGGTGTTTTGACGTTATAATGACCATGAAATCAAGTTATTACAAAATCTAACATTTTGTATAGGTGAGTGACTAGGGTTGTGGTAAAATGGAGAGTGTAGTATGTTGTCCCATTAACATATTCAAAAATACATTCCAAAAATTTAAGACGTGGTTCGGGGGAGAGTGCATAGACAAACAAACCTGTTGTATCGCATATGAAATGTCTAGCCGAGTAAACGTAAGGTACCAAAGCGTACCAGCTATGGACCTGTAAACAATGTCATCAGGAATAAGTTTACAATTCAAAGCATTTAGTTTTAACTATATATTAACAAGGGTGGTGCAGGGTATGTTGTTAGACATGGAGGCCCGATGCAGTATTTCTTATATCTATTTTGAGAAAGAAATAAACCATGGTTGCTACGGGTGATTGTGATTCCAAGGAAATGATGTAGAGCTCCCAAATTAGTCATGGCAATTCTCGAGACAAAGTGTAACGTTTCGTATTTTCGTACTTCTATTTTCAGAAAGCTTGTATTCTTATTTCATTTCAATCCTTGTAATCTCAAGACTTTGATCATAAGGGAAATCGTATTTTATATCAACCTTTTTTAATCATACATGCATAATCTGTCATCAATCGTGAAATACACATTTTAATTAAAAACCGAGACATACATCGAGATTATATTTTCTCGAAATCACATTCATATGTGTTTCATACTTATAACATACTTGCATACACCTTTATAGCATAAAATAACCAACAATACAAGTGCAAGGACTAAAAATGAAAATTTTCACCTTCCCAACCACCTTCATTAACTCCCAAACCCTAATCCTCACTTACAAATACAAGCCTCCACCACCTCCTGAACACTTGTCACACTCATTAATCACTCCCAAACTCTCTCAAATCATCAAGAAATCTTCTGTCACACCCGCTCATAGGCGGAAGCTCAAGGTCTGAACTTGATTAGTTTCCATTGCATACGATGTAAGTAAACAAACTATATGAATAAAATACGTATGATGTGCATCCATTCGTCAACAAGTAATAATTTACAACTCGTAAGTTGTTCTCAAAAGACATCACAAGTTATATTGTTTTATAAAAAGACTTATACAAAAATAAAGTTTTAAGAGATCGAGGTTTTGCATTTCATCTTTCGCACAAGGGCGGGAGATGTGAACCAAATCCTCCAAAAGGATGACATTGCTTTCTTGACATGGTCGTTCTTGTTTCATGATGTGCAAGGATCCACTAGTTACCTGAAATACATGTGGGTTTGAAAAGTCAATATAATGTCGGTGAATTCATGCGCTTGAGTTGGTATCAAATGAATCTTCAAAACATTTGAAAGTTATTGTATCGAAAACTAGTATGTAAAAGTGTGGTATGTAAAGCGTCTATGAAATCGTTGATCATTAATGTTTTACAAGGACATTAACATGTGTGACGACATATGAAGCACTCAACCCTTGACGATTTTTGTGTCGATTACCCTCGACTGGGACACAAAAGCACTCTAACAGGTCTCAAGGACCAAGAATGGGCCTTGCCAACACCTGATAGATCTACCCCTTTCGTCCCTCGGTCTATATGTGATTAATGGTGCTTAAGTTCCACCCTATCCGCACATGATCTATGTGTGTTTCATTCCCTAGCTTATCATACCATTGTAACATGTATTCCCCCGATAGTTTAAAAGCTGGAAAACGTTTAAAAGAAAAAGGGGACATGAACTCACAGTTTGCATCCAAATGAATATATTCTAGCAATCACTTTTGTATCCCTGTTTGTACCCAACCTACAAGTTTCCTAATTCAATAAGACACTAAGGTCTGAATATGTGTCTATCCGGCAAGTTGTTCACCAAATTTTCTTAGACCAATGAGATGTTTTCGTTTAAGAAAAACGTATAACTTAACGACCGATTAGTAACTATTACCCATGTTATCACTATATATATTTACACACAATATATATAATAAACATATAAGTTCCATCAATGTTGGGATCCCGTCCTGTAACCTTGTTTGAAAATCTGCGTCGACACACGTCTAAATCGTTTAATAAATATATATTTATATAAAATAAAATATATTTGATTTTAGGATAATAATCCACTTTCATCTAGATGCGAAAATCTACTAAGTATCTATATTTATTTCTCAAATAAATATATTCTTGTTACAATGGATCCATTGTCATAGTGAGAAAATTTATATATACCCGACGCGGACCGTCTAAAACACATAAATTTATATATCATTACAAAATATATAATTATGCTATTATATTTTGTAAAATATATTCATATATTCACATGCGTTCTTAGTTAGGACTTATCGTTTATGCCTACTATATATATATACATGCTTATGAACCTTACGAGGCTACGGTTCACTATTTTTTGTAGTAAAAAAGAGAGGGTTAGAATGGTATCCACCACAAGCAAGCAAGAAGAAGGTGAGTGAAAAATAGATACTAAATATTGAACCTTTGAGATGAACAAAGCTCGCTACACTCGAACACCACTAAACTTGATCTTGTGTCTTTAGTTCTTGTGGATTTAAACAAGAAAAGACAAGATTGTGTGTTGGGAAAAGGGGGTTCGGTTTGGGTATGTAGAGCCGAGAGGGAGAGTTTTAGATTGAAAGTGTTGTGTATTTTGATAGTGTAGTTTTAACATCAAAGCCACAAGGCTTCCATCCAAATAAATAAATACTAAAGTGTGGGGAAGGTGAACATGGTTTGGTGGGTTGGGCTGAAGAAATGAACCAATAGGTAGGACATGATCAATCCTAGTGTCATGCATGGATGATGGGAAGCATGGTTCTTTTATTATTTAAGGGTCGTATTATTGGCACACCTTGGGGATTAAATCGACACCCTCAATACGCATCGTATAGGCCTATACGATGCGTATTGAGGTGGGTTCAAACTTCTATGTCTGCCAAAGGCTGCCATTGTCCCCTACCAAAAAGTAATACACATCGTATAGGCCTATACGATGCGTATTGAGGATGTCGATTTAATTTTTTAATTTTTGCAAGGTAGCTTCCTGTCACGCGGTAGCTTTCCGTCACGCGAACGAAAAAGCTGCAATTTGGACATTTGTTGGTCTTCAAACATCTAGGAAACATTATTTGAGAATACCCCTGAATTTATCGAAGCTGTAGAATAAGATCCTCCACTGTTGGGTTATCATCTTTCGACCCCATTTGCCCTAAATTTATCGATTATGTTTTTCAACAGGGATGTAATGCAATGATTCCTCTCAATTGAATAGACCGACACTTGCTTCATAGGACTCACTTGAATCATCTCGGATGTAATAACAGTACGTTTAGCATCTGTGCCAGCTTGAATTGCAGGAAGCAAAGGATAACGAAGATGAACATTGTACTGAATAACCAAGATAACAACTCCAGTTTCATCAGTTGCATTTGGAACAGGAGAGTTGAAAAAACTGCAATTGGAATTGATCTTGGAACAACACACTCTTGTTACCATATGACACATGATAAAAACGCTTCTCTAGACGGTCTCTTTGCTTCGTCCAACAGAACTATTTGTGTATGCATTCTGTTGGTACTGAACAACAGAATCAGGTTCTCAAAACAAGGATCGTTCTAATAGATTAAAGAGAATAAACCCTCGTTTCTTCATCTTCATCTTCAAGAACAATGATGAACAGATGATGTTTTTTTTCGCAGAACCGTTGGTATACGTCGACCACAATGAGAACAGTGCAGCGACAGGTTGGTCATGCGGCGGTGCCGGTGGCTAGAAGAGACATAATCGTGGTGGATTGCGGTGGTTTAGGTATAGGGTTGTCAGAGAGAGAAAATGGTTAATAGATTCCGAAGCTGTTATTTCAGTTATTTCTCCGTCGCTAATTTCTCCACTCACCGTGAAATCGAACAGTTTCTTCGTAGATTCCGTTCGGTTTCAAAGCCGGTTGAGGATTATGAGTGTTCTAGACTCATTCAAGGCATGCTTGTTTGGGCGATTTACAAAAATACGGATGCATTCCACGGTAAACGATGCAGCTGATGAAACCGAAGTTGTTATTTCTGTTGTTCAGTACTTCCGAGATGATTCAAGTGAGTCTTATGAAGAACATGTACTTCAAAAATTCGGTTACGTTTTTCAACAGGGATGTAATGCAATGTTTCCTCTCAATTGAATAGACCGACAATTGCTTCATAAGACTCACTTGAATCGTCTCGGATGTAATAATAGTACGTTTTGCGGTTTGTATTTTGCATAGCCATCGTTTCCGTAGTAAAAAACGGTTGCGGTTTGCCCGAATAGAGATCTGAATCAGCGTGCATTGTTTAAATCTGAATTAGGTTCTCAAACAAACACTACTAAAGATGATCTGAATCAGGTTGTTAATTTTAATGAAGCAATGAAGATTGAATATGCAAACCGCATCCGTCTTCTGTGATGATTCGAAACATTCCGAATAACTAGCAGAAGAACCCGACACGTCTTCTGCTAGTTACTCTTTTCAGCAGCCATTTTTTCTTTTCCTTCAATTTCGAGAACATTCTCCCTAACATGAGAAACGAAAGAGATTTCGAGCAGTTCGTCGATGACATGATAGATAAAGATCCTGACACATGTAACATCTATTTATATTCCTACATCTATATCTTTTGTCATGACAAACTATGTGACATGTGTCTATTCCAGTGGTCCCGGTACTATTTGTGTATGCATTCTTTTGGTAGTTAATAAAACGAAAGCTATCAATACGTTAAAATACCCTAAAATACGTTAAAATACGCTAACTTACGTTACAATACGTTAAAATACGCTAAAATACATAAAAATACGCTAAAATACATAAAAATACCCTAAAATAGGTTAAAATAAGCTAAAATACGTTAGAATACGCTCAAATACGTCAAAAATACTATGAAATACGCAACAATATGTTAGAATACGTCAAAATACGCAAAAATACGTCAAAGTACGCGACTAACGATATTTACACACACGTATACATATAACACGACACTATGGAGTCCAAGTGGATTTCAAATAAAATTGTACGTAATCATTGAATACGATATTCGCACGCAACCGAACGGCACCGAAACAACTTATGTTGAAGGTATACGTCATAAAACGATAAAATATACGAAAGTTCGGCAAAAAACGAGACGTATACGCGTCGAACCGAGGGAAACACGATAAACTAAATTTGAAATAATGCCCAATACGATCTTATAGGCCTATGTCGTATCGTATATCAGCTTAATACGCATCGTATAGGCCTATACGACGCGTATTAAACTTTGAATTTTCTCAAAAATACCCCTAAATTTATCAGAAAAATAGGGGTATTTCAGTAAATTCATCGTTCAATACGCGTCGTATAGGCCTATACGATGCGTATGGAACTATAAGTTTCTCAAAAATGTTTTTCAAATCAAGGGTTCCATCATTACAACCACTTGTTTTCAACAAGGATGTAATGCAATGATTCCTCTCAATTGAATAGACAGACACTTGCTTCATAGGACTCACTTGAATCGTCTCGGAAGTACTGAACAACAGAAATAACAGCTTCGGTTTCATCAGCTGCATCGTTTACCGTTGAATGCATCCTTATTTTTGTAAATCGCACAAACAAGCATGCCTTGAACGAGTCTAGAACACTTGTGATCCTCAACCGGCTTTGAAACCGGGCGGAATCTACGAAGAAACTGTTCGATTTCACTGTGAGTGGAGAAATTAGCGACGGAGAAACTGTTCGACACAGAAACTGTTCGATTTCACGGTGAGTGGAGAAATTACAAGTTTTCAATAAAATTTCATTCTGCTGTGAACTTGTTCTATATGAAATGGCTCACTTAACAAGAGAAGCAACTAAAAAAGCAGTGAACGGTATTTAACGTACACACCGCATTCGAAGATCCTTGCATTAGACACAATTTGTTGGAATTTGTGGATTTCGGTTGGTTCGGATCTCTATTCGGTCATCTTTCCTCACAATTTGGATCTCTATTCGGTCACCAAACAGGCAAGCCTTGAAGTACTGAATCAACAGAAATAACTGAAATAACAGCTTCGGAATCTATTAACCCACAATTTGTTGGAATTTGTGGATTTCGGTTGGTTCAGACAGACACAATTTGTTTTCAACGGGGATGTAATGCAATGATTCCTCTCAATTGAATAGACAGACACTTGCTTCATAGGACTCACTTGAATCGTCTCGGAAGTACTGAACAACAGAAGGATGAGATATCGGCAGTTAGCTCGAAGAAGTTTCTCTCAATCAGGTGTTCCAATAGATTCTCCCTTTTAACAATGTCCTGTTAATTGTTGGAAATTTGTGGATTTCGGTTGGTTCAGACAGACACAATTTGTTTTCAACGGGGATGTAATGCAATGATTCCTCTCAATTGAATAGACAGACACTTGCTTCATAGGACTCACTTGAATCGTCTCGGAAGTACTGAACAACAACAAGATGAGATATCGGTAGTTACGAGATTCTTCGGGAATTAGAAAAGGAGAAAATACGGAACGGCAAGGGTAGTATGAGTCTGAGTCCATTGTCGTTCGTGTTAGGTTTGTATTTCCCATAGCCACAGTTTCCGTAGTAAAAAACGGTTGCGGTTTTCCACATTCAATCTTCATTGCTTCATTATAATTAATAATGCGGTCTCGATTGAAGATGTAATTGCAAGACTGTTTGCCGGGCTTCCAATGCTCACACTGGGTGATAAATAACGCTGATATTGAATGGATTATTGAACCAAGAAAGTATTTGGACTGCCGCAAATGAAGTCAAATGTGATCAAACTTGGACATCAGACGTAAATCTTGAAGAAACGAAACATAATCCCAGATTGTCTAAAGAAGCGCTTTTATCATGTGTGATCCATAGGTCGGTCTCGGGTAGGCATAAGATCCGTGGGCCCTATTGTCGGATTATTGAACCAAGATAGTCATTGGACTGCCGCAGATGAAGTCAAATGTGTTCAAACTTGGATATCAGACGTAAATCTTGAAGAAACGGAACATAATCCCAGATTGTCTAAAGAAGCGCTTTTATCATGTGTGATCCAGAGGTCGGTCGGGTGGGCATAAGATCCGTGGGCCCTATTGTCGGATTATTGAACCAAGATAGTCATTGGATTGCCGCAGATGAAGTCAAATGTGATCAAACTTGGACATCAGACGTAAATCTTAAAGAAACGGAACATAATCCCAGATTGTCTAAAGAAGAGCTTTTATCATGTGTGATCCAGAGGTCGGTCTCGGGTGGGCATAAGATCCGTGGGCCCTATTGTCGGATTATTGAACCAAGATAGTCGTTGGACTGCCGCAGATGAAGTCAAATGTGATCAAACTTGGACATCAGACGTAAATCTTGAAGAAACGGAATATAATCCCAAATTGTCTAAAGAAGCGCTTTTATCATGTGTGATCCAGAGGTTGGTCTCGGGTGAGTTGTGGTTGATTTATAGAAGGAGGTTATGAAACGAATATATGTTTATGCGAATTTAAAGGACAAAACTGACAGAGGTGCTGGTCTTTTCTCCCATTGTGCAAACTTGAAAAATCTCACGATAACACATCTAATATGACACATGATAAAAACGCTTCTTTAGACAATCTGGGATTATGTTCCGCAAATTGGGAACCAAATATTCGTGTGTAAAAGCTTGGAAAGATGAACGGATAGAAATCTGTATATACACCCTTGTTATTTATTTACCACATGACACATGATAAAAGCGCTTCTTTAGACAATTTGGGATTATGTTCCGCAAATTGGGAACCACATTGTAGACTGCTGGGCTTGAATGGTTTTAATAATACTTGAAAATGGAAATAATCGTGTCAAGATCTTTATCTATCATATCATCGACCAACTGCTCGAAATCCCTTTCGTTTCTGGGGTTCGCATTCGACACAACACAACAAAAAATAAATTCAAAAAAACTACGGGCTGATACGCATCGTATAGGCCTATA
The DNA here is from genome assembly GCA_030545235.1 of Helianthus tuberosus. Taxonomy (NCBI): domain Eukaryota; kingdom Viridiplantae; phylum Streptophyta; class Magnoliopsida; order Asterales; family Asteraceae; genus Helianthus; species Helianthus tuberosus. The sequence goes on along the minus strand of CM060410.1, from coordinate 68,988,203 downwards.
CGATGCGTATAAAGCCCGCCGCCAGACATAACTTGCACCTATCAGTCTGCCATGTCTTTTACTTTATTTCAATACGCATCGTATAGGCCTATACGATGCGTATTGAATTGAAAAAGTGTGTAGATAGACAGGAGGGTGTGCCATTAGAAAACCCCTTATTTAAACGCAAACATGTAAATGTTGAGTGCTGAATTGGTGGTCATGACTGTAAAGTATTTTGGCTCTATTATTTTCCCCATAATCGACAGAAGCATACAAGGAAAAATTATAGGTCTTTGACTTGCTTTGTAGGGGTCCTATGTATTAACATATGGCTTTTACTATGTGAAAGTACAAGTATGCTTATGGAGTGTACTAGTGGTCCATCATCACATATTATGTGTTTTTTTTTTCTGTTTTCTTGTATTGACTAGAACAAAATGAAAACTCTAAATTCCTAAAAGGTTCGGATCGAGATATATGAATGGTTTGGAGTCTTGCAACATATTAGACAATGCTAGGTGATTAAACAAGGCTAGTTATGAAAAAAATCACAACTTATAACAAATCCCCATGAAATTTAAAATAGTTTAAATAAATTAAGCCTTGTAAATCTTTATTTAATATCTTTAAAACAAACATGAAGTTTCTACTTATGCCTGTCAGTTGTTGCGTAATTATGATTATATACGCGCATGTAATTATGATTATATACGCGCGTATGTTCGTGATCTCGAATTTTTGTTTATATTATGTATACGCGTATTAACATGAAAAGATTAGGTGAAACTCTTAAATTATTAAATGAGTATAATACATTTATGAATAAAATAATTAATACATCACATCTTGAAATTCTGAAAATCCTATCACCAATGTTCGTTTTGTATAATTTTACCGTTACGCGATATGACAATATCTAACGGTTAACTAATGCAATCCCATGCATTTACCTGGACCTTGCTAGACTTTATGAACTCAATTAACCTATAAGTAAGTCTAAATACACGCAACTAATTTAACAAATATTGATTGGCCGGGTTGTATGAATTTGATTGTAATTTTGCCGGTTGTCACATCTTTCACTTTTGGGCAGAAAATTCTAAGTCAAAAAAGTGAGTTTGAGCTTGTTTTTTCATGTTTTTTTTTCTTGTTTCTTGCTTTCCTCCTACTTGGACAACCTTTACGAGTGTTACTACATGTTTACCAAGGTAAACAAAGTTGGTACATCACCATTTTGAGGTCCAAAGTTAGGATTATTTTTCTAAGTTTTGTTGAAACTTTCATACTTATTCTTTTCTACTTTGTTTTCTTGAGATATTATGTACCAAACCGAGTTCCCAACTAATCTTCATGTTGAGGGGCTTGAGTTAAGGTTTATTTCAACAAACATGAGGTTCATATGCCTCATTCTTAATGTTTCAAAGACCCTGAGTAATCTCCACAATACAACAAAGTGAGAGGAACCGAACCAAGTCTTTAACTTGCAATGTTGAAAGATTTGAGTTATGGTAATGGTAATGGTGTGAACAATGGAACATTGGTTCTACAACTTAGATTCCACCTACCTCACTAGATTACTTAGTTAATTAGCTTACTTTCATACCATCCAAATCACTAAACAATTTTCAAGAAAACAAAGTGAACAAACTACACCAGGTCTTCAAACACTATTCATGTTTGAAATGCACTCGTCTAGTTTACTCACTTGGTTGCCTTGGTGAATTAGGAGATTTTATGTTCATAACCAACCGAAATCATCAATTAAATTGATGATTGTGTGCTTTGGTTAATCTTAATAATGAGGTTAAATGGATGGAATTCATCCTACCTCCATACATGACCATACATGACTAATTAAACTAACATATATACATAATATACTTATAAAACCGAACCCCAACTTCAACCAATTCATGATTGAAAGTTATGAATTATGGTGTTCATCATCCTACTTCTTGATTCCTCACTTCGGATTCTAATGGGTGATTTGGTACCCATAAAAACACACTAAAACCTAGTGTCCGAATGAGTGTCCAGACAAGATGTATTTTATACAATATCATACTTTCTTGTTATAATTCTTAAATTCCGAATCTAACTCATAATCAAACTTCATTGACTCACACACCTTCGTTTCCCATTGTAGGATAACTTTGGTGTTCCAATCCCCTCATTCATATCAACTCACGTACAATCAATCATATTCAATCACTCAATCCACCAAACATGCTATTTGTTATGCTTAAGTTGTCCATGCTAGAAAACATTCATGCACTCTATTTGTCATTTACTTAGCTAGTCCACCTTAACAATTATAGCGCTATAGGAGTAGCACATTTAAAAAATAACACAATCACTTCAACACATTTGAAAAAAACACTTTATTTATAACAATATTAAACTCAGATTAAGATAAAAAATGCATACAAAACTTTTAAATAACTATTAATGTATAAAAAAGTTATTAACATTTAGAAAAAAAAAATGAATTTCAACTTTGGGTTACTCCAATTTTTTTTATCCTTGATGTACACATAACCCTCGTTAATATATAACACATATTACAAAAATGTTACTCCATCAATCTCGTCCATCCAACACTCTAATCCAACGACTTAAATGCCTTCTTAGGCTTTTTAGGCACAATGAGCTTTGATATGCAAGATTGGTCAAGACGTTTAGCTTATTTATAAAAGGTATTGTGAGTTGAGCTTGAGCAAACTAATTATATGTACTTTTTTGGCCACTACTTTTTTTGTAGTTCGATATTTTAGAACTGAAATCAACTACTCGTGATTTTTGGAAACAAAACGACCTATTTAAAGTGATCTCATAGGCCACAAACATGTGCTTCTGGATCTGAAAAGATTCTCTTCTTCAACTTATGACGAGCTTCATTACCGGATTAGGCAAATGTAACTTCATTCTTTTTTCTAATGATTCTTCGGCACCAAGTTGGCAACCGGGTAAAGAGAATAAGCAAACATGAAAAACATCAACACAAATTGGGATACAAGTGATCCTTATGAATCAAGGCTCCATGCTATATATATTTTCGAACTAGAAGAACACACTTAAACTTTTGTAGCGATATATAATGAAACAACAAATTAAAGACACAAGGCACCGAGACCTTCTTGCTTATTGAGCTATTGTAGCCAGAAGCCAGTCATTCTTAACAAGAATATAAAACGCCACATGGAGAATTATAGGTGCAGATGTCACATACTTCCAAAGTTATAAAAATTGTGTACTTCATGAAAGAAAAGAAATGAACAATGCAACATCAGTGAATTCATATTATAGTCCAGTGAAATAAAATAAAAGCAGACTTATAAAGCAATTGGGCATTTGGTCTAGTGGTATGATTCTCGCTTTGGGTGCGAGAGGTCCCGAGTTCGATTCTCGGAATGCCCCCTTTTTATTTTATATTCTACGACTAATTTAGACTGAAGACTTTCTGAATAAATGTGTGATAGATCCACAACCATATGCTTTTAGATCTGTTTGTAAATGAATTCAACTCATGGGTAGGGAAGCTTATATTTTAGATAAATATGCAACTTCATGAAAAGGTGATTCTATTATTTCACATACTTAAAACAATACAACATCTATAAATTCATATATCAATTATCAATCAGTAAAAAAATATAAAAGCAGAGAGTTAAACCAATTGGGCATTTGGTCTAGTGGTATGATTCTCGCTTCGGGTGCGAGAGGTCCCGAGTTCGATTCTCGGAATGCCCCATTCTAAAATACATACTTTTTCTCAATGACATTCTATCAGATTTTTTTTATATTTTACTAATCATTTAAAAAGCAAAGTCGACGTGGCATTTTGAAACAAATTTACCAGTTAAAGGGATATTATATCCTAAAACATATGAATATATAGACCTTTGAAGTAAAATAAAACTCATGGTTCTGGAAGCTTTTATTTAGCTTCAATGTAATTACCAAAACAAGCAAATCATATATCAACCCTGCATAATTTATCGAAAAAAGAAGGTAACATGATTCTCAATGATGATGCAAAATTGTTTAATGATGTGCGTATATATGCATATGTATGTATGTATGTGTGTAAGAGACGGAAAAAAATTCTAGTCATTTGAAAAATAAAATCCTTGAGCCCTCTCACACGTATCAGGATTATATATCTGTAAATATGACAAACTTTCCGTCATCAATCCTAAGTCATTGCATCAGTGTCTTGTACTCTTAATCAAGTATGAAGGAAAAGCCAACAAACTCTAAAAAGATAATTTAAATTTCAGAACACTGAAATGATTGATCAATTGCATTGAACAAGTGATTCGAATAAGAACATGATTAAATCATAAATCAAACATCTTGGTCCATAAGAATGACTATAAATAAGGTAAAGAATAATGATATAACAAGTGGGCATTTGGTCTAGTGGTATGATTCTCGCTTAGGGTGCGAGAGGTCCCGAGTTCAATTCTCCGAATGCCCCATTTTTTTTGTGAATTTGTGAAGGATAAATTCTATACATTTGTAAGTGCCACTGTTTTAGGGATGAGATTTTTTACGGAAATACCGGTCCCGAGTTCAATTCTCGGAATGCCCCATATTTTTGTGAATTTGTGAAGGATAAATTCTATATATTTGTAAGTGCCACTGTTTTAGAGATGAGATTTTTTACCGAAATACTGGTACCGTACCGATACCGGTATAATTTCATATTCTATGAGCTGAAGTTAACTCAAGACTTTGAAAACAGATCTACCTACTAAAGTGATATTTTAACAAACATGTCTTGTATATCTGAAAATAACAAACATGTCTTGTATATCTGAAAAGATTCTGTTCATAAACTCAACAACTGTGTACACTTACAACTATGCATAAATCATAGCAAGATGCAACTTCATGACAAATATATGCAGCAGCAGCAGCAGCAGCAGCCACATTACCTTTTTTTTTTTAAACTTAAAATTCATTCACAACAGCAGCCCCTACCAAAAGGCTGTAAGCAAATGTAACTTCACTATTCTTTCACATAATTATTTAACACCAAGTTTGTGGAAACTGGAAGGATGCAACAGATTTAAGAAAATAAGCAATCATATACCAACATGTCAATGAGCTTCTATCATCAAACTTATTCAAACCTGCTAAACATGGGCTCACACTAATAATAATAATATAGTCTAATACTCCCCCGCAGTCAAAGCGGAAGGAAACCGGAAGCAAAGACCAGAAACAAAAACATAAAGAAAAAGAATGGTCTTCAGATTCGGTCAAAACTTCTGCCAAAATTCAACAATCTTGTAATCTTTAATAATCTTCATTGAGAATCCACCTTTTTTGAATGATCCCATGATCTGACAAGTTGCAATCAACGCAGCAATGTGGCAGCGACGCGGCGGCAGACCGTAGAGAACTAGGTTATACCCCGTAAATACTCACAGGGTTTGACCATTTAAATGGTAAACAACGAATGTAAAAATTATTTAAAATATATGTGTAGGAAAAATAATTATATTTATAAATTAAAAAATACTAATTATTGAAAGTTTAATATTACATTTTTTAATATTATTATGTTACAAAAGAAAACAATATGATTCATAAATCTATAAAAACTAATATTATTAGCCCAAGCCCACCTTCTCCAATTCCAAGGAAAACCCGTCGTCCGAAGACCCACTACGGTAAAACCCGCTTGCGATTGGATTTGAACTTGAGACCTATGGCCTCAACCCCAAATCTTCACTTCTCCTCCCCATCACCAAATTCCGGTTCCACGTTACCATTCACCTGGATGAGAAAGAAGGTTACTTCCTTACATAAATGGATAAATTAAAAAATAAATATCAACTAAAAGACATAATGTTTATTATCTGATACTTATTTTGGGACACCATATATTGATGCAGTTGGGATAATTGATTCTCTGCATATCAAATGTTCACAATGTAAATCTAGCCAGTGAAGCAATTTCTTCTCGTTTAAACAATGAAAGTTGAACTCAAACTTGAGGAAAAAGAAAATTAATACTTACTCATCTGGTTGGATCCATGTAGATACTCAAGAGTGATGGTTGGATATTTCTTCTATATTGCTACAGTGAATCGAGGTTGTACATGAAATGGCTACTAATGCTCCTAACCTAAAAGAAAACAAAACTCAGCAGTGGTGTAATTTGACCCACTTTTACACAAACGGGTCGATCTATAACAGATCAAACGGTTAAGCTAAAAAAACAAATCAAATACATCAAGCAGATCAACCCAACCCCTTTTGACCCACTTAACATCCTTTCCACATTCAGATACTATGGACTAAGGATCCTTTCGAAATCTGCAACAAATCAAGGTTTAGGGTTTTAGGGTTTAAGATTTTAGGGTTTGCTATTATATGCTACAAAGGTCTTAACTTTTAAGGTCCCAAAGCAAGGGGCAGCAATTCTTGACCTGACCCGAAACCCGACACGGAAAAAAACATGTTTGGCCCGACTAACACAATCCGTTTTAAAAAATGGGTCGGGTTGATTCGTAATAAAAACAGTTCGGGTTTACCCGTTTAACTATTTAGAAAAGAAAAAAAAACTTTTATATTTTTGTTTTTGTTTTTTCCGTTTCTATTTTATCTGGTGAGTAATTATGATGTTAAATTTGGCACACTATATTATTTACTTATTACACTCATACCATTAAACAAGTTATCGATAACCCGTTTAGGACCCAACAACTCGATTATAAATCGTCAACATATATGACTCATTTAAACTACAGCTTAAACGTGTCGTGTTCGGGTTGACCCGAATTTATATGTGTGCAGGTTAGGGTTGTAATATTTGACAAGAATAACAATTAGGGTCGGGTTCGGGTTGCACATTACAACCCGCCAACCCATCAACCCGACACGCTTGACACCCCTAAATACAAACTATCATTTGAACTATACATGTACATATATACATACCTTCATAAGCAATGTATGAATAATATATTTATCCCCCTATAAGTGCTGCCACTTCGCTGTGTTCTCTTTAGTGTTTTCAAAAGTTGGCCAAAAGCAACCTCAAAGTTGACATATAAACATGGAATGCAGGTCTGAATCTATAGATCTACCCTCACCAAGATGCAAAATTATGACCAGAACTAGACATTATTACATGTAACAACTAACAACAGGCTCCATATTACTTTGAATAAAAGCAAATCATATGATGATATATTAGTTTTCAACAACTAGATGAATGCACTTAATGTCGAGTAGCAATAAAGTGAACATGGAGAGAAGGAAACGACTTCCAAGTCCTTGTGTTAATCTTCGTTTTAGCAATTTAGCATACAATACCCAAAAATGTATGAAGTGTAAAAAACAAGCAACAGTTCATGTCTAGAAAGCACAAATAAAAATAAAGATAAGATAGTAGTTGACAATAGGGCATTTGGTCTAGTGGTATGATTCTCGCTTTGGGTGCGAGAGGTCCCGAGTTCGATTCTCGGAATGCCCCTTTTTTAATATGTCAACTCATTTTTTATGAAATTTTAATTGCTACTGTTTCATTAAATAGTAGTATCCTAATAAATATTAATAACTAAAGTCAACTGAAGACTTTAATACAGATCTACCTGCTACAGTGATGGGATTTGCCAAAAACATATGCTTGAAAATGTTATAAGTTTTTTGTCAATAAATTCAACTCGACGGTACAGCAGTCTACACTTAGGCACCGAGCTGGTAAAAAGATGCATCTTCATTTCCTGAATAAGAAATTAAAAGTCAAGGCATCAAGCTAAACTTTTTTTCAAAAGCCGAAAGTTTGATTGTCGTTAACAATTCACAGTTTCTAAATTAAAAGTTACAGACTATCACTTGAACTACTTTCTGTGTACTTACACATACATTCAAAAAAGTTACAGACTATAACTTGCTTTAGATATTCAATTACTGCCCAGTAGTTGCCACTTTGCTATCTTCTCTTTAGTTTTATGACTATTTTCACAAGTGTGCCAAAGGTGTCAAAAGATATTGACTTTGGAAGTTGAAAGGTGATACCCCTAGAATTATAAAGGGTATAAATGAGGATATAAGAGAATCTATAAAGATGCGGTTGGTACTAATATACTAGGCATGATTAACTCAAAACCAGAAGATAAAAAAGTACAAATTGAGGTGGAGTCAGGTTGTAGCAAAGAAAAGGTAGAGTCAAATGAAGAAAGTACAAGTGTTGGCTCTTCCTAGAAGAACTATAGTTAATCCTCTAAAGTTTGAAGATTCTGCTAATATTTCTATGACTGTTGTTGCAGTCATTGCATCAGAACCTACACTGAAGCAGTTAATTCAAAAAACAAAGAGAAGTGGTATCAAGCTATGAAGAAAGAGATGGAATCTTTAATCAGAATGGTACTTGGGAATTAGTTAAGGATCTATGTCAACTCAATTTATTAAAATTTTGCATGTGTCAATCTTTTATTTTATATTCTACTACTAATGTAGACTGAAGACTTTCTGAAACAGATCTGTCTATAAAAGTGAGATAGATCCCACAACCATATATGCTTTTAGATCTGATATAATCCTTTGTCAATGAATTCAACTCATGGGTAGGGAAGCTTATATTTAGATACATATGCAACTTCATAACCAAGATAGGCAATCTTAAACCAATACTTCAAGGTGATTCTATTATTTCACATACGTCAAAAAATGCAACATCAGTGAATTCATTTACAAATTATCGATCACTGAAAAAAAAAACATAAAAACAGACATATAAAGCAAATGGGCATTTGGTCTAGTGGTATGATTCTCGCTTCGGGTGTGAGAGGTCCCGAGTTCAATTCTCGGAATGCCCCATTTATACAAAAAATAGTTTTCAGTGGCATTTCGTTCAGACCTATATTTTACTAATCATATAAACCAAAGTCAACCTGACATTTTGAAACATATCTACCAACTAGAGTGATTATATCCTAAAACATATGAATATAGATCTGACAAGATTCTTTGACGGAAAATACAACTCATGGAGTCATGGTTATGGAAGCTTTTATTTAGCTTCAATGTAATTACCAAAACAAGCAAATCATGTATCATCTATGCATAATTGATCAAAAACAGTTATATTTGTGTATATATGCATATGTATGTATGTGTGTAAGTAACTAATAAATCATGGCTATTAATTTCCATAAACGATGAAGTGAAATACTGTCAACTAATTTTCTGACAGCAGTTATTTTCATTGTGTACAAGGAATCTTTAAGTTTTCAACCAACTGCAGTAAGTAGGTGACATAAATAATATAACAAATGATGGTATAAACAAGTGGGCATTTGGTCTAGTGGTATGATTCTCGCTTAGGGTGCGAGAGGTCCCGAGTTCAATTCTCGGAATGCCCCATTTTTTTTTGTAAAACATAAATTCATTTTTTTAGTATCTTTCTAAGTGCCACTGTTTTGTTTAATTATATAATCTAAGAGCTAAAGTCAACTCAAGACTTTGAAAACAGATCTACATCTACCTACTAAAGTGATATATCTGAAAAGATTCTGTTCATAAACTCGACTGTGTACATTTACTAATAGGCCTAAATCATGACAAGCTGCAACTTCATGACAAATATATATAGCTACATTACCTAAATAATAAGGAGGCAAATGTAACTCCACTATTCTTTTCCATGATTCTTTGGCACCAAGTTTGTGGAAGGATGCAATGAGCTTTGCATTGCAACTGAATTACTGAAATAAGCAATCATACACCAACATGTCAATGAGCTTCTATCATCAAACTTATTCAAACCTGCTAAACAAACTAACAGCGTATATGGTTCTAGGTGGCCATTTAAGCTACTATACATGTATGTACATATACATTCATATATAAGCATGTCTTAAATAATATTAGATCCTATATAAGTGTTGCCTCTTTGCTCTCTTCTCTCAAATGTTTTCAAAATCTGGCCAAATTCAATCTCAACCAAAAAATGCATTTATTGTTGTTACTTGTTAGCAATGCAACGAATCAACAAACTTAGTGAGAACTAAGAAGGTAGAAATTTCCAGGTCCTTGTAAAATCACATACTCAACAATATAAAAAAAGCAATATTTCATACATAAAAATAAAAATTGAGGGCAGTTAACAGCAGGGCATTTGGTCTAGTGGTATGATTCTCGCTTTGGGTGCGAGAGGTCCCGAGTTCGATTCTCGGAATGCCCCTTCTTTTTAAACATTCTACTTAACTTATATGTATTCTTAAATTCCACTAATTTTTGTACATAAATATTCTAGTACAGATATCATCCAAAGTCAACTCTGACTTTTCAGGACAAGCATATGCAACTAACTTCCTACCGGATTAGGCAAATGTACCTTGGTTATTTTTTGCCAAGATTCTTAGGCACCAAGTTGGTGAAAAGTTGGGAACTGCATTTCCAGAAAAAGCAAACATAAACCAACATGTCAAGCTACCACAGTTACCAAACCTGAGTATAGTAAGATGCTTGTTAAATTCTCAAGATAATCAAATTTATTAAGGGTGAAGGTGGGTATTTTTGTTAAATTCACATGATAATCAAATTTATTAAGGGTGAAGGTAGGTATTTGTGTCATGGTGGTTTGTAGGTAAGTGAAAACAGACTTTTTCTGGTTATTTTAGAAAAAAACATAAAATTCCAGATCATTTTGTCATGGCTTACTAATTTCACACATCTGAAGGATTCTAAAGTGGTTGTAAAAATTATTAAAAGTAGTTTTGATGTCCCACCAGAAATGAAGTCCATACTGAGATTGGTATATTAAGAATCTTCCCATTGATTCACTAGCTTGTAATCATAGTCTTCCTACTCTTCAAGTTAATGAAGTCGGATATGTACCGTTTATGAATGAAGATCATATACATTAACCAAATAACTTTAGTGATATAAGCACACTTAAAGTAGAAGCATATTTTGCAGATTTGTTAAACATTCACCAAAAAAAAAAAAAAACTTTTACTATTATAAATAAACATTCACATGAACCATATGAGCTTTGATAATTTCAGATAAGCAAACTTAGCAGTGACAATTTGAAAAGTCAAATTAAGTAGAAGCACCTCATACTTTGAAGAATGTAAAGTCAGTAAACTCATATTTCAAGCATGGTTATTAGTTATTACAAAGATATACAGGCCACATAAAGCAAGTGGGCATTTGGTCTAGTGGTATGATTCTCGCTTTGGGTGCGAGAGGTCCCGAGTTCGATTCTCGGAATGCCCCCTTTTTTTTCTAAATAGCATTTTAATTATTTTTTTTAAGTGCCACTGTTCTGTTTAATTTTATAATCTATGAGCTAAAGTCAACTCAAGAGTTTTAAAAACAGATCTACCTACTAAAGTGATATTATATTCAAATAAGATGTGCTTGTATATATAAAAAGATAATGTTTACGAATTCAACTATGTACATTGACTATTATGCATAAATCATGAGAAGATGCAACTTCATGACAAATATGAACAGCTACATTACCTGAATATGCAGATGTAAATTTGTTATTCTCTCACAAAATTCTTAGGCACCAAGTTACGCGAATTACCAGAATAAGCAATTATAAACTAACACGTAGGGTACTTCTATCACCAAACTTGATAAACAAATCAAAAACGAAAGATTATATGATTCTTGCTGACCATAAAACTACGGTACATGTATGTACATATACATTCATAAGTACACACATCTTAAATTAATTCAATCCTTTAGGAGTTTGCTTCTTTAAATCCTCGTATGAACACACATATCAGCATCATGGTAATCAGAATACCCAAATAACCATATACTTTCAATTCCACAATGTAAAACACCAGCAATAGTTCATGTCTAAAAAGCGAATATAAAAATAAAGATTTGAGGGTAGTTAACAAGAGGGCATTTGGTCTAGTGGTATGATTCTCGCTTTGGGTGCGAGAGGTCCCGAGTTCGATTCTCGGAATGCCCCCTTTTTTCGAGAAGCTGTCACAGCTTATTTTGACTTTTTGTCCATGCTAAGAAAATAAATTCAATCATTGAGTCGATCATATTCTTCTAATCGTTTTAGCAATCATATATATCAAAATCTGACAGTATTCTCATCACTTGTTACTGCTTTATTGTCACAATCATATGCTTAAAGATTTGACATTTGACAATCCGTTATCAATGAACTCAATTTGTGAATAGGGAAGCTTATATTTAGGTACAGATGCAACTTCATAGCAAGAATAGGCAATCATAAACCAAGACTTCAAGGTGATTTATCGTTTCAAAAGATAATATTATAGGCTACCATTAAAGCACATACATGTGTAAAAAGATATATATTTATAACCACGCTTGTGTGTTTGGTATATGCAAACCTCTGCTGGAGAGTTACCTCTTCACTTTCTTCTCTTTAGTGGTTTAAAACTATAGCATTTGTTCGATACACCTCTAACCTGTGTCATATTTAATACCAAATCAAAGTTGGCTTAGAGTCAAAAGCACATAATGCAGATCTGAACCTAAAATCTGCCATCAATGAGATGTGAGTTCAGTCATGGCTAAATGTTATTGTAACAGCATTATAAAGGTCAAAACTAGTATAAAAGCAGTTATAAGAAATAAAAGCAGACATACAAAACAAATGGGCATTTGGTCTAGTGGTATGATTCTCGCTTCGGGTGCGAGAGGTCCCGAGTTCGATTCTCGGAATGCCCCATTCTAGAAAAAATATTTTTCCATGACATTGTTTTGTTCAGATCTATATTTTACTAATAATATAAAGCAAAGTCAACTTGGCATTTTAAATCAAATCTAGCAACTAAAGTAATATTATATTCTAAACATATAAACATAGATCTGACAAGATTCTTTGACAAAAGATACAACACATACATACAAACATATGCATATATACAGTTATACACACATATAAAGTTTTTATTTAGCTTCGGTTTATTTGCCAAAACAAGCAACCCCGTATAATTGATCAAAATCAGAAAGTGATATGATGCAAAAAAAACATTATATGTGTGTATATATGCATATGTTTGTATGTATGTGTTGAAAAGTCAAAACTAGTTAATTGTGGCTATTAATTTCCATAAAAGATGAAGTGAAACACTGTCAACTAATTTTCTGACAGGAGTTATTTTTTTATTGGGTACCGGGAATCATTACAAGTTTTCAACCAACTGCACTAAGTAGGTGACTATATATACAGAAACAAATGACGGTATAAACAAGTGGGCATTTGGTCTAGTGGTATGATTCTCGTTTAGGGTGCGAGAGGTCCCGAGTTCAATTCTCGGAATGCCCCGGTTTTTTAGAAACTGTCACAGCTTATTTTGACTTTTTGTCCATACTAAGAAAGTAAAATTAATCACTGAGTCGATCAAACTCCCTTTAATGAATTTAGTAAGCGTTAAAGAGGGACTGCTTTATTGAATGCAGTAGTTATTCACTTATTCTCCACATTTTTATCTATGACTAAAACCGCAAAAACTAATAATTATAGAAAAGCAGATTCCTGTATAATAACTTGAAATCTGTGTAAACATTTTGAACTACAATAACTATTTATAAACGCTGTTCATAAAGCTTGCGGCTCGCAGCTCGGCTCGTAGCTCGCTCGAAAGAAGCTCGAGAAAAACTAGCTAAAAAAACTCAATTTGAGATGACGTGAACTAAGTTGGCTCATTTTGTAACCGAGCCCAGTTAGAGCTATTCTCGGCTCGGCCCATGGCTCGGCTCGTTGGCTCGTTTAACTCCGACGTAAAGCTCAAGCCGAGTTTAGCCGCCTGAATTAATTTCGAGCTTGAGCTCGACCCCACCCTGGCTCGACTCGGCTCGACTCGCTTTAGGTGCAAAAAAATGAGCATTTGGTCTAAGAGTATGATTCTCGCTTTAGGTGCAAAAAATCCTGAGTTCGATTCTCAGAATGCCTAACCTTAAGCCACTGCATTTTAGTTATATGAGGTTGTCAGTACTTAGTCCTTTCACATATTTAGAATAAATTTTCCTCCTGAGTCAAGTAAAACATTAGGCTAGACGGTATGGTTGAGGATCATCCTTGGAGAATGACCCGCCACGTAAGCGCCACGTAGGATGGGTGTGAGGATGGGGCAAAGGGGATGAAACTAAGGAAATGGGGGGATGGGCCTAAAATATATACATATGAGTTGTATGTATATGTGTATGTGAGAAGAAGGTGGGGGTTTTGTCATGTAGCGAACGTCCCCAATGTCCACACCCCGACGATTGAGACGACGACTCCCCGGGCGGGACGGTGTGCAGGGCGGCGACGGGCTGGGGACGGTCTTCATACCGTCTAGCCTTATAGGCAGCATCTACTTGCAATCTGACAAGATTATGTACATGCGTCTTACAATATTGCAGCCTTATCATCTTAAATTATGACAAACCCAAGAAAGTTGTCGCATACACTTAAGTTTGATGGTGAAAACAAAATTATTATCCGATTTGCATCGAATAGGCATTAAAATCAATAGTTTAAATTACAGCTGTTTTTAGGAATGAATAGAGTACAATCGATTTTGTTTTTTCAGTTTATCTAAAATTTCAGACAGTCTGAATCATACAACCTTTATATCGCTTCATCGCGTTTACTTACATGGTTGCATAAATCGCTAGGCGCTAGGGCGCCAATCTTGTATACACACACACACACACACACACACACAAAGCTTTTCAAAAATTTATATGTACTTTTTCAAACTTATTAATTGAATTTGATTAGTAATAAGTATAAATTTTCAAATACTTAAAAAAATTGACCAAAAATTGACCGATTTTGACTGCCTTTGGCCGATTACAGATTAGGTCAGACTAGGTGAAATTTAATAATACGTAAACCATAGATCACCGATTAATCGTCAATTAATCCTGATTTTACTTATCAACTCATGAAGTTAACAGTTCTGGATGATGCATATATACATAGCAACTGATTTCACAAATTCTAACTTAGTTTGTGATGCTGCTAAATATAAACAAACAATGATGAAAAATATAAGAAAATACACTCTAGAGAATGAATATACCTAATTTTGGTGTGTACGAATCCACATAATACCTAAATTTGCAACTATCAAACACAACGTTAAACATAACCTAATAATAATATTTGAAAATTGAAAATAAGTGGTTAACTTTTAGCAGAAAATGGAAGCATGAAAGATGAAGAGGAAGTGATTCTAACCTTTTACGTCGATTGTAGCCGGAGGATAGTTCGTGTTGTTGTAGAAAATGAAAATGATTTGAGGGAAGATGAAAAAGCAAATTCGAATCGTTTTCGGTTTTTGCGGCAAACGAAAAGATTTAAAGTTGTAAGAAAAAAGAAAAACGCGAATACTTGTTTTGTTGCGACTTGCGAGGTAGACGTAACATCTGCAAGTTATCACGGAACTTACGTCTAAAAAGCTTGTGTAGATAAGATAGCGGTTGTCGTGAGATGTTGGTATAGTACCGGGTGTTCAAAACTATCCGTATCCGAAAATTCGATCCGAATTATCCGATATCTGAATCCAAAATATCCGAAAATTAAGATATCTGAATTTTCGGATTCGGATTCAGATAGCTATTTTAAAAATTTTCAGATATTTCGGATATCCGAAATATCCGAAAATTTAATTTTTTTTTTCAGATATCCGAATATCTGAAAATATCCGAAGTACCCGAAAAATATCCGAAATACCAGAAAAATATCCGATAAATATCCAAAAATTTATATTTGGATATCCAAAACTGTCCGAAATATCCGCTTTCGAATATTAAAAAGTAACAAAAAAATAAAAATAAATAAAAAATGGATATTCGATATCCGAATTTCGGATATACGAAATTTCGGATACGGATAGTGAAATATGGTATCCGAAAATTTCGGATATCCAGTTTTTAACACCCCTAGTTAATAGGTCTGTCTTTTTTAGTGGAGACGCAGGTTCGATTTCTGTTTGGGCCATTTCGAAAGACATCTGAGTGAAGGATAATTTGGGACTTTAATCACGGGTTCGAACCTGACAAGGGGTGAGGGTTTACGGATTACATCCGATTCCCGTGTAGCGGTCGAGGAGTCGACCTTGGACATAGCCCCGCGTGTGACAACTGGCACAAAACCGGTAATTTCCGTACTATTTTAATAACTATTTATTTCCTGCATTTATGTGTTTACACATCAACATTAAATGCTTACTTGTTATGCAATTGAATTCATGCATGTTTCATACATTAATTGTCACATTATACAATACTTTAAGCATTGCGTCAAAAGGATTAGTAAACTCACCGGTTAGACAAGTTGCGTCATTACAACTTCATAATGCAGATAAACGATAGATTTAGGACTTAGATGTAGGTCCAGTATCAAAAATACATTACAACCTAAGTGTGTGAACAAGGGTTAAATGCAGAATTCAACAAAAAACAACATTTAAACACCAAAATAACATGCAGAATTAATGATTAAGTGTCCAAAATAACTTGTAAAGTGTCGGGAATGAAAACTGTCACAAAAGGTACTTAATACCTTGTAAAATTCACTATTTAGCATTTTAACGAACCAATAACCGAAAGATTAATCGGACACTACCCAAAACACAAAAAATAGACTAGAAACATAGTTTTTATGTTTTAAAGCTAGTTATGGTGATAGAACACCTTAAAAATCATAAAAACACTTAAACACATTAAACTTCACCTTAAACCTTCTAACTTACCTTCCAGTCCCTTAACTTCCAAAAAATGACAACTTACCCCCCTCCTCTTACCATGACCGGCCCTAAGGTGGCCCCACCACCTTTTCTCCATTAAAATATTATCTTGTGTGGCCAAGATATCAAACACTAAACCCTTTGGACATTGTTATGTTGGAAGATTATAAGGACTAACCTAAGGACACCAAACATTATCATCTTCATTCAAAATTTTCACACCTTTCCCCCCTCCCTCTCTTCTTCTCTCGACCACACCCACACCTCTCATCATCACCATTTTTCTTCATCATCTAAGGAGATCTAAGGCTACTCAAGGGTGCATGAAGATGATCTAAGAAAGTTTGAAGCAAAAGAAGTGGAAGGACCTTCACTAGGAGCTTTTAACCACTACATCTTCTTCATTCTTCCTCTTCTTGAGTTCTTTGCCACTTCCCTAACCACAAGAGCTAGTGGTAAGCTTCTTACACATATTTTTACTTCATGTTCATGCTATGTACAAGTTACATAATCTAAGAAACCAAACTTTCAAAGATGAAAACATGTAAATCAAACCTAATCATGGTGAAAACAAGTTGTTATGAAGTTGTTTGATGTATGATATTGTAACGCCCATAAAATTTTTCTTTAAATTATTTAAATAACAACGCACTTTTCTAACGAAATTTGGGCATGACCCATTCGTAAAAGGAGCGGTCCCCTGTTTTTCATAACCAAAAATATATGCTTAACAAAACACTTTTCAAAGGACATAATATATACCGCCATACAACTTGACACGCATACGAAATTCGTTAAATTCAAAGTACGTAACAAAACCAAATCTTTAACTACTAGACATAGATTAAGCGACCAAAATATTAAGCGTTGTCTTCTTTACAAAAGTAGCGGAATATGAGGCGGGTCTTGAAGTGTGTTCGAACCAGGCGAAGCTTGAAAGCTAACCATGAGATTTACCTATATCGCCACAACAAGTAAACTTATTAGCATTAAAATTCTTTCCTTTAAATCAAGAATTCAACTTACCGACTTGTAATCATTATGACATCCGCAAACTTGTTAAATTAATACATACTTTCATTCTTTCACACAAATATGTTCCAAATGGAACTTCATACCATTCTTTCTATTCTTGCATTCACATCCTTCGACCCATTCATAAAAGGGCCCACATAAATACTACTTTCACACATGATTCAATTCGACACATCTAATGTTAAACACAACAACATGATATAAACCTGAATTGTACAAGTAGCGTACCTCGATCTTGATTCCCTTGTTGCTTTGCTTGACTCGAACTTTCTTCCTTTACACCTAAACAATACCATTCATACTTAGAATTTATACCTCATACTAGGGGTGAGCAAATTAACCACCATAACCGATAACCGAACCATAACCGACATAACCGAACCACTAATAATCGATAACCAATATAACCAATGGTTATGGTTATGAAACTTTATATAACCGCTCAATCGGTTATGGTTATGGTTATGAAGCTTTGGTTAACCGAATATAACCGAAACCGAACCGAAGTTGTGATGTTAACTTTATATAATAGATTTGTGTTTTACAAAACCATATAGAGAGTTTTTACTAAGATAAAAGTATGTTAGTAGCAAAATGATCTTGATGTAGATGTCGTTTATTTTGATAAAGAACAAAGATGTTATGGCCATAATTGTTTTTGTTTGAGAATTACCTTATTAAAAAAAACTTTAAATCAGTAGTTTAACCAAAAAGTTTAGTCTTCGTTATCTTATAAATTAGGCTCAAGCTAAGTTCAAATCGTGCACAACCCTATCTATTTCAAACCTTGCTTGGTTACTTAACCGAAATTAACCAAAACCGAACCATAACCGACTTCATAACCGATTAATCATAACCGAAGTTTGGTTATGGTTATGGTTACCAACACTCCATAACCGAACTAGCGGTTATGGTTATGGTTAATAGTAAAAACCGACCCATGCACACCCCTACCTCATACTCATCTATATACTCTACTTGGCAAGACTTCATGTAATCTACATCTACATCATAAACACATTCAAAACATATAGCGTTTATGACTAACATAGCTGAAATCTTTATTAAGACATTTCATCAAACACTTGGTGTGCACAACATCAACAAAGCACAAGGTACAAGTATCCATAGCATAACTCTACTTATTCACCTTCTAATCTAACAAGAGTCAATCAAGTTCATAGCTTTCTTTCATCCTACACCATCTTAACTAATTTTTCTATATCTATTCAAGATCATGTATCAATTTTTCATCTAATAGCATACATGCAAAGCATTATGTTTATGATTCCTTCACAACAATTGGGTAATACACTTAAATCATTCAAACAATCAGAAATCAAGCAACAATTTCGAACCATTATGAAACCCTAGCTCTCAACTACATATAATTTCCACATAATTTCATGATTGGGTTAAAACCCACTTTCTACAATTCATCCAAAACAGAAAATTCGACTTACCATTCGTTGTACAAGCTTAGATGATTAAGGTTTCGAGTTCATGCATTAGTTTGGGCTCTTAATCTCTTTCAATTCTTGAGAATTTCATGAAGTTAGGGTTTGTCTCCTCCCCCTTGCTCTGATCGATCCACACCAACACACCAGAGAGTGTGTTTGTGTTTTTCTTTTATTTATTTGTTTTTGTTAAACTTCCATCCTTTTTAACAAGTCTAGTCCTTCTAATTACTTAAATAGTTTATTTGTCATATAACCTTCCTTCTAACCAAGTTACTAGAATATATATATACTTAACTAGGTTAAATATAACATGACTAGACATCTTGGGTAACATAAATAAATTGCATATTTTGGGGTGTTACAAGTCTACCCCCCTTAACAGAGGTTTCGTCCCCGAAACCTTAATACGTACCAAATAATGTCGGGTAGAGCTCCCTCATTTCATCTTCTAACTCCCATGTAAGATCCGATCCTTTTCGATGTTGCCATTGCACCAAGACTTGCTTTATAGTTTTGTTCCGAAGGTGGGTTACCTTGGAATCCTTGATAGCTATCGGTCTTTCAACGTAATTCAATCTTTCGTCCAATTCAATATCGTCAAGGGGCACGTATGTCGTCTCATCAGCTAAGCACTTTCTCAATTGTGACACATGGAATGTGTCATGTATTCCATCTAAGGTTGGCGGTAATTCCAAACGATAAGCTACCTTTCCAACTCGAGCTAAAATCTTGAATGGCCCTATATAACGAGGACCTAGCTTTCCCCACTTTCGAAAACGGATTATACCTTTCCATGGGGTTACCTTCAATAACACACGATCCCCTACTTGAAACTCAATAGGACGTCTTCTTCGATCTGCATAGGCTTTCTGTCGATCCTGGGCCGCATTTAAACGGGCTCGGACGAGTTCAATCTTCTCATTAGTCTTGGCTATCACATCATTGGGCACAATTTCTCTTTGCCCCACTTCTTCCCAACAAATGGGAGTTCAATCTTCTCATTAGTCGGACGGGTCCTTAGAACGCTATAAGGCGCGTTTAGTGGTTAATGGTAAGTCTCAGACTGTTGGGATTGATTGTGAGGACACATTTAGTCCGGTTGTTAAACCGGCTACTATACGTACGGTTTTATCTTTGGCCGTTTCGCGTTATTGGCCAATCCATCAGTTGGATGTCAAGAATGCTTTTCTACATGGGCATTTGCAGGAGACGGTATTTATGCATCAGCCCCCGGGTTTTGTGGACAGACGGTGCTCGAACTATGTGTGTCGACTTAAAAAGTCTTTATACGGTTTGAAACAGGCCCCTCGAGCTTGGGACACTCGTTTTGCTACTTATATACTGTCTCAGGGGTTTCGAAGTAGTGTATGCGATACTTCCTTGTTCATTTACAACAAGGGCCCTCACGTCGCGTATTTATTGCTATACGTGGACGATATTATTCTCACCGCATCCACGGATGCTCTTTTACAGGATATTATTACTTCACTCTCACGAGAGTTTGCCATGACTGACTTGGGATGACTACATCATTTTTTGGGCATTAAAGTAACACATCAAAACAGTGGTTTGTTTCTCTCCCAGTCACAGTATGTAAAGGATATTATTGACCGAGCTAACATGTCTTCTTGTAAGCCATGTGTTACTCCTGTGGACCTGTCATGCAAGCTTAGCGCTACTGACGGGGCTCTTTTCCACGACCCCACTTTATACAGAAGCTTAGCTGGTGCTTTACAATATTTGACGTTTACCAGACCCGATATCTCATACGCAGTTCAACAGGTGTGTTTGTTCATGCATGAGTCGCGTGATCCGCATTTTAATTTTATGAAACGTATCATACGTTACTTACAGGGCACGATTTCGTATGGGATTCGGATAATCAAGTCTGTTGTGCATTCCCTTGTCGCCTACTCTGATGCCGATTGGGGCGGTTGTCCTGATTCCCGCCGTTCCACCAGTGGCTATTGCGTCTTCTTGGGTGATAATCTTCTTTCGTGGTCTTCTAAGCGTCAGCCCATTGTCTCTCGGTCGAGTGCTGAGGCTGAGTATCGTGGAGTAGCTAATGCGGTCGCTGAAGCAACATGGTTACGGAACTTGCTTCTCGAGCTTAATGTTCCATTACAGCGCGCCTCGGTGGTCTATTGTGACAACGTCTCTGCCGTTTATCTCACGAATAATCCTGTTCAACATCAGCGCACGAAACATGTTGAAATTGATATACATTTTTGTACGCGAAAAGGTTCGTGTCGGGCATATACGGGTTCTTCATGTACCGTCCTCATCTCAGTACGCTGACATCTTCACTAAAGGATTATCTCGAGAGTTGTTCCAGTCATTCAGATCCAGTTTAACCGTCTGCTCCGCGCCCGATCAAACTGCGGGAGGATCTTAGCATTATCGTATATTTAGACTTGATTTGTATAGAGTTTATTTCCATAATTATTCTGTAGGGAAAAGATCAAATATGAAGTTTATTTTGGCTAGGAAGTGTAGGAAGCAACAGGATTAGGACATGTGGCAACATTTAAAATAAAGAAAAAGGGTATTTTAGTCAATCCAACCATTTCTTCTTCCTTTTCAAAACCCAGTAACTTCAAAACCCACCATCTTCAACCATTTCTTCACTTTCTATCTCAATAATCACTACATTATAGTGCGATTTTCATCACAAATCAATGATTCAAACACCCGATCAACGTGTTCTTCAGCTTTTTTGAAGAAAACCCAGTTTAATTTCATAAAAAATCTCGTTTTTTCCGGTGATTTTGGAGATAATCACTCGATTCGTTCGATTCGAGCGCTGATAAGTGTTTCAATCATTCAAACTTCGTCAATTGTTGAAGAAATCACTTCGATCCATGTAAGAAATTCTTTAATTTCATTTTTACGATCTGGGTTTTTGATTTAGTAATTGCGTTTTACGATCTTGGCGGTGGTCCGGGGGCAGCGCCCCTGGTAGCGGGGTCCCAGGGACGGCAGCCCCTGGCGGGGTCCCAGGGGCGGCTGCCCCTGGCGGGCTGTAATAAAAATGCATCAGAAAAATTAATTTTCTGTAAATTGCCTCTGGAAAACTGCATTCGTAGACAATGTTTCTGGTTTTGTAAACAACAGGTTCTGGTCATTGCGTTTTAGTTAGATTCTGGTTTTGTGAACAACAGTTTCTGGTTCTGTGAACAACAGTTTCTGGTCATTGCGTTTTAGACAGTTTCTGGTTCTGTGAACAACAGTTTCTGGTCATTGCCTTTTAGAAATAAAACATTTTTGAAGTGTTTATACTCATTGCGTTTTAGGTAAACACATTTTTATGTGTATTCAGTTCATTGCGTTTTAGAGAGAACAGTTTCTTTTGTGTTTTTAGGCCATTGCGTTTTAGAAATAAGACATTTTTATGTGTTTTCTAGGCATTGCGTTTTCGAAATAAGACATTTTTAAGTGTTTTCTGGCCATTGCGTTTTAGAAATAAGACATTTTTAAGTGTTTTCAGTCCATTGCGTTTTATAAAGTACACTTTCTTTTGTGTTTTTAGGCTATTGCGTTTTAGAAATAAGACATTTATTTGTGTTTTCTGGTCATTGGGTTTTAGAAACAAGACATTTCTTTGTGTTTTTGGTGCGTTGTTTTAGAAAAAGTCATTTTTTTTACTTTTTTTTTTCATTGCGTTTTACGCAACTGGGTTTTCAATTTTTTTTTCGAAAATATAGCAATATTATACTCGTTTTAACGATAAAAAAACGCTCGTTTTTTTGGTGCAATTTTTATAAAAAATAATGTCATATGAAAAAGTTATTAACGTTTAAAAAATGAGGGGGAATTGGAGGAGAGAGAAACTATTGTGCTGGATTGACTAGAATGCCCCTAACAAACTCACGCGCCTCTTTTTTTTTGCTTCAATTTCATTCATTTAATCTTAGCCCTTGATTAATTAAATGGATGGTCAAGATCACTTCCTAGCCTTCTTAACCAAATAAACTTCCTATTGTATCTCCACCCTTATTCTGTATTCATCCCCTATATATGGGATTGTTTTGTATTGTAAAGATCTTCAAAAGATTAATACCATAGACCACTTTTAGATATATGATGTGGTATAGTATAGAATCATATCATACGCTCATATATATACCAACATACAGAGCTACTTATCGATTCTTATGTGGTTTTGATGTAAATACTTTTTTGAAAGGCGATTTTATTGACAAAAAAGAAAAAAAAATTCAAGCAAGATGCTCAAATGCATTACAGACTACAGATACAAGAAAAAACAGAACATTACATTTGAATAAAGGCCCATTCTATACACAACCCCCCTCTTCCTGATTACACCCCCTTGTGAGAGGAAAACTGTCGGTCCCACGCAGGGCCCACCTGTAAGTATGTGAGAGGAGGGGGGTGAAAAAAGTAAATAGAGAGGGTGTAGAAAGTAGCACCCTTGAATAAATGAGGGCTGCTGTTTAATATTTAATGCTTCTGAGTTAAGACGACATAGGGGTAATTGGGGGATTTTAGAGGGGTTAAATATATCAACGGTTGAATGCTTCGGTTTCAAATCGATTCAATTCCTTTGATCCTGCTTCAATTCATGTTCAGTTTATACATAGAGAGAGAACAGGGATAAACCACTTGAAAGAGAATCGGGGGAAACGAGAACCAGTGAGGAGAGGAAGGGACTTTGCAACTTTGGTGACACTTTGTTTGTATGGAAGATGATGAAGAAGGTGGAAGGATTGCGGATTTGGTGATCAGAACTTTCTCTACAGGTAAATTTCATGACCCTTCAGTTTTCTTCTTCCAAATTTGTATTATTCTGTTTGATCACTGATGATTGTGTTTGTTAGTCTCTGCTTCACCGATTGATTATATTATTGTATGTTAATCACAATTCAAGGTAACAAGTCTCCATATTTATATTAAATTTACGATTTGTCATCTTCTTCAAATAAGGGTTTCTTGGTGAAATTTTCGTGAAATCGATGACAGAGAGGGTCAAATATGGCTGAATACAGTGCTTTCTACAGTGGAGCTCCACCCTAAGGGCTTTCGAATCGACAATAATGGAGTCGGAAAACATATGCCGCCAAACTGGCGAGTGTGATGACCCATTTAGGGTTTTTGATCAAACTTGCGATTGGGAAAAAAATGTATGATACCAAAATCTCATTTAAATTTTATGATTATATTGCTACGTAAAGTAGATAATGAATCATATTATCGATCTATTAGGATCTTTCCTTATACCCAACCGGAGAGTTTGATAAATTTTGAGAATTTGTTGAATCGAATGCTTTTTTATGTGGATTGTCATACAGTTGTAGTGCAGGTTTTCTTCTTAGGTAGATTGTTTTTGGGTTTCAGTTTATCTTCAATCTAAAATAGTTATGTTAAATTTTCATATGAAACTTTCATCTCGTCAAATTTTGTAGATTTTCCGTTGTCGCCTTCATCATCAAATGTACCGTTAATGGCAATGGCTGCTACTTGTTAGGGTTTGTTCATCCCGTCTCTTCTAGTGCGTTCATGGAATCAACCTTCATCATCAAAATGAAAGGTCTCCAAAGGGGTGGTGCTTTAGGTACTCGTGCAAATAAGTGATGATTTTCTTAAAATCGATGATAAGTTCGACTTAATTATAGTTCAAAAACAAATTTGATGTCATTGCTTCTGTAGCTTTTGATATAATTTTAGTCATATCAGTTCGACTTTATCACAAATTCAAGAGTGTTACTTATTAATTTCTATAACTGCATATTGATGTTCTATTTTCTAATGTTTTAAATTTCGATTTAACCTATCATCTCTGTTTAACAGTTAGTCTCTTGCTATAAAATTGTGCTACTGGGGGCAATTCAAAGGATCTTCTTTAAATTGGTATGTATTTTTTTTGTTAATCTTTTGTGATCTAACTCGGTTTTATTGTTTTTTAGTTATAAGTTCTTACTTGGTGCACTTTTCTCTTTAGTTTACCCACAATATATTATAATAGCATAAACGAAATTACTTAAAGACAATGACTGAAGGAAGACCTGATATATCTGCAGGAGAAAAGGTATGTATGTGTGTTTGAAATATATTTACCTGCTTCTGTTGATTTTTCTGGTTTCCCTTAAGTCTCAAGGTTTATTGTTTATTCTTAAAACATAAGCTCAACTTAACTACCCGCCGCAACGTGCGGACATTCTCACTAGAGGTTGTCCTAAACTTACTAAGCTCAACATCTGTGGCTGCTTGGCTTTTAGTGACCATGGTATCAAGTTTCGTAGTAGTTACAATATAAATCTAAATGAATGGTAGAATTACAAATGTACAAGTGGGATTTGATATTTGGGGTTGTACTTATAAACTGTCTTTGAGTTATGCTTCTAGGCTATTGGATACAACTGTCGACAACAACTTGAGTCGACAAATTTTGGTTCGTGTGAGGGAGTTAGTGATGTTAGATAGATGAGTTTAGTTCATGGGTGTCTTGATCTCCATGCTATTTGACTTGTGTGCTTGTGTCGTTAAATTGGTAATTTGTGTTCATACAGTTGACTTTTGAATGTCAAAGCTAACTTTTTCTTGGTCAAGTTATATACTGTGCATTGTTTTTACATCTCTTAACACCAATCTTCTTTTCTTTTTGGTCTATAGTCTAACCAAAAAAGGATAAAACAAATGCATAGATAAAATTTAGTTATTTAAATGGGTGTATGCTATTCATGCTTGTTGTATCAAGTAATACCGGGCTATTTTTGCTTAAAAAAGTCTTTGAAATTCCGTGTTTTTTATATGTTGTTTATTTAATGAAAAAGTCGTTTAGGAGCTACAAAATACCAGACAACTGGTTACATCTGATGATCCTGCGGTTGTACTTGGATGCTTGAATGCAACTATCATACAAGAGGTTTCAGTAATTTGTTCTAAGTACTTTTATAGTAATGTATATAAGCTATAAATTTATTCTTTTGTCTTTGAATAGAAGTGCTCTTTAAGAACAAGCCCCGGGCTTTTTTGTAAACCAACAATTTTAGACGAAAGCTTATAAACTAAAGACCCCAAAATCTATATACAACGTACTATTTAACTAAAAACTTACCTCGCCGCGAAGCGCGGGCCGTTATATATATGTAACTTATATATGTTTTTTATATCGTTTTAAGGTTTGAATTATGTTCACGCCTCGTGTTGTCGACTCCGCCGCAACGCGCGGGTTCCCCACTATTTATCTATATCTATATCTATAATACTATATAAAGCATTTCCCTAGGACTAAGATGTAATTTCCCCCCTTATTTTTAAGACGCCATATCAACAGCCATGGCTTTTCTCTCTAATTTTTCATCTCTGCTCCCAAATTTGCCCTCCATTTATTGTCGTCTCAATAATTGCTTCAAAGTTGGAAGAATTGAAGACGCAAATGAAATGTATATTAATGTGACAATTGATTGTGAAACCCTTCATTTGAAGGTATATTGAATGTCGAAATTGATTGATTAGTTTATCAATTGTGAAACTGCCCCTCCCTTAAACGCATTCAATTGAACCCTACACTCACATGCGATTATCAATTCTAGCAGTTCAATCGTCATTCCTTCAATGGCCCTGTCCGTTTTTGTTAACCCCTCATATTAAGAAGTCGACTATTGAAATCAGCCACAAAGCTCTTACTTGATTTCCCAATTATCAGTTTGAGTTTTGCTCTTCTCTTCTGCCATTCGTCCATGAGATTTAGGTGTGTGATTCTGACTTGGTTACTTTGATTTCATATAAATACAGGATCATACAACTGAGACCGGGATATGAGAGATTTTTGGTGATGACGATGGCTTGTGTAAACTGTAAAAAAATAGCTGCACATAGGGGTGAAATTGGAGATGGAAATTAGCTACTCACTAATGCTGAAATCCATCTCCATACCCCAATCATTACAACTTTCTTCTAATGTTTATTAAGTTTTTTTATCTCTCTTATTTATTTTATGATTTTTCGATGAAAAGTAAGCATCACTACCTGTAAATTGAACTCATGCAATCATATATGAACATAAATATCGTGGAACCAATCTGTCTTATATATATATTTTTTTGTCTGATTTGGATATAACATATTCAAATGAGATGGTTTTTTCATTTGGTACCATTGCTTTCTTTCATTGAATTTGTCTAAGGGCTTCAATTGGTTGACCGGTTGCTACAACAGACCTTTTCACGGGTCATAGGCATATAAATGGCGGTCCAGGTACAATAAAGGAAGTAGAGAAACGGGAGTGAGAGAGAGAGAGAGGGGGAGAAGTAGGGAAGCGAACGGTGGTTTCTGAAGGCGATGGGATCTTCTTCCCAATCGATGAAAACAGAAGGTTGCGGAGGCGGCGTCTAGGATTTCGGATTTCTTTCCTCCGGCCATCTGACTGACGTTCAGCTATTGCAGTTCCAGGTATCTCTTACTTTTAAGTGATTCAAACTTCCTGGTTTGATGTTTGTAATATCGTATACCCTGTCATGTTTGGGCGATTTTAAGAAACAAAAGTTATATGATAGCCGGTAGTAGTCGTATTTGTTTTCTTCTGATTACTTTTTGTCTCTTTACCATGAACTGTTGCAGTGAAGTTGATAGCGAAGCATGGTAAAATTGAGAAAGGCATTCAATCTGAGACAACAAATTGAACTACTAATGATGTTTATATGTTGGGGGTGTAACTCATCTGATGCCTACCCTTTGTTTGTCTAACACGTAACTCTGTTTTCGCAATGTTTTAAAAATCATTGTTAGCCATAGGAGGGTGATGGTGTTTACTGGATGCGTATTACTGTTGTTTATACTTCGTAGGCTGTTAGATTATATATTACAAAAGGCACTTGTGCTGTAATATAGAGTCCTGAAAACTCTTTTATGAATTTATTCTAGGAAGTTCTGTTTTTTTTTATTGCTCATGTCTCACACTATCATAATGTTCTTTTATATGACGAAATATTCATGCTGCGGATGTGTGATGCACTTGTTTCTGGCTGCTGGATGGGCTGTTGCGTCTTATGTCAGGTATCAAATTGTTATATCAGCTCTTACTAGGATATGCAGGTACTGCACTTAAGAAGGCCGAATTAATTTTTTTTAGTAGATGGCACAATGAGTGATAAAAAAGCATAAAACCTTGTATATCATCGGATAGATGTACCATTTAACAAGATCATTTGTCATATGCAACTCTCCTTGCCAGTTTATCAAAATACTCATGATGAAAATCGAGGAGAGTTTGTAAAACTACCTGAATAAGTTAAAATCATTGTGTGTAGGATGGGCAGTCATTTTATTCCAAGTGGATTGTATAGGTAAACAATGTAAATACTTTGTATCTCGAACCAAAAATTATAAAATGCCATGAAAAATATAAAATGCCACTTATTTATTACTAGGCCAAAATTACATTATTGCCATTAAGTTCTATTCAAATAGTTATTGAATGTTCATCTAATTCTAGAATCTTGCGAGAATACTTCCATTAATATCCATGTAGAGTCAAATATTACTTAGCAGAATTTTAAAGTTTCAAAGTAAAAAAGATAACAAAAACAAAAAAAAAAAACATTAAATTCAATGCAACATAATAAATTCTGCAGAAACAATAATATAAAATTAAAATATAAAATGTGTGTTAAATAACCAATGGATCCATACCATAAGCCTATGCGGTATGGTGATGGTCCTCCCTTAGAGGATGATCCGCCATGTAGGATCCACGAACCGGGGTAGTGCGGTGTTTGGCCCGGCGCCGGACCAGAACGAACCGGGGACGATCCCCATACCTCGCAGCCTAAGAGCAGGTCTTTGCTGGTCTACATTTATTCATCTATTCCAAAAGTAATGAAATTTACTTTGTGATTGGTTGATTGAAAACTGTTATATGAGGGTTGGCATTTATTGAATGCTTCATCTTAACTAGCTTTTTATGCAACTTTTAATGAATTTAAAGAATAACTTGGCACTACTAATTATGTTCTTTGCATTCCTTTATGCAACTTATTATTCTTCTTTTACGGATTGAAAAGGGAATCCTAGCATTCCATGTAGGGTTTATTCAAGATATTTCTATGTTGATATACGAGTAATTAATCTAATATATCATCTTGTCCTCTGTATTTACAGGAACATTCAGCTGAGGTTCCAATTTATAGTAATGAATCGGTGAAGCACACGCAAGTTTCTTTTAAGTTTTGTTAATTATTTTTATTTTTATTTAGAAGCATCAAGAAACCTCACTATATTCACTTTTTTTATGTGAAAATGTCAACAATGCGTGTACATTTAGCTAATATGTTGTAGTGAATTGCTTTCTCTATCTTTTCTGAATTCATATTAACATTTTAAATTTATAGTCTTTTAAAACAGGCCCAAGCTTTTTTTGGAAAGCAGCATTTCTAGACGAAAGTTTCTAAATCTAAGGAGACTGCACATTTCTTTATAACAGTTCCTGTTTACTATGTTTAATGTAAACTTAAGACCCCTCTAAACATTTTTTTTGTGCCAAACTATCTACAGAACACAGTATGCCCTAATTTATCCATCTCCTGTAGCCATTGAAAACTTACCCCGCCACGAAGCGCGTTAAGAAATTCCGTGTTTTTTATATGTTGTTTATCTAATGAAAAAGTCGTTTAGGAGCTACAAAATACCGGACAACTGGTTACATCTGATGATCATGCGGTTGTACTTGGATGCTTGAATGCAACTATCATACAAGAGGTTTCAGTAATTTGTTCTAAGTACTTTTATAGTAATGTATATAAACTATAAATTTATTCTTTCGTCTTTGAATAGAAGTGCTCTTTAAGAACAAGCCCCGGGCTTTTTTGTAAACCAACAATTTTAGACGAAAGCTTATAAACTAAAGACCCCAAAATCTATATACAACGTACTATTTAACTAAAAACTTACCTCGCCGCGAAGCGCGGGCCGTTATATATATGTAACTTATATATGATTTTTATATCGTTTTAAGGTTTGAATTATGTTCACGCCTCGTGTTGTCGACTCCGCCGCAACGCGCGGGTTCCCCACTATTTATATTAAAGCAATTGCTATTATTTTCCCTGTTAGAATGACTATAACCCTGACTAACTTTCAAGTGTTTAGAATTTCTACTTGAAACAATGTGTGTACATCTTTATTATTTTTAAGGGAATCATTTTATCATTGAATTTCTAGATGCATAAGATCGATAACCTGGTGATTATGTGAAAATTGCAGTGGGAAATATTATCATCAGATTTGTCACATGTTTTTAGCAGCAGACTAAAATATTAAGAATGATTATTCTTGATCTTCGCTGTCATGATCACGTTTTCGCAACACTTCCTGAGCTTTGCATCTTTCATGCCAAAGGGTGTTAACCCGCTTTCTCATCATTTCATAACTGCTCGTCATATGCTTTACACTGTCTGCTATGTACTTATTGCTCGAATCGTACCATTTCGTTATATCATCATACTTTCCTGACAACTTATCGACATTTTGTAAAAGAAGAGTGCTTCGTTCTTTCTGACGATTCATCTCGATTCCACGAGCATTGTCAGCAGCCCTCAACTCAACATTTTCGGCTCGTAATCGCTCAATCTCTGCCTGTTGTTTCTGCACAGTTTCTTTCAACGTGTTGATCTGTAATTGTTGAGCGATGTTCGTTTGGAGATTTGATAGTATGATTTCCGAATGTCGATTGATTTGACCTGCAGCAACTT
Organism: Helianthus tuberosus; assembly: GCA_030545235.1. Taxonomy (NCBI): domain Eukaryota; kingdom Viridiplantae; phylum Streptophyta; class Magnoliopsida; order Asterales; family Asteraceae; genus Helianthus; species Helianthus tuberosus. The sequence continues at coordinate 68,957,303 of CM060410.1, read as the reverse complement.
GTAATTGCGAGAATAAAAATTCTACCTTTTCATCTGGATTCAATTCTGAGAATAGTCTGGCACGGTGCGTTGAGCTTTGCTGATGAGCTTCATATTGTTGTCGCAGACTAGATGAAGTTCCAGCTTGTTGTGGTTCAACTGGAGGAGGTACAACCGGTGTTTCAGTGGCAGATGTGGTTGTTGGAGGCGGTTGGGCTGTTTCAGAAAGTGAGGTTGTCATAACTGCAGCTTCCTCAGCAGAGAAAGCAAACTGAGGATTGACCTCCGCTTCCTGAACAGGTTCTGATGGCTGCGTTGAAGAAGGTTGAGCTTGTGATTCACCAATCGTTTTCCGACTCTTCTTCTTTCGTTGAATAGCAACTCGCTTCTTTCTCGTCTTCTCAGATTCGATGTCAGATGAAACATAATCTTCATCCGGATCCCGATCACTGCGAATTCTACGCAATTGACGAATCCCATGCTCGTCAATAAAGTGCTCATAGCCTGGTTCAGGCGGATTGTCGTCTGAACCAGACTCAGCATCATCACCACCAGGTGCACTTGCTGCACCAACACTAGCACCTACATTTCCACCATCACCACCTTCGTCATCACTTTCGTCATCATCACTTTCACTCTTCTTTCCGAATTTGTCTTTGATCTTCTTGTTCAAGGTGGGCTCTTCATCATCGGACTCGCTGTTGTCATGTCGCCACTTATCATTCTCCGGCGCTACATACGCATTGTTACCTAAGAACCCGAATAGCTTCCGCGGAGGATCACTTTCCTTGTAGCTTTTAGCACGACATCCTCTCAAGATTCTCAATGACATTTCTTTCATAACATCAACCTTCAAAACATCATTGTCTTCTTTAGGTAAATTCGGATGTCGTACATTCATAATCATCTGCAGAAACCGTGGGTACATCCAAAACTTGCTGCCACCCGTCACACTTCCAGTTCTTCTCAAGTTCTCTTTCATGTTGGCGAATATGTACTTTGAGATATTGAACGGTTTGTTCAATATTAAAGCCACCATTAAACCGACAAGGTCATTGTTAGCCATATCATAACCACTTCGACGGTTACTTAAACATTGAATCAACACATGAAGTAGGAACTTGTAACGAAGCGGTAACGAGGACTTGTTCAGCTGCTTTCCCAGAATGTCTCCAGTACATTTCATGCGAAGTAGACAGCCTTGTTGACATTTTAATGGCACTGAATACGGAGCTTCAGGATCATCACCAAGTTGTAAGACTGTGTTAAGGATCTCGACTGAAACAACAACATCTTGATCGTTAACATGTCCTCTTATCATTTCCGTTCCATCCACTTCAACTACTTCCGCTGAATCCCAGAAAGCCTTTATCAACGATTTATACACAGTAGTCTGATGTGTAATGGCATGATTGATCCTTGATTCACGAAGCCACTTCGTAATGCCCTTGTATTCATTCACCTTGTCTTCCGGATCTAGATAGGCAACTTGATTGTGGCGAGGTTCCGACATAATTTCCACCTCCGACTTATCAGTTCTCTTAGTTGCTGGTTTCCTTTTCTGAGTTTTTGGTGCCATTCTGCACATAGTAAACATCCACAATAAGACATTAAACAAGGATGTTTCACAAACAGTGTGCACATCTGAACTTGGGACAGTGGACTGAAACTTGTGAGAAATCCAAATTTCTCTAAGTGTAGGTTCCACGAAGAGTCAGCAGTGGTTGAAGACTACAAGGCTACGAACATTTAATGTCTATGAACTATTAACGGTCAACGAACAATGAAGGTCAACGAAGACTTGAGTCTTCGTTGACTATCATTCTTCGTCTGTGGTATATTGTTCGTCGGTAATTGATTGTTCGTCGATATGTCCTTGTCCCCGATTCAATGTTCACAGTTGATGGTTTATTAAAGTCAAATGACAGAAAAACATTTACACCTCAAACCGACACAAGGAAAATCCACAACATACTCAAATCAAACATTTAATTCATGTACTAACTCAGGTTTTTAACGACAAACAGACAAGAGATGATTTAAGAAAATCGGACAAAAAGTATCCAAAGCAAAACTGGTTTACAGAAACCTTATACCCATCATCATCGATACAAGTGTGTTGCTGTCACATTTATAACTGATAACAAACAGACATGAAAAACAACCAACAACTTAAAGAACCAAAATCATCATCGTTCAAAAACACACGAACCCCTGTTTCTTTTGACAGTCTTTAAACAAACACCCAAACTCAAGATCAGTATATAATCGACATACTTTAACAGATCTTATGCTTTAACAAGGAAGTATTATCATCAATGATTTCGTGATTTAGGGTTTCGATTTTGTTCAATTAATCAAATATGTCGGTTGGTTTTGAATGTTAATCAAAATCATAAGGTGCGTGTAACAACATACCTTAAAGATCAATGAGCAAGATTCAATAACAGGTTTGAAATTGGGGTTTTGCTTTAGGAGAAGATGAACAGTAAGTAGTTTCTTGTTTGTTTGGAGAGAAAGTGAAAAGGCAATTTGAATTTGAGATAAGGTTAAAAAGTGATGTCTCGCCCCTTTATAACCCGGGCCGGACCCCTACCAACACTCAACTTGGGCCACGAAGAGTTAATTCAGCCGACGAAGATTAAAGGGTTTAACGAAGAATCATATTTGGGCCGACGAAGACTTATAAAGTGCCATTGGTGAAAAAAATATTTACCATAATAGTGTTGTTTTAAAACATTTTTTTTTAATAAAAACTTTATTATTCCTTCATATTTGTCAAGTTACATCAAAACAGAAGGTAGACGGGCAACAAGCTGCGCCACCACCCCTTTCTGAATTGCAAACCCTAATCTACCAAAGACAAAACCCCGTCCCCCTGAGGCTGAACAATTGTTATGGATGACCCGTTGGACCCTGGTCAGGAATTGGGTAGCTTCTGGCGCTAGGGAGCCAAATGTGTCAAAGGCAAAAGGGACAAAAACATGTTGGTTCTCTGCACAAGCTTTAGCGTGCTTATCAACTTTCTTCGATTCAGCCTTTGTTGTTGCTTGTCCAGCTACAAACCCGTTTTCCCTTAAACCAACCAGAGGGGAAACCCCCGTGAGATCCACACAAGCATGTTTCCCCCTAGCCCAACCAAAGACGAGAAGATCCGCTGGTCGCATAGTAGATCTCCCTTCCATAGGGTCTGTAAGGAAATTCACAGGAGCCTATTTCTTAGCCGAAATCCCCGCTCTTCTCAGGATGTCCCAGAAAACATCTCGCACCCAGTCATGCCGATATTTGAACCCAGGTAGCTCTTTACAATGCACTGCGTGCTCTCCGTTTTAAAACTATTTACTAAAATGGTGTTTTATCTTTTTTTAGTGGTTTTCCACTCCTAATTTCATTTGTTAGCTTCACTTTATTAACTAAAACTATGTTATAACCCCGTGTATTACACGGGGTTGAACAAATAAATTTTATATACTAAATAATAAAACAATATATTTTTAAAACCTCATTTATTGTACGGGTTGAATAAATATAATTTTATATATTAAATAATAAAAAAATTATATCTATAAGAACCATATTGTACGGGTTGAATAAATGTAATTTTATATACCAAATAAAAAAAAGTTATATCTTTAAAACCACGTATTGTTTACCAAATAATAAAATAATACATTTTTGAAAAACCTCATTTATTACACGGCTTGAATAAATGTAATTTTATATATCAAATAATAAAAAAATTACATCTTTAAAAATATGCGCATTACACGGTTTAAATAAATGTAATTTTTTGTACTAAATAATAAAATATATATATATATATATATTTATATATATATATCCTTAAAAAACCCCGTGTACTGTACGAATTGAATAAATCTAATTTTATATATCAAATAATAAAAAGTTATATCTTAAAAAACCTCATGTATTAGATGGGTTGAGTAAATGTAATTCTATATAGTGAAAATATAAATCTTTAATATATTAATACAAAGTTTGGTTTTCGTGATAAAAATAGATTATTCTGTTGTTGCAAAATTTGTTAATGAATTTCAATAAATTTAACCCTTTATTTAAAACTCCGTAAATATATAAATGATAAATAATATTAGTTAATTTTTATTTTAAGTTTCGTAAAATCTATTTAATACCAAACTAAACAAAACTTTAAATATAATTAATTCAAATAAATAATATTATAAATGAGAAGGAGATTAAATTAAATAATAATTATTCATAAGATATTAAACTAATAACGTCTTTAGTTTAGCAGAAGTAATTGAACACTTAAAGGTCTTTAGTTTAGCAGAAGTAAAATTGATAGACTGTGGGACTATATATGCTGTCGATAGTTATGTATGTGGTTTTATGTCCATAACATATGTGAATATATCCATTCTTATTAAATATTGTTATATTTTTCTTTTACTTTCAAAACGATGATGACGGTTTAATTATGGCAAAGAACGAATAAGATGACCGGCAATACATACATTTGTACATGATTAAAAGTTAAACTATTCAAATTTATTTACTTCTAAATATAATAAAAAGTTGATCACTCAAATCTAAGGTGCTGTTTGTTTTTTCTGTTGGAAAAGGTCTGTAGTCTGCGGACCACATCTGCAGGCATCTGCAGGAGAAGAGGTGGACCAAATGTCTGCAGTCTACAAGGAGAAGAGGGTTTGTTTTTTTTAATATAAAACCTCTTCACCATTTTAAAACACACACACCACACTGATCTCTCTCTATTCTCTCTCTACTCTCTCTCTACAATCTGCACCACCGCCATCATCATCACCGCCACCACTTCACCACCGCCACCACTTCACCACCGTCATCATCACCACCGCCACACACTGATCTCTCTCTACTCTCTCTCTCTAACAGATCGATGATGATGATGATGATGTAACAGATCGATTTGGGGGTTTTGTTTCTGATCGATTTGGGGTGTTTTGTTTGCCATCGATTTAGGGTTTCGGAGGTGGAGATCGATTTGGGGGTTTTGTTTCGGAGGGGGTTTTGTAACAGATCGATTTGGGGGTTTTGTTTCCCATCGATGATGATGATGATGGTGGCGGAGCAGGGGTGGTGATGATGATGGTGGCGGAGCAGGGGTGGTGGGGGCGGAGCAGTGGTGTCGGAGCAGGGGTGGTGGTGGCGGAGCAGGGGTGGAGGTGATGATGATGATGATGATGGTGGCGGAGCAGGGGTGGTGATGATGATGATGATGGTGGTGGCGGAGCAGGGGTGGTGGTGGCGGAGCAGGGGTGGAGGTGGTGCCAAGAAGAGGTAAACGTCTGCGAGGAGAAGACTTGGGTCCATGTCTGCTCCAAGAAGAGGTCTCGCAGACCTTTTTTAATGAAAGGTCTGCGAGAAAACAAACAAGCTGCAGACATCAAACGTCTGCGCGCGTCTGCGTCGCGCAGACATAAGTGGCTAGAAGAGCTTCTGCCAAGAAAATTCTGTAGCAGAAGTAGTTTAGCCGCGTGTATTCTCTGGTCACCACTGGATTATTAAGGCTAATGAAAATATCATTGATTGAGTCTCGCTATCTAATGATATAAGATATTAAATTAAATTTAAATTAAATATTATTTAGTAGAAGGGTTATCTATAATTAATTATAATTAATTACAAGAGATTAAACTAAAATAATAATTATCTTTAAAAGATGGCCTAGTAGTATGACAAGTGTCCCTAAAGTGGTTTCTTTTATTATATAGTATAGATTTGACTTAACCACTTTTTTATTAAAAAAAAGTTAAATTATTGACTTTAAATACTTTCCGACCTTTGAGACTTTACATTTGAAAATAAATTAGAAGATTTTTTTTTCGAAACTATAAGAAATTGATTTGTTGTAATGTTTTTTTATCAGTTGTTATACTTTAGAAAACAATGAGCAACAGTAAATCAATAACTAATTATATGTATTATTTATCTCCACATATAAAGAAAATAATCAACCATCACTAGTGCTCTAGTGGTGGCCACGGGTATTTAAGTTCCACTTATGGTGGGCCCGGGTGAGTTTTCCCCTCAAGGTCTCAAGTTCGAGTCTTGGTGATAGGGGTTTCTCATTGAGAGGTTTAAATTGGGGATCTATTGTGCGAGGGGGCTCTCTAGCGCGGACCCGGTTAAGACAACGTATGCTAGACCTCCCGACATTCGCGAATAATTCACACCTTTCAAAAAAAAATATAAAGAAAATAATCGAATAATGGGTCGGTTTGAAATTCATAGTTTGAATTTGATTCAAATTCGGAATTCGGTTCGGATAATCAGCCATTATAAGTCTTAGTCAACTTGTTATAATCATATCTTATTTTATATGTTGTAAATTTATTTCGTATGGTTCTTTTAAATTTTATCTTACATGGATTCTTTAATCATGATACCTATATCAAACTTACTTGAATGAACTTATTTAAATTCGAACTGATGTGAATTCAGGTTTCAATCAAATTAAGTAAAATATAAACCGAAAGAATTATGCAAAATAAGTTAAATTGATTATTAGGAATAATAAAAAAGAAAAAAATTATAGTTAGTTGGTTAACTAAGAAAACTATAGCGGTTGAACAACCGTACAGCGCGAATTCCAAATTTCGCTTTGTGTCGAATTCAACCTATGAATTTCGAACCGACCCCATTATTCAAAGTCGCATTACATAATTTTTGTTTTTTGGTTATTAAAAATACATGTATGTTTCTATTCAGTTTATATATATGTACTAGGTTATAACCCCATGTATTACACGGGTTGAATAAATAAATTTTATGTACTAAATAATAAAACAATATATTTTTTAAAAACCTCCTTTATTGCATGGTTTGAATAAATTTAATTTTATATATATTAAATAATAAAAATTATATCTATATGAACCATATGTATTGTACGGGTTGAATAAATGTAATTTTATATACCAAATAAAAAAAGGCAATTCTTTAAAATTATGTGTATTACACGGGTTGAATAAATGTAATATTGTTTACCAAATAATAAAAAAAGTTATATCTTTAAAAACCCTCGTGTATTACACGGGTTGAATAAATATTATTTTATATTCCAAATTATAAGAAACTTATATTTAAAAAAACTAATGCATATACTCGGTACACCATAGATATGGTGATTACGGAGATGATTATTGAAAAGAATATACAGTGGTCAAACATGTTATTCAAGAAGCAAATAAGCAACTATTTGAGTGATAAAATATAAAATAGATTATATTTTAAAAACACCCATAATAAATCTAATTTTATATGTAAAGTAATATTAAAAGTTATATACAATTTGTTTAAAAATTATGTAATAAAATCAATATAATAATTTTTTTAAGAATGAAAATAAAAATAAATAATATATTATCACAAAGTTTGGTTTTGGTGATTAAACTAAATAATATTTAGTAGGAGAGTTATCTATAATTAATTAGAATAGATTAAACTAAATAATAATTATCAATAAGAGATTAAACTAAATAATAATTATCCATAAGAGATGGTCTAATATCATGACAAGTGTCCCGAAAATGGTTTCTTTTATTATATAGTATAGATACACATATAATTTATTTTATATTTACCGTTAGTCTTTGTTTATATATTAGACAAATCTATACATATAATAAAAGAAACCATGTTTGGGACACATGACGTTCTATGAGACAGTCTTAATTATTTTTCTAGATATTTATTATGGAAAGTCAATTATTGATAATATTTGTTGGGATTGAACCATACCAGAGGAACAGATAATGTAAAGCCAAAACCAGGTCACAACAGAGGATTCACAATAAGCAGCAGTTTACACTTTGCTCTCCCCTTGAAAGTGATTTATAACAACTGATGGTCTCTATCTGCTGCTCATATTCAACTGCTGCTGTACTTTCAACTGCTGATGAAAACCCTGAAGTATCCAACACTGTTGGTCATATCTACTGATGGTAAAGCACTGCCCAGTCAAGGACTGATCAACCTTGAGGAAAGCACTGACATAAAAGGAGAGCAGCTGTTTAGTGAATTATCTGTTTTATGTATAGTCAGTGGTTAGGTTAGCAGTGTTTGTGTAAGGACAGTAGATACAGGTTGTTAGGCTGTTAGATGTCGCTTTCATGGTGACGTCAGCTGAGATACCTCAGTGGTTTGGTTTGCCTATAAATGTAACAGTACTCTGTACTGTTACATTTGATTGACTGAGTAAGTTCTTCTCCTCATGTCTAATACTTTCATCTTGTGTGCAACCAACCTTGGGGCATGAGGCTGAGGGGGAGTATAGTTTGTAAGCATGACTGTAATCCTTTGCTTTGATTTGTAATCTTTTGACTCTATGTGAAGCAATTGTTTATCAAACTATTTCCTCTTTTGATTGTGTTTACAAAGTTTGTTTTCATTTCCGCTGCACCTAACATGTTTTCATATTCATTGATCATTCATTTTAAACAAACAAACACTATCATGAGAGCCTCCGATCCTAACAATTGGTATCAGAGCATGGACAGTCAAATTCGATCTAACAATCAATTTGACATAACCGTTCGGCTCAAAATTCATTGATACTAAGGTTGGTTGTATTTAGTTGAAAAACAGAGTACTGTGTAAATCATGTTCAAAATGGTTATTCGAAAACTCTGTAAATCAACCAAGATGTCATATGACACACAGATTTCACACAACAAGTAAATTCATGCACAAGACACTCATGGTTTCTAGATCTGAAAGCAATATCTGTTAAACCATGAGATTATTTCTATTTTCTAAATTGATTTAAACTGTTGATGTGGAATATGTGATGTTTTCATTAAATACTAAAGTACAAACCTCAGATTAACAAAACCTATGTTCATAAAAGCATTGTTGTTTTGTTAACACAAAAAGAGGGAAATTAAAACTTTAGTTATTTAGATCTTATGTGTTGAAAACAGGTTGAGTTCCTAAAAAGGACAAAATCAACTATGTTCAAATACATTAAGAAAACAGGGGTCAACATAGTCCGCATCATATGTAATGTGAGATTGGATGAAAACTTGTGAAAACATGACCAAGTCTCTCAAAACATTACTGCAAAATGATTTTGGACTAATATTCACAAAAACTCAGAAGTGTGTTTATCTCGAAACTTTTTGAAGTCAAAAGAAAAGAGTATAAACATAAAACACTTATGAGTCAAAGTTCAGGGTAATAATGGTCAATTAAGCAACTGCTTGTGCTCATTGGTTCAAGGAAGTTCAGGTGACAATTGTGTTCCCAGTGATTGAACTTACAAAAGGACTAGACAAATTTTCAGAAGTCATCACATAGAAATTAGATCTACACCAGGATCTTCAAAACTCATGTGTCCTCATGTTTGCAATCAACTGATACAGAAAATGGTACCAAACAGTGGTCAAAATATTCTACCACTGCTGTCAAACCACTGATCATTTTCATAAAACTTGAGAATGATATGATTATGTCCTCTATTGAAAATACACCAGATCCTTTTTGATACTGTTCTCAGAAAATCCTTTAACCATTTTTTTCAAAGGATTTTCTCAAATAAACAGGATATATTATTCATTTTTTTTTTTTGGAATAATATATTTGAAACTCTTGCTTGTTTTTGTTGGCAATAGTTTCAGCTCCTGTCAGGATGTAATACCTTATTTTTGGTGGTATCTGTGTCCTCATAAATGGATCAAAAGGAAATGGTACATATGTCATGATCATGTCATACTCAGGTTTGTTCCTAAATTTTTATCAAAGGTTGATTGCAAACTGTGCTTAAATTACTAAGGTACTCATGTGTTAATTGAATATTAAACGAAAATGAGTTGCCTTAGCAAAAAGTTTTCATCATCTGGGGTACTAAACCACTGTCTTTCAAAATTGACATGTGGCAAAACCTTGAATGAAAATCTTCAAAACTGTTGCTGAAACATCTGTCCTTCAGAATTGTACCATTTACCCTAACCACTGTTTTGTTCCAACGTCTGATCTCTAAACACTGTCCACTGTTGAAAGTTAACCACTGATCCTTCATTTTCTTGAAAAGCACTGATGCTCAAAATCGGTGTCTTATCCACTGATATGCTATCCACTGATAGTAAAAATCATCCACTGCCCATAATTTTTACCGTTGTAACCACTGATGCTTGATACGTCAGTGGATTCACATACTTCATCCACTTCATCAGTGTTTGACACGTGGTCAGTTTTTAGCCCTCAGATCTTAATAACCGCTGCCACATCAGCGATCATTTTTTAAAAATAAAACCCTGCCCTAAACCCCAAACAGGGTTTTACGCTGTCGAATTGAATTCCAAAATTCTCTTCTCATAGCAGTTTCCAACCCTTCTTCTCAAAATCTCCAAAATCCTCCTTCGTTCTTCTCCGCAACAATGACAAAATCAAAATCTAAATCACCATCACCTTCCAAAGAGGTCGCTCAAACGGCCGAAGAACCCATCGAAATACCATTCAAACAATCTCACAACTATCTGGGTTTATTCACAAAACCTACTGATAATCACACCTTTGACACCATCATTGATACATTATCTGCATCAAAGTACAAAACTTTGTTGACAGCAAATGCTCCCATCTATCTGCAAACCCAGAGAGAGTTTTGGAAAAAGGCGTCGCTTGAAAAACAAGACGGAAAAGTCATAGCCATTAACTCCTCAATACAGGGTAAAGCAGTTCAAATAACCCCACAGTCGATCTCCGAAGTCTTTAATCTCAACGATCAGGAAGGTAAACTCTCTTTTGAGAAAGCTGAGATGAAAACTGATTTCGTAAACAGGGGGTATGCAGAACAATCAAAGGTTGATACCTTACAAAAAGGTTATTTTCCTTCTGCTCCAAGATTTTTATTTCACACACTTCTGATGTGTGCTTCGAATAAAACAACATCTTTTAACGAAATACCATTGAAAATTCAATGCCTGGGTTACGCTATTTTGAATAATAAAGACTACAACTACTCCCAGGAGATTTTCAATGACATGGTGAAAAACGTTGAAAGTAAAGCATTTTTACTTTTTCCAAGATTTTTGAGTTACTATTTTGAACAAAAAATTGAAAAGGAAAATTTAAATTTGCTAAAACAAGGTGTTCATTGTCAAATAAAAAGCTTAACAAAAGAAACATTTTCAAGGATGATGGCACCAATAAAAACAAAAGCGGGGGTACCTGAGCAGATTTTAGTGGTTACAACTGCTCCTCAGGTATCAGCTGCTGAGCCCACTGCTCCAGGTGATCATAGCAGCACAACCACTGCTTTGAAACCCACACCTGACATCACCAAAAAGACCAAAAGGAAAACATCCAGAAAACCCACCAAACCCAAAACAAAGGCAACTCTGGAAGATGAGATCCCAGAGGAAATGCCTGTGACAACACAAAAGTCACCACAAACCACTGCTGCTACTTCCTCACAGCAGTTGGAAGAAAGATCTCAACCAATGCCTAAAACTCCTCCTGCATCCTCACAAAAGGATCAGGTTGTAAGCACAGGGACACCACAATATGAAGCTCTGAATCCACTCGGATCCATCTTCCTCAGTCCTGATCCCAAGGACATGTCTCTTTCAACCCCCATCCCCTCACCAATAATAATGCCACAATCTATGCTACCTTTGTTGCATGCAGCTGCTATAGCTCAGACACAAACCAGTTCCTCTCTATCACCTGTCACTGAGAGTATACCCCCACAGGTGACTGGGTCTGATGCTACTACTCCTGCTATCCCAGCAACAATTGAGGAGGTTACACCCCCTGAGTTACAAGTAACTCTGGGTGGTAGTTCAAGTGGAGCAGCAACTACAACTGGTGGATCAACAGATCCTCAGTTGGACAGTTGTTTCATAAGTAAGACTCCCTTGAAGGCAATTTCTTCCATGGCAACTTCGGTAACCACCAGTGAGTTGGATCAAACCACTGGTATCATCAAAGGTTTATCGAGTGCTGAAGAAAGAAGTCCCCAGTACCAAGAACAAGGGGCATCAATGGGTGATTTTTGGGACTCTGTTCCTAAGACACACATTGATATAACCACTGCTGGTGGGGATTCAGATGATCCCAGTAAAATGGGTGATGATTCAAAATATCAGGAATTGACGAGCAGGGTGGAAAAACTTGAAGAATCAGTTTCTGAAATAAAGGAGATGGTGCAAGAGATTTTAAAAGCTCAGAAAGCACAAGCCTCTGCTGTTCCTGCTCAAGCACCTGCACAACATGCATTTGCTGAAAATGAGCTTTGGAATATTTTTCAACCCATGCTTGAAGCACAGCAACTTATGGCTGACAAAAAGCATACTATTCAAGTACAAATGCTGACCAACATGGTTGAATCAAGGTTCAAGGACACTCAAGCAGATATCAAGGCTATAAAGGCAAGCATTCAAAGTGTCTCTGGCAAAGCTCCTTCTTCCATATCATTCCTTGATAACCCCCCTTCAGATAATGCCAAAAAGGGGGAGAATATCAAGCTGTTGAGAAAAATGAATACGAAGGGAATAGAGCATGGCCTCTACATTGAGCCGGAAAAAGAAAAAGAAAAAGAAAAGCAGGTCTCAAAACCTGTTAGCCAAACAGCTGATACAACAGTAGTTACAAAAACTGCTGTCAGTAGCCAAACAGCTACCACATCATCAACACACACCACTCTACCACACACCACCACAACTACTGCTCCACCATCATCATCTACAATCATACCACCACCACTGTTTCCTGTCATAAAACAGAAGACAACAGATGTTACAACATCTGTTGTAATGACAGTAGCGGTTGAAGCACCAGTTGTTTCAACAGTTGCTTGTCAGCCACTGTCTATCACTCAGACTACTGCCACTACATCCACCACCACTGATCCACCCAAAACATCATCTGCTCCTTCTTCATTAAAAAGGAGAAGGAATCTAATATCAGATGATGATTCACCACCACCATCACCACCATAAAAAACTACATCACCACTTCCATCCCCTGCTCAAAAGCAGAAGACAACTGCTGACATATCAGCAGTTGTAATGACAGCAGATGTTGAGACACCAGTTGTCTCAACAGCTGTTAGTCAGTCATCCACCACTGCTCTCACCTCTCCTACTTCACAGCCAAAGCTCTTCAACAGAAAAAGAAAGCCAATCACTGCCGACGAGGGTATACATGATCCTAATGCTGCAAAATATCCACTGGAACTTGAAGCTATAAAAGATGAGATGAGGCAATTCTATACAGAAGAGGATCCTTCAAAAAGAAGATTCTCCTCACTCATAGGCTACATGCCACCAGAGGATATGGATGATTACCTCAAACTCAAGGCAAGGCAGGCTAAAGCAAGAGCTAAATTTGAAAGTGAACGTGAAAGTCTAAGCGAAGAAGGCATTGCTAAAAGACTGGATTTCTTCCTTGAAAAGGTAAAACAGATGGAAGAATTTGCACAGGAACTAATCAAAGAAAAGGCTGAACAACGCAAAGAGATAAGAAAACAATATCTTGCCTACATTATGAAAGAAAAATTCTATCCTGCTGAAGAAAAACAGTTTGAAGAATGGCCAATAATCGCTCTAAAGCATGAGGCTGAGAGGATTGACAGAATCAAGAATGATCCTACAAAGAAGAAAAATGCTCCAAACTGGAACAAATTCAAAAAGCTCATTGCTGACTTCACTGCTGAGTATAAAAGAAAGAAAAAGGAGCAGGTGGATGCAAGAATGGATACTGCCGAAGCCATATCAAAATGGTCAAGACAGCAGACTGATGAAGCCTACAAAAGGCTGAAGAAAAGAAAGATAACTGTTTCAGGCACTTCTAAGAAGCAAGAACAAATGATGAAGCTTGAACAGAAGATGGGAAACCTCGACACACTGTTCCGGTCTACTTTTGTAACAAATCAAGAAGAGGGAGAACAGTTGACTGAAGAAGATGTAATAGAAAAGGAAGCAGAGTACTTCAAAGATACCATCACGAAAATGGGTCTAAAAGAAGAAACTTCAACAAAGCTTCAAAGCCTTTTTAAGGCATTAAACAAACCTGCGTCTCCAAACACTGCTAAAGACAAGACAGAAGCTGAAAGACAAGAACTTATTGAACAAGAAACTGCAGAAGATATAGCTGCAGCAGACAAAGTCATTGAAAAAGCTTTCAGAAGAATGTCTGAAAGTCTGCAGGTGTTTTCAAGGCCATCATCCCTCAACTCATCTTCAAATAAATCTCTCCTAAGAAATCCATTGGGTTCGAAAGTACTAAAGTGGATGTCTGACCAAAAGACCCATGTATTGACTATTGTCAGATCCAATGGAAATATGAAGTACATATCAAGGAAAGAAGCACTAGGCCTTAGTGTTCAAGATTTGCAGGATCTCCTTGAACTTTCATTGTGTCGGGATGAGGATGACCAGAGTGCAAAGGAATTTGAAGCTGAATTCAAAGAGCAAGCTAAGGCACTCTTGATGAGTAATAAAGGTCCTGAATAATGACAGGTTTTGGCATTATCTGTTCCAGGGGGAGATTGTTGGGATTGAACCCTACCAGAGGAACAGATAATGTAAAGCCAAAACCAGGTCACAACAGAGGATTCACAATAAGCAGCAGTTTACACTTTGCTCTCCCCTTGAAAGTGATTTATAACAACTGATGGTCTCTATCTACTGCTCATATTCAACTGCTGCTGTACTTTCAACTGCTGATGAAAACCCTGAAGTATCCAACACTGCTGGTCATATCTACTGATGGTAAAGCACTGCCCAGTCAAGGACTGATCAACCTTGAGGAAAGCACTGACATAAAAAGAGAGCAGCTGTTTAGTGAATTATCTGTTTTATGTATAGTCAGTGGTTAGGTTAGCAGTGTTTGTGTAAGGACAGTAGATACAGGTTGTTAGGCTGTTAGATGTCGCTTTCATGGTGACGTTAGCTGAGATACCTCAGTGGTTTGGTTTGCCTATAAATGTAACAGTACCCTGTACTGTTACATTTGATTGACTGAGCGAGTTCTTCTCCTCATGTCTAATCCTTTCATCTTGTGTGCAACCAACCTTGGGGCATGAGGCTGAGGGGGAGTATAGTTTGTAAGCATGACTGTAATCCTTTGCTTTGATTTGTAATCTTTTGACTCTATGTGAAGCAATTGTTTATCAAACTATTTCCTCTTTTGATTGTGTTTACAAAGTTTGTTTTCATTTCCGCTGCACCTAACATGTTTTCATATTCATTGATCATTCATTTTAAACAAACAAACACTATCATGAGAGCCTCCGATCCTAACAATATTAAATTTAAAATTTGTAGTAGAGATTTTAATGATAAAGACAAAGATAACTGATAATAATATATTAATTATTATAATCATATATTAATTATTAAAATCTAAAAAAATATATTAACGTTTTAAATATTTATAAAGATAAAGATTTTATTTAATTGGTAGTTTTAATTGTTTTTATATTTTGATGATAAGGACAAGGATAACTGATAATCACATATTAAAATAAAAATATTTATTTTAATCAACTATTTCGTTAAAATGATTTATTCAATACATGTAGAACATATATATATATATATATATATATATTTTTATACATGGTATATTTAGAATCCTATTTCTAATAAAGGATTTCACTATCACGTTTTACACTCCAATGAAATAATAATATTAAATCATAATATCCAGCTTATCTCTTGTATATTTAATATTTTTTACTAAAATGTTTCTTTTCTTTTTTTTCTGCTGATTATTCAACAAAGTAAAATGTTATAAACTATGTAATACACAACTCTCTAACCTAATAAAAAATAAAGTGAGATGTTACAATAAGTAAATAGTACCTCAAAGTTCTTTTTGTTAGAAAACATATTTTGATGACTAAATGTTTTAACGGGTTTACATTATTCGTGTAAGACATGTGTTCATTCAAATCGTGCAATACACGAGTTTTTAAAAGATGTAATTATTTTATTGCTTAGTATATAGAATTACTAGGTTATAACCCCGTGTATTACACGGGTCGAATAAATGAATTTTATATACTAAATAATAAAACAATATATCTTTAAAAACCTCCTTTATTGCACGGGTTGAATAAATATAATTTTATATATTAAATAATAAAAAGTTATATCTATAAGAACCATATTGTACGGGTTGAATAAATATAATTTTATATACCAAATAAAAAAGTTATATCTTTAAAACCACGTGTATTACACGGGTTGAATAAATGTAATATTGTTTACCAAATAATAAAATAATACATCTTTAAAAAACATCATTTATTACACGGGTTGAATAAATGTAATTTTCTATACTAAATATAAAAAAATATGTATCCTTAAAAACCCGGTGTATTGTACGAATTGAATAAATCTAATTTTATATATCAAATAATAAAAAGTTATATATTAAAAAATCTCATTTATTACACGGGTCGAATAAATGTAATTTTGTATAGTAAATAATAAAAAAGGGTATATCTTTAAAAAACCACGTGTAAATAATAAAAAAAAGGTATATCTAATTTTATATACCAATAATAAAAAAAGTCATATCTTTCAATATACAGATGGATGATACTCGATAGTTAATATCAAGAGTAAATTACGATTATGGCCCCTGTGGTTATATCACTTTTACCCTTTTAGCCAAAAAATGAATCTTTTAACATCTGAGTCCACAACATTTTGTTTCTAACCCTTTTGGCCCTTAACACTAACCCCATCCAATTACTTTTAGGGGCCAAAAGGGTTAGAAAAAAAGACGTTGGAGTTCAAAAGGGTTAGAGAAAAAACGTTGAAGACTCAGATGTTAAAAAATTCTTTTTTGAGCTAAAAGGGTAAAAGTGATATAACCACATGGGCCAAAATCATAATTTACTCTAATACCAAATTAGATAACTAAGTTTGAATTTGAAGTAAATAGATAAATATAAAAGTAATAATTAAACTAAATAATATTTAGTAGGAGGATTATCTATAATTAATTAAAAGAGATAAAAATAAAATAATAATTATCTATAATACATGGCTTAATATGATGACAAATGTCCCTAAAATGGTTTCTTTTATTATAGTAGTTAGATATTTATTCAACCCGTGTAATACACGGGTTCTAACCTAGTATTAGTATATAATGGATGATAACTATCTTGACATTTCAAGTAAAAAAACAAATAATTACATACTTATTTACATAGATAATGTGAGGTCACGAACATTTTTATATTAATTAAATGGAACAATAATTACATATGTTAGGTTGATATATATTTTTTTATTAAGAAAACAGTTTTCTTAAATATATAAAGATCAAGTCATTATTGTTTTATAAAATGAGGCTATCCAATTAGATTAGGAGTGAGAAATTAATAAAATAAGATAAAACTCTATTTTAGTAAATATTTTTTGAAACAACACCATTTTGGTAAATACTTTTTGCATCAACACCACTTTGGTAAAAAACTCGACTTATTAAGGACTAACCATGTTAAGCCCGAATTCAAGCCCAACGAACAATGAAAGTCTTCGTCGAAGCCCAATTCAACGAATATTAAGTCACGAAGACTCATTCTTCGTTGACTGTAAGTCTTCATGAACCCTTATAATTTTTCGTGAACTCTTTTGTTCTTGTGAACCCTTTTTGGTTCTTGTTAACCTTTCCAACACAGTGAACACCAACTTGGAAGTGCAATGAACAGATTCAAACAAATTTTATTTTCAAGTTTAGATTTGCAAAAAGAATTTTATGAAACTGTGATATTAAAGACAAGTCAATTTTGGGCTTTTTCTCGGTAGAAAACATTCGAGCGACAACTTCGGCTAATCAAGAAAAATAAATTTTAAAATAAATTTTAAAATAAATAAAAATTAGAATCCTAACTATCTAAATGCAAAAAATGTAAAACTTGAAACAAATGTTTACAACATTAACTACTGTACACTAAAATTACCATATTTTTCGAGTTTCAAGGTAAGAGAATCATACCAGTTTACGGTCTTATCAAACACATATTTTGTTTCTTGTAAAAATTTCGATAAGCATTCTACCACAATTATCGGTATTGTTGTCCACATAAACTCAACTTATCAGATGTAATCGCGATTAAGAGATACGCGTTAATGTAAGATCTATACTGCTTGCCGGTGTTCATCCACTCACGACACATTCCCGTATCAAGACATGTATGAAAGTTCATCTTACTGGTGAGTATACTGTTTATCATCTGTTTTCAACGTATAGTTTGTGAGATACTCACTTATTCTTGATTGAAAACAAGCCCTTTGTGATTAAATCACTTATTGATGAGGAACTTGATTTTCAGATGCATGAGGGCACAGGAGCAAGTCCGTGAACAGGTTAGTACCATCGTACAGACAAAGAGACGAACTTGACTCCCGGATAAATGTGATATTTTATCACTTATTCATTTTGGACATGTGATTGTTTATCACTTATTGAGGTCGTATGTAATATGTACACGTATGTATGGTATCATGGAAGCTATTGACTTGCGTCCCCGTTATTTTTCGGTAAAAGATTCAACCATGATACCCAGATGATAAATCAGCATAAAGACCGCATATCTCAGAACCTCGGCATACTATCAAACGAAATTTCGGTACCACGACCATATGCCAATGAATGGTTCCCACCTGGCTTGCAGTTCGTTATGTTTATATCAACCTGCACGTTTTAATCTGATTGTGAGCCTACCGATACATCATTAGTAAAGCTGCTTACCGTTTTTCATTTTGCATTTTTAACCGTGTTTGACCGACCACTAGTGTATCATCATCTTCTCTTATCTTTCCAAGAAACTCATTTTTGATTTTTGGATTTTTTTTAATGTTTTTGTATTTTTGAGATTTTTCAATTTTTTTGGGTTTTTCAATTTTTTTTAAAATAAAGACAGAAAGCAGTAACTAAATAAAGGACATATTTTTGGATTTTTGAAATTTTCTGATGTTTTTGTATTTTTCTTAAATTTTCTCCCCCTAAAATGCAAAAAGTAAATAAAATGAAAATCTTTTTGTATTTTTAGATTTTTAAGAAAATATTTACAAAAATGATTTGCCGAAGATGATCTACTCGGGTTTCACCTTGATGCCATTGACCAAAAGAAGATAATCAAAACGTGATTTATCAAAAGCTTTTGTAAATAGGTCGGCACGTTGGTGATCCGTGTGGATTTTCACAACATCGATAAGTTTCTTTTCATAACAATCTCGTATGAAATGATACTTAATCTCGATGTGTTTGGTCTTTGAGTGCTGTACAGGATTACGAGTGATCTGTAAAGCATCTTCATTATCAACATAAATAGGAGTAGTTAGGAATTCAAAATCGTAGTCGTGCATTTGTTGTTGGATCCATAAAACCTAGGAGCAGCAACTAGAAGCCGAAATGTACTCAGCCTCGCATGTTGAATTGGCTACACAGGTCTGCTTTTTACACTGCCGCGTGACTAGGCGATTCCCCAAGAACTGACATCCCGCTGATGTTGACTTTGCATCAATCTTGCAGCCGCCATGATCAGAATCACTGAATGTAATCAAATCGAAGTTATCATCCTTAGGATACCACAGACCGGTGTCTGGCCAACCCTTCAGATAACGAAAAATCCTCTTAACAACCATCATATGAGAAACCTTCGGATTGGACTGGTAACGAGCAAGAAGACATGTTGGATACATAATATCGGGCCTTGAAGCGGTAAGATACATGAGAGGTCCGATCATAACACAATAGAGAGAAGGTTCCACATGTTCACCAGTTCCGTCAGGAGTAATTCCATGATTCTAAGCCAGAGGTGTTCCCGCAGGCTTCGAGTCTTCCATCTGAAATCGCTTTAAGATATCCCCAACGTACTTTGTCTGATGAATGAAGATCCTTTTCTCAGACTGATTAACCTGCAAACCCAAAAAGAAATTCATTTCTCCCATAACACTCATCTCGAACTTCTCTTGCATCACCCGCTCGAATTCCTTGCACATTTCATCATTTGTAGACCCGAAAATGATGTCATCCACATACACTTGAACCAGCAACAAATCCTCATTTCTTTCCTTGATGAAGAGAGTACAGTCGATCAACCCACGCCGAAAATCATTCTGCAACAGATAGGTAGACAACGTTTCATACCAAGCCCTCGGAGCTTGATGAAGATTATAAAGTGCCTTGTTTAGAAGCCAAACTCTGTCAGGATGAATCGGATCTTCAAAACCAGGCGGTTGCTAAACATATACTTCTTCTTCGACCACACCATGAAGAAATGCACTTTTCACATCCATCTGATAGACAGTGAACTTCTTGTAGGACGCATAAGCCAAAAAAATCCTTATCGCCTCAAGACGTGCCACTGGTGCATAAACTTCATTATAATCAATGCCTTCTACCTGATTAAAGCCCTAGACAACCAACTCGCTTTATTTCTCACAACGACACATCGGTCATCCTTCTTGCACTTGTAAACCCATCGAGTACCAATCTTCTTATAGTTCGGGGGCCTGTCAACCAATTTCCACACGCCCAATTTATAAAATTGCTGAAGTTCTTCCTGCATTGCTTCAACCTATGAATCGTCTTTCATCGTCCCTTTCCATGACTTCTATCACACCCCAACCGATGGCAGAAACATCGGGATGAGACGAACAAATCGCTCAAAAGCATCGTAACACTAATTGTGACAATATAGATTAAATCAAATTTCATAAATGACTAAATTCAAATACATTGTTTCAAATAAAGACAAATTGCAACAAACAAGGTTTAATATTAAAATGGGTATCTAGTCCATCCTAACTTGATTCCTTCATCATCTTGACTATCAACCTGCAACATGTACTAAAATAACATCAACAAGTATATTGGCGAGTATACAAGTTTAGTACATAGCATAATATAATAAAATGTTTAAATGTGCTCATATCCAACATGAATAAGATGATACTAGTTAACAGTTATGCCTAAACGATGTTACTCTACATGCTCAAACCAATGTTTACGCAATTAAAGTGCCTATCCCAAAAGTTTAGCGGGAGGTTAACATGTTAAACTTAACAATACCCAAGGATAGCGGGCGGGGCGTTACAACCTATAGCGCTATAATTGTTAAGGTAGGCTTGATCGAAGTTAATGAGCATATAGTCATGAAGTGTTTACATTAGCATCACATGTATAACAAGAATCAAACATTTCATGTGTAATTTGGATAAAGTGTGAATAAATGTAGTTTAACATGTTTGTGTAATTTGCATAAGAATACAAGTTGCACCCAAAAGTGTTTAAAGAATGAAAATGGGATCATGTATACTCACTGTGATTGTGTTGCGATTTCTTGTAAGTAACGCACGAGTAAGATTGAGAATCCAAGAGAACGAACGAGAGCGTTTATCCGAGACGTTGATTGGAAAGTTCCGTCGTAACCTCCGGCGTCGATGTGAGTCTGGTCACTTGCACGTTTTTGGCGAGGTGTTTCTTGTTCCCGTTAATGAGAGAGTGATGATAAAATGTTGAACGTGTAATAAAACATGTTCGTGACCGTACTTCTTCTTCTTCTTCTTCTTCTTCGTTTACATACTCACATAAACAGAATGCGGCCAAATAAGATGAAAGATCCCCGTCGCGACTACGGACGGTTCCGGCGAGTTTGATTACTCCGGCAACCATGAACCCTCGAGAGAGAAGTGAAAGGTGTTGGTCCGTGGGCGTTGTTGTGGTTGTGTGTGTATATATATATATTTATTAAGTCATTGGTTCTTGATTTCTTATGAAAACGCGAACATTAATGTCAATCCCGTAAGATCAGCGAGAAAATGGAAAGGTGATTAATTCTTTTCGCTGTTAACAGGGCGGCAGTTTCATGTTTCCAAAAAGAAAATATAGTCTTTTGTTCATAGCTATATTGATAATTAATTTATAAAGTAAAAATCTTTCAAAGTCAAATATGATTTCCTGTGTTGTATCTCGTTTTCCAATTTTCATGCCATCCAACACTTTATGAGGTTTTGAATTTTATAATTATGGTAGTAATAACATATTAAAAAGTAGAACTTAAAATATAGGATGTCATTATCATAAAAAAATAATATTAAGAAAAACATGATGTTATATGGAAATACGAAAATGCTATTAAGAAGAACTTATTTTTCTCTATCTTATGTCCTAAGTTTTATATAAAAAAAATCAGAATAGGGTCAAAAGTGCATCTTTTATTTATAACAGTTCGATCTGGTTCACAAATGGTTCAGATTCAAATTTTAAAACGGGTCGATTTTGACGGATGTTACAGTCTCCTCTACTTTAGGAGATTTCGTCCTTGAAATCTAAGAGGAAGACTTCTAAAGATTCAAAAGAAAGAATAGACGAGACTTGATCATAATGTTTAAGGAATTTGTTTTCACGAATGCGTCACATAGCATATAGTTTCACATTGCATATAAGATGTTCAATTAGTTTCACATAGCATATAAAATGTTCGATTAGTTTCACATAGCATAATCATGAATTTCACGTAGTGTAATATAGATAATGAAAGCATCGTTAATTTAGTTCGTTCACGAGAGATTATTATTATTATTTGTTTTAAATTGCGAAGATAGTGTGATTCGTGTCTCGAAGCTTGAAATGAAAGTAACGCTCAAATATAAAGTTTCATTGAGAACAAAGAAGAGTTGGTAACTACCTCCGAGGTAAGGAAATCACCCCTAGCTCATTGGTGAAGTTGAAAAGTGAGTGGAGTTAATCGTCAAGGTAAGGAAATCACTCCTATCTTGATGATAAGCTTCCATTTTTGGGAATATGAGTAGTAGCATAAAAATATAGAACAATCTACATGACATACTTAGTTAACAAGATTAACGTATCACTGGCATGTGAATAAACAGGTCAACCCATCGTGTACCGCAATTAAATGACTTAACATGACCTCTCGTTCACGGGTGGTGCGCTACTCCTATAGCACTACGCATAGTGCTATACATGTTAATGCGTGGGTTAAGGACAAGTTCATCACATAAGAATCACCCAGAAACACGAATCAAGTATAACGTATTAGCATGCATGTATCAGATTGTTGTGAAATAAGTTTCGAATTTTGAAAAGGGAAAAATTTGAATCGTATTGTGCCTCCAAGATTGAAATGATATATCGTACAAATGTAAAACATGTTAAAATTGAGATAGCATAAAAGAGATTTAACATAAAAATTGGATTGTCACGGAACGTAACATAAGACTATTCCAAAGTAAATCGAAGTCCTTTTCGGATTAAGGAAATGTGCTTTGGCCTAATAAACAAATACTCTCATCGAGAAGCGACTAACGATATTTGTCCTTCCAGTTACTACACGTCCTTAATTGATTGGGAAAATCGAAACTTTGGAGAGATTGAAAATCAAAGAGTGGGACTAGTTAACAAGATGCGAGTTTCACCTCTAACTTGATAACATCGTACCCTAACGTGGTTGGTACTTATTAAAAGATAAGGGTCCACTAGAATATGAAATGGAAATTCCCTTCAAGATTTGGATTTCACTCCTAACTTTAGGGTAGATTTCGTGCAAAATACAAAGTATAGCTGAGTGAAAGTCATCACCAAATGTGGGAATCACCCCTATTTTGATGAATCGTTTCGATTGTGTTATGAGAGTGTCTTCAAAGCCTCCAAGTGTGTATTGTGTTAGTCTTATGAAAGGCATGTATGTTAAAAGACCAAAGAGAATAGGGAGAAGCAAATAAGGTAGAAGGAAGATAGTTTTAAACAACACATAAGGATAAATCCCCTAAACTATAGACTAGGTAAAAGCATTCCTACTTTTCCTAATTCCCTATAGTTATGGCTCTGATACCAATCTGTCACACCCCAACCGATGGCGGAAAATTCTGGATGAGACGAACAAATCGCTCAAAAGCATCATAACACTAATTGTGACAATATAGATTAAATCAAATTTCATAAATGACTAAATTCAAATACATTGTTTCAAATAAAGACAAATTGCAACAAACAAGGTTTAATATTAAAATGGGTATCTAGTCCATCCTAACTTGATTCCTTCATCATCTTGACTATCAACCTACAACATGTATTAAAATAACATCAACAAATATGTTGGCAAGTATACAAGTTTGGTACATAGCATAATAGAATAAAATGTTTAAATGTGCTCATATCCAACATGAATAAGATGATACTAGTTAACAGTTATGCCGAAACGATGTTACTCTACATGCTCAAACCAATGTTTACGCAATTAAAGTGCCTATCCCAAAAGTTTAGCGGGAGGTTAACATGTTTAACTTAACAATACCCAAGGATAGCGAGCGGGGCGTTACAACCTATAGCGCTATAATTGTTAAGGTATGCTTGATCGAAGTTAATGAGCATATAGTCATGAAGTGTTTACATTAGCATCACATGTATAACAAGAATCAAACATTTCATGTGTAATTTGGATAGAGTGTGAATAAATGTAGTTTAACGTGTTTGTGTAATTTGCATAAGAATACAAGTTGCACCCAAAAGTGTTTAAAGAATGAAAATGGGATCATGTATACTCACTGTGATTGTGTTGCGATTTCTTGTAAGTAACGCACGAGTAAGATTGAGAATCCAAGAGAACGAACGAGAGCGTTTATCCGAGACATTGATTGGAAAGTTCCGTCGTAACCTCCGACATCGATGCGAGTCCGGTCACTTGCACGTTTTTTGGCGAGGTGTTTCTTGTTCCCGTTAATGAGAGAGTGATGATGAAATGTTGAATGTGTAATAAAACATGTTCGTGACCGTACTTCTTCTTCTTCGTTTACATACTCACATAAACAGAATGCGGCCAAACAAGATAAAAGATCCCCGTCGCGACTACGGACGGTTCCGGCGAGTTTGATTACTCCGACAGCCGTGAACCCTCGAGAGAGAAGGGAAAGGTGTTGGTCCGTGGGTGTGTGTATATATATATATATTAAGTCATTGGTTCTTTATTTGTTACGAAAACGGAAATGTGGACATTAATGTCAATCCCGTAAGATCAGTGAGAAAATGGAAAGTTGATTAATTCTTTTCGCTGTTAACAGGGCGGCAGTTTCATGTTTCCAAAAAGAAAATATAGTCTTTTGTTCATAGCTATATTGATAATTAATTTATAAAGTAAAAATCTTTCAAAGTCAAATATGATTTCCTGTGTTGTATCTCGTTTTCCAATTTTCATGGCATCCAACACTTTATGAGGTTTTGAATTTTATAATTATGGTAGTAATAACATATTAAAAAATAGAACTTAAAATATAGGATGTCATTATCATGAAAAAATAATATTAAGAAAAACATGATGTTATATGGAAATACGAAAATGCTATTAAGAAGAGCTTATTTTTCTCTATCTTATGTCCTAAGTTTTATAAAAAAAAATCAGAATAGGGTCAAAAGTGCATCTTTTATTTATAACGGTTCGATCTGGTTCACAAATGGTTCAGATTCAAATTTTAAAACGGGTCGGATTTTGAAACGGGTCGATTTTGACGGATGTTACAACTTCGGCTCGACTTGACAAACATAGCAGGCAAAAGACCAATCATTCTGTTCCCCGGATTCTCTAATTGCCAAATACAACCCATCATTCTGGTTTCTTTGAAGCTGATTATGTGTCTGCACACCACTTTGGACATCTCCTATAATATTCTGCCGAGGATGAGTTTCATGAATTCGAGTTTCTGGAACATCGTCAACTCAAGCATTAATACCTAAGTTATTGATATTCAAATCAACAACCAAATCGATGCCCGGAGACGCGTTTGATGTGCATGCATTCCCTTCAGCATTGTCTTGAACTTTCACCTGAGAAGTTGCTTCAGAAACACCTTGAACAGGAGCTTGGACAGGAGCTGAAGTTGCTTCATTTGCATCATGAAATTCCTCATCTTTTGACGAAACATTATAATCAGCTGCATCTTCAAATTCCTCATTTTGAACAACATTATTAATCGAACCAGACTCTTGTTGATTAACAATAATTGGTCGTACTAATGATGAATCCACTGCTGCATCACCTTCAAGCAACATATGTGCTGATGCAGACGCCTCATCAAAAGTTGGCAGATTAAAGGAATCAAACAGTCCATCATAATCAAACATCCAAGGAGCACCCAGAGCTCTCACACATTCAGTGTACCTTTGAACCCTGACTTCACCCCATTCCTCAATCTTTTTCGTTTCCAGATTCCACACCCTGAAATTTGGAGTAGCATACCCAAGGAAGAAACCTTTAATAGCCCTTGGACCAAATTTTCCATGTGGGTCAATCATAGTGCATGGAGCGCCAAACGGTTCTAAGTAAGATACATCCAGTTTTCTTCTGTGCAACAATTCGAAACATGTTTTCCCGTGCCTTTTAATAGTAAGAACTCTGTTCAAAGTATAACAGGTAGTAGCCACAGCCTCCCCCTAAAACTGAACAGGAAGCTCCGACTCCACCAACATAGTTCTTGCTGTCTCAATAAGTGTTATATTCTTCCTCTCAGCGACACCATTTTGTTGAGGAGTGTAATGAGAACTGTACTCATGCAGAATTCCCATAGAAGCACAAAACTCGTCTATAACCTGATTCTTGAATTCCGTGCCGTTGTCACTTCTGATTCGCTTTACCCTCAAAGTATACAAATTCTCGAGTAAAGTGAGCAGATTTTTGAGGATTTCTGGAGTCTCACTCTCGTGTGCCATCATCGATACCCATGAGAATCTTGAATAGTCATCAGTAACAACCAAACAATAAGCATCTCCAAACGTTGTCTTGTGCTTCATAGGTCCAAAGAGGTCCATATGAAGACGTTCAAGAGGCATGTTGACGGTGTTGACTTTCTTGATTGGATGGGACTTCTTCGTTTACTTTCCTTTCCGACACGATACACAGACGTCTTGCAAATGAAAACTCTTGACTGGAACACCATTCACAAGATTATTTCTCACCAGATGGTTCATCTTCCTCGAGTGAATGTGACCCATATGTCTGTGCCAAGATATAGACTCCTTATCAGTGGCCTTTGAGACAAAACATGTAACTTGTGCAGACGTGGTAATAGCTTGGCTCATATCAAGAATATACAAGTCATTAATTCTTGGAGCCGTCAACAGAATCCATTCTTTGGGAATCTTGAAACCGGGTTTCAGCACATAACAACCGGTATCATTAAAATGTACCGTGAACTTCTTGTCACAGATTTGCGAAACACTAAGAAGATTGTGATCAATTTGAGGCACATACTTGATCTTGTCGAAACTAACAACACCATTGGAAATCATTCCTTCTCTAGTGATTGATGTGTGCAAAATGCAACATATAAATTTAATCAATTGTGGCATAAAACTAACCATTTTTTAGTACTAATGTTGGAAAAAGTGTGCTTTTGTCTTCCTTTTGTATTTTCAAGATTAAATGAGCTCAAATTAACAAAAGAAGCAAAAAGACATAAAAAATCTAACATAAATACAAGAAAAGGAACAAGACGTGACATGCCCGACCCCACGACAGCATCTTCCCAAGCAAAACAAGACAACAGACGACTGAACACGCCCCGTGCTCACCCAGCACGGGGGCGTGCCCAAGTGTTAGCAGAAAAGACAAAGTGGTAGAAGCTTCTATTGCCCACCACGGGGCCGTGCTCAGCGGACACGGGGCCGTGGTCAACTATAAGATTCGCACAATCTAGCAAATCTTCATAGTACAAAGATTCTTCTGCACCACGGGGTCGTGCTCAGCGGACACGGGGGCGTGGTCAACTAAAAAGACAAAACTGCATTAAATGAAGAAAGAGAAGGATGTGGACACGGGGCCGTGCCCGAGCTTCTGTTCAGCCTATAAATAGAAGTGCTTGGCTCAAGCTCAAACCATCCCTTGGCACACCACCTCTCTCACACTTCACCCACCACCCACCACCACCATAACCCCATCATCCACCACCATCATCCATTGTCCATCATAGAGTGTGTGATTCGTCTCGGGATCCAAGATTGATCGTAAGAGTTCTTGACAATCAAGGCCATGTTTGCCTAAGTCTCTTACATCACTTGGTGAAGACAAAGTGTCTAGTGTAATACTTTTTATTTTTAATATTTTCGCACTTTTTACTTGGTTTTGTATTAATGACTTTAATAACTAGTTTCTTATGTTGAAGGTGATCTTTCCTTATCGTTTGTCCGTGGTGTCTTGGCATTATTTTACTGTCTATATAAAATAAAAGATTTTCACCATTCATATCTCCACGGTCTATATGGAGGTATGTTGGCTACCTGGTCGGGGGTTAAGGGAACGGTTTGGTAAAGGTCTTGCCATTGTTCAGCGTTTAGAGGTCCTGCAATGGACCTGGGTCAAATTTAGTAGGACCTCCTTCAATACTTAACGGTATTGGATGGCGGGGGTCCAAACTCTTTGATCCCCTCATAAGTTAACTACTATTAATACTATAACCCGGCTATTTAGGACTGTATCCCTGCTGACTCAGACTACTTAGTCGAGGGTAACGTCACCTCCAAAAGAGGGGCCTACCATAATTTGCATTAATAACTTAATTAATTATCTTCCAATAATCCACCCTTTTAGGATTGTATCCTTGCTGACTCAAACTACTGGGGTGAGGGTAACGTCACCTTCAAAAGAGGGGCCTACTACAATAACTAAGATAATCTCTTAATAAGTGCAAAAGTGCGGAAATAATCAAAGGTTACACTAGATATGAGTCGGAACCAAGTGATTCATCTTGTCTATCTTTTTTTCTTTTTATTTTTATTTTTCAGCATTTTAATTAGTTTTTATTTTTCTTAGCTTAAAACATTTTTCTAAACTTTTTGATTTGATTAGACGTTGAGGATAAACCGGTACTAAAAGCTCTTGTGTCCTTGGACGACCTCGGTATCTTACCAACACTATACTACGCTCACGATGGGTGCACTTGCCCATATGTGTGTCTAGTGTTAGTAAATATCGTGTTTTATAAATTTAAAACTTGACTAAAAAGTGTTAAAGGGGCTTAAAATATATACCTAATATATATAACACTCGACTACGCATCAAGTTTTTGGCGCCGTTGCCGGGGACACAAGGATTTTAAGAAAGCTTAAAATCGACGGCCTAATCAGTTTTTCAAAACCTTTTTAAAACGCGCGCACATTTTTCTGCATTTTAGTTTAGTTTTGCATTTACAGTAACCTGTACACGGGGACGTGTTCGCTGAACACGGGGCCGTGCTGCAGATTTTTCAGAAACAGCCAGTAACAGTAGCTTGAACACGGACCGTGCTCACTGAACACGCCCCGTGCTCAACGAAATCAGTAAATTTAATTAAAACGCCCAGATACAGATCCTGAACACGGGGCCGTGTCCAGCCTCTGTTTCCGTTTTTATTTTTGTTTTCTGATCTCGAGACTTGGTTGTGGTCTGCTGAGTGATTCTTATGGATCAATACTCAGGAGGTTACAACTACACCTATGAGGAGGATGATTATAGGGGTAATTATTGCACTAATTGTCGTAACACACACTCGGTTCAAAATAGTCACTCATATCAACCATCCAATTCATACACCTACTATGAGGAGCCCAGGTACGAGCCATCAACTTCATACACATCCTATGAAGACCAAAGGTATGAACCTCCCCCCTCATACTCATATTTTGATGAACCAAGGTATGAGCCTTCATACACATACTTTGAGGAACCAAGATATGAGCCACCACCTTCGTATACTTACTATGAGGAACTATGGCGTGAACAACCCACCTCATATGAGTATTATGAAGGACAAAATTACGAACCTTATCCATCATATGCTTACAATGAAGAACAATGGTGCGAACCATCTACTTCATATGGGTATTATGAGGAACAAAGGGTCGAACAACCGGATTCAAGCTTAGAAAATCCCGATTCTTTTTCTATAACCGAAGTGACCGATAGGATATTAGAACACATTAGAGTTATCGATCGTTGTATAAAAGAATCTCGCGCAAGGGAAGAGGAGTCCCGCGCAAGAGAAGAATTAAAAAAAGAAGAGACAACTGAAAGTGTAAAAATGGAAGAACAAATAAGTGAAAAAACGACACATGAGCTAAACAACGAAAAAGGTGAGCCCGACAACGTTAAAATACAAGAAGAGTCTAATTTTGAAGAAATTAATCTCTTGTCACCTTCTTTTGAAAATCATTGTTTAGTACCCACTCATGCTAAGTTTTTAAAAGAGTTAAACACTAACACTAAAATTGACGAAACGGTAAGTGTTAAGTTAACTAATGATCAAACCTCACTAATAAAAGAAGACCCATTTAAAATTAACATTACACCGGTTCCATGTTTCTTTCAAAATTCGTTTATTAGTAATGTTACAATCGATAAAGATCTTTGTGTTAACATAATGCCTAACTACATTTTCGAAAAATTAAGTATTAGTGATTTTTCTCCACTTCAAATACCCATTTTTCTATCCAATCGGAAAGTAATAAAATCAATCGGTGTAGTTGAGGATGTATTGGTTCAAACAAATCGAATGGTAATCCCGACCGACTTTGTCATCCTTGATGACGCTCCTCTAGTGTTGGGACGACCATTTGTAAAAACTCACGAAGCTTTGAAAAACCGGCAGTTCAACAATCTACCTCTTCAATTAGGGGCATTTAAAAGAAGTGTCAATCTTGAGCGATCAATGAAATATCCATTCGGCTATAATGACCCCCTAATTGAAGATGAAGATGAACCACCCGATACAAGTGAAGAGATCGACCACTTTGTTGAAGAAGAGGTCGCCATAGAACAAACTTTTAAAGTTCTTGATCGAAATGAGCAACCAAATAAGGAGTCTCCTAAAGACCCACCAATTGAGCTCAAAGAACTTCCAAAAGGTTTGGAATATGCTTTTCTAGACAAAGAGGGTAATTTACCTGTAATTATTTCATCTAAATTAAATAGCTTAGAAAAAGAAAAATTAATTAGTCTTTTGAAAAAACACAAAAAACGCAATAGCTTGGAAACTTGTAGACATAAAAGGAATTAGTCCTTCCATGTGCACACACAAAATTTTGATGAATGATGACTACAAATCGGTCATACAACCACAACGTCGAGTAAATCCAAATGTTCAAGAAGTGGTTAAAAACGAGGTCATCAAATTACTTGACGCCGGACTTATCTATCCTATCTCCGATAGTCCTTGGGTGAGTCCCGTCCAAGTAGTTCCAAAGAAAGGAGGTATGACGGTAATAACCAACGAAAAAAATGAATTAATACCAACAAGAACCGTCACAGGATGGAGAGTATGTATAAATTATAGACGATTAAATGAAGCAACAAGAAAAGATCACTTTCCTTTGCCCTTCATTGATCAAATGTTAGAAAGATTATCCGGTCATAAATTTTATTGTTTCTTGGATGGTTTTTCAGGTTACTTTCAAATTCCGATAGCACCCGAAGACCAAGAAAAGACAACTTTCACATGTCCCTATGGAACTTTTGCTTATCGACGCATGCCGTTTGGTCTATGTAATGCCCCTGCAACATTCCAACGTTGCATGGTAGCCATTTTCCACGACATGATAGAAAAGACAATGGAAGTCTTCATGGACGACTTTTCTATCTTTGGGGATTCATATGACAAATGCCTCGATAATCTTGAACGAATGCTATCCCGATGTGAGGAAACTAACCTCGCCCTTAATTGGGAAAAATGCCATTTCATGGTAACAGAGGGAATAGTACTCGGTCACAAAATCTCAAGCGAAGGAATGGAGGTGGATCGAGCCAAAATCGATACCATTTCTAGACTACCACCTCCATCCTCCGTTAGAGCTATCAGAAGTTTCCTAGGGCATGCCGGATTTTATAGACGATTTATCAAAGACTTTTCTAAAATCTCAAGGCCTCTAACAAAATTGCTTGAAAAAGATGCCCCTTTCATCTTTGACAAGGATTGCAATCAAGCATTTCTAACCCTAAAGGAAATGTTAGTCAATGCACCTATCATGATAGCACCTGATTGGAAATTTCCTTTCGAAATCATGTGTGATGCTAGTGACTTTGCAGTTGGAGCTGTCTTGGGACAAAGAAAAGAAAAGCACTTCCACCCCATTTACTATGCTAGTAAAACACTTAATGATGCACAAGAAAATTACACAACAACTGAAAAAGAATTACTAGCAGTGGTATTTGCTTTTGATAAATTTCGTTCTTATCTTGTTCTTTCTAAAACTATAGTCTATACAGATCATGCAGCCATTCGATATCTCTTCAAAAAGCAGGACGCAAAACCACGTTTGATTCGGTGGATTCTACTCCTCCAAGAATTTGATATTGAAATCAGAGACAAAAGAGGAGCAGAAAATACCGCAGCAGATCATCTTTCGCACTTAGAAGACCCAGCTTTGGAGGCGACCAGGGACTAGCAAATCAACGAAAAATTTCCAACTGAGTCCCTGGAAATGGTGGAATATAAGGAAGAGCCATGGTACGCCGACTATGCTAACTACTTAGCTAGCGGTATAGTCACAAAAGGTTGGCCACATCATCAAAGAAAAAAATTCTTTGCCAATGTGAAACACTATTTTTGGGAAGATCCATATCTTTTCAAAATGTGTGCCGACCAACTCGTCCGACGATGCGTACATGGTAGTGAAGCACGAAGAATTCTCCGCCATTGTCATGAAGGTCCATACGGAGGGCATCATGGTGCCGCTAGTACCGCACGAAAGGTATTTGATTCAGGATTTTATTGGCCAACCATTTACAAAGACGCCCAAAGTCTTGTCAAGACATGTGATGCTTGCCAAAGAACAGGTAATATTTCTTCCAAAAACGAAATGCCACAAAATGGCATTCTTGTTTGTGAAATTTTTGATGTGTGGGGACTCGACTTTATGGGACCTTTCCCACCGTCGAAAGGAAACAAATATATACTTGTGGCAGTGGATTACTTGTCTAAATGGGCCGAGGCCGAGGCACTTCCAACAAATGATGGAAGAGTCGTGGTAAAATTTCTGAAAAAATTATTTTCTCGTTTTGGCACACCTAAAGCATTAATAAGTGATAGAGGTACCCATTTTTGCAACCATCAACTTGAAATTTTTTTAACAAGATATGGGGTCTATCACCGGGTCTCAACAGCTTATCACCCTCAAACAAACGGACAAGCCGAAGTGACTAATAGAGGTTTAAAATGAATACTCGAAAAAACCGTAGGGATAAATAAAAAGGAATGGGCGGATAAATTAGATGATGCTTTATGGGCTTTTCGAACTGCTTATAAAACAACAATAGGTACAACCCCATATAAGCTAGTCTATGGAAAAAGTTGTCACTTGCCAGTAGAAATTGCACACAAAGCCTACTGGGCAATTAAAAATGTAAACTTAGATCTAGAATTTGCTGGTAAAAATCGATTTTGTCAATTAAATGAATTAGACGAGCTTAGGAATTATGCATACTCAAACTCTGAAATTTATAAGGAAAGAATGAAAAATTTGCATGACAAACACATTAAACCTAATGAATTTCGGGTAGGAGATCTAGTTCTTTTGTTTAATTCACGACTTCGATTGTTTCCTGGTAAATTAAAGTCTAGGTGGTCAGGACCTTTTTCCATCACCCATATTTTCCCACACGGTGCAGTAGAAATTAAATCTCGAAATGGGCCTCCATTTAAAGTCAATGGCCAACGGCTGAAACTCTATCAAGGATTCATTGAGGATGAAGAAGAAGAGATCTCGCTTCAGACAGTGGAAGAATGAAACCAACATCATACCTAGTAAGTTACGAACGATCGGGACGACATCTAAATCGGTAAGTTCTCTAACCAAAGCTGATGGGAAACAAGGGCACTCACACGAGCACTAAAAAAAAAATTCAAAACTTTGCTCGGCACGGGGCCATGTTCGCGCTGCAGACTGGATAAAACCCCTTTTTCATATCAGTTACAACATTACACACGCCCCGTTTCCCCGAGAAAGCTCTGGTTCCAGGCGATTTTTCGCAGATTTTCAACGTCTCCTATCACTCTAACAACATCAAGGTATGATTCTATCACTTTTAGTAGTTAGATTAGTTACATGCATGTAGTTAAAACACCAAAAATTTGGGGAAAAATCTAGGGTTCTTGAAGTTCATCCGGATCGAACCTCAAATTTTTGTTTAGATCTGTTTGCATTTAGTTAGATTAGTGTTATGGGAAGTAAATACACTTGTATTGTTCACAGATTCGTCCGATTTCGCACAAAAACCTCAAACCCTTGTTCTTGAACCGAAAAAGATAAAATTGATAGGGTAAACGGGTTATTTTGGGAAAAACGGCGCTTAGGGTTTCATTTTCGGGGGAAAAGCACCTATTGGACCAAAAATTTTCAAGTTTTCGAAATGGGGTCGAAAAATGAAATTTTTGAATAACAGACGCCTGGACACGGGGCCGTGTCCACTGAACACGGGGGCGTGTCCAGCTCACTGTTTGCAGTTTTGTCCGAAAATACTTCTGTTTCGTGCTAACTTTTGGTGTATTCTTCCAGATGGCTAGGAAGTTCACAAGATTTAACGCCAATGAGCTCGATGCTAGGGCTCGATACGAGATCCTTCAAACAAGGCCGGAGGAATACCCGAGGCAAGCATGCACGGAGCTATTAACCATGGTGAATCAAATCGACCGTTTCAACAACCTTGTGACAGGGCCACTCAGAGTCGCTTTAACAACTCGACTCCGTTCCGTCCACGAATGTACTTTGGAATTCTATAGCACCTTCACATTCAACTCGAGGTGCGACCCATTCGACAATGATGGGGTAGCATTTCGATGTGGCGGAACGAGGTATTCGATCTCTATGGCTCAGTTTGGATCGATTGTCGGGTTGTATGCGGAAGAGGATGCGGGAAACGAGGAAAATACTGGGGGAATGCGAGAGATAGGTGAGAACGAACGCCAAGCCATTTGGGCTCAGATTGGTGAGGGGTACTACAATCCGAGCAGCATTAAGAGTACGAAGCTGAGGGATCCGCTCTACAGATACATTCATAGGCTCCTCGGCTACTCTCTTAGCCAAAGGCATGATAGTAGTGGCGTCGTTGGGTTAAGAGATCTTGTTGTCCTCCACTGTATCCACACCCGCAGGCCGCTTGATGTTCCGTTCCTCATGCTCCGAAACATGCATCATAACCGCCTTGCAAGTGCACCAACCCCTATCTTCTTCGGGGGATGGGTGTACCGTCTCTTCAAGCACTTCACCAGCATACCTAGGTCATTCGAAAGGAGCCCGTGGTCGGGTAGGGTAGATATACACATCTGCCGTTCGATGAACCTACTTTATGAGGCGGAAGACGGGACGGTAAGCTTTCAAAGGATGCAAGGTCATGCATGGAACCCGCAAGAAGCACTTGTCCTCCACGCTCCACAACATCATCAGTATCAGTATCAACCCCAAGGTGATCCGGGCCAATCCTCCTCAGGAGTTGGTTTTCCTAATTTCCAAAGTTTGCATGATTTGTTGCAGGAAAACCTTATGTGCACCAGGAACACTTACAACATGGCAAGCAACACGTACCACCGGGTCGGGGCTATCGAGAGAAACATATCCGATATCCAAGATGATATTGGATACATTCGGGACCACATTGCGGGCCATGGAGGGGATGATGATGATGATGAAGATGACGACATGGATTAGGCGGGAGGAGCGGAGGAAGATGCGGTTGGTTGATGACTTCCCAGGTTAACCCTTTTTTTTTATCTTGAACAATTGATGGCCTGCGTGCCAAGTGTTGAACAATTTACTTTCCCTAACTTCTTTTATTTTCTGCATTTATTTTTCTTTTAACTTTGTTGACTTGGATGATTGAACTTGGTAAGATTAGGATGTTTGCTATGTTTGGGTGGAGTGTTTATTGATTAAACAGGTACAAACGAGGCTTAGAGTGCTAACCATTAGTACTACTAAAGCCGGGACAGGAAAACCGAAGAAAGAAACCTGTTTTTCAACTTTGCAGACTGTCTACACGGGGTCGTGTCCACCCGACACGCCTCCGTGCCCATTCCCCTGAACCTGCTGTTTGTTTTAATTCTGCAGACATTGACAGACACGGGGTCGTGTTCAACCAACACGCCCCCGTGTTCACCTTCTGTAAGTTTTGTTACTGGCACCTGAACACGGGGTCGTGCCCACCAGGCACGGGGCCGTGTCCAGTGCCCAGTAACACAAAATTTTTGCTTTTTCACACCTTTTACACATTCAATCAACCTAAAAACTTATTTTTGGGACACATTGAGGACAATGTGTAATTTAAGTGTGGGGGGATGCTAAAACCTTGAATCTTACAAGTCCTAAATACAAGGATTACACAAAACTCTATTGGAACCGCTAATCACCCCAAATTTTTTTCAAAAATTTTCATTTTTTTACTTGTCTAGGTTTAACTCGGGAATTTCAAGTTCTAAAAAGGTTATATTTTTACAAATTTACAACCGATAGCGTCGTGATAAAAAGAACCAACATAAGAAAATTATGAAAAGGCATGGCAAACTTAGTTAAAATTTGATTATATATACTTGATCACATAAAAACCCATTCCCACAAAAGTGAGTTTTGAGCCTTTATTGAGCATACAATCACATATCATTAGACTAAATGCTCATCTTTCGTTTCTTGTGTGAATAGCCGCTTGGATCTTACGACTCTAGAACTTGCCATAACAATACATTCTCGCTCCTTATCAACTTAAACCTGAGTAAGTAAATGATGGAGGCATTAGGACTAACTTTTTCTTTTCTACACCATTATTTTTCTTTTTTTTACCACCTACCCAAAATCCCCCTAGTTAGCCCCTTTGAGCCTAAACCTTTTCATTTCATAACCCAAACCAAACACCTTTTTATCCACCAAAACCTTTTTCATTTTAACCCTTTGTTTTAGTAACAAGTTCGGTTTTTCATATGACTTTTCAAAAAAAAAAAATGTGTGTTGATGATGAAGCAAAAGAAAATAAACAAACAAGTTCATCAAAAATAACTTTGTTTGAATAAAAGCTTCATCAAAATAAAGTTACAAAAATAAAAAGTCTTACGAAAACCGACGCATGTTACGCTTTTCGCCCTTTTCTACTAACCACTAACCCAACCACCTACCTTTAACCCAAGCCTAACCCTTCACCCAAAAGTCCTCTTGATATTTACAAAGGTATATAAGTTAAAAAGGAGGAGGATTGATTGCTTGGCAAGCCTATGGTAGGAGTAAGTTCCATGCCGCTCTCAAGTGATCCACAAAAATACATCTTCGGCCGAGTGTTGAGTGATCCCCTTGAGGTATGTGAACTTGTATATAAATAGAATTTTAAAGAGGTATGTTATGCCCTAATAAGTAATTTATCTTATGAAAAGTTTTTAATAAATCACGACGAATAGGATTGTAAATAAATAAAAATAAAACTAAATAAAGAATCTTGGAAATCCCGACACTCTATGACAAGCCCAAAAACCTTCTTCTCTACCCATTCCATTTGGGTGTGTAATAGCCACATATTAAAGAGTTTTGCTTGAGGACAAGCAAAGATTCAAGTGTGGGGGTATTTGATGTGTGCAAAATGCAACATATAAATTTCATCAATTGTGGCATAAAACTAACCCTTTTTTAGTACTAATATTGGAAAAAGTGTGCTTTTGTCTTCCTTTTGTATTTTCAGGATTAAATGAGCTCAAATTAACAAAAGAAGCAAAAAGACATCAAAATCTAACATAAATACAAGAAAAGGAACAAGAGGTGACATGCCCGACCCCACGACAGCATCTTCTCAAGCAAAACAAGACAACAGAAGACTGAATACGCCCCGTGCTCAGCCAGCACGGGGGGCATGCCCAAGTGTCAGCAGAAAAGAGAAAGTGGTAGAAGCTTCTATTTCCCACCACGGGGCCGTGCTCAGCGGACACGGGGCCGTGGTCAACTATAAGATTCACACAATCTAGCAAATCTTCATAGTACAAAGATTCTTCTGCACCACGGGGTCGTGCTCAGCGGACACGGGGGCGTGGTCAACTAAAAAGACAAAACTGCATTAAATGAAGAAAGAGAAGGATGTGGACACGGGGCCGTGCCCACTGGACACGGGGCCGTGCCCGAGCTTCTATTCAGCCTATAAATAGAAGTGCTTGGCTCAAGCTCAAACCATCCCTTGGCACACCACCTCTCTCACACTTCACCCACCACCCACCACCACCATAACACCATCATCCACCACCATCATCCATTGTCCATCATAGAGTGTGTGAGTCGTCTCGGGATCCAAGATTGATCGTAAGAGTTCTTGACAATCAAGGCCATGTTTGCCTAAGTCTCTTACATCACTTGGTTAAGACAAAGTGTCTAGTGTAATACTTTTTATTTTTAATCTTTTCGCACTTTTTACTTGGTTTTGTATTAATGACTTTAATAACTAGTTTCTTATGTTGGAGGTGATCTTTCCTTATCGTTTGTCCGTGGTGTCTTGGCATTATTTTACTGTCTATATAAAATAAAAGATTTTCACCATTCATATCTCCACGGTCTATATGGAGGTATGTTGGCTACCTGGTCGGGGGTTAAGGGAACGGTTTGGTAAAGGTCTTGCCATTGTTCAGCGTTTAGAGGTCCTGCAATGGACCTGGGTCAAATTTAGTAGGACCTCCTTCAATACTTAACGGTATTGGATGGCGAGGGTCCAAAATCTTTGATCCCCTCATAAGTTAACTACTATTAATACTATAACCCGGCTATTTAGGACTGTATCCCTGCTGACTCAGACTACTTAGTCGAGGGTAACGTCACCTCCAAAAGAGGGGCCTACCATAATTTGCATTAATAACTTAATTAATTATCTTCCAATAATCCACCCTTTTAGGATTGTATCCTTGCTGACTCAAACTACTGGAGTGAGGGTAACGTCACCTTCAAAAGAGGGGCCTACTACAATAACTAAGATAATATCTTAATAAGTGCAAAAGTGCGGAAATAATCAAAGGTTACACTAGATACGAGTCGGAACCAAGTGATTCATCTTGTCTATCTGTTTTTCTTTTTATTTTTATTTTTCAGCATTTTAATTAGTTTTTATTTTTCTTAGCTTAAAACATTTTTCTAAACTTTTTGATTTGATTAGACGTTGAGGATAAACCGGTACTAAAAGCTCTTGTGTCCTTGGACGACCTCGGTATCTTACCAACACTATACTACGCTCACGATGGGTGCACTTGCCCATATGTGTGTCTAGTGTTAGTAAATATCGTGTTTTATAAATTTAAAACTTGACTAAAAAGTGTTAAAGGGGCTTAAAATATACACCTAATATATATAACACTCGACTACGCATCATGATGTATCCTTATTTATCGCCAACAAAGGCAACATAACCTCCCCTAATGCTTTTCACATCGTACAGGAGCCTTAAGTCGCCTGTCATGTGCCGGGATGCTCCACTGTCAACAATCCAAAGACTATTCACAGTTCCTCCTGGAACACCCTGCACAACACACTAAACGATCAGTTCGAGATGGGGACCCAAGCCTTAGTGGTCTTGGGTCGACCCTTATCATCAAGAAATGTTATTTCTATTTCTTGATGATTTGGAAATGGTATGCCGTCCCCTGAAACTGTACCGGTTTTAGGTTTCCAAGATTGTTGTCGTTTACCAGATTGATTGTTATTTACAGATTTAGACACTTCTGGTTTTGAAGAATTTGATGAACTTGGTCCCTTTTCAACAACATCTGGTTTTAAAGCTTTTTCGATTACTTTAACATTTTTACGTCGTTGTTTTGCTTCTTGTTCCTTAACAATTCGTTTGTCTTGTTTAGGTGACACAGGACGACATTGGTAATCCTTTTCAGGAGGGGCTTTTTCAACAAACTTTGGTTTTGGTGGGTTTGTACAATTTTTGATTATATGCCCAAATTCCCCACACTAAAAACATGTTCTCCTTTCAACAAATTTAGGAGATTCTAATCGATGTCCCGATGTTGAACTTGCGGGCCTTGAGGTACTAGCTTCATTATCACACCCATTTGTATGTTGAGTGTAATTGTTATCACTGTTACGTTTCAAAATTTTAACTTGTTGAACAAAAGCAGTATTAGATTTGTTTTCAAAAGTTTCAACTTTGTCAGTACCGCTTGAGGCCACAAATTTAACACCCCTTCCCTTTTTCTTGTTTCGAGCTCCTTTTGGTTCGAACTTAGGTTGTTGAGCTCGTTTTTCCTGTTGTTTACCTTTAGGGGTGATTGGTTGTTTCTCGATTGGTAATTTTTGATTTCCGTATTGTTTTCTAACTTCATATTTTGGAATAGGATCACACTGAGTTACTGTAACTCTCGGGATCGCCTTACCCAAAAACTTACTGGTAGAATCTTCCAAAACTCTTTCAATCATTGATGGATTAACATTTTTAATTGGGAAATCCTTGTTTGAGTAAATTTTATCATCACCAACCAAAGTATACAACACATTATCGCCCTCAAACGTAGACACAGATTTCTCCACATATTTGATCGAGTCAATCTCTTGTTTTGCAATTGATTGCACAACGGGGGCAACAGGAGTAGGAGGATCACACAAAATGTGATTCTCAACAGGAATTTCTACTCCTTTCTTCTTATCAAGAGATTGATCCTGATAACTCTCATCTGAGTTGTAACACCCCGTGTTTCGAAAGTCAAAGTCAAGATTGAAATCAAAGGAAGGAAAGATTGCAAATTGCGATCTGTCACTCCTTGCTTAATTACTGATTTGACTCTCTGACTTGTAATCAAATCTATATTTTGTTTGCTTTAGTTGTATTATGCAGAGTATTTGTGAATAATCGAGGTTTTATCGCATGTTTTATCGCTTAATCGCTTATCGCATCGCAATCGCATTTACAACTCGAATTATGCGTTCTGGATATTGTTTTACGTGTGTGTGCTATTTATGTGTTACTTGTGCATGTTTATTTATGCTTATGTTTGTGGTGAACAATCGAAACGCAATCGCAACTCTAATCGCAAACGTTAAACGCAAGTTATTTACGATGATTGTATGTTAGATATAGTATCTGTGTGCCTATTATTAATCTATCGCGTCGCTCGCTCAAAACGCATCGCAACGCTCAACACGCGAATCGAAACGACGAAACTCATTACACCGGACACCTGGATCGAGTGGCCAACTAATCGAGTGGCCATTCGATCGGTGACCAATCAGACCCTTGTGCACTTTCCTCTTTTGGAAACCCTATAATGTTAGTTCAAGTGTCTGTAGCTTCCGTCAGCATTAAGTCGTATTTTGTATGTTTATGTCTTTTGTGAACAATTATGTATTTGTATGTATGTACGTAGAATGACAACTCAGGGAACGGGTTTGATATGTAAAAGTGTAGTCCTAAGGATGATTGGTGTCATCCGATCGGATGGGCCATCTGATCGGACAACACTGTCATCCGATCGGACAGCACTTGTTATGTCCCTGAGTTGCCTATAAATACCCGGTCATGGTATGTCATTAAGAACTTATAGAACTTTTGGCAAACTCTGTCTAGTCTGACTTCTACCGACACTTGTGTACTTTCAAAGCATCTTAATAGAAAGATCAGACGGTGTTTAACGTTGAATACTTTGTCGTACTTCTGTGACTTGATCCAAAGGATTCCGCACTTTGATCATGGTCGATTCATCCGCATTCGTGTCAATCAGATCCTGTACAACAGGACCTAACAAGTGGTATCAGAGCATCCAGGAGACTGAATTGAGATCTACGACAACGAATTCATCGGAATTCAAGCTTTTCTTGCTGATTAGAGTCAATTTCACCGGAAATTTGACGAATTCTCTCACTTTCTACTCACTTCTTACTGAGTTTTTCACTTTTATACACTACAAATTAGAAAAAACGTAAAATTGAACGTGAATCTACGGTTAAAATTTGATGAATTTGTTATCATTCTGTTCGTAATCATTCATAGTATAATCCTTCAAGATTTCATAAGAAAATTCATTCAAAAACTAGATCAAAATCATCAAAAACTATGTTGAATTGTTCTTGTTTGCTGACGTCATTCGCTCGTTCGAATAGTTGTTCGAACGATTTGGCTTAGATTGTTCTTAATTAGTTGTTGCTGACATCATCAGTGTTACCCGATCGGATCATCACCCGATCGGACAGCATTGTTGGTCTTGTTTTCATCTACTTACATCATCCAGTCACTCGATCGGACTATCATCCGATCGGTGAAGGGTTGAAAAGTCAAAGTTTTCTAAAAGATATGGTGTCACTCGTTCGGACAACCACTTGATCGGACTACCACCCGATCGAGCAGCAATCCGATTAGTGTACTATTTTCTTGATCTTACTGTGCCACTCGATCGAATAACCATTCGATTCAAGTGCACCAGTGTGAAACTTTTGAAAATCACAAAAATTTGTCTAAGTGTTTGTAAATTGTTTCAGGTACTCTAAAATGGGGGACGATTTTCTAAACCCATTTAGTGACGTATTTTCTTACACTAGCAACATGGGAGAGAACACGTCAGACAACACAAACACCACAGCACCAAACCCGAATCCTAAGAAAGCCATTGCTGACTCACTGAGTGTTGATAACGCCTATGGCACCTACAATAAACCGCCCAAGCTCATGGCCATAGAAGAGTATAATAGATGGGCCAGCAGGTTCGAGGACTAGTTGAAGGCATTCGCCTACCAAAGTTGGAAGAGTTTGAGGAATGGTTTTGACATCGGAAGAAGTGACTATGAAAATTTAACCGATACTGAACAAGAAAGTTTTTTTTGCAGAACAGAAATGCATTGCCTT
The DNA here is from genome assembly GCA_030545235.1 of Helianthus tuberosus. Classification (NCBI taxonomy): domain Eukaryota; kingdom Viridiplantae; phylum Streptophyta; class Magnoliopsida; order Asterales; family Asteraceae; genus Helianthus; species Helianthus tuberosus. The sequence continues at coordinate 68,914,513 of CM060410.1, read as the reverse complement.
GCTACATCAATCAGTGAGGGATGATATTATATCTTTAATCGATTACAAAGATTCCAGAGATTTATGGGGAAAATTAAAGATGAAGTGTGTGGGTGGAGCAGAAATTGTTAAGAACAAGAAAAAAATGTTGAAGAAAGAATTTGATTTGTTCGGTTGTATGAAAAATGAGTCGGTGTCGAAGATGATAGAGAGATTTTGTCACTTAAAGATCGAGCTTGTAAGATATGGGATTACGTTTACACAGGAAGAATTGGTCGATAAGCTGATGGACTCACTACCCGACGAAAAAGATTGGCAGTATTTTGCGCTAATGTTGAAGAACACAGTGAAGACGGCTGATCTGACAGTTGATTTGCTAATTGAGAGGTTGGAAAGTCACGAACTGGAGATTAGAAAGACAAACAAAGTCAACAGCACCCCTTATCAACAAAACGTTGATCTATATTATCGGGGTAGCATGATACCAAAAACTGTATCACCAAAGACTGCATTCTCAGTAGAAAACTCAAGCATGCCAAATCAAGAGAATCAAAACAACAGTTCTATTCCAAGCAGTGGATATCATGGAGGATCGTCTTCTTCTGCTCAAAGCCAACAGCAACAATCTGTTCCGAAAAACATGTTCCAGTGCAACATTGCTGTAAATCTCAACAATGCACAAAACTTCAGCAAAGAAGCAGCAAAACAACAGATGGTGTTTCTGGCTTCAATCTTGGAATCCTATGAGAGCTTGGTTGCTGGAAAGATCGGAAACACTAACCTTACCAAAGAAGACTATGATCAAATCGACCCCGAAGAGATGGAGTTTATTGACATTAGATGGTGTATAGCGAGTGTTGTTCGAAGGGCTCAGAGGTTCATGGAGATAACCGGTAGACACTCCATTGGTGGACCTTCAACGAAATTAAGTTTTGATAAATCGAAAGTTACATGTTTTAAGTGCAAGCAAAAGGGGCACTTTAAACGAGAATGCCGAAATGCAGCTGCTGATGAAACGGCCAATCCATTTCATGACGATTATTACAAAGGGCCATTTATCACCGGAACAAAGAAGAACCACCCCGAATGAAGGAAATTGAAGCAAATCCCAAAGAAAAGTCGAGAGCCTTAACCGTTATTCATGATGATGAAGGCTTCGATTGGAGTGATTTGTTACCTGAAGAAGATGCTGTGGGTTTTGCATTCATGGAAAAAATTGTGCCATTCAAAGACACTCGGACAGAAGAAGAAAAATATGTCAACAGAAAAGTGTTAGCACAAACCATGAAAGATAGACACTATCGTGCCTGAAAAGAAGCAAAAAGTGCTAAGAGATGGGATGCTGACAGAGAATGTTATTTGGATCCTAAAGGCAACATACTTGTTGAACCGTCAACACTCCTTGTTGAAACTCTTATCGAGCAAATAGCACAACAGGAAGAAGAGAGACAGAGAATGTGGGCAAGAGAAGCTAAAGAAAAAGAGTTACAGTCGAAGAAGGTCGATGATGGGATAATCGACATGACAAAAGAGATGACTGCAGAGAACCTAAATAAAATGGCAGATAAGGTGCTCGCAGCAAAAGAATTAGAGGTAGATTCTAAGTCTGGAACTGAGTCAAAGAGCAAGGTCAGTTCTAATGATTCAACAAATGGGTCAGGTAAGACTGATAAAGCCAAAATTGAAAGCGACTGCAAAAATTGCATGAAAAACTGCAAGTACACATGCATATCTCAGTGCTAAAAAGACAGAAGAACTGACTGATAGAGTCAGAGAAGTTGAAAATCAAATCTTAAGTCGTGACAAATTGGTGAAAGCTTCAAATAATCGAATCAAGGAATTAACTGATAAAATTGATAAAGATAAAATTGAAGTAGAACAAGTTAGGAAAGAAAATGAAAAGTTAATTCATGAAAACCGTCAACTTTCTGAAAATCATGAGAAGCCAAAAAGAACGATAAAAGATTCTGATGAGCGCAACAGTAAAACAACCAAAGAAAACCTTCAACTGTCAGGAGTACTTCAGTCGAAAGAAAAGCAAATCAACCAACAGTTGGATGAGATTGCCAATCTGAAGCTTCAGTTTCAGGAAGCTAAGATTGAAAACGAATGAATCAATCTGAAACTAACCAGTTACAACTCCACAAGCTTTGTTCTCCAACACATAGTTCCCAAACTTATTGGGAAGAACAAAGCTGGTGAAGATGTATATTCGGATGGAACTGGGGTAGGGTATCATCAAGTTCCACCGCCAGTTTTGAATAATTTTTCAAATAAAAAGTCTGGGTTGGTTAACGATGATGAAACACATGAGGTTAAACTTCCAGAAACGATCGATATCACATTCACTTCATCATCTGATGAAGACAGTGTTCAGTCCGAAGTTGTTAAAAATGTGGTTGAAAATGTTTTGAAATTTGACAGTGACTCAACTGAGGACGAAGAATGCTTTTTGGATAAATACATTCCGAAATCAAAATCCAAAAACAACTTAAGTGAAGAACCTACTCTTGTGATGTACAAGATGTCGGGTTCAGATAAGTTGTATTCGGATCTTGAGTTTCCATTGAAGAATGTGAATGTCGACAAATTGAAAAATGTGTTTAAACTGGTTGAGATTGATGTGTCTGAAATCGAAGGTTTGAAACATTCCAAAAGGCAATTAAACTTTGAGAAAGATAAATCTTACTACAAAAAACCTGTTTTACCGCCACGTTTTTCTAACAAGAACCAAAACAAATGGTCGGGTGGTTATCAAAGAAGGAACTTACAAAACAAGAAGTTTGTTGAGAAAAAAGGTGTTTGTGAAAAGCTCGAGTTCACATTCCGAGCAAGAAACTGAAATTTTTCAAAAATCAAATAAAGAATTCTTCGAAAAGAAGGCCTCACAGCCTCAGACTGAAGGCACAAGTCGGGAAGTTGATACCCGTACATGCTTTAAGTGCAACAAAGTTGGACACATTGCACGAAAGTGCTCCAACGTGAAGCCTAAGTCTGCGGTTGTGGAGAATTCGAAAAAGAGAAATGTTGTAAAAGGCAAAGCTCCAATGGTTGTTAAGAAGCAAGTTTTGAAAAATGAAAACACAAAGGTCAAAACTGAACCCGTAAAAAGGTTGGTAAATAAAACTGATAAGTTTTACAAACGGGTTGCTTCATCTCAACAAACTTGGAAGCCAAAATCTGTTGAAAAGAAAGCAAGTTCTCCAAAACCAAAGGTTTCTGAGTCGACAAATCAATCATCTTCTACCACACCGGTAAAGATGAATGTTCCTTTGGATTACTATGAGAAACTTGAGAAACAAAAGTCTACTGCTTCTGAAAAGAAGAATGTTGCAAAGAAAGACCAATCATCTGGTCAACCTCCTAAAAATGATTTCTTTTTATACAAAGAGGTTGAGATTGGGTCTGAAGAAAGCTTAAAAATGAACGACAAAAATTTCCCACCTTTGTTTACCAAGAGAACTGTCATTAACGATAAGCTACCTGAGTCGATGGAGGTTTGGGTTGCTTCAAAATCTCACTAAAATGTTTGTGATATATGCAGGAGCTTCCGAGATCCATCTCACATTGGATAATGGATAGTGGAGCTTCTCGGCACATGACAGGGATAAAAGCCCTGCTGTATGATATGAGAGGATTTAACGGAGGTTATGTTGGTTTCGCCGGAAACCAGGGAGGTTGTATCATTGGTGAGGGAACTTTATCGAATGGGATAATTACGTTTGAAAGAGTAAACTACATCACTGAGCTGGAAAACAATCTTTTGAGCATATCACAAATTTGTGATCGAATGTATTCGACTCACTTCACAGATAAGGAATGTATGATCTTGAAGTCGGGGTTTGTTGTCCCCGAGGAGTGGGTTATCATGAGAGAACCAAGAGTCGATGATCTGTACGTGTTGGACATGAGTGTGGCCACAACTACCACGAGTCAGACTCACTGTTTCATGTCAAGAGCCACCGAAAAAGAGTCTCAATTGTGGCATAGAAAGATGGGCCACATTCATCTGCGAAAAATGAAATACCTGGTGCATAATGACTTGGTAAATGGTGTTCATTTGAAAGGTTTCCATCTTGAAGGGTAGTGTATTAGTTGTGTCAAAGGAAAGCAACGGAAGAAATCCCACCCCACAAAGAATGTCAAAAGCATAACCGGTGATCTCTACTGTTTAGTAGTCACAGACGACTTTTTGAGATTTTCATGGGTAACGTTCCTGAAGACAAAAGATGAGACATTTGAGAGTTTGATGACACTTTTCAGAAAGATTGAGAATCTGTACCGAACCCGCATCAGAAGATTAAGAAGTGATAATGGTACTGAATTTAAAAATAACAGAATGGAAGAATATTGTGATGAAAGAGGTATTCTGCAAGAATTCAGCGCGCCTTATACTCCACAGCAAAATGGAGTCGCAGAAAGGAAAAATAGAACGTTGATAGAAATGGCCAGGATGATGCTTACTGATTCCAAATTACCGATCAATTTCTGGGCAGAAGCAGTGTCAGCCGCTTGCTATACGCTCAACCGGGTTCTTACGGTGAAAAAGTTCAACAAGACGTGTTTCAAGCTGATTAACAACCGCAAACCTAACCTGAAGTATCTGGAACCATTCTGGTCTCCCTGCACAAATCTAGAATCTTATGGAAAATTTAGTCCAAAGAGCATTGAAGGAATTTTCGTGGGTTATGCAAGTCCAATGAAAAGAGTCTTTGTTCCAAAATTCAAGCGGATCATCGAAGCACATCATGTTGAGTGTCAAGGTTATACTATGCCACCTCAGAATCCCGGCAATTCATGGCGCTTCAATTATGATACTCTGTGGGACTCATTTGAGATAGAGGAAGAACCAGATTTCTTTGATGAGTTGGATATTCTAAGAGAATATGAAGCAGCACAAGAAAGATTCCCAGCAGAACCTTCTAGACGTCAACGACAAACTTTAAATGATGATGAAGCTGGTCCAAGCAATGCTGGAGAACATGATGAAGTTCAGCAAACTCCGACATCTTCAGAACATGAACAAGCTCCTGATAATCAGACGGGAGTCAATGATAATTCAGAATCTGATGAAAGGGCAACATTCGATCGTGGTGATTCAGAATCTGAGGGGGAGCAAATCCTGTCTCAAGATCAGACAATTCCTATCAGTGAACAAATCGCGTAACATAACATTACGAATTTGGAAAGTGAGGTAGATGTTCCAGGCGAGGTGATGCCACGAACTCTTTCATATCATCCAGAAGAGCTAATTATTGGAGAGTTACAATCAGGCGTCCGCACCAGACGACAGATTGACCAGGGCCTTACTTGCTTTTATACAAAAGTTGCTCCTTTACAAACAGAGTTTTCACTTAGTTGTTTCATTTCGCAGATTGAGCCGCGAACGTACAAGGAAGCACTAACTGAAGATTCCTGGGTTAACGCCATGCAAGAGGAGCTGAACCAGTTTGAGAAGTTGGGTGTCTGGAAACTGGTGGATATGCCTGATGGTCATAGGAAGATAAACACTAAGTGGGTGTTTAAGTGCAAAAGGGATGATCGAGGGGTTATTATTTGCAACAAAGCTCGACTCGTTGTCCAGGGTTTCAGTCAGCAGGAGGGTATAGACTTTACTGAAGTATATGCTCCGGTTTCTCGACTTGAAGCAATTAGAATCTTCCTAGCATTTGCATCTTGGAAAGGATTTAAAGTATACCAGCTAGATGTGAAGTCAACATTTCTCTATGGTAAAGTGAATGAGGAGGTATATGTCGGACAGCCACCGGGCTTCACTGACCCAATCCATAAGGATAAGGTTTATCTCTTAGATAAGGCGTTATACGGCTTACATCAGGCCCCGAGAGCCTGGTACGAGACCCTGTCTCAACATCTGCTAGCCAATAACTTCATCCGAGGCAAGATAGACGCCACTCTCTTCACAAAAGAAGTCGACAACCATCTTCTGATAGTCCAGATCTACGTGGATGACATAATTTTCGGGTCGACAAATGAAGATCTCTGCATAGATTTTGAAAAAGTGATGAAGCAGAAATTTGAAATGTCATCAATGGGCGAGATGAAGTTCTTCTTAGGGCTTCAGGTCGATCAACTGCCTGAGGGAACGTTCATACATCAGACGAAGTATGTTCACGATGTCTTAGAGAAATTTGGGATGTCTGGGACTGCTCCAAATTCCACCCCATTAGCGACAAACCATGGAATAAACCTTGATCTCACCGAAGAAAGGGTGGATGAAACGTTGTATCGCTCCATGATCGGATCGCTGATGTATTTGACGGCATCAAGACCGGACATTATGTATCCAACCTGCCTCGCAGCCCGATTTCAATCAAGTCCTAGAGCATCGCATATGACGATCGTCAAACGGATATTGCGCTACCTGAAAGGAACTCCAAGCTTGGGGTTGAGGCATCTAAAGGATGGCGATTTCACTCTTGAGGGGTACTCTGATTCAGATTTTGGATGCTGCAAAGTGAACGCTAAGTCAACAACCGCGGGATGCCAGTTTTTTGGACCCCGTTTGGTCACCTGGCAATGTAAGAAGCAGACCGCTGTTGCTTTGTCTACAGGTGAAGCCGAGTATGTATCTTCTAGCAGCTACTGCTCCTAGATCTTGTGGATCCAGCAACAGATGCGCGACTATGGTTTGCAATTTCTTACCACCCCTATCTTTGTTGATAATGAGGCAGCTATAAACATAACAAAAAATCCTGTTCATCACGCTAAAACCAAACACATTGAAATTCGTCATCACTTCATTCGAGACTGTTTCGAAAAGAAGTTGATACGAATAGAAAAATCCACACCGATGAACAAAAAGCTGACTTGCATACCAAAGCGTTTGACAAAACTCGTTTTCAATATCTTTTAAAATTTAACGGTATGAAGCTTTTATCGGTTGCAGAGGGGATTGTTGGCGTAGATGAAGGTACCACTGTAGATGATGTTGAAAAGCAATCTGGAATGGTTTGTCGATTTTTTAGCTGTTTTGGTATTTAGGGGGAGATAGGTTATATTTTCAGAAAATACAAAAACAATAAAAAATCCAAAAACCCAAAAACATGAGATATTTCAAAATCCAAAAACAATAGAAAACCGAAAAAGAGCTTGTGTAAAAAGGGAAAATGATAGTACATCAGCTAGACAGTTGCAGTACGCTAAAGAAATGTAAAGTTTAAAAGTGTTAAGCAGTCTCGCTGATGATATGCCGATAGGTTTTTACACATTTAGTAAGTTTGTTCGGGAAATAAACCTAAATCATTTCTTGCTTATAACGTGGGGAACATCTCTCGGATATATAGGTAACCCCTGAAATCCTGTTTGAAAGACTCTATTTCTGACATACTAGGTCTCTGTGCGTAATGATATCTGGGGTATTATACCAGGACTTCTGATTTTACGGAAGCAATAGCCTAGTCCTCGTATAATACTCTGCACTGCTTTATTCTTAAAGCCCACCCTCAGCATAAAAATGATGAAACATTGAAAAATGCTAATCATGTGCTGTTGAAGAAAAGATCCCCAAACGGGACACACCGAAAGTCGAGCCATCATCTCTCTGTGTGAGCGGAAGTTCTAACCTGAGCTCTCATGGCCTCGCATTACCCGTTTACAGATATCATTATTGTACGTTCACCTGTAAGACTGAATATAGAAAGTCTGGAAACGGGAGTATATTCTGAGGTGGTACACGCGTATAAGTTAAGTATTTAAAACACTAATTCGTATCCTGAACATATTAAAATTTGTGTGAAAATTTAAAATGGATCAGTATATCGGCAATCACTGTGAATTGTTTAATGCTTAGTATGAAATCATAGCTTAACGGTACTTGTAGCTTGTCGGCAGCTGATATGATCCCCTAACACGCTCACCAAAAATATGCTTGGAAATAGTTTACGTTTATTGCATTTCATTTCAGTTTATCATTCAAAACCCAAAAAGATTTCATAGCTTTCTAGTCTAGAAACTTTCTTAAAATCCAAAAAGATTTTACATTTTTGCTTTGTTTTATCGACAAACCAAAGTGGAGAGCTGATCTTCAGATTCACAGTTTTGAAGCAGATGCAGGAAGTTTCTGAGCTGGACAGATGGGTTGGGAGCTTGTCATGTTAAACCTGAGAAAATGCAAAGTCAATGCAAGTTCATTAAGTTGAAACTTGTAATTTTTAGAAAAATGTTTGAAAAAGATTGAACAAAACGTCAGTATGCTTTGTTTCGGGTCAACCAAGGTCATTAAGTTGGACTTGGTCGGAAAATTAAGTGCCTAGGGTCATTAACTTGGACCTAGATACTTAAGTGGATTCCTAGAAACTGATAAAATCAAAGTCAAAAGGTCAATCAAATGAAAATCAAAGAGGTGAACTTGGCTCGGGCGGTAACCCGATCGAGCGGCTGATCGATCGGACAACACTCCGATTCAAGTCACACTATAAATAGGGGGTCAATGGTTCAAGTCAAACTTTTCACTCGTTCGACCGACTGCCCTATTCTCTCTCATTCTCTTTCATTCTGATCTTTGATTTTCACACTCTCTTTGCACAAGAACGTTGGATTGTTGGTTAGCACAACTTTTACAATGGCAAAGGTAAGTTTTTCAAGATCTAAATATGTTAAAATTGATGATTATTGACTGTTCTTGTTTGACGTCATTAGTTCGGACCTTCATTGTTAGATCTAGATAGATTTAGGGTGAATTGATGAAATCTGAGCATTAGGTTGTGTTCGCAATGATTAGATCTACACGTTTACCGTCTTGATTTATGCCATAACTTGTTAGAATTCACAGATCTGAGGATTAGACGAGTCGGTTATCGGACCTTTAAAAGTCAAATTAGTCACTGTTTAGGCCGAATTAGAACTTGATGAACATAGGGTTTTGATCGCGTTTGAAAACTCTACGTAGATCTATGTTCAATTTGATGTTTAGACTTAGGAAATTTTTGATGATACATGAATATTCTTAACTGTTCATAGAACGAGGTGCAACCCGATCGGACGGCAGTCCGATCGGGCGACCACTCATTCCAATACATGCTATTGAATGATTTTCTAAGTATTTATGCCTAGGAATATGTGCTTCATCTGTTAGACTATTTGATGCTTTGAAATGTGAGACTTTGATTGTCAATGTGTTTTGGATAGTGTGGCAACCCGATCGGACAACACTCCGATAGGGTGGCACTTCGATTCTTGGTACCTTATGTTTCAAAAATATTCTGAGTCATTGCATTGTTTTGTGTGCCATTACTGTTCACTGAGTGTCTTGGAAGGTTTGGCAACCCGATCGGTCAACACTTCGATCGAGTGGCAGTTCGTTCCATTACACTTAGTCATTATTCATCACATGCCATGAATAGGGTGGCAATCCGATCGGACATCAATCCGATCGGACAGCCATTCTATTCCACATCACTATGTTTTGAAATTTGTGCACTCATGACAAGTGGCAATCCGATCGGACAGCATCTGCAATCCGATCGAACAACCACTAAACGACAAAACATTTCAACTGTTTCAAGTTTGCCAAAAGTCAAGTGGCAACCCGATCGGACAGCACTCCGATCGGGTGGTCATCGGATTCATATACAGTTGACTATGTTGACTTCTTTATTGCACAAGATGGCAATCTGATCGGACGGCAATCCGATCGGACAACCATCTGATCCTCAATACCGTCACATAGAGAGTTCCAGAGTTAGAAATATTTTGAATTTTTCAAAAAAAAAAAATTCATCATTTCTCTTTATGTCCTGAACCTTGTGCATAATGATTTAAAATAAATACTTTTGCAGGGAAAAGGTTCAGACTGGGATAAAGGTCATAACGTTTATTGTCTGTTAGATGCAACGTTTATAGACAAAACTGTGGTTGAAGAGATAGCCAAGTTTTTTAGAGAAAGCAAGATTGGAAAGGCTTTAACTGACAAAACCATAGTTTACGAATCTCATGTGAGACGGTTCTGGAACTCAGCAAGATACGAAGAGACAGACAAGATGATATACTCAGCTGTAACAAAGAAGGATGAGAATGGAAATGACGTAGACTTGGAAATAAAGTTTGGTGTTGAAGATCTTAGACGAGTGTTGGATCTAGGAGACAGTGATAATGATCCGACCATCATTCCTGAACGTTTAGCTAAAGGATTATGGTGTAGAATGGGATTCACTGGTCATATCAATGGAAAAATGATAAAACAATGTTCTCTAGTGCTTACAGGTTCATGATTCACTGTGTGGTACATTCTCTATCTCACAGGAAGGGAGCATACGATGAAACATCTGATTATATCATGAACATAATCACTTGTTTGGTTCTGAATAGACCGTACAATACTTCAAAAGTGATTTTTGAGTACATGTTAGAGAATATAAGAGCTGGAAGCAATAAATATATCATGTATCCACGATTCATCATGATGATGATTAATGATCAGTTCAAGGATATTCCGAAGGATAATGGTGATATTTTGGGTCTGAGAAACATGACATCTGAAACCATTACTAGACTGACCAAAGGAACTGATGAAAGAGTTAAGAGAATGATATGCAAAATCAGCAGGCCAGCATATGTTGCTCCAGAAAATGATAAATGGAGACATGAGAATAGTGAATCTGATAATGAAGATGAAAGGGTGAGTGAGATGGTTGAGAAGAAAACCAGATGGTGGTTTGTGAGAGATGGAAAGAGGAAAAGAACACCGAAGACGTCCCCTGCAGTTCCTAATCCAAAGGAACCAGTTTCGAAGATTGTAGTAAAGGGTATAGTGAAAGGGGGAGTCATAAGGTAGTTAGAACTTTGAATTGTTATTTGTTTCTAATGAATTTGTCAATGTCTATTTTGCAGGACCTTCTAAAGAACCACAACAAAGATTGGTGGATGAAACAGTGATAGATCCTTCAAGCATTCCACAAGAAAGAATGGATCAGGCAAAGGTAACATTGGAACAATTCATACAGCTCAATGAAGCTGCAGGTGCTACTCAGAAAGATCAAAGTTCAGGTGTTCAAGCTGAAGTTGTCAAAGCTACAGAGCCTGAAGGTGTGGTTCAAGATGATTCAAGTGAAGCAGATTCTGAGGCTACTGAGTCAGAATCAGAACTGGATCCTACAACACTTGGACGAGGTAAAGCTCAGTTAAAGAAGAAGCCTACAAAGAAGCAGAAAGGATCAGATGAAGAAGATTCTACTTATGTGCCACCTGAGAAGCCAAAGAAGAAAAGAGAAAAGCGTAAGGCTGTTCAATCTGGAGTGATTCCAAGAAGAGTTCGTGCAAGAAAATGTGGTGATACACTGCCTAAAGATAAAGATGGAAAGAAAGAAAAGCATGTTGAAACATCAAAGGTTACTGAAGCAGAAAAGATTCAAAGTGTTGAGATTCCGAAGGAACCAGAGGTGCAAAGTGTTGAAGTACCCGAGGTTGAGGTTCAAAAGAAAAGTGTTGGTGATGATTATGTTGAGATTACGGGTTCAAGGAAGCTACACGTCCACCACCACCTCCACCAAAAGATCAACTTATTCCTGAAGCTCCTGAATCATCTCAACAAAAGAATACAACCTTTGAAAATCTATTTGGAGATCTTCCACCTGCTACTGGAGTATACAGAGATGATATTCCGAAAGAAGATTATGATATGTTCAACAATGAAGCCGTGAAAGAATTGTCAAAGAAAATTGCTGAACTTGAAAAGGAGAAAGCTAAAGCTGAAGCAAAGCGTGACGCTTTAAAGAAGCAGATTGAAGAGCTGATGAAAGTAAATGATGAAATTAGAATGGTCATGATAGATCAAGAAGAAAAGTTGAAGAAGATGGAAGATGATGTTGAAGATAACACAAAGCTCTTTAATGTCATGCAAGAAGAAATTTCTGATATGAATCAAAAGCTAGCAAAGATGAACGATATCAATTAGACATTGAATCAGTTGATTAGTGAACTTCATGAAGCATCAGTGAATGAAATGAAAGCAATGAAGCTGGAGATGGAAGCCATGAAGGCTGATAAAGTGATGAAGGATAATCAGCTCAACATGCTAGATGCTGTCATGGAAAGTCATCTGAAAATTGATGTTCATGCTGCTTTTAATGAGATTGAAGTAAAAAGAGTTGAAGATCGGAGAGTCGAAAGAGAAAGACGACTGGCTGAAGAAGCAACACAAAAAAAGAAGAGTGTTATAGAAGAATCTCAAGAAGCTGGAGGTTCTTCAAGCCAAGTCGACATTGAGATGGCTGATGCAGAAGCAGATCCTCAGGGATTCATGCTAGTTGGTGAGTCTTCTGTAACTTTTGATCTTAATGATATTCTTCGTCAAGTGAATGTTATTCAAAGGAGAAAGAAAGCGAGAGAAGTGTTGATGTTGAAATGGAAAGATGAGGAAGAAGTAGAAGAAGAAACACAGAATTTTATACTTATTGGTAAAGCAGTTACAGTTCCTTACAATATTAAGGAGATTGTTCGCCAAATCAAAGTTAAAGAAAGGTGAAGAAAAGCTAAGATAGCTCGAGGAGAGATTGTTGATGATGATTCTGACAAGGAATTATTTGGTGATGAAGAAGAAAATGACGATGATGACAAGTCTGATCAGAAAGATGATAAAGATGATAAGGATAATGATGATGATCAGGGTGCGTCTGGATTGTTGATTGTGAATCCAAATGTTCAACAAAGAATTGAAGAGTTTCTGAACGATGAAATCAATGAACAGGAGGATGATCTACATCAAGAAGCCTCTACGTCTGGCAAACAACATGCGGACCAGGTATTCCACACAAATCCTACTGTCATTTATTTGAATGCTCAAAATGAGGGCGAGCTTGAGGTGCCTAGGTCAAGGGCAGAAATGTTGGAGGAGTTGGGTTTAGAGGATGGAAAATTTAAGTTCGACATTGAAGATGAGATACCTCAGTCACCTGAAAGGGAATTTGAGTTTAGGTATGCTCAGGAAGCTGATATTTACAATGATGTGATTGTTGAAGATGCTTCAGATTCTTCTGATGAAGAAACTGATTTTCATTATTCTGGAATTGATGAGACATTTCCTTCGTTGGTGGAAATGTTTAAAGATCATAATGAAGATGAAGTCAGGAGAAAGATTGTAGAAAAGATAACCACTGAAGGTGTTCCAAAGACCATACCCAGAGAGAATCTTGCTGAAGAGAGGAAGAAATGGTTCAAAGTGATGCCGAAGGAGAGGAAGTCTCTTAGGGCACTTCAGTACTTCACTCATAATAAAGATATTTCATGGGGTGATATCTTATCATGGGGTTATCTAGAAGATCTGCAGGTCTACGCCATTCGACGGGAACAGGGTGTTCAGTATTTTGAATTTCTTTCAGACATAAAGACCCTCCCGTGGTGGGATGTAGATGAGTTGGTAAAGATAAAGAACATCAAGCAGTTCTATTTTGGTTTGGAGGTAAAACAACATGATTAACATGTGTGGGAGTATGTGAAGCAGCAGGCTAAAGCTGGATATCCTGACTGGAAGCCACAACGTCCAAAACAAATTGTCACAATGTTGGAGAACGGAGAAAAAGATATAACTTTGGATATCAAACCTCCAAGATGTTTGAAGAACATGCCTCTCAGAGCAATGGAGCAAGATTTTTATGATTTATTCGAAGGCTGGCTATACAATGAAACAATAGATGAGGCAGTAATTTCTTTGTTTGACAAGTCTAAAGGGGAATCAAGGAGAATCTGCATACTAGACATGATGTGGCTAGTAAATTGCTCAAAGAAAGACATCGACTGCCTGTTCTACAACAAGATAGTGTATGAGAAAAGAGACAAAGAACAAGCGTTGCAGTATCAAAAGATCGTGGATGTATGTTTTGCTCAAGACATCAACTCTGGAAGGTACTGGAAGACCAAATGGAGAGATCTTGAGATTGATGAATTCCTCAAAAGATACAAGCGCAACCAGAAGTTTAAAGAGATTGCTGATAGAGCAGCTGAACTTGGCAAGCGCAAGCTGTTGAAGCCGCCACCAACGGATCAAACGCCGATCGAGAAAGAAGAGAACAAGATCCCCAAGTGGGACAGGAAGCATGATGGTGATCCGGTATACAGAAAATGGTGGATAGAAGAGGGAAGGATTTTGAGACGAAAAATGTTAGATGAGAAAGCCAAACAAAGAAGACAGAGAGCCAAGGAGCGAAGACGTAATAGGAAGGAATGAAGACTATGCTGGAAGGAACTGCAGCTGCATCCGAGGGGGAGTCTGTTAGTTAAAGCGTCTGTAGCTTCCGTCAGCATTAAGTCATATTTTGTATGTTCATGTCTTTTGTGAACAAATATGTATTTGTATGTATGTACGTAGAATGACAACTCAGGGAATAGGTTTGATGTGTAAATGTGTAGTCCTAAGGATGATTGGTGTCATCCGATCGGATGGGCCATCCGATCGGACAGCACTGTCATCTGATCGGATAGCACTTGTTATGTCCCTGAGTTGCCTATAAATACCCGGTCAGGGTATGTCATTAAGAACTTTTAGAACTTTTGGCAAACTCTGTCTAGTCTGACTTCTACCGGCACTTGTGTACTTTCAAAGCAACTTAATAGAAAGATCAGACGGTGTTTAACGTTGAATACTTTGTCGTACTTCTGTGACTTGATCCAAAGGATTCCGCACTTTGATCAAGGTTGATTCATCCGCATTCGTGTCAATCAGATCCTGTACAAAAGGACCTAACATATAAATACCCTCCTGTCACATCACTTGTGATGTGACAGCTCCCCCACTCGACCAGCTCGCTCAAGGCCTCTTTTCTCTCGATTTCTCGCGATTCTTGTAAGTTTTCAACCTAAATCTTGTACTTCTACGATCTACACGCACTCCTTCATCTTTTTCACCTTTGAATCTTAACTTTTAATCTTGAAATCAGTGGATTTGAGGTGTTCTAGGATGATGTCATCATGGAGTTCGTATGAACTTCAAGATTTGACTTCATTCCACCAAGAACAACTTAGATCTGAAGGATTTCCACACGATTAAACAATGTTTTCGCATAGATCTACACATATTCATGGTTAAAAGGATTGAAAGGTGGTTTTTTAACTTTCTTTCAACTCTTTTACACTCAATGCACTCAAGACCGATAGAATCGGAGCTCGTTCTGATCTTCTACTCCTTCTAAGTGATGTATTGGTTCAAGATCTGAATTCTATCTAAGAAACAACTGATTTCGGGTTAAACATGAACAACTGTCTCGAACAGTTAACTGATCGGACTAGGGTGGTTCCTGTTCGATCGGATAACTTGAGTCTTGATAGGGTTTTTTTTGTTTAGCACATTGTCATATCTTCTTGAGCAAACCGCAAAACTTAACGAATCTTCAAGTTAGCAACACGATCAGGTCGCAACTGCAATCCAATCGGATTGCACTTGTCCTCAACACTTAAACTTTTATTTCAATTTTTCAAATATCTAAACGTCGAACGGATTGCCGTCCGATCGGATTTCCATCCAATCGAACGACCACCCGACCATGTGACATTTGGAACTTCGACACTTAACCGTTTTCACAATTTTCAAGGATCCTCAGTAACTAACGGATTGCCACCCGATCGGATTGCTATCCGATCGAGTAACAATCCTGCTGTGAACTTGTTCTCACTAAGTGTCCTGCCCATCGGATCGCTATCCGATCGAACGACCGTTCGATCAATCGACCTGAAAGGTAGAGATACTTCTCCATTTTCAAAATGCTACAATGAAAACTTCAAAGCCATCATACACAAACACATCCTTACCAAACAGATGTCAATCCAATCGAATGGCCATCCGATAGGATAACCATCCGAATGGATTGACATCCGATCGAGTGGCCATCCGATCGGATTGCCATCCGATCGGATTACCATCCGACACTTAGACACTTTACATCGTTTTACGCGCTGTTCTTTGCTTATGCTATCGTTAACTGTTCAGGCTAATCTCTCTCAGCGCTCCCTTCAATCCAAGAGAGTGTTTACTTGTTAAACGCTATCTGTGAGTATACTCGATCCCTTTTTGCTTTACGCACTTTTGGGTGTTACATACGTTACTTATTCAAATCACAATCAACACCCAACGCAAACACTATTTATACGCTGACCGCTATTGCATGTTACGTGTTATTCGATGAATGCTTGTATGTTATGTTAACACAGTGATTGTTGCCTGACACCTTAGCAACGATAGTATTATAGTTTGGACTCGGCACCTGTCGTGGATAGGGGTTGTTAAGGGCTTTACTTCACGTGTCCAAGTGGGGATATGTGTCGCGCATTCTACAACTCGCAGTCATGTCTGTGTATATTTCTCTGCCGATAACCTACTAGCTTTCACTTTGCTACATGGTACATGCTGGTTATGCATAAACAATTTCGAACTTTATTATACTATTAAATTTGTATGCTCACCTTTACACTATGTGTATTGACTTTTATTTTAACGTATGTAACAGGTGCTTAGGATGCTTATCTGCTATGTGGAATCGAGTAGGAAGAGTCTAGAAACGAACAATTTAAATCTGAGTTGTCGGAACAGTTTATTTTTTTTTTGAGATATTATGTCTGTAATAATTATTTTGCTGGATATGTTTTGGTATGGGACTTAACGTTAAATATTCGGTAATATTAGTTGTTATGGATTTCTCTTGGACATTTTGTTTCGCTCAGTGCCGCGCCCCGATGTTTCTGTCATCGGTTGGGGTGTGACAGATTGGTATCAGAGCCATAGCTATAGGGAATTAGGCAAGACTCGACCTAGTCTGGGTCGATGTCTTAGAAATGACTTAGTCTATAGTTAACTACCAACAGACCGACTTGTGCATACCCTGTAGGGGTTTTGTACGAGCTTACTCGCTATTCTCGCTTGCACTCACCATCACTGCACACTATTTTTCGAAAATGAACAAGTGATTAGGTTGAGATTAGGTGTGAAAACCGCAAACTCTCGACTAAATTGCTTGTTCAACCCGCATTTTCACCTATAAGCAGGAGAATTTGCGTTGAATCAGGAGTGAAATCCGTACTTTAACGCATGTTTTCTTCTCTATTTTATCAAAACGGGAACGAAGCTGTTAAGTCAGGGGTGAAACCCGAACCTTGACGTCTTGTTGCATACTCTATATTTGTTTTTTTACAACACCCTCACCAAAGTCTCGACGGACTTCAATGGCTTGAAGTCACACTGTAACTGGAAGGATGCGTGCCGTTCGCCCAATCGAGGCGAGAGCACAGTCCCGAAAGCCAAAGTGTGTACTAAAATTCCTTATGAATAGTCAAATCACCTTGGATTGGTAGACGTGTTTCAACGAAAGCCTTAGACAATATCCTCGATTTCAATCTCGCAATCACTGATTTTATGTGTTTCGATTCTGAGCCCGCAGCTGCTGACTCTGATATTTGTCGCTTTTATGTGGATTTTATGTGTTTATGTGATTTTTCCCTGTTTATGTGTTTCGATTTTTGGTGGTTTATACGCTTTTTGCTCTTCGCTTTGATCGACATACACGACTCGCACTGCACATCTACCTCAAATCGCTAACAAATCGCTGCTACTTGTGGATAATCGCATGCTATGTTACTCGCTTATACTATGCTACTCGCTCTGTACTCGCTAATCGCAATCGCTATTCCCGAATTCGCGGACTTTGAGCAATAGGTGATTGTGTGTGACCAGGATAGGTGAATACGTGCAAAATATAGTATGGTTTCTGTGTTCTGACTGCCTTATGTGCTTCTGTGCCTTACGTGCTTACGTGCTTCTGTGCCCTACGTGCTTACGTGCTTCTATGATTATGTGTCTATGTGTTACATTGTTCGTGTTCCTGAGCTTTAGTAGTAGTACGTGTGAGGTGAGATTTGATTGTATAGCTTTTTGAATCCTATGGCGCTGTCTATTGCAGACAATGTCGTCATTTGGATCATTTCACTCACGTTCCGCTCGCCGCAATCATGATGACAAACGTATCGCCGCCCTCGTCGCTAAGCAAATGGCGAAAGTTATCCCCCAGATTGTTAGTGAGCTGAACGAAAACGCTAGCAAGTATTCTGAAGAGTCCAGGACTGATGCTCCTAAAGCTGCTTTTAGCTTCAAATAGTTCAAAGCCTGCGGGCCGAAAGAGTTTACCGGCGAAGATGGGCCTACAGCCATGTTTCAATGGTTTGATTCGATCGAGGTCACCCTGCGCCAGAGTGGCTGTCCTGATAATCTCCGTACTCTTAACGCCACAGGCGTCTTCCAATCCCGAGCTCTAGATTAGTGGACGACCGAGAGAAACAAGCGCGGAAATGATGCAGCTTACGGGTTGACGTGGGATGGATTAAAGAACGTTATGATGCAAGAGTTATGCCCTCCCCACGAGTGCCAAAGGCTGGAGGACGAATTCTGGCATATCAAGCAGAAAGATGGAGACAATGCTGGTTTGACTGCTCGCTTTAAGCAGCTAAGCATAATCTGTCCGGGCCAAGTTACTACGCCCTAAATCACCATCAAGAAGTATATCCGTGCTCTTCCGGATTACGTGGCTGATTTCGTTCAAGCTGCAAAGACGACGACAATCGAGTAAACCTTTCTACTCGCTGTTGAGATCAACGACAAGCGAGTCAAATCTGGTTACTGGGATAAAGCCTCCAAGAATCTGCATCAAGCTACCACTGTTCCAACCACTGACACCGCCGCCGCACCGCAGTCTTCAAAATCCTCTCGTCGCAAGAGGAAGAAGAACAACAACAGTAGCAAAAATTGTGATGTCACCGCTGCCGCCCCGCTCCAATCAGTTCCTGCCCAATTGCAGCCTCAACACCGCCAAGTAGCGGCACCGGTTACCAATGCACCGCCGGCCAAGCGTGCGTATACTGGTCCTCACCCGGCTTGCCCTACTTATACCTATCATCACCCAGTGGGAATCGTTTGCAGATACTGTGTGCATTGCAACATGTACGGCCACTTCACTGCCAACTGCCGTACTGGTCCACGTCAAGCTCCAGCTACAACACAAGGTCAAGCTCCCGCCCAACAAGCTCTACTTCCTGCTCCTCAAGACCAACAAGCGGCTCCTACACCCGCGATCCACGCTAGAGCTTGCTTTGCGTGTGGTGATCCTAACCACTTCGTAAACATGTGCCCCAATCGAGTGGTGAAGCAAGAGCCACAACAGCAGCAGCAACCGCAACAGCAGCCAGCAGCCCGCGGGCGCACTTTCAACATCAATTTCTGCCAAGCTCAAGCCGATAACAATGTGGTCAATGGTACGTTCCTTGTGAATGGTATTTATGCTTCGTGTTTGTTTGATACTGGAGCCGATAACTGTTTTGTATCGTTTGAATTCGAAAAGCTCCTTAATCGTAAGCGCGTCCATCTCCCCTCAACGTTCGATGTTGAAGTTGCCACCGGAAGAACCGTCGCTGTCAATTCTGTTCTTTGTGATTGTACTCTCGAACTCAACAATCACGTCTTTCCTATTGACCTTATTCTGATGCAGCTCGGTAGTTTTGACGTCATAGTAGGCATTGATTTTCTTCGTGAGAATCATGCTGAAGTTGTTTGTTTCGATAAGAGGATTCGCTTCTTGCTTGCTAATGGTGATCAATTATGTGTTTACGGTGAAGTCGCGTCGAAGAAACTCCAACTCATGTCGTGTGACCAAGCTAGCAAGTATCTCTGCAAGGAATACCAAGCTTTCTTGGCCCACATTGTAGTAGCGGAGAAAAAGGAAGTTAAGGGGGTAGACCAGGTGCCCGTTGTTCGTGAATTTCCTAACGTTTTCCCTGACGACCTTCCGGGGTTACCTCCGAGTCGTGATATCGACTTTCGCATTGACCTTATTCCTTGTGCAAATCCTGTTGCTAGAGCTCCTTATTGACTCGCTCCGTCCGAAATGCGTGAACTCTCGAGTCAGCTCCAGGAATTTCTTGATAAAGGCTTCATTCGCCCTAGCACCTCTCCTTGGGGCGCACCAGTCCTTTTCGTCAAAAAGAAGGATGGGTCGTTCCGGATGTGCATCGACTATAGGGAGTTGAATAAGCTGACGATCAAGAATCATTATCCCCTGCCTCGAATCGATGATTAGTTTGATCAGTTACTAGGTGCTACATGTTTCTCGAAGATCGATCTACGCTCAGGCTATCACCAGTTGCGCATTCAAGAGGAGGATATACCCAAAACCGCTTTTCTCACTCGTTACGGCCACTATGAGTTCGTTGTTATGCCTTTTGGTGTAACCAACGCACCCGCGGTTTTCATGGATCTGATGAATCACGTGTGTAAACCATTTCTTGCCCGCTTCGTCATCGTGTTCATCGATGATATCCATATCTATTCCAAGTAAAAAACCGAACATGCGCAACATCTACGTTTGGTTCTCGAACTACTCCAGGGGAGTCGACTCTATGCCAAGTTCTCCAAGTGTGAATTTTGGCTAGAGGAGGTTCAATTCCTCGGTCACATTGTCAATAGTCAAGGTATTCACGTCGACCCCGCGAAGATCGAAGCTGTTAAAAGTTGGGTTACGCCTAAGAACCCGTCTGAAGTTCGTTCTTTCCTCAGACTAGCGGGCTATTATCGCCGGTTTATCGAAGGATTCTCAAAAATCGATGTGCCTATTACTTCTCTCACGCATAAAGATAAGCCTTTTGTTTGGGGAAATGAACAAGAGACTGCCG
This sequence comes from Helianthus tuberosus, assembly GCA_030545235.1. NCBI lineage: Eukaryota > Viridiplantae > Streptophyta > Magnoliopsida > Asterales > Asteraceae > Helianthus > Helianthus tuberosus. The sequence goes on along the minus strand of CM060410.1, from coordinate 68,893,879 downwards.
TTCAAACCCTCAAGCATATGCTTTGTAATGCTCCCGTCCTCGCTTTACCCGACGGAAACGATGACTTCGTTGTCTATTGCGATGCCTCGAACCTTGGTCTTGGTTGTGTTCTCATGCAACGAGACAAGGTTATCGCCTATGCATCTCGTCAGCTCAAGATCCATGAGAAGAACTATACAACCCACGACCTTGAGCTAGGCGCAGTTGTTTTTGCGTTGAAGATTTGGCGATACTACCTTTATGGTACCAAGTGTACGGTCTTCACCGACTATAGGAGCCTACAAAACATCTTCAGCCAAAAAGAACTGAATATGCGTCAACGCCGATGGGTGGAACTTCTCAACGATTACGACTGTGAGATTCGTTATCATCCTGGTAAAGCAAATGTCATTGTCGACGCCCTCAGCAGACGAAGCTATATGCATAGCGTTCATAATATCCAAGCCCAACATCATCTTGAAACTCTCATCCGCGAAGCCCAACATGCTTGTTTCACTGAGCGCACTTTGAAGAAGGAAAGGATTCTCAACGATGGAGCCCATCTAGTGAATAAATCGAATGGGATATTCCATTATCTGGACCGAATTTGGATCCCTAAGCGGACCGACTTACGACAGATTCTGATGGACGAAGCCCACAAGTCTCGATATTCTATTCATCCCGGTGCCGATAAAATGTACCAGGACCTTCGCTACAAATACTGGTGGCCGGGCATGAAGAAAGATATCGCGCTCTATGTTTCGAAGTGCCTGACTTGCTCGAAAGTCAAAGCCGAGCACCAAAGACCCTCTGGCTTACTCGTCCAACCCGAGATCCCCATGTGGAAATGGAAGAGTATAGCTATGGACTTCATAACGAAACTTTCGCGCACGCCATCAAGTCACGACAGCATCTGGGTTGTCGTTGACCGCTTGACTAAATCCGCACATTTTCTGCCGATACGAGAAGACTACAAGGTAGAAAAATTAGCCCGAATCTACACCAATGAGATCATATGTCGGCATGGGACGCCTCGCGACATCATCTCTGACCGTGGTCGGTTTACCTCGCGTCTTTGGGAAACGTTTCAATCTGCTCTCGATACTACTCTTAACCTAAGTACCGCTTTCCATCCCCAAACCTGCGGTCAGACTGAAAGAACGATTCATACCCTTGAAGACATGCTCCGTTCGTGTGTCATAGATTTCGGTGGTAATTGGGACGCATACTTACCTTTAGCCGAATTCTCGTACAATAACAGTTATCATTCCAACATTCAAATGACACTGTTTGAGGCATTATACGGAAGGAAATGTCGATTTCCTATTGTATGGCACGAGATCAGAGACTCGCAAATAACCGGTCCTGAGCTGTTGCAAGAAACGAGTGACAAAATCCTCCAAATTCGAGACAATCTGCTGAAAGCTCGGAGTCGTCATAAAAGTTACGCTGATAGACGACGCAAACCCCTTGAATTCGACGTTGGCGACCACGTACTCCTAAAGGTATCACCTTGGAAGGGTGTGGTCCGATTCGGCAAGAAAGGGAAACTCGCGCCTCGATATGTGGGACCCTTTAAGATTCTGGAAAGGATCGGCAATGTGGCCTACAGACTCGAACTTCCGGAGGAACTTAGCAACGTCCACCCGACTTTCCATGTTTCGAACCTCAGAAAGTGTCTGGCTGAGCATGATTTACAAGTTCCACTGGAGGATCTACAAGTGGACAAAACATTACACTTCGTGGAGAAGCCTGTCGAGATCATGGACCGAGAAACAAAGAAGCTCAGGCACTCACGCATTCCCATTGTGAAGGTCCGCTAGGAAGGCAAATGAGGCGCAGAGTTCACCTGGGAACTCGAAAGCGACATGAAGGCGAAGTACCCGCAGTTGTTTGTTACGGCTAAAGCCTAATTTCGGGACAAAATTCCTTTAAGTAAGGGAGGCTGTAACACCCCATGTTTCGAAAGTCAAAGTCAAAGTCAAGATTGAAGTCAAAGGAAGGAAAATTGCAAATTGTGATCTGTCACTCCTTGCTTAATTACTGATTTGACTCTCTGACTTGTAATCGAATCTTTATTTTGTTTGCTTTAGTTGTATTATGCGGAGTATCTGTGAATAGTCAAGGTTTTATCACATGTTTTATCGCTTATCGCATCGCAATCGCATTCACGACTCGAATTATGCGTTCTGGATATTGTTTTACGTGTGTGTGCTATTTATGTGTTACTTGTGCCTGTTTATTTATACTTATGTTTGTGGTGAACAATCAAAACGCAATCGCAACTCTAATCGCAAACATTAAACGCAAGTTATTTACGATGATTGTATGTTAGATATAGTATCTGTGTGCCTATTATTAATCTATCGCGTCGCTCGCTCAAAACGCATCGCAACGCTTAACACGCGAATCGAAACGACGAAACTCAACACGCCAGACAACTGGATCGAGTGGCCAACCGGTAGAGTGGCCATCCGATCGGATTGCCATCCGATCGAGTCGCCATCCGATCGGTGACCAATCCGACCCTTGTGCACTTTCCTCTTTTGGAAACCCTATAAATACCCTCCTGTCACATCACTTGTGATGTGACAGCTCCCCCACTAGACCAACTCGCTCAAGGCCTCTTTTCTCTCGATTTCTCGCGATTCTTGTAAGTTTTCAACCTAAATCTTGTACTTCTACGATCTACACGCACTCCTTCATCTTTTTCACCTTTGAATCTTAACTTTTAACCGTGAAATCAGTGGATTTGAGGTGTTCTAGGATGATGTCATCATGGAGTTCTTATGAACTTCAAGATTTGACTTCATTCCACCAAGAACTTAGATCTGAAGGATTTCCACATGATTAAACAATGTTTTCGCATAGATCTACACATATTCATGGTTAAAAGGATTGAAAGGTGGTTTTCTAACTTTCTTTCAACTCTTTTACACTCAATGCACTCAAGACCGATAGAATCGGAGCTCGTTCTGATCTTCTACTCCTTCTTAGTGATATATTGGTTCAAGATCTGAATTCTATCTAAGAGACAAATGATTTCGGGTTAAACAAGAACAACCGTCTTGAACAGTTAACTGATCGGACTTGGGTGGTTCCTGTTCGATCGGATAACTTGAGTCTTGATAGGGTTTCTGTTGTTTAGCACGTTGTCATATCATCTCGAGCAAACCGCAAAACTTAACGAATCTTCAAGTTAGCAACACGATCAGGTCACGGGACGGATTTCCGTCCGATCGGATTGCCATCCGATCGAACCGCAATCCGATCGGACTGCACTTGGCCTCAACACTTAAAATTTTATTTCAATTTTTCAAAGATCTGAACGTCGAACGGATTGCCGTCCGATCAGATTGTCATCCGATCGAACGACCACCCGACCATGTGACATTTGGAACTTCGACACTTAACCGTTTTCACAATTTTCAAGGATCCTCAGTAACTAACGGATTGCCACCCGATCGGATTGCTATCCGATCGAGTAACAATCCTGCTGTGAACTTGTTCTCACTAAGTGTCCTGCCCATCGGATCGCTATCCGATCGAACGACCGTTCGAATAATCGACCTGAAAGGTAGAGATACTTCTCTGTTTTCAAAATGCTACAACGAAAACTTCAAAGCCATCATACACAAACACATCCTTACCAAACAGATGACAATCCAATCGAATGGCCATCCAATCGGATTGCCATCCGATCGGATTGCCATCCGACACTTAGACACTTTACACCGTTTTACGTGCCGTTCTTTGCTTATGCTATCGTTAACTGTTCAGACTAATCTCTCTCAGCGCTCCCTTCAATCCAAGAGAGTGTTTACTTGTTAAACGCTATCTGTGAGTATACTCGATCCTTTTTTGCTTTACGCACTTTTGGGTGTTACATACGTTACTTATTCAAATCACAATTAACACACAACGCAAACACTATTTATGCGCTGACCACTATTGCATGTTACGTGTTATTCGATGAATGCTTATATGTTATGTTAACACAGTGATTGTTGCCTGACACCTTAGCAACGATAGTACTATAGTTTGGACTCAGCACCTGTCGTGGACAGGGGTTGTTAAGGGCTTTACTTCACGTGTCCCAATGGGGATATATGTCACGCATTCTACAACTCGCAGTCACGTCTGTGCATATTTCTCTGTCGATAACCTACTAGCTTTCACTTTGCTACATGTTACATGCTGGTTATGCGTAAACAATTTCGAACTCTATTATACTATTAAACTTGTATGCTCACCTTTACACTATGTGTATTGACTTTTATTTTAACGTATATGACATGTGCTTAGGATGCTTATCTGCTATGTGGAATCGAGTAGGAAGAGTCTAGAAACGAATAATTTAAATCCGAGTTGTCGAAACAGTTTATTTGTTTTTGAGATATTATGTCTGTAATAATTATTTTGCTGGATATGTTTTGGTATGGGACTTAACGTTAAATATTCGGTAATATTAGTTGTTATGGATTTCTCTAGGACAATCTGTTTCGCTCAGTGCCGCACCCCGATGTTTCCGTCATCGGTTGGGGTGTGACATGAGTCATCTGATACGTCATCAGATTCATCATCTGATGAAACATAATCCTCAATAATTGGAGGACCTTGTTCCACAGCACAAGACACTTTTTCTATCTTTTCTGTTTCCTTTGATGAATAATCCAATTTGAACCCTAAACCTGCTGCAAACTCTTCGGGATTAAGAGGTACAGATGGTTCAAACCATGGCATTTCTTCCTCATCAGGCAGCTTGGTATAATTGTGTCTCAACGGAGGTGGACACGACTTATACCCAATGCATTTCACATCCCCTTTCAGCTTTTGGACCTCGATGATATGATCAAGCACATATCGGGAGTTAGAATAACTCTCCAACTTGAGCTTAATCGTATCATGCTCGCATTTGGCAATGGCTAACTCCTTTAAATCCTCAATGATGTTAATATAGTTATTAATTCCCGTTTGCTTATTCAAAACTGTTTTTGTTAATTCAGATACACTTTGCTTAAGCATTTCAATAACAGATTTGAAATCCTTTTCATTGTGAGTTAAAGCCATGTTTTCCTCCTTGCATTTCGAAAGGTCAACTACCAAACCCTGATTGTGACTAGTAACTACTTCTAGCTTACGTTTCAATTCTACACAATCATTGTATACACTAGGAGTTTCGGTGTTTACCTTACTAGTCGAAGCTACAGCAGTTACCATAAAGGCAGTCTGATAAGAGAAAGATCCATCCTCAGTGAAGAATTTTTCCATTTCCTTGGATGCGACTTCAACTTTCCTTACCAACACTGATTTATGCCTTTTAAGCTCTTCTGCTTCTTTCAGATCCTCAACTTCCTTAAGTAGACAGTGAACCTCAGCATCAAGAGTTTCCTTTACTTCCGAATCAGAACCATAACCACCCGCATTGGAACTTTCCTCATCCGAGCTACCACTGTAACCAGAACTGTCATCATCCTCAGAGAACTCCTCACTGTGAACATGCTTGATATACTTGATGATCTTAGCATAACAAGCAGTTCCTCCATTTCCTTCCGTTCCCTGATTTCCTAGTTGAACTGACCAGTCACATCCTTCATCTGCATGAACTACTAAGGCTCTGTTTGAATTGGAAGGCCCTGACTGGTTTGAGTTACCCGGATTGTTAACTGCTACAATGCCCCTTTCATTGTTCACTTGATTGGCATTGGATGAGCTTGACTGGTTTCTGAAAGGATTTTGATTTCCTTGCCTGCTCGGTCGAGTGCATTCCCACTTGAAATGGCCCTTCTCACCACAATTAAAGCACATAACTGCATCCTTATCAAAACCATACTTAGTGTCCCTTTTACTTTCCAAACTTGTTCTACCCGTTCTCCTCATGTAGTCCTTAGCTCTTCTTACTGCACTTGCAAACGCCCACTTAATATCCATCAATTCCATTTCCTCCCTGTCTATTTGTTGATAGTCTTCATCTGTCAAATTAATGTTCCCAATTTGACCGGCGAGTAATCTACAATAGGCACTCACCATTGTATTTAGAAGCTCTATATGTTCCCGAGCACCTTCCACACTTACTTTGGTGAAGTTTGAGGTATCAAATCTGATAGTGTTGGGGTTTGAAGGTTGAGTATTGTTGTTCCCATAAAAGGATTGTTGAGGAGGTGGTTGACAAGGTTGTTGTAGGGTAGTTTGTGTGAATGGAGAGGGTTGTTGTTGGGTTTGTTGAGGAGCATCTTGTGAAAAAGGAAGATAGGCGTTCGGATCGAATAGTCTTCCATAAGGATCTGTGGGAGGACCAGGGGGTTGTGTTGGTTTGGGTGGTGGTAGATAGGCACTTGGATCAAACGGTCTCCCATAAGGATCTGTAAGTGCACTAGATGGTTGAACCGGTTGACCATAAGGATTTGTACTTGATACAAATGCGGTTTGAAGCTTCGGTTGTTGTTGACTAGTACTAACTCCCATATTAAGACCTCCAAAGTATATCTCGGGGTTTTGTGGAACTGGAAGTCGTTTAGCCTTTCGAATTTCCTCTCCGTCCTTGTTCTCGAGCTTCTGGACGAATTCATAAATGCTCACCATATCCAAAACACCAGTATGCTTCAGCAAGTCAATGAACTGACTCCACTTGGGTGGCAAAGCATCAGCAAAACGCATGATCATTTCTTGTTGTGTAGCAAAAACCTTGTATGAGTGCATCTCACTAAGCAAGTGATAGAATCGAGTAGCCATGTCGTACAGTGTTTCATTTTCCATGAACCGAAATGCTTCGAACTCCTTCTTCAACAAATCGTGATGAATCTTTCTCGTTGCAGCGTTTCGTTCTCCTCTAGCTTCCAAGACACCCCACAAGTTCTTTGTACTTGTACGATACGAAAATTGATGATAGATATCCTTATGTAGTGCTTGCGTAAGGATAGCAAAAGCTTTCTTCTCAAGATCGTACGCCTTTTTATCATTTTCGCTCAATCCCGCCAAATTTGTGCATTAGAACCTGCTTCTTCGAGAGCTACGTTGTATGGCGTGATAAAGCATGTCCACAATTTGGTGTTTTGCCCTAAAACATATGTATGAAAACGATTTTTCCATGATGGATAATCGTTCATGTGATTCAATTTTGGTGGACAATTGTTGCTTCCCGTTTCACTCTCGCTTAAGAGAAGATTTTGAATGCTCGTGTTTTGATTCGCGACGCATGCCCATTGATGTTTGGTAATTTCCTTTTTCGAGATCAATCCTTTCACCCATTGTGAAGGATCTTGTGGCATACTTGAGGTTTCACTCCAACTCCAAGGGTTTGAACTCATTATGAAGTTTTATAAAAGACAATTTAAGTTAAAACACAAAATTTTAAGTTATGACAAATTTATGAGCTTTCTGTGAAAAATCACAAGTAACTGTCTACGAAGACTATGGGCCACAAAGACTATGGTCACAAAGACTTGGGCCACGAAGACTTGTGATGTCCATGAAGCCTATGATGTCTAGGAACAATGCCTTGTCTCCACGAAGACTAAGTCAATGAACCTTGTCTCCATGAAGACTAAGTGTCCACGAAGCCTTGAAGTCCATGAAGACTTGGATTTTTCCTCAACAAGTGAACCACGAAGACTATTAATACCCACACCAAATTAGCCCAAACCCTAAAGCCCAAAGGTGTTATAGTGAAGTTTAATTTTGACTGAACAAAAGGCCCAATGAAAAAGGTTTCGTGAAGACTAGGCCCAAACAAATGAAAATTTTTAAAAAATGGCCCACGAAGACTTGTCAACGAACAGTATGATTCTTCGTCGACTAGGGGGCCACGAAGACTCACCTCAACGAAGAGTGATTCTTCGTTGAGTCACCAAGACCCACGAAGAGTCCTAGTTTTCGTTGACAACAAGAGCCACGAAGACTGAATCTTCGTCCAGCCAATTGTTCGTGTACACAGTTTTGTGCAGTTTGGTTGGTGAGATTCCCCTGTTTTTAGTAACTTGCTTTTTCTGGTTTTACAAAAGATGGTAGCTGGATATCCTAGTTTAGTTAAAAACAAACATTCGAGATCTTGCTTTTTCCAGAAAATCCTTTTGAAACTTATCTCTACCAACCAAAATCTGGTGACTTTTCCGGTTAACCGACTTGCCGGAAAATTTGAGGAACACAAATTTTGAAAGAAATTTTAAGAAAAACCAAGTCCTAACATGTCTCCATGTGTTTTAACTGGGTTTTTGTAAAAATTATCTTCAAACAACAAGTTTTTACTAAGTTTTAGACACTTTTTAGAAAAAAACTTGATTTTCTTGTTCTCAAACTCAAAAACCACTTCCAGAAACTTCACAAAGTGTTCAAACACAAGGTTTTGCTTGGTTTTAAACAAGGAAGAGAGCCAAAGCTCTGATACCACTTGTAGGTCCACTTGGAGGATCAAGATTAAACCTACTTCCTTGTCTTGTAACACACTAACGAGTGCGAAATCCACGTAAGTATGCAAAACAAAGCAAAAAAAAAACAAACACAAAGTAACCAAAGATTCACAACTTTGATTAAATGAAGAGAATCAGTACACACATACACACAGTGTTTACAACTTTCACAGGGACTCTCTTAACTGAACTGTCGAACAAATGTGTCCTTATATAGGCCCTGATACCCAGTAAACTAAGAGTGTTACTGGGCCACGAACAGTATCCAAGTCCACGAAGACTAGAGGTCTTCGTGGACATCATCAACGAACCCTTCAAAGGCCACGAACCATGAGGGTTCGTGGTGAACACTCCTAACAACACTGTTTATTGTTCGTGTACAGTGATTCCCATGAAGACCTAGACTCTTCGTGGGGAACCTTATAAAGGACAGGGACTTGAAACATATAACAGTCAGAGATCCAAACACAAAAAAAAAAAAAACAGCTAACAGTTGCACATTCTGCAAACTGTTTTACATCATAAACAAAAGACACGTCGCGCTAAGTCAAGATAGGAGGATATCCTGACTTGGTCGACTCGACCAAAACTATACAAGACCATAAACAAAGACCGTACACATTACAATGACGTAAGAACAAGCTACAGACACAAAACTGCACCAACAATTATCTTCAACTTTGAACCGCCACCACGATTTAGCAAGCATTACTAAATTCATATCTCGCAAGGACATCCCCTATACTCAACCGGAGCAGTGACGTTCAGTCCTACGCAACTTTTCTAACTCATCGAATCAACAAATTTAGTGAGAAGAGAACTAAGAAAGCAAAAAAATTCATATCCTTGTGTTAACCGGCATCACAATTATCACAACACCCAAATATTTACAACTCAACAATGTAAACTGCCAGCAATAGTTCATGTCTAAAATGCCACTACTTTTTTCTACTTCAACATTCTAGTACATATATCATCCAAAGTCAACTCTGACTTTTGCAAACAAGACTACCTCTCTCTAAATATGATCTCATATGCCACAAACATGTGCTTGCTTCTAGATCTAAAATGATTCTTTCAATAACTCAACTCATGACAAGGATATGTAACTTCCTACCTGATTAGGCAAATGTACCTTCGTTATTTTTTGCCAACATTCTTAGGCACCAAGTTGGTGAAAAGTTAAGAACTGCATTATCAGAATAAGAAAACATAAACCACCATGTCAAACTAATTCTGTTATTCCTTGCAGAAAAGATTAAAAGAGAAACACAGTATGATTATTTGTGAAAATGCAAAAATTGTGGATCATAAGTTGCAAACTATCATCTAAACTATACATGTACATATATACTTGTTAGGCGTCGGTCATTAGATTAGAGTAGGCTCACGCGGAAGCGAAACAAACACACACACACACGCTAGCAGAAAATAAAGAACACAGGAATTTACGTCCATGGGTTGCAACTGGATATAACTTTTATTACATGCTCTTTTAATTACAATTACATTATTGATATATCTAGAACAAGATCAAGGTTAACTCCTTGGTCAACAAGTTAACTAAACGAGCCTAATAACTAGGGCCGGCTACCACAAAGCCTACGAACCCAACAATACAATCATAAACAAATGTATGATTGATATATATAATCCACTATAAGTGTGGCCTCTTCGCTATCGTCTATTTAGTGTTTTCAAATGTTGGCCAAATGCAACCTCAAAGTTGACATATAAACATGCAATGCAGGTCTGAATCTACAAATCTACCCTCACTAAGATGCGAGATTTTGATCAGAACTAGACATTACATGTAACAACAGATTCCATATTACTTATTACTTAGAGTAAAAGCAAATCATATATTAGTTTTCAACAACTGGAAGAATGCACTTAATGTCGAGCAGTAATAAAATTAACATATAGAAAAGGAGACTCCAAGTCCTTATGTTAATCTTTGTATTCGAAAATTAGCACACAATGCCCAAAAAAGTAAAAAGTATACAACACCAGAAATAGTTCATGTCTTAAAAGCACATATAAGATAAATATATGAGGATAGATAACAGCAGGGCATTTGGTCTAGTGGTATGATTCTCGCTTTGGGTGCGAGAGGTCCCGAGTTCGATTCTCGGAATGCCCCCTTTTTGACGAAATCAACTCATATTAAATTTTAAGTGAGATGGATCCCACAACCATATGCTTATAGATCTGACATAATCCTTTCTATGAATTCAAATCATGAATAGGGAAGGATTAAAGTATCTACATTTTTTTTGAACGGCGGCTATTTTATTCAAAACTCATAAAATAGAACAAAGGGACCAACAAGAAGCTGGAGATCTCGACCAAAGGAAAAAAAAAACGCATTACATAATAATGTCCTCCATCTCACCCAATCAAGCCCACTAAACGGAGCTCGATACTTCAGCAACATATACGACTCTTCCTTGATCTCCTCCACCACGCTAGGAACTCTAAATGGGACACCATCGAAAACTAACCGGTTTCGAGCCTTCCAAATACTCCACACTGTAGCGTAAAAGATAACTTGTAAAACATTTTTCCACTTATTCGACCCCTTAAAATTGTTTAAGCCATTCATTATATCTGACAAGGATTCCATATTAAGGACCATATATGACAAGGCTTAAAAATACGTATCTACCGAAAATAGGTAATCATAAACTAAGAGTTCAAGGTGATTCTATCTTTTCAGAAGATAGTATGATATGCCACCATTTATGCAGATACAAGTGTAAATAGATATATAGAGGCCGGTTATTGTACAAATTGCCTTAACGTACGCTGTGTACGGGATGCAGTATCAACACGCGATTTTTTTTTGAACATGTGATTTTTGTTTCTTTCAGCAACATGCGATTTTTTTTAACATGCGATCTTTGGTTTTTTTCAACATGCGAGATTTCCTTTCTGGGTTTATAACATGCGAACTTCCCATAACATACGCTTCGTACGATACACTTTTTCTATATATATATATATATATAGGGTTAGGATCATGAGTGAACAACATCCTTGTTTGTGAACTGTGTGAACTGATCTAGACCCTTGATTTTTATGATCATGAGATTTAGATGAGTGGCATGATGGTAATTATTTGATTAATTTTTTCCATTTAATTAAATACATAAGGGTATATGTGTAATTACACAATCAAAAGAATTCAAAAAAGAAACCTAAATTCTTTCCATTTTTTAAATGCTAATCAAATGCAAATCAAGTATAGGGTTTCTCTCCATCTCGTTATGAACATTCTGCCGCTGATCATCATCTCGTTATGAACACTCCGCCGCCGATCATAAAATCCAGTATTTTTGTTTCTCTTCCATCTCGATACAAACACTATACAAACAAGGCTGCCGACGAAACAAGGGTGCCGACTCTATACAAAAAGGGCCGCCGACGAAACAACGGTGTCGCCGAAGAAACACAGGGTCTAAAATCAGAGCGCCGCCAACGAGAAGAAAGATACCGTCGATGAAGAGAAAGAGTTGTCGTTGATGAACGAGAATATAGCACATGAAGTTCCTGTAAGACCATTCTTTTTATTACTTCATCTTTTTTTAGTATAATGTTAATAATATAAATGAAAACTATAATGGCACTCTACTCTGCATTTCTTCCATGTGATTAAGATTCGCCGGAAAGTATATGAATATTCCATTTTAATCGAAAAAGGCATGTGGTATTCTACTATTGTTTTTATCTTCTGTTATTTTCTTTTTTTCTTATTCATTATATCAGAACCAAATTTGACCTGGAATCTATTGCTAAATTTATTTTATAGTTTTTAAGGTAGAGCACCAATTTGAAATCTTGTCACAATCTTATACTTCATCAATTTGTTTCATTGTTTTAAGTTGTTTAGCGTTTAATTTTTGCAAGATTTTGTTTCGATCATGTTGATGGTGAGTGTGTATGTGTACTCTGTTTATGTCGGTGTTTCAGGTCGGTGTACACATGTGTACTCTGTTTTTGAAACTGGGTATACACATCTGCATAGTAGTAGTTTTGTGATATTTCAAAACCTTGTGTTTGTTGCTTATGTAAATTGGGTGTACACTTTACATTTGGTGTACACATGTGTATGCAAATTTATTGTAGGTATAAACTGTGTATACACCTGTGTAAAGTGGGTGTACACCTGTGTATACAGTGTTGGTCTTTTTATTTATCTAAGACATTCATTGACATGTGTAAACATATTTTGTGTTTTACAGTTGGTAATATGAAGGAAACATTGAATCATCCGAATTGTGGTCAATTTGAAGGAATAGTACCAGATAGGTTGCTATGAAAAAAGTATGCTCTGAAGATTGTTGTGAAGATTTTGTGCTCCCATGCTAACACGCTCCGCGATGGAAGTAATGGCTGGATCGGTAGCATACAACGTGGCGAGTAGGCTTAGTGTATAAAACGTTCCATGCAAACAATAGTAGTAAAGACTATGTTTTTGTTTTTCCGATATGTGGTTATTTGTTTGTTTGGTTGGGTTATTTTTTTATGTAAACTGGATGTTTAGTTGGTTGGCATACCTTATAATATGTTTTATGGTGAAGTAGTATGAGTTTACTAATCTAAAAAAAGGATTATACACAAATGTATATATGTCTGTACATAGGTGTATTAAATTTAAATACACAAGTGTACTTCGGGATTCAAGAATATGTGTACGTAATTGAAATCTGGGTTTTCATCGATGAAGAACTGGTGGATTGAAAAAAAAACTGGCTTTTTTTTAATGGTGATTATGATATACATCTTGTTTGGATTTAAAAGATATTTTAAGTAATCACAAAAAAATAGGAAAGTGTAACTTCCATGGATTAATTAAAATAAATAATTAATAATAACTTAATGTATAATTACCATCCTATCCTTTTCAACAAAAAAAATAATCAAGGGCTATGATCAGTTCACACAGTTCACTCTTGGGGGGTTGTTCACTCTAGAACCCTACCCTATATATATATATATATATAGGGTAAGGATAGTGTAAAAAGGGCCTAAAGTGTGAGAAGTGTGAGAAGTGTATTATAACACTATATATAATACTATATAACACCATATAAACACCGTATAACAATATGTAACACCATATAATACCATATAACACTATATTTCATTATATAACTAATATAACACTATACATCTATCATAGACATGCTATCAGACAACCTATAGTGTTATATTGTTATATAATGATATATAGTGTTACATAGTGTTATATGGTATTATATGGTGTTACATATTGTTATACGGTGTTTATATGGTGTTATATAGTATTATATATAGTGTTATAATACACTTCTGACACTTCTCACACTTTGAACACTTTTTACAGGATCCTCTACCTATATATATATATATATATATATTCAGGGGCGGATCTATGCTACTTTTGTGTGTTCAAAGGAACCCATTCGGTTTGGAAAAAATTAGTGAAAACTTTGTATAATTTGAAAAAAAAATAGTGAGAATCTACCAAAAGAAACCAAGTAAAAAAGGTTCTTAGATCCGCCACTCTATATATTCATAATCACACTTGTGTGTTTGGTATATGCAAACATCTGCTGGAGAGTTGCCTCTTCACTTTAGTGGTTTAAAACTATAGTAGTTGTTGGATACATCTCTAAACTGTGGCATATTATTATATTATATATATTAATACAAATACTTGATGAATAGTGCATGCTATTTTTTTAAGTATTTGTTTTTACATTTGAATAATATTTTTTTTATAATTTTTCATTTTGATTTTAAGTTAACTCTTTTTTTAAGTATTTTTAATAGTATTTATAATTATTATTCAATATTATTTATGTTGTTAAGAAAATATCCAAAATCCGTATCTACGTTTATTTTTTTAACCTGATGGTACGTTCTGTGAGCATTAGATCGGTATCAGTTTGGTTTGTTATAGTACGGTACGATACATATACTCGGTATAGAAATTAACATTTATTTTACATCGATCAAATACGATAAAAACGAACACCGGTACTGGGGCCGATGTTGTACGAATGGTATTGATCTGTTCAAATTGCCATGCTACTGGTGTCGATATTCATTTATCATCGCAAATAGAGTTGAATAAATAAAAAAAATTGAAACCGGAAATCATAAAAATGAACACAGGTATTGGTACCAATGTTGTTTCGTACGGTACAGTCGCGTAGCGATATAGTGTTAGTTTATCGAAAGAGAAAACAATAAAAATTAATGCCGGTACCAAAACAGATGATGTTCGTTCGGTTCACTACAGTCACGGTATCAATTATCAAACATGAAAACATAAAAATGAATATATACCGGTAACGATGTTGTTTGGTTCGTTCGGTACGGTATGGTAGCGATACGGTGTCATTTTATTGAAAGCAAAAACAATAAAAATAAATACCAGTATCGAATATATTGTTCAGTCGGTTTTAGTTCGATTTCTTATTATAGCGGCACAATTTTCATTTTCAACAAAATTTCTATAGCAATGTTGGAAAAAATAAACATAGAACTAATTGAACCGATATCAACCGAACAGCATCAATACTCGTATCGATATTCGTATTTATTGTTTTCAATTGATGTAAGGTTTCCTCTTTTGATTACAACAGTGAGTTGTCGGTACCTTCACGAATCGAACAGATCCCATTCAAATTGCCGCTGCAAAGCGCGGGAAATCCTCACTAGTTTGATACTAAATTAAAGTTGGCTTAAAGTCAAAAGCACATAACACAGATCTGAACCTAAAATCTGCCATCAATGAGATGTGAGTTTTCAGTCATGGCTAAATGTTATTATAACAGCATTATAAAGGTCAAAACTAGTTTAAGAAATAAAAGCAGACATACAAATTACAAAAAAAAAAAAAAAAAAAAGCTTCAATATGTTTATTTTTCTATTTTTAATTTTGCATAGTTTAAATTCATAGCTATTTTATCTTTATACAAGTAGTAGTCATCAAGTGTAAATGCTTGCATAACTACCGAAGCCATTATAATACATAGATTATAAAACAGGCTATATGAGACAGACAAGTGGGCATTTGGTCTAGTGGTATGATTCTCGCTTCGGGTGCGAGAGGTCCCGAGTTCGATTCTCGGAATGCCCCCTTCTAAAATATATAATTTTTTTTCAATGACATGAAAACACATGAACATAGATGTGACAAGATTCTTTTACAAACGATACAACTCATTGTTATGGAAGCTTTTATTTAGCTTCGGTTTATTTACCAAAACAAGCAACCCTGCATAATTGATCTAAATCAGAAGGTATGCATATGTTTGTATGTATGTGTTAAAAAGGTGTAAAAAAGAGGAGTCGGTGGAACATCTATTAATAAACTGTTTGAAGACTCGAGCGACTTGGTGGAGCATTATGATTTGGTTAAAGCCTGCCGATACAAGAAGATATTGCCTCATGTGAAGATATTTTTGATCGAATAGATGTATTCAATGGATCGAAGGAATGGAAGAAATTAATCAAGGCCATCGTTATGACAACCTTGTGGCAAATTTGGAAGTCTAGGAATGATGTGGAGTTTAATAGAAAGGAAGGATCGATAACAAATACGGTGGACGGGATAAAAGAATTATCGTTTTTATGGATCAAAGAAAGAGCAAAAATGAAGGATTTAGTATGGGAGAGGTGGAAGGATTTCAATATAAGAGATATTATAAGTGATGTTGTGTCTTTATGTTTTGGTTTTGTTTCCTGTTTAGTTTGTTTGTCTCTTGTACTTTTGGGTTTTACAGCTTGCTGGCTCTCGTTCTATAATCATAGAATTTTCGCCGTTAAAAAAAAAAATGTATGTGTTCAAAAGTCAAAACTATTTAAGTGTGGCACTGGCTATTAATTTCCATAAAACGTTGAAGTGAAAAACTGTCAACTAATTTTCTGACATGAGTTATTTTTATTGTGTACAATTGTACATGGACTCTTTATAAATTATCAACCAACTGCACTAACTAGATGACTATAAATACAAATAACAAACAAGAGGGCATTTGGTCTAGTGGTATGATTCTCGCTTAGGGTGCGAGAGGTCCCGAGTTCAATTCTCGGAATGCCCCTTTTAGCTTATTTTGACTTTTTGTTCATACTAAGAAAGTAAAATTAATCACTGCGTCAATAAAAATACTTCTCTTTGGCTTTTTGTTCATACTAAGAAAGTAAAATTAATCACTGCATCAATAAAAATACTTATAATCTCTTTAGTTATCGTTAAACGTTAAAGAGGGATTGCTTTATTGATACAGTAGTTACTCTCCACACTTTTTATCTATGGCTTAAACCGCAAAAACAAATAATTATAGGAAAGCAGATTCATGTATACTAACTTGAAATCTGCCTAAACATTTTGAACTACAATAACTATGAAGATTTACATAAAGTCATATCGTATGAGCCATTCGGTCTAGCAGTATGATTCTCGCTTTAGGTGCAAAAGGTCCCGAGCAGTGGCGAAGCTTGACCATGAAAACACGCGGGGGGGGGGGGGGGGGTCGAAAACGTATATATCCAAAACTTTCTATACGAAAACTACATATATAACACTACTGAGCGAAAAGTTCGGGGGGTCGGGCGCCCCTCCCGGCCCCTCTTAAGCTACGCCCTTGGTCCCGAGTTTGATTCTTGGAATGCCCGACCTCAAGCAACTGCATTCTAAGTTATTATAAGTTGTCAGTACGTGGTTCGGTATAAACTGACGTACATCCACAAGTGACAACTAGGTTATTCTTTATTAAAGTGATAATCAAATTACAAGAATACAAGTACTTAGATTATATATAGAAACTAATTAAGGTTTAGCAAACTTGTTACCCAATTTAAGCTCATCTAGGGCCCACAAGGTCTGTGAATTCAACAAGAATCAGCAAAAGCTGCGTTGTTAGTTCAACGTTCAGCAAAAAAGTTCATTATGTGCATCACAAAAAAACTTCTACAATATCATAACTTCCTATAGTAATTCAATCGCATCATCGGTTTTCTTCTCAGTTTATCTAAAATTTCAAACATTCTGAATCAGACAACGCTATGTGCCACTTGCTTATCACCTCATGACGCTAACAGTTCAGTAGAATGCACAGGGGCGGCTCTTATGGTGTGCGGGGAGGACTTCCGCACAAGGCCTGTGATTTCGAGGGGCACGGGTTTTTAAAAAAAATTCGATATATATGTTATTTAACAAAAAAAATTGTAAACACATACAAATTCAATATAGAGGCCCATTATCAAATACCTTTTTATGCTTTATAAAACTTAACATTAGGTTTATTGGGACCAACCCAATACTAATATGATTTTAAAAGATAAAAATAAAAAAAACACGGCTGGAAACTGAAAGGGCGGATTGCTGAAGACGCTGGAAACATTGAACATCAGAACCTGTATGATACGGCTGGATTGCTTATCATTAAAGCATATGGGCACATTTTTTGAGCTCGAATAGGGTATGTGAATTCTCAGAGACGCCACTGAGAATGCATATCAATGACAAACAAGCACAAATGCATATATATAGCAAGTAACTAACTAATTTCACCTAACCTAACTGACTTTGTGCTGATAAATATAAATAATGATTGCGATACACTTGTCTTCGAATCCACTTATACCTAATTTTACGACTAATGCATGGTTATACATAGCGTTCAACATGAGATAATGAAACTTAAACCAGCAAAAACTTAAAATTTAAAAATTGTTTGTATCGTCACCAGAAGAAAGTGAAGGATTTAGCAGAAGATTTAAAGATTAAACAGTGGAGGAGCTGAAAAAAAAAGAGTGCGTTTGCCGGGAGTCGAACCCGGGTCTATTGCTTGGAAGGCAATTATCCTAACCGTTGGACTACAAACGCTGCTGTTATCATAGTATGGTCATATCATAGTATAGGTCATACCAACCAAATGACAATAAAGTATGATTATTTCATAGAGCAAGGTTAACGTACAATGGCTCTTATCGTACAAAATGTAGGCGATCATCCCAGCCGTAGGATTTGGTGCGAATTCACTCTTGAACATGCGATTCATGCTGAAGAACCAACATGCGAAATTGCTTTATATAACAACATGCGAAATTGCTACAAAAAAAAAACAACATGCGATTTCATCAAATACCAACATGCGATTTCCAACATGCTTTTTTATAACATGTGATTTCACAATATCGTACGAGTGTACGATAAGCCCTATTGTACGTTACACTTTTTCTTATTTCATATAATAAAAATTCTTAATTGTTGTGCATTGGGGTGAATAAAATCAAAAATTGACGTGATATGAATTATTCTTGATGATGTTCGACTAATTTTTGATATACAGTTTGATTTATGAAAGCTTTTGTATAATAACACTTTGACCTTGAATTGTCATAAACGGATGAATTGGTGCCGGTGAATAGGATTACCAGATGAGCCGATTTCCTTTTTAGTTATCCAAAATGTTTCCACAATAGATAACCATAGTCATAACGGATTGGTTATAAAACCGGTGTGGAAGGATATCAGGTCAATTTGGCAGTTCTCTCAGGGAAGTGTATGGGTCGGTTTTGGCCTAAAACCATAACCATAATTGAGATGTCGGTTAATAGATAACTGTTGAAAATTTGTGAAAATAACATTTTTTCACAAATATAGGAAAATGATTTTTTCCTATTTTGGACTATAAATAAATATAAGAAAATGAGCGGGTTTTATATATTTATTTGTGGGTTTGTGTTCTATGTTGGAAGAGCTTCGCAACGAACTAAACCACGTCCAAAACGGAGCTAAGATGAATGAGATATCGATGCTCAAAGTTTAGTGTTTGAAACTTGAATGCTGAAAATGTGGGAAAATGGCACCTTGTCCCACATAGGAGGAGAGATGAAACTTAAAAAGGTATTTAAGTGGGAACTCTCAATCCTTATTGTTTCATAGAAGCACTCACTAAGTGTACTCGCGAAAGGTGCACCCTAACACGCACACGTGAGCGCGTGGCATGGGCGCGATGTGGCGCTTTGATGGCGCACTTTGCACTTCGCATCGCCGCTTGAGAGCCGCCTTTGTATTTTGAAACGCGTGCGCGTGGTGGAGCACAAGGGTTGCAAGGACCTAGTGGTTGATGATGTGACATGCGGGCGCATGACCCTGGTGGGTAAGCGCGCGAGTACACATGGCATGATGACGCGCATGGAGCATGGGCACAGAGGTGACGTGCGCGACGCACCAAAGTGAGCTAAAACGGCGCGACTGTATGACGTGCTCGTAAAGGCTTACAGGTGACGAGGCGCATGCGCGCATGTGCGCATGGGATTGAGCCAAAATGGCGCACGCGCGCATGAGCGTGCAGACTTGCGCGTGCAGAAGCTTCCAGCAGCAGTTAATGCCAGTGCAGTTACATTTCAGCAGTTGAAACTGACGAGTCAATGCGTTTGAATGAGAATTAAATGACGAATTAAAGTGCATTGAAGACGTTTAATGCAGTTTAATTCTCCCACTTAATACATTTTTCAGTTTCGACATAGATCATCAGTATAAATAGGAGTATCCTATTGCAAAACTGGGACACCGAATTCACCAGCAATATTACAATCTTCTCTCTGAAATTATTCATCTTCTTCAAGCTTCAGGTACACCTTCGGGTTGGAGTCAAGACCGGCAGTGCAACTGCTTCGGGCTGTTGTATCCTGGAAACAAACTTGTTCTCCTAGGAGACACGAAATTTGTTTTAAGGGACCCGTGTCTAATACGATCCTCAGTCAAGAAATCTGTAATTCTATTCTTTTCAGTTGTATTTGTAATTTATTTTCAGTTTCATTCTGTTTAGTATTTGTAATTCAAGTTAATAAAGATTTTATTTAATTTTGCACGAACGGATTCCTACAATAACAATAATCATAACTGATCGGTTATGGCGGTTTTGATTAATCGATTTTGAAAATTTCATAACAATATAATTGGGCATTATTTGGGTCTGAAAGTTTGGGCTTAAAATTTAACCATGGAATAAATTGTTATTTTACTTATTTGTATGTATTTGTATATTACATGGCATTAAAAAAATACATACAATCGGTTCGGTACGCTTGTGACGGGTATGGAAACCCTGTTAACCATAACCGACTCACTATTATCGGTTTTCATAAATCATTAAACAGACACACCCCTGGTTTCTGTAGCAAAGCATGCTTTGAACATGTGGAAATTAGTCATAACTCATATCCACCTTAAGGTGTAACTTCATGCCCAATTGGACAATGATAATTCATGTTATGGATGAAAGTGGTTATACTATCATGTTGTTGCAATTCGTTTTCATATAAGCATATTTATGTAATTTTGAATGAACAATAGGTGTTTAAGTTAAATTGAGCAAGGACAAATTTTCTTAATTTTCACGTAAACGCTTTAGATGTTCAAGCTAAATTGAACAACGGTTTATTACTATAACTAACTAGTTAATGATTATAAAGCACTTCAGGATGTATCTTGGATAACTCAAAGCCATCAATAGTTAGTTAGACTCGCCAAATGATTAAATTCTCAATTAGATGAAACTTTATGGGGTGTGCACGGTTCGATTTGGATATTAGCCTTAACCGAAATCAAAATCATACTCATCAGTTAATTTATTTTATTAACCAATCAGTTTTTGGTTAATCTGTTAGTGTGACGTTTTCGGTTTGGTTAATTCAGTTAATAATCAAAACCAAACTTTGGCAAAAAAAACTACTTAAAAGTACATGAAATGTAGGTATAAAAACTAGATGTAAATGAAAACGTGAACGGTTCGATTTAGTGGGTTAATGTTGATTAACAAGAGGGTACAAAAAAAACCCCATAGCTGAGTTTCAGTTAATTATGTTAATCGATTTTCGTTTAAGTTAGGTTCGATTTCATCAGTTTTCAGTTCGATTCGATTATTGCTCACCCGTATTATCATCTTCACAATTTTCTCAAATATTCAACTTCCATTATCAACACTTGCAACATTCTTCTAAAGCACTTCCATTGGTGGTACATTAGGAATACTTGAACTATAATTTGATGTATAAATTAGACTCGTGTACTCAAAAATCTACTTTGGATTGTTATTAATCCATTTAAACAAAAAATCTTGTATGATTACCAAGCTACCCACATAAACCAAGTTCGGTATAAAATTCGGTATAGAATCAAAATTTCCAATATTGGTTAAAACACCATTTACAGGCAAAACTCAAGAGAAAATGGCTGCCTTGCCAAATTGATATTTCAAAGACATCGATAACACCTAAACTTGACTATTGGAACACTCATTTAAGCTTGGAACCAACCATTTGTACCTCATTAATTTGGATCATATAAAAAAAATCAGGCACTACACATTTGTATTTCTTGTTTTGCATCCAAACACCCTTATAAGGAAAAGTAGGTTTGGAAAATTGATTCATATGAGCCATCGTATCAGGATTATTTTGTTACCAACCTACTTTTATCTTAATAAAAAACTTATGTATGGTTAATGTAAAACATAAATCCATTGTATAAACTTAACATTAAAAGTTTGGTTCGGTTTCAGTTATATCGGTTAACCAGAGCTTCATAACCGTAACCATAACCGATTCGTCGGTTAAACAAAGATTCATAACCATTGGTTATGTCCGTTATCGGTTAATAGTGCTTAATTTGCTCACCCCTAGTCAGGGTTACAAATGTAGTTTATATACATAAGCGTATTAAACAATCTATCCTCAACTAACGTTGTTAAGTATGTCGCTTAATATTCCCCGCAATCTAAGACCGTGGGGTATGGTGGGGCTTGGGTTGGGGGCATGAGTTGACACGTGGAGTTCGAGCCCCCCCCCCCCCCCACCGGTGAGTGACGTGTCCGTGGGGTATGGTGGGGCGTGGGTGCACCGCGTGGCTTGGCAGTTTATTAAAAAAAAACAAAAAATTTAAAAAATACACACAACATTAAAAAAAAAGCCTAAAATTTTATTAAATTCTTAAAAATTACATAATTCCTAAAAATTACAAAAAAACCTAAAAACGATTACAAAATAAAAATAAAACCTAGAGCGTTAGATAAATTTCAAAAAGCGCGAGCTTGTCGAACGCCTTTTGCTCCTTGCCCCGAAACTCAATGTTCACCACCGCCACCCGGTCCCCGTGGCTTAACTCACCGCTCGGAACGTCTTCGTAGTAGGCTTTGAAACGATCAAGCTTCGGCCGTAGCTCGCACAATTTATGTTGGCACGCGTTTAAGTTGTGTCGGTCGTGTCCGACGTTATGTCGGTAGCTTGCAAAGGCTTCCGGCCAATATTGCGTTTGACCGGGTTGTCGCCCCTTCATTGCGTCAACGACGCTCGTGACGAGAGCTAGCTCTTCTTCGTGTGTCCAAGAGGCCATCGAGATTGTTTGGGTTGGGGTAGCCGATGGGGTCAAGTGGGTTTTGGTTGGGGTGGCGGTGGACAGCCAACAAGAATATTTGGGTTGGGGTAGCCGTTGGGGTTATATTTATAGTGGATGTTGACTGTTGGGTTGGGGTGACCGCTTGGCTTGGCCAAACGGTTACAATTTAAAATTTAAATTACCCTGCTATGACATGGCCAACAAAGCGAATAGGAGCCCGCCACATAGGATCGCTAGCCCGCCCCACGCCCGACTTCAAACTCCCGCCCTTTGGGCCACGCCCCAACCCAAGCCCACCCGGGGGATGGCTTGGGCGTTTTCAGCCAACCCACGCCCCAACCCAAACCCCATACCCCACAATCTAAGGAGGAGGAGCAACTTATAGATTTAAACATAAAAATGTAAATCTTTGAGTTGATAGCATCGTTGTGAAGATGTCTGCAAATTGATCCTATGTTGATATGAATTTTTCTTTGTGCAACTTTTTCTCTTACAAAGTTGAAATTAACTTCAACATGTTTTGTTTTAACATAGAACACAATATTAGTCGTAAGACAGGTTACACCAAGATTGTCACACCAAACCCTAGAAGGCTAGAAGCATCTTTTGTATTTATTCTAAGCTGCTTTAGAAGAGCTTGTAACAGGTCTACTCACTAATAGGGGATTTATACAATCCATCAACAACTATTATTGTTCTATATGTGTCTTAATAGTGTATAAGTTAATGTGAGTTATAAATGAGCATTTATATATTAGTTCAAGGAGTTAATTGCTCGGATGGTCCCTGTGGTTTCAAGTTTTTTCACGTTTAGTCCCCATCTTTTGAAAATAGCAGGCATGCTCCCTACGGTTTGTCATTTTGTTACTCGGATAGTCCCTGAGTAGATGTCAGTTAGTTTGGAAATAGCATGTATGCTCCCTATGGTTTGTCATTTTGTTACTCGGATGGTCCCCAGAGTAAATGTTGGGGGACTATCCGAGTAACAAAATGACAAACCATAGGGAGCATACATGCTATTTTCAAAAGGTGGGGACTAAACGTGGAAAAACGTAAAACCACAGGGACCATCTGAGCAATTAACTCTTAGTTCAAGAGTTTTTTTATTTTTTTGAACGGCCAATAAATCAATCCCGAGCACTCTCGGTGCACCCACTGGACAAACGGAGTACTCCGAGAGTAACATGGGTCGTCCACCACCAATTCCGGGGAAAGCCCAGTAACCCACCCACCTGTAGGCACGACAGTAAATTACTAGTAAAACCCATTTGGCTCAAGGATCGAACTCAGGTTTCCATGGGTCTCTTATCACTGCCCACTAGTGATTTAGACCTCTTACTTGTTCAACACTTACCCATTTAGGAGTTGCCAAACAACCCCTTAGGTTTTTTTGTTTTTTTTCACTCGTCGCTTTTCTAGCCATTCACTATAATTATATTTATTTGTTTAATTTAATAGTCTTCACTAATCTAGAAAATCACCACGTTAGTTTTTTTGAACGGCCAACGAATCCTTCAAATGGGCTACTGGCGAAATTCACCACATCGGGATACACTCGCCTCCGAACCGGGGAAAACCCTCACCTAGGGCCGAAGCCCGTGAACACTCGCCCAAAGGCACAACAGTGCGGTGAGGTAAAACCCGCTCAGTTCAAGGATCGAACTAGCGATCTCCACCTATTCGCCAAGTCTCCCATCATCACCAGGTGCCGCAAAAAATAATGGGGAGGGCAGGAATCAAACCTGAATCCCTTAGAACACCAAGTGTCTCTCTTACCACTCCACCACCACCTCATTGACAAAATCACCACGTTAGTGTCCCGATTTATTGATTTAATTTAATAGTCTCCACTGATCTAGGAGACCACCATGTTAGATTTCAATTTGTATCAAGAACTAGGTTTTTTCTTCCGCACGCGTTGCGGCGCGCAAAACCCAAGTGGAACTTCAGGTTGTGGTAACCAAATATGTCATAAATAACCTTTAGTGCAAAGCTAACACACACACACACACCATTATATTCCCCCTATGTCATAATGTGTATAACAAAAGCAAATATCACCCAAAGCTCAAAAGGCAGAGTTTAAGCAGCACCAGCAGTGGCAAGTGACATTGATCTGGTGGCTAGCCGAGTCACAACAGTGGATAGCAAGGGATGCAGGTCTATTTACCTCCACCGCCGGGTAACGATGACGCCACGGAACTACAACTGCAACTATAATCAAATAGACGTTAAGAGGGAGACTTACACGTGCTATATATTTCTTGGACAACCTGCATGCATCACAGCAAACTAAATTTGCATAGTTGATCATCATCATCACTATTGTAAATATATTAATAAAATGTCTACAATGTTTTTTTTCCTCTTACCTAACTTAAGTATATATTTATTCTATGATCAGTTATGGTGGTAGTTAAAGTTGCTTGTACACAACTATTGTTAATTTACCAATGCAGCAGCCAGAACATTTTATTTTGTTTATGAACTTGCAATTAAGGACTTTTAATACAACAAAAAAATACTCAAACAAAATAAAAATAGGCAAACGACAACCTGTATAGTTAGTTTTAACGAAGTGTTCAAATATTTCATTTGGAGGGCGCGTGTATATTAGCCTACTTAGGTATTCCCTGCTTATATACTTCTGCGAAGGCTATATGATTATTGGCCTTGTTAAAATCTCCACCTCTGGCCTGTTGACCCGTTTGGTGACCTTGCGAATAGTTGCGATTTCCCCTCATAATGCTGCCTCCGTGTCTTCATTACTGCCATATGTTATTTATAGGTGTTAGTTTATCAGTAGCACAGTTCACGTATGTTAACATATAAGAAAGTAATTAGCGTATGTTTGCTAAAACTGCCATTATCCACCAGTAAATAAACAAAATACCTGACACCTCTACAAATATATTCTTCTGTTGTATTCAGGTATACTATATGTCTCTGTTAAAATGTGTAAAGTAAATGTATAATATTTTTCGATAACCTAACAAATATTAAGATTACCTCTAGAAAGCATTACATCCAACTTATAATTACAACTAAAAATTGGTGAGTCGTTTTAGAGACTCAACAGCAAACAAATGTTCTTAAGATTACCTCTACGGAAAAAAAAATGCATTGAGGCGTAGATCAAAGCGTCAAAAAAATGTTGTTACGCATTGCAGATTTACTAAATCGTCAACAAATTTAACAACTAAATTACCTGAAACTAATTACCATGTGAACACGTGACACGCTTATAAGTTGTGTAAGCGCTTCAAGGTGGGTTTTTTTCCAACATCACCATGTAAGCAAACTGATTCTGAAGATTCAAGGCTTGAGTCTATTCTTGTACATGGTGTTTGTTTATTTTATGTGTCTTGAGATTTCTTGTTATCTAAGTTGTGTACTTTCTTCTTCAGATAATAGTTCTTTATCTCGTTATCCGTCTTAGACCACCTGAGCAAGCCAAGAGACCTCACATCAGTTGCCAAGCGTTAAATCGGATTGTAAACAAACTAAAATCTGTTGCTAATCATGGCTAGCAACAGATTTTGAAAAATAATTAAGACGTTGGAATTGTCAAATGGTGACTTCATGTATAATACAACAAAATCAAGAATCCGCTGAATTAGAATCAATATTATCGCTCCATATTTATATATGATGATAAGGAGTAAGTAAACAATGATTGCTTACTTATTACCTAGCATGCCATGAAGAGTTATTATGATCTCAACCTTAGTGTAATGTGAACGGTCCTTGCTTTAATCCTGGCAGAAAATAATTAATCCATCGTAATCTGCAACTCTTCTCGTTACGTTGCAAACCTGTCAGTTTATGGAAACACCTAATAATTAACCAACTAACCAAAACAGATGTTGATCACATTTAACTTACCGGCATAAACAGGGACAAACCTCCGGCAGCCAACACCATGGTTCAGAATGTAGTCTATGAGCTTCCGATCTTCATTATGTAGGAACCGTTCGCGTAAATAAATAAAATAAACAAATTTTATTATACGATTACAATACAGAAATAAGAAAGCCAAAAATTACTAGTACGATTACAACTGAAATAAATCAAAAATACAAGAAAGGTGTTGAAGCAGAGTAGCTGAGTCACGTGTACACACACTTCCCTTAAAACAAATTCCGAGTCTCCCAGGAGTACTCGTTTTGTTTCCCAGAGTACAACAGCCGGAGCAGTAGTATTGCCGGAGTTGGCACAGAAACCCGACGTCTACCTTGAAAGCTGCAAGAAAAAGATCAGTAGTAGAGAGAGAGAGAGTTGTTTGCATAAGCTGTTGTGTTGCTGGTGTATTTCTGCAGTGGTGGAGACGCTGTATAAATACAACTCCTAAGTCGAAACGTTCAAAAGAATTAAAGGAGAGGTTTAAATTGCATTAAACGTCTTCAATGCAATTTAATACGTCATTTAATTCGCTGTTAAAACCGTTTGACTCGTCAGTTACGAATCTGAACTGTAACTACACTGTCATTCAATGCTGGAAGCTTCTGCGCGCGCGCGCAAGTCACACTGGTGCGTGCGCGCCCAGGTCTGCATGCTCATGCGTGGTGCGTCCACTTGGCTCACTGCCATGCGTGCGTGCGCCACGTCACCTGTGAGCCTCTACGAGCACGCCACACAGTCGCGCCGTTTTGGCTCACTTTGGTGCGCCGCGCACGTCACATCAGGACCCATGCACCATGTGTGACAACCCTCACCAAACCAGGTATCCGTACGAATTAATTAATATTTAATTAATGCTTAAATACTGTGCTTGCTTACAGTTGTGATTAAACTGCTACTTGAATGCTGATACATACACATACATGCATCATACTTTATTGCTGTCACTCCATTATTTACACAGAACTATAGTGACAAACTTGATGCATAAAAGCACAGTAGCACACTATACGGATAACCCAGAAAACATGCTGACATAGCCAGCATCAGACAGGCACTGTCTCTGAGGCCAGTATGAGCCGGGAATAGTTTACTACACTAATAGGGAGTGTAGGGAGGTGAGGATTATTAAACTGCGTCACTAGGTGATAGTTATAGTGACCGGATGTGCCTAAAACATGCTTTAATTACAAAATCCTGCACTTTGATACAAAATTCAGCATTTAAGCTAACTAGTAAAGTACAAAAACATGGGAAAATAATACTAGACACTTTCCAAAGTGTCGGGAATTCATTGTGTCACTAAAACTAATATTAACGACACTTTAAATGCTTATTTAGCACTTTAACGGATTAATATCCAACCAAACAACCGGACTTTACCCGGAACATAAAAATATTGTCAATGACATTGTTTTTCCTTTTCTGAGCTAGTTAGGGTCCCCGAACACCCTAACACCCGTTATATTTCATAACACACTAATAACTTGTTTAAAAGTCCCTAACTAAACATAACTAGCACTTAACTAGTTAGTTGAAATCTAACCATATAAACCCCCCCCCCTAACCGATTGGTTCCCCCATGAGGGACACCCCTTGTCCTTCTTTGATTTTAATAATCACTATTGCTTGGTATCTAGAGGACACTTTACATAATGGGCAATACAATGTGGAAGACTTCTATATATGAACCACAAGTCCATCAACATCTCTCATCACAACATATCCCAAGCTCAACACTCTCCTCTCTTCTCTTGTGGGTTCGGCAGCCACCATCACACCACCATACCACCACCATCAAGCCTTGTTCAAGCCATCCCTACATACACAAAGGTGCAAGAGGTCCGACAAGTAAACTTGGTGCACTCGGAAGCTCAAGGACCGCTCTAGTTTTCTTTTATCCACCACTTTTACCCCTTGAAACTCCCCTAGCCTTGTGCCAGTAGTAAGTTCCTTAGATCTTCATATTGTTCATATTTATGGTGGTTAATAGTGAAAAGAATGGTGAAATCACAAGAACCCTAAAGATCATAACTTAAAACATGAACATAAAAGCTTTACACAAAGGTTATGAGATGAAGGGTGATAATACATGGTAAATCTGAATTAAATGAACAAAAAATCTGCTGTAAACAACTTATGGTCTGATGTTAAACATATTAGAAAGTATGGCGAACGTATGGGTGCGTTTTAGTAACATTTAACCTTTAAACAACATGCTGATTGCCTTTTTCAGCCGACTTAAAATGGCTGTAACAGGACCTTAATAAAACGAAAAATGTATTTTCTGAAGTCTAGGTTTATGTATTATGAAATACGGTTCTAATGACACCAGAATCATAATTTTTGGACATCGTTTACTATTTTTAAAGTGTCGTTTCCTAACAGCAGCTAAAGCTGCATTTTTCTACTGAAAATATGTGTTGTATTTTTCGTCACAACTTAAAATCGGTATAAGATTAGGTCGTGAAATTTGTACTGTAGATGAACACCGATGTATTTGTAACTCTCTCACTGGAATTTCGTAAATTGGACTCTCGATGAATTTTAAATAAATTATTCCGTGGACTGTGGTCAGAAAAAGATAAATCTGATTTCGGTCCGGAAAATGATTTTCTATAAAATATTGGTGATGATTTGGACCCCGATATTTTTACACAATAATTTTTGGTTCGTATAAGACATTCTATAAAAATTTGGAAATTTTTGGAATAAGATAACTATTTTATTAAAATACTCGAAAACGGCCCAGTTTTGTGTATTAAAACTGAAATGATATAAGTAGTGTTTTGCATGTCTGAATGACGGGTTGGTTAATTGAGAACTGATTGATTGATTTACAAAAGAAAATGATACGCTAGTAAGCGTGGACGCCTCCGTTTACAGAGGAAACTCTGGCGAAATTTTTCCAGAAAATATAACACTTAGAAATGTTTTTGGTGACAAGTGTTATAAATATATTTTTAACTTGTTTTCCAAAATATAAATTTCGCCATGATTTTTATTACAAAATAACCAAGTGACGGAGGTAGATTTTCGTAAATAAAACTTGTTAAATATATATTGAGAATATATATTCCATAATAAAACGCTTGTGTGCTTACGTGATTATTTTGTGAACAAGAGATATATTATTTTTAGAGTAAAGATAATATTACTTGAAATATCATGAAAATACGACTCCAAAATAATACCAACGCCCTCACAAATAAATATTTAAGTTACATCGGTATTGTTTATACAACGCGAACTCTAAAATATAACTTGCGTATTTTCGGAAAATACTCTTAAATGTGTATTTTGATAAAGTATTATTTTGGAAAATTGTATGAAGTAAAATATAATATTTTTGGGAAAAATATGTATATTTTGGAAACAGAATATTTTAGACAACTGAATTAAAATATATTTTCAAGTGAGACTTAAAAATATATTCGGAATTATAAAACGCACATGTATTAATACCTCCATCCTTATGAAGGAATATATTCATTTAATGATTAAGAAGTGTAAATACGAAATAGTTGTCTAACTATTTCCCAAAAACGTTAAACCTTAAGCCAAGGCACGGCCGTCCGTCTAATAGGAATTAGTACGTGTAGGTCGTCACGCAGCAAATAGAGTTGGAGATTGACGTTGCTGGATACGCACTTCTGTGAGTTCATGTCCCCCTTTTTCTCTTAACTGTTTTCAGTTTTATACTCCGGGGGTGAAATACATGTTACGATTATTACGAACTTTTACTTACATGGTATGGTTAGCTTAAGGAGGGTTACTACTTAGATCATGTGAGTGGGTAGGCGGGAACTGGAGGCCATTAATCCTCATTGTAGGACCGAGGGTCATTAGCGGTAGATCTATCTGGGTGTAGCGAGCCCAACCCCTGAGCCCGCTTAGTGGACCAGGTGGTGACTTTGAGCCCGACGCAAAATCTGCTAGGTTTGAGTCTTCCTACAGCACTTCACACATATCATTGGCTTTGCAACCCAATGGTGATCTCTTTTTCCTTAATTGCTACATACCAGGGACTTTTATACATACTTACAACATTTTCAAATTTGTACATGCTCACTTACACATGAACTCGCTCAACTTTATGTTGACTTTTCAAACTACATGTATTTCAGGAAACTAACGGATCTGGCACGGTATGCACGTATTTTCAAGCTGCATTTGAATAAAGAAGTCATCCAGGGTTTAGAAGGTGTAACCTCTTCCTGGACGGGTTACATATCTCTAAACCTAGTATTGTTTAAAGTCTTTTGCTAAGTCTTTATAAACTCAATTAAATCAAGTTAAGGTTTGTAACTTATTTTGTGATTATTAAAAATGGGATTTTTCTCTAACTTTATTAATGGATGAATATCTCATGTTTTTATCATATAGTATGGTTATGATTGTTGTTGTGGTATTAAGAAGTCACACCAAATAAACCCACACTTTCGCAAAGCCAGGGTGTGACACCATGCGCAACCGCGCGCCTTCATGCCACATGTACCCGCGCGCGAACTGCCACGTCACGCGCCTCGAACCTGCACGCCACTTCACCACTTGGTCCTTGCAGCCTCTGTGATCCACCACGCGCACGTGGTCAAAAATACAAAGGCGGCTCTCGGCGATGCGAGCGTGCGAAGTGCGAAGTGCAAAGTGCGCCACATTGCGCCTCATCGCCCACGCCACGCGCACGCGCGTGTGCGAGTGCGAGTTAGGAGCACCCCTTCGCGACTACACTTAGTGTGTGCTTCCATGAAACAATAAGGGTGGAGAGTTCCCACTTAAATACCCATTTAAGTTCCATCTCTCCTCCGATGTGGGACAATGTACTACTTTCCCTTTTGTTTCAGCATTCAATGTTTCAAACACCCAACTTTGAGCATCAATATCTCATTCATCTTAGCTCCGTTTTGGACGTGGTTTAGTTCGTTGCGAAGCTCTTCCGACATAGAACACAAACCCACAAATAAATATATAAAACCCGCTCATTTTATTATATTTATTTCTAGTCCAAAAATAGGAAAAATAATTTTCCTATATTTGTGAAAATTGCTATTTTCACCTATTTTTCCAACAATCCCCCACATGAAAAATGTTATTTTCATCAAATTTCCAACAATCCCCCACATGTATGGAAATCGATCGTTTCCTTACACTTTTCAACGATAAACTTCGACAGTTGAGTATTGCAAGATAGGTAGGTTGTTGCCTTTGAACCTTCTTTTGTGAAGCATACTTAGCTTACTAGCGGTTTGTAGACGCGATGTCCTTGAACATACCCCCATTTGTGTAAACGACAATACACTTCACACAATACTCTCCCTGGTTTGGCCAACCCCTCATTGTCATGTCCTATTATGGTCCTGGAACATTGGCCTGGTTCTGCGAGAGCTCTAGGATTTGCGCACCCCATAAATCCATTCGAAGTGACCCTACTTCTCTCTAACATAGGTGATTCCTCTAAATCATTAAAAGCATCATGGTTATTTGATTTCCTGAAATCGTTAACCTTAATATGCTTAGCCTCACTTCAATGTCACTGGTTGGAATGGACTAGGAAGTATATATAACTCCCTTTTATTTAGTTTGGGGTACTCCCCCACAGTGACTCTGTTTTGGTAATATGATTAAGTTGTCCTATTGAACTTAGATCTTGGGATCTCCAGTCAACTAAGTTAGGTTTCCCTCATATTCCCATTTGTCACGGGCTTTAGTCCCATTCCTCTTGACGACGTTTCTACTAACTCTCTGCTTAAGCCTTTTGTAAACGGGTCCGCAATGTTATCCGTTGATCTCACATAATCAATTGTGATAACACCCGTTGAGAGTAGTTGTCGTACCGTGTTATGTCTACGTCGCATATGCCTTGATCTGCCATTGTACATCAAGCTTTGAGCTCTACCAATCGTTGATTAGCTATCACAATGTACACATATGGCTGGCAAAGGGTTTGGCCATCTTGGAATATATTCCACAAATTGACGTAGCCATTCCGCCTCCTCGCCTGACTTATCCAAGGCGATAAATTCGGATTCCATTGTGGATCTTGCTATGACCATTTGCTTAGAAGACTTCCAAGCAATAGCAGCTCCTCCAAGTGTAAACACGTAACCACTTGTTGATTTGGAATCTTTATTATCCGATTTCCAGTTTGCATCAGTGTATCCTTCGATCACTGTTGGTTGTCGGGTATAATGCTGTGACACCCCAGGAAAATCAGGAAAACAACGCAACTTAACTAGCTTCCTCAGTAACCACGCGCTAAATTTCGGGACGAAGTTCTCTTAACAGGGGAGAATGTGACAACCCTCAAATTTACATGTAACCGTACAATCTATTAATGTTAATTAAAGTACTTGATGACTGTGCTGAATCATTTAACTACTCTCTGATTACTGTGTTATGCTTACATGTATTTGTTAACGTACTAATAGTATACAGAAAAGATTACTAAATAGTCCGGTATGCTTTCCTGAGTGTTGAAAGTTAAAAACGTTACAAAAATATATATGTAGGACACTTTACTGATTAATTAAGCACTTTAACGGAGCAACACCGAACCGAACAACCGGACATTACCCGAAACACAAGAATATTGTCAAACACATTATTTCTATTTTTCTGAGCTAGTTAGGATCCCCGAACACCCTAACACCCTTTATATTAATTAACACACTTAATATCCTAACTAGAACCATTGGATTTCAACTAAATTGTAACTTAACCATCACCACCCAACCCTTACCCCCCCCCCCTCTCAAATTGATGGTCACCTTATGGTGACCCACACCACCATTTTCTTGATTATTTTATTTCTTATGTTGGGTATCTAGTAAACATAATACTTGTTGGATAATAGGAATATTGGTTTATAAATAAGACTAATGGTCTCTCATTCTCTTTCATTCAACACATACCAAACAACACCTTCTCCTTCCTTCTTTCTTGGTTTCGGCCCACCCCAAGCACAACCACCATCATCATCATTCAGCCATCTTCAAGCAATCCAAGAGAATCCATAGGTGTAAGAAGGTGAACAACGAAACTCGGTGCGTTCGGAAGTGGAAGGACCGCTCTCGTTTTCTTTTAACCACCACTTTTACGCCTTGTTTCTCCCCTAGCCTTGTGCTAGTAGTAAGTGCC
The DNA here is from genome assembly GCA_030545235.1 of Helianthus tuberosus. Classification (NCBI taxonomy): domain Eukaryota; kingdom Viridiplantae; phylum Streptophyta; class Magnoliopsida; order Asterales; family Asteraceae; genus Helianthus; species Helianthus tuberosus. The sequence goes on along the minus strand of CM060410.1, from coordinate 68,860,057 downwards.
TCTAAACATCATCTTGATCTTATTTATGGTGGTTAATAAGTGATTTAATGGTTGAAAGTTGAGAACACTAAATAACATAACATAAAGTCTTGAAAATAAGAATGAAAGATGGATAAAGAGAAGTTATGTGTGTAAATCATGTAGATCTTGTGTTGTTATGATTCTTGGTTGATTATCTGATGTTTTGTTGGTTAATATTGATGTTTGACGTTGTTGTGATCACTAAACATGCTAACGGAATCAATCGAACGCCCTTTAGAGTGTTAAAGACTGAAAACAGTAGGCTGTTTAATGATTACAGCCAACTTCAGTTGGCTATAACAGGACCGTAACTTAATGAAAAATGTATTTTCTGAAGTCTAGGATTATGTACTATGAAATACGGTTCTAATGGCACCGGAATCATAATTTTTGGACTCCGTTTACTATTTTTAAAGTATCATTTCGTAACAGCAGCTAGAGCTGCATTTTTCTGCTGAAAATATGCGTTTTGTTTTCTGTCATAACGTGAGTTCTGTGTAGAGTTAGATCATGAAACTTGTACTGTGGATGACCACCGATGTATTTGTAATTCTCTCACTAGAATTTCGTAAATCGGACTCTCGATGAATTTTAAATAAATTATTCCGTGGACTGTGGTCAGAAAAAGATAAATCTGAGTTCAGTCCGGAAAATGATTTTTTATAAAATATTAGTAATGAACTGGACTCCGATATTTTTACACAATAAAATTTCGAACGTTTAAGACATTTTGTAAAAATTTGGGAATTTTTGGAATAAGTTAACTATTTTATTAAAATGTCCGAAAACAGCCCGGTTTTGAATATTTAAGCTGAAACGACATAAGTTGTAATTTGCGTGTCTAAATATCGAGTATGCTATCTGTGAATGATCTAACATGTTATATGTGTTATGTGCATTATTGTATGTTTGTTTATGAGTGGGGAATGGATGGGAAGTATATATGGGCATAAACAATTAAAGTAATGCATGCTATGTGATAGATACGTGTAGGAACTTTGTACTCTATTTAAAATTCACTAAATGACTAACTGGTAATCATATTAGGACGTGATTGACCGACCTTGACTGTTAGCTATATTTGAGAATCTAACCGAGCAAACCGAGGTGAGTTCACACTTTCTACAAGGCATGGGATTCCCGGTGGTTTAGGAATGGGTTAAAGAATTTAAAACTAAATCTGCATACCCCCTTGGGAAGATATGTACGGCCATCCTCCATAAATAGGATGCCATTATTAATCCTACGAATTCTCCTGGTGCAGAATACATACGTTCGTCCTCCTGGTGAAGGACAACAACCTTAAAAACAAGCTAGACAAAACTCTATCAATAAGTCCCTCTTCATTATATCGACTTAATCGCCGAGGCCAATGGCGAGCGGGTCATTAGTTAATAGCGCTATTAGGTTTAACAAACCTCACACCGTGCCGGTCGGACGGGGGTGTACTAATGGACTATGGCAGACTATCAGTGATGATAGACACTGATATAGGGCACAACTTATTTGCGTAGTAGTCGATATCATACCGTCTAGTAGTTCACACGGGGAAAGCCCCCACTGATTATGGTTATGGTTTGGGTAATGAAAAAGGAACTGGTTAAACATACTTTCAACTACGGGGTAACCCCCACGGCAAATAAGCCAACGAAAGTCAAACCACGTTTTTCAGAAACAACTTAAAACTAAACAACCAAACGTGAACTCACTCAACTTTGTTGTTGACTCGTTGTTACATGCCTTACATGTCGTTAAACGCTTGGAGCTTGCACGAGGAAGGAGTCGTTGTGGTGTACGGACTGTTATGTTCCATGCTTATTATTTAAATCCTTATGAACTTATTAAACTTGCGTTTTGAACTTTAACTTATAAACTATGGACTTATGCTTTTGGATTTACTTTAATGCTTCCGATGTTTAAACTAAGCATGGTTAACTAGCTTTGGTCACCAATCGTATTGTGGTTGGTCTTATTTACTTAATTACGATGTTCAATATGATTGGTGGCTCGATCCTGGTCATGTCACGCCACCAAGCGGTGATACTCCGCATGTGGATTTTTGGGGGTGTGACAAATGCAGTCCATTATCTCTTGTGTATCTTATGTATCTAAGCACCCTCGTGATAGCTTTCCAATGATCCGCGCACGGATTGCTGGTGTATCTACTTAGCCTACTCACCGCTTAAGCCAAGTCGGGTCTAGTACATGTCATTAGATACATTAGACTGCCAATAATTCTTGAATACTCTAACTGAGCAACTCCATCTCCTTTATTTTTATTGAGATGTTGGGGGGTATCAACTGGAGTTCAAGCTACACTCGTATCTCCCGAGTTGATTTTTTCAAGAATTTTATCCACATAGTGAGATTGACTTAACACAAGACCATCTTGGGTTCTTATGATCTTTACTCCAAGAATCACATCAGCTAAACCCATGTCTTTCATATCAAATCTCGCTTTCAACATGCTTTTAGTAGCTTTGATAATTTTATCATTACTCCCAATGATAAGCATATCGTCTACATAAAGGCATAAGATCACATAACCTTCATTTGTGTCTTTGAAATAAACATATTTGTCGCACTCGTTTATTTTGAAACCATTGTCAATCATGACATGATCAAAATTTTGGTGCCATTGTTTTGGTGCTTGCTTCAAGCCATACAAAGACTTGACGAGTTTACATACTTTATCCTCTTGACCTGGGGCAAAGAAACCTCCAGGTTGCTCCATGTAAATCTCTTCTTCTAAATCGCCATTTAGAAATGCGGTTTTAACGTCCATTTTGTGAACTTCCAAATTTCTTAAAGCCGCTATAGCAAGAACCAATCTAATCGAGGTTATGCGCGTCACAGGCGAGTAGGTATCAAAGTAATCTAGACCTTCCTTTTGTCTAAATCCTTTAATCACCAACCTAGCCTTGTATTTATCAATACTTCCATCAGTTTTCATCTTCCTTTTGAATATCCAACGATATCCAAGTGGTTTGCAACCAGGTGGAAGATCTACTAACTCCCAAGTATGATTTTGCAATATAGAATCAATTTCATTCCTTATTGCTTCTTTCCATTGAGGTCCTTCTGAAGAGGAAACCGCTTCGCGATATGTATTGGGCTCGCCCTCAACCATATAGCTAACGAAGTCTGGACCAAAGGATTTTTCAACCCTTGGCCTTTTGCTTCGCCTACGATCACTTTCTTCAACCTCAGGTCGTTCATGTGTCTTATCATGAACTACCTTATCAACTGGTGTAGATGAAGTTTCACCTACTTCAAAATTAGGTGTTGATGACGTTGCATGTGTTTGTCTTCTCAAAGGAAACACATTTTCAAAGCAAGACACAACGTTAGGATTCACCTCCATGATAGTGTTTACATGTACATCATGTAACACCTCGAAAACTCGTGTTCGATAAAATAACGACACGTGTCATGTAAGACAAAAAGTGTTATAAACCCGGATCTAGTCAAAGATGTATGGCAGGATTTAAAAGTGTCGTCATGTTAATTTATACCTCTGAAGGACCTCATTACGAATCCCAAGACCCTAATGTATATTACAAACATCTGATTTGCACTCAAATCCGGTAAACGCTAGCAATGATTGATTCGAATTACACAAGAATGGGATCCTACGAGGATGTGCACGACAACCTTCATTTATGGCACTTTCAAAAGGATCCAAGGAAACTTTATATCATTTCAAGGTGGTATAAAATGTTCATGACCCAAACAAGAGGCCCCATACTGAAAATAACGGCCTAAAATCGTATTACACTAAGTTACCCATTCGAAGCTTGAAAGGGCAAGAATTTTTGCCCTCTGGAGAAGGCTTACAGACCGTAAAGGTCGACCCTTACGGTCCGTAAGGCATGCACAGATGCAGAAAATCGATCAGTTGGCTGTTCAGCCCATGTAACCGACTTATAACAGATATTTTCACTCCATGGGCAACCCCTATTAATTCCTAGGCACTTAGGTACACTTGTTACTGATCCATGATCAGTTATAGCATGATTTGTCATGATCTTAATGGATTAAAATCACTATAAAAGGCCCTTTGGTTGCAACTTTGTGATCATTCATTCCATCTGCTTTCTTGGAGCTTCCTGGAGCATAAGAGTAGACCCAAGTCATCCCTAATAGTGCATTAGACTTTGGTAAGCACCCTTGACATTCCTTAATTGAGTTTTTACTTAGTTTTAGCTTAAAAGTCAAACCGTCGTAATTACCGTTTGACTTAGCGATTAATCATTAATGGTCCAGTGATTAGTCGAATTGAAGGTAGTTATAAGTTGGTAATTATGTGGGCAATAAACCCTTAGAAGGGCACCCGCTGATTCCCGTTCTAACTAGATCAAATATCGGGTCAAAGTTGTTTAGAAAAAGTCAACAGAACTATAATTTGCGAATTAACATGTAATTAGCATTGTAGAAGGAATGTAACCTATTTTATCACTCATATAACTTGGTAATAAGTATAATAACTGGTCTAAACTTGTTTGATCTGACAATTTTCTGTTTAGACCCGTTTCGAAACCGAAAGTCGCAAAACTTTGAATTTTGCTTTGACTTCAGTTCTGACCCGATTTAGTATGATTTGGAAATGCCTTAGAGCTTCCTTAGGACTAGGCTACATGTTAGTATAACCCTATGTGGTTGGTTCATTGATTACCCGATTCGTTTACATGTTTCCGTTAATTGCTTATTGTTGACCATAATGCCCTTTTGACCATAAAACGAGAATTTTGAATATGTGAAAGGACAATAATCTTTGCTACTGATTTATAAACATGTCCCTAAAATTTCACATCAGTTGGAGGTCTAGATTAGGAGTTATGCTCAATGACGTAATTAGAACGCTTTTTAGTAATTAAACGGCGTCATTAGCATAAAGCCTATCTAAACCCAATTTTTGACACCAAAACTTTTACCCACTGATGTAATATAATATTTTGGGATTTTTGGAGATTTTTAATTATTTTTAACCTGCTCATAACCTACGGTTAGGGCCTTGATTCGGTAAATACCTTTTATACCCTTTTCGTGTATAAAATGAGTTTTACATAATATTTTGACACCAATCCAATTGCTACTGATTTTATATAATAAATGGAGTATTTTGAACTTAATAACCTACTCAGAAAACTCAGATTTCCGGTATAACCCGGAAATCGCTTAAAATGACTTTTTGCGCGTATTAAACGCATAGTTTGGGTTTAAAACCATTTTGTCACATAAGACTTATCATCAACTGATATAACCTATTAAATTAAGTTGTTTTACTGATTAATTCAGACCCGAACCTCAGAATCATATTTAATCTCTTTTATAATCTTTAAAATGACCAAAATACCCCTACGGGGCTTATATTGAGATTAAACTCGTTTTGGGCATAATGGAAGATATCCTACTGATATCACAAGATATTTAAGGCATATTAACTTAGGAAACATGTTTAGGACCCTTATGGTTACCCGTTACACTTCTTGCGCGTTCGGTTCGGTTTATGTATCTAGTTTGCATAAATTAGCCGAAACGGGTCAAACGTTATCATTTTTATCTCAAAATCCAGAATGTGTTTAGTGTACCCATATTATACAAGTCTCCAAACTTGTCGGGTCTAAATCACAATCTATTCTGGTATTCGCTTAATCATGTGTTTTGAACCGTAAACATTTCCTTAAAACTAACCGGTCTAAGTTACGACTTAAATAAGACCCGTTAGGAATCTAATAGGTTAATAAAACCTTCGTTCCAGATTGAGAGCCCCAGTAGAAGTACTTGTGCTTGCTGATTAGAATATACGGCTGAGTATAAATTGCATTTGCTAGCTCAGGTAAATACTTTTAACTTATTTTCCTTATACGGGCTTGGGATACGGTATTATAATAATACCGCTTGGTCAGGTATTGAATGTTTAATCTTATTGTGGTTAAATTATTGAGGTAACCCGCTTTAATCTGTATTGTTTGAAATAAAAGCCTTTAGGGGTTAATGACCATGTCCCGGATATCCTTGACATCATTGTATTATAAAATGGCCACGTCTTATGCACGAGGTGTAGGCATACACCTGACAGTGCATAAGGGAAACGGTATCTCACTCTCTTGTGGGCCTATACTTGTGGCGTGTCTGTTAATCTTGACTCGGTTTCTACATCGTGCCCTGAACGTATAACGAACCTGTAAATCTGTATACAAGATTATTTTTATATAATTGTCCCAAGTTATAAAAGATATTGTGTGCCTTGTGCATTCAAATCAATTTATTAAACCTTTTAAAATGAGTCGGTTAATTGTATTTACCAGTGTAAACTGACGTATTCTCCAAAAAGGTTAAGTGACAGGTACTGAACGTAATTGGCTGGAAGCTCAGGGCGTTAATAAGGAATCTTGCAAGTTCTAGGCGTCTAAAGTCTGTTGAACAATGTTTATGTTTTAAGATCCGCCTGTGGATCCTTTACTTTCCGTTGTAATACTTGATATTACTTTATATTCGGATTATAATATAATTATCTTTTGCTTCCGCTGTGCATTTATATATTGTGTTGTTTGACTATGATGATATCAACTACGTCACGATACTCCCCACCGGGCCCACCGGTAATACGTGGAAATATCGGGGTGTGACAGGTTGGTATCAGAGCCAACACTGAGTGAATTAAACGCTTGCCTTTTGTGTTTAATCTCAGTTACACAGTTGCACATTCTTGAGTCTAGACAAGAACATAGGACTAATCCTAATTTGCTTTATTTTGTCCTTATTTGGTTCCTTTGTTGTATTTCTGATTAGCCCTTGCATGGGCAAGTCATTTTCTGTTAGAAGTCCCGTTTAGGGCAACCATATACTTGTTTAAATTTTAATGGAACGATTATATTTAAAATATCATTCCTATATTATAAGATCTACCATTATAATAAAATGGCAATATCTAAAAAGGACAAGACCTAGCTCATGTGTCATTTTAAGACAGGGCCAAGACGGTAGTTCCACAATTAGATTCAGATCCTTGTTTACATCTCAATTTGGGATTGTTTTGCGTTAAATATTAAAAGAATCTTAAAGTTAAAACCTAGCCTAATTGTCATTATAGACATGTCCAAGACGGTAAAACCTATCCAAAAGATTCCAATCCCTGTTAACATCTGTAAGTATGTTAACATTTTTGGCAAACTGTGAATCGTTAAAGTCACACAGGCCATCTTTAAAAAGGGGGTTAATCTAAATTCCCTTATTTGAAATAATCATCCCTTAAGGATGAAGTGCCTACGGGCTATAATTAACGTCCTCTGAGACTAACGACAGTAGTAGTCTTTGACTCTCTGTCCAGGAAAGGTAATGAAATATGTTCAAACCTTAATGCCTCGATTCTCTGAAATCATGGCTTGTAAATTTAAAACTGTCCTTGTGACTAGGCCCTTTGCGCCACCTTAATATCCTTAATGTTTTATAACTAGGATAAATTATAATGAAAATGCTAATTAAATATAACTAACAGATTAACCAATATGGTTTATATTACCATCGTTGATGAATCGTCAAAAGCGACGAATCCATAATAACCTCTGAATGAATCATCGTCAATATTTATGTAGCAATCAAGCTACATGGTTGGATCGGATGAGGTCAACAGCCACCCGAGGGAAAATAATGATGCTCCCAGAATTAATATAACTGGTGCGGAACTGCAGGCATTAATAGATAATGCCGTTACACGAGCCCTCGACAGACAGTATGATGAATCAAGTGATACACACTCTAAGACTCTATCTGTGGCTCGTAGTAAGCCCCCTTCTAAATACATGAGTCAAAGGAAGACGATGTTCATAACTCGTCAAACCAGAGGAGTGTTCCGTCTAGACAGGTTGTGCTTCATCAAGAGGCACCAGTTAAGACCTGCTCATATAAATATTTTGTCTCCTGCAAGCCCAGAGACTTTACAGGAGAAGAAGGAGCCATCGATTGCATGACATGGCTCGAGGAGATGGACACTGTTTTTGACATCAGCGGTAGTGCGGAACAAGATGTTGTGAAATTTGTTTCACAATCTTTTAAAGGAGAAGCTCTAGCTTGGTGGAGGTCACTGATCCAAGCTACGGGGAAGATCCATTTGTATAACATGACTTGGGATCAGTTCGCTGCTCTTATCAAAGAAAATTACTGTCCTCAACATGAAGTTAAGAAAATTGAGACTGAATTCTTGACATTAGTCATGGAGAACTTAGATTGTGAAGCATACCTTACAAGTTTCAATACCATGTATCGATTGGTTCCCTACTTGATCACACCGGAACCAAAGCGAATAGCTCGCTTTATTGGGGGTCTAGCCCCAGAAATAAAGGCAAGTGTGAAAGCATCGAGACCTACTACATTCAGGTCAGCGGCAGATCTGTCGCTATCTCTCACACTCGATGTGGTTAGAAACAAGGCTGCCAAGGCCTCTGAAGAGGGAAAGCGTAAAAGGGAGGATGAGAATTCTCATTGCTCCGATAGGAAGACAAAGAGGAACTCTGAGGATAAGAAGAGTTCCGGGTTTAAGAAAGGCAACCAACAGTCGGATGAAAAGACCAGGTGCAAAACCTGTAAGAAATACCACCTTGGGAAATGCAGATTTGAGTCTCAGCCTCTACCCTGTGGAATCTGCAAGTCTAAGGAACATAAAACCATGGATTGCAAGAAGTTGAAAGATGCAACCTGTTATGGTTGCAACGAGAAGGGGCATATCAAGACTAACTGCCCTAGGAATCAGAAGAAGCCTGAAGAGGCCAAGAAAACAAACGCATGAGTCTTCCAGATGAACGCCCAGGAGATGGTGCAGAATGATAACTATATAGCAGGTACCTTTCCTTATCAAGCAGTTTATGCAGAAATTTATTTGATACTGGCACATATGATTCTATAAGGAACGATAAATGTTGTGAACTGTTGTCTCTGCTGATTAGGACTCCGGTCATTTAATGCGAGGTAGAAATTGGCCGATGATACTTGAGAAAACGCTCCAACAAATCTTAGATTGATATTTTATATCTATTAGGAAACACCCTTACCCAATATCCTAACGTCAAGCTTTCAAGCTATCCAAAATCATCAATATGATCAAGACAGATGTGACAACTGATCCCCTGTCAAAAAGGTGATGGACTAGGTCCAAGCCTTGATTGCCATTAATGGTCTTCTATGGCCTAGGCTAAGTATAATTGATGTATATATATACATATCTACAGGACATTCATAGAGAATGTTCTCACTATGTTAGCCTGTATGGTTTAACGATACCATGGCTAGTATATAAGGTCATCAGGATGATAATAGCGGATGTTGGATTTCAACTAATTGTTTTATTTGGCGTTAGGAACCAAATATCGAGCATGACAAACTCGGATAAGACAGCCGTTGATCGTGTTATGAATGATGTGACACATGCCAATGATGCTACAATTGTGAACCTTAGAATTTCCAAGGATGTTCTTCAGACTATGATAGACGCAGCTGTTGGAAAAGCTGTGAAGAAGGCTGTGAAAAAGTTCAAGGAGCCCCATGCTACCCGCTCCAAATTTTATCTAGGACCACATTTCCTTACTCATAAGGAGGATCTTGTTCATACCTCAAATGCAAAAGATGAGCTAAAAAGGAAAAGGGAGGAAGATAACTCCCAGAGCTCTAAGAAGAAGAACAAACAAAAGTCCAACCAGAAACCAGTATGCAAGACCTGCAAGAAGCGCCATTATGGGAAATGCAGGTACGAATCAAAATCCCAATCACAACCTAGGGCTTGTGGGATCTGCAAATCTAGTGGGCATAAAACATTGGAATGCCAGGAGATAGGAGATGCGACTTGTTATAACTGTAACGAGAAAGGGCATATCAAATCAAATTGCCCAAAATATACTAAGAAGCTTAAAGGATATAAGAAGACCAACGCTAAGGTCTCTCAGATGGATGCAAAAGAGGTCATACAAGACGACAATATCATAACCAGTACGTCCTCATCCATGATGTATATGCAAGGGTATTGTTTGATGCAGGTGCAGATAAGTCATTTGTGGAATAAATTTTGTAAGTTATTAAATCTACGTATTAGAACCTTAAGCATAAAATATGAAGTAGAATGAACGCTAAGAGTTCTACTTTGATTCGGATACCAATCAATCCTTCATGGATGGTGGGTTTAACAAACTCTTAAAGTCTTCCATGAGAACCCTAGATATTAAGTGTAAGGTAAAACTTACAGGCAAATATCATAAGAACCATTTCTTCTGCTCCTGTTGAAAATCTTCAGTCATGAAATTCTAGTATACCATTTCTCCAGATGAAGTACATCATCATAAGTAATTGATATCTCCTGATCTCTATCGATTGCGAATACCAAATGGTATGACAAAAGCGCTATATGAGGATTGGTGTATCCAAATCTGTTCCATAGATTGCTTCCATGCCTGATCAGTATGGAGGTTTAATGCATGGAACCACAAAGATATTCCAATGGTCATATGGTATTAAAGTCAGCTAACGGTATTCAAAGAAGATATCTAGAAATTAAAATTGTCCAAATAAATGTTCCCTGGTAAAGGAATCTGTGGACTCATAGCATAAATGTGTCACTCATTTGACACCAGCAAGGATGATTGAACTAGAGCCTTAGATATGGAAATTCTCTGTACCCTCCTTGTATCTTGATTATCTTCTCCTAAGACTACCCTGTATACCTCCCGAGAGGCAAGTAGCGTTAAGATTTATATCCCATTTAGGGCTGCATTATTATGAAATCTCCAAGACAGCTAGTACCATTATTGGAAGAATCGAAAACCCTGGTTAAGTAAGTTTTAAGATATAGATTCTTAAAGCCTAACTCAATATCCTGAGAATTCGGTATAGTAAATTATGAAAGACGGTTCATTTTGCTTATGCATTGTTTACCGCAACCCTAATTAAGCAACTATTAAGAATCGCCATCAGTTGCCCAGGATCGTCGAATTGTTCGACTAACGACAAAGATTAGCTATTCCTTAAAATTAGTTAAGCAGTGGTTAGAATAACCATCTCACCTTAAGATAAGTTTTTCTAAAATAGTTGATATATAAGCATCAAGGCTGCTCTTTTGGAGACCTTGTATAGATGAAATATCAAAACATCCGTTGGATGGACGAGACTTTGGGAAGTCCACTTATAAGGATCTGAAAGTTGCATTGGAAACAACGAATAAGATCATACAAATCCATAATCATCTGTAAGTTGCCAGTATTCGGCAGAAAATCAAGAATTAATGAAAGTAGCAACCCTCCTAAATTCTTGTTAAGGAATAAAGTTCAACAAAAGATAACACCCAGGCAGGGTGTGCCAAATTTGTTGAAATTTCAGGCTAGATAAGCTCTCAATATATAGAATCATTCGAAGGAAATCGAATGTATCAAGATCAAGTAGCTTATAAGCTAAAATCTATTTAAGGAGCTTGGCGGAGCTCGCAATACATTGCCCACTAGTGACTGAAGGATGTGTTTCGCCAATAAGTCAAGAAGCACTATCACATAATGATATGCAGATTTATGATGTGAAGAGCATCCTGTATCGTTTGAGGATCGACAGGTTAAGAAGCTCCAAAAAGGATACATGTACCTATTATAGAGGTCAACTTGGGGGCTTGGAAAGGCTCCATATATGTTATAGAAGTTAAGTCCATTATGCGACAAAAAGTACTTCCAACATATTAGCAAATATCGAGGTCGAGATTTCTTTTAAGGGGGTGAGGATGTAACACCTCGAAAATTCGTGTTCGATAAAATAACGACACGTGTCATGTAAGACAAAAAGTGTTATAAACCCGGATCTAGTCAAAGATGTATGGCAGGATTTAAAAGTGTCATCATGTTAATTTATACCTCTGAACGACCTCATTACGAATCCCAAGACCCTAATGTATATTACAAACATCTGATTTGCACTCAAATCCGATAAACGCTAGCAATGATTGATTCAAATTACACAAGAATGGGATCCTACGAGGATGTGCACGACAACCTTCATTTACGGCACTTTCAAAAGGATCCAAGGAAACTTTATATCATTTCAAGGTGGTATAAAATGTTCATGACCCAAACAAGAGGCCCCATACTGAAAATAACGGCCTAAAATCGTATTACACTAAGTTACCCGTTCGAAGCTTGAAAGGGCAAGAATTTTTGCCCTCTGGAGAAGGCTTACGGACCGTAAAGGTCGACCCTTACGGTCCGTAAGGCATGCACAGATGCAGAAAATCAATCAGTTGGCTGTTCAGCCCATGTAACCGACTTATAACAGATATTTTCACTCCATGGGCGACCTCTATTAATTCCTAGGCACTTAGGGACACTTGTTACTGATCCATGATCAGTTATAGCATGATTTGTCATGATCTTAATGGATTAAAATCACTATAAAAGGCCCTTTGGTTGCAACTTTGTGATCATTCATTCCATCTGCTTTCTTGGAGCTTCCTGGAGCATAAGAGCAGAACCAAGTCATCCCTAATAGTGCATTAGACTTTGGTAAGCACCCTTGACATTCCTTAATTGAGTTTTTACTTAGTTTTAGCTTAAAAGTCAAACCGTCGTAATTACCGTTTGACTTAGCGATTAATCATTAATGGTCCAGTGATTAGTCGAATTGAAGGTAGTTATAAGTTGGTAATTATGTGGGCAATAAACCCTTAGAAGGGCACCCGCTGATTCCCGTTCTAACTAGATCAAATATCGGGTCAAAGTTGTTTAGAAAAAGTCAACAGAACTATAATTTGAGAATTAACATGTAATTAGCAATGTAGAAGGCATGTAACCTATTTTATCACTCATATAACTTGGTAATAAGTATAATAACTGGTCTAAACTTGTTTGATCCGACAATTTTCTATTTAGACCCGGTTCGGAACCGAAAGTCGCAAAACTTTGACTTTTGCTTTGACTTCAGTTCTGACCCGATTTCGTATGATTTGGAAATGCCTTAGAGCTTCCTTAGGACCAGGCTACATGTTAGTATAACCCTCTGTGGTTGGTTCATTGATTACCCGATTCGTTTACATGTTTCCGTTAATTGCTTATTGTTGACCATAATGCCCTTTTGACCATAAAACGAGAATTTTGAATATGTGAAAGGACAATAATCTTTGCTACTGATTTATAAACATGTCCCTAAAATTTCACATCAGTTGGAGGTCTAGATTAGGAGTTATGCTCAATGACGTAATTAGAACGTTTTTTAGTAATTAAACGGCGTCATTAGCATAAAGCCTATCTAAACCCAATTTTTGACACCAAACCTTTTACCCACTGATGTAATATAATATTTTGAGATTTTTGGAGATTTTTAATTATTTTTAACCTGCTCATAACCTAAGGTTAGGGCCTTGATTCGGTAAATACCGATTATACCATTTCCGTGTATAAAATGAGTTTTACATAATATTTTGACACCAATCCAATTGCTACTGATTTTATATAATAAATGGAGTATTTTGAACTTAATAACCTACTCAGAAAACTCAGATTTACTGTATAACCCGGAAATCGCTTTAAATGACATTTTACGCGTATTAAACGCATAGTTTGGGTTTAAAACCATTTTGTCACATAAGACTTATCATCAACTGATATAACTTATTAAATTAAGTTGTTTTACTGATAAATTCAGACCCGAACCTCAGAATCATATTTAATCTCTTTTATAATCTTTAAAATGACCAAAATGCCCCTACGGGGCTTATATTGAGATTAAACTCGTTTTGGGCATAATGGAAGATATCCTACTGATATCACAACATATTTAAGGCATATTAACTTAGAAAACCTGTTTAGGACCCTTATGGTTACCCGTTACGCTTCTTGCGCGTTCGGTTCGGTTTATGTAACTAGTTTGCATAAATTAGCCGAAACGGGTCAAACGTTATCATTTTTATCTCAAAATCCAGAATGTGTTTAGTGTACCCATATTATACAAGTCTCCAAACTTGTCGGGTCTAAATCACATTCTATTCTGGTCTTCGCTTAATCATGTGTTTTGAACCGTAAACCTTTCCTTAAAACTAACCGGTCTAAGTTACGACTTAAATAAGACCCGTTAGGAATCTAATAGGTTAATAAAACCTTCGTTCTAGATTGAGAGCCCCAGTATAAGTACTTGTGCTTGCTGATTAGAATATACGGCTGAGTATAAATTGCATTTGCTAGCTCAGGTAAATACTTTTAACTTATTTTCCCTATACGGGCTTGGGATACGGTATTAAAATAATACCGCTTGGTCGGGTATTGAATGTTTAATCTTATTGTGGTTAAATTATTGAGGTAACCCGCTTTAATCTGTATTGTTTGAAATAAAAGCCTTTAGGGGTTAATGACCATGTCCCGTATATCCTTGACATCATTGTATTATAAAATGGCCACGTCTTATGCACGAGGTGTAGGCATACACCTGACAGTGCATAAGGGAAACGGTATCTCACTCTCATGTGGGCCTATACTTGTGGCGTGTCTGTTAATCTTGACTCGGTTTCTACATCGGGCCCTGAACGTATAACGAACCTGTAAATCCGTATACAAGATTATTTTTATATAATTGTCCCAAGTTATAAAAGATATGTTGTGCCTTGTGCATTCAAATCAATTTTATTAAACCTTTTAAAATGAGTCGGTTAATTGTATTTACCAGTGTAAACTGGCGTATTATCCAAAAAGGTTAAGTGACAGGTACTGAACGTAATTGGTTGGAAGCTCAGGGCGTTAATAATGAATCTTGCAAGTTCCAGGCGTCTAAAGTCTGTTGAACAATGTTTATGTTTTAAGATCCGCCTGTGGATCCTTTACTTTCCGTTGTAATACTTGATATTACTTTATATTCGGATTATAATATAATTATCTTTTGCTTCCGCTGTGCATTTATATATTGTGTTGTTTGACTATGATGATATTAACTACGTCACGATACTCCCCACCGGGCCCACCGGTAATACGTGGAAATATCGGGGTGTGACGCATCAGGATTCTTGGACTCATGTACAAGAAAGCGATGTGCACTACTTTGATGCGCATACCCAATAAATATGCAATCAACAGTTTTGGGTCCTATCCTAAGAGCCTTAGGAGGTGGTACAATCATCTTTGCTAGGCACCCCCACACTTTCAAGTATTTGTATGAAGGCTTCTTCCTTTTCCATAACTCATATGGAGTTTCGTCTCTCTTTTTGAGTGGTATCTTGTTCAAAAGATAATTAGCCGAGAGAATGGCTTCCCCCCACATTTCCTGGCTCACCCCAGAACTTATCAACATGGCGTTCATCATTTCTTTCAATGTGCGGTTCTTTCGTTCCGCCACACCATTTGATTGTGGAGAATAAGGAGGTGTACACTCATGTACAATGCCATTTTTTGCAAATAAATCGGCAAAAGGTGCAACATATTCGCCTCCTCGGTCGCTTCGCAAAGCTTTTATCTTCTTTTGAAGTTGATTCTCAACTTCATTTTTGTACAAGATAAATTTACTTATTGCTTCATCTTTACTTTTTAGTAAATATACATAGCAATATTTAGTACTATCATCAATAAACGTGATGAAGTACTTATTTCCACCTCTTGTGGGTACCGCTTTCAAATCACAAATATCGGTGTGAATTAAATCAAGGGGTTCGGTTATTCGTTCAACCAATTTCGATGATGATCTTGTAAGTTTGGATTCTACACATGTTTCACATTTATAATGTGAATCAATATGGAATGTTGGTATACAATTTAAATTGATTAAACAGCGTATTGAATTAAAATTTACGTGACCTAATCTACCATGCCATTTATTCGAATCAGAAAACTCAAGCATATAAGTAGAAGTAGTAGCAATTTTATTCATGTTCTTCTTGACTGCCATTACATTCAATTTAAACATACCATTTTGGGCATAGCCCTTGCTTACATACATTCCTCGTTTAGTTAGTACAAATTGATCGCTCTAAAAAACTAAACGAAATCCAAACTTATTAAGCAACCATCCCGAGACTAGGCTCTTGTGCAAGTTTGGGACATATAACACGTTGCTTAAAGTGAGCTCCTTCCCTGAAGTCCACTTCAAAATCACCGTTCCTTCACACTTGATGTCCGCGGTGGCTGCATTTCCCATATACAGCTTCTCATCTCCCGCAAACTCCTTGAAGGTGGTAAAGAGGCTCCTGTCTGGGCACACATGACGGGTCGCTCCCGTATCAACCCACCATCCTTTTGGAGTGTTGGTCACAACATTAACCTCATCCAACATTGCGGTTTTGTCGGAAATCATTGCCACCAAAGGCATTCCGTCTTCATCCACCATGTGCGCACGCTCACGTTTTGGTTTCTTGCATTGGTTAGCCCGATGCCCCGGCTCGTCACAGTTGTAACAAGTCCCTTGGAACGTTTGAGGTTTCTTTTTCACAAACCTTTTCTTCGGTCCAAGTTTGCTAGCCTTTGCTTTCTCTTTGTCCTTTTTCCCCTTACCCTTCGCGCCCTTAGAGGATTGCCCATGCTCAACCAAATTTGCGCTAGCAGAAGTTTGCGCATGGCTGCCTTTTAGGGCAATTCTATTGTCCTCTTCAATCCGAAGACGAACAATAAGATCCTATATAGTCATCTCCTTTCGTTTGTGTTTAAGATAATTCTTAAAATCCACCCAACCAGGAGGTAACTTCTCAATCATCGCTGCCACTTGGAATATCTCGCTAAGTGTCATGCCTTCCGCAAGGATGTCATGTAGTATAATTTGCAATTGTTGGACTTGATTCATAACTGTTTTAGAATCAACCATTTTGAAATCCAAGAAACGGGCTACCACAAATTTCTTTGTGCCAGCATCCTCCGTTTTGTACTTTTTGTCCAAGGCATCCCAAAGATCTTTGGAAGTCTTGAGATTGTAGTACACATTATACAATGCATCCGAAAGCCCGTTTAACACATAGCCTCGACAAATGAAATCCGAGTGCTTCCAAGCCTCTACCGCGCTCAGAGCCTGAGCGCTGGTCTCCCCTTCCGCAGGTTGGGGAGCGGTTTCAGTTGAGAACCTCGCAAGGTTCATGGTGGTCAGATAGAAGAACATCTTCTGCTGCCACCTTTTGAAGTGTAGACCCGAGAACTTCTCGGGTCGTTCAGCGTGATTAGCCACCGTGGACGCTCCCACAGTGGTGGCGTTCGGGGGGGTACCCGTCACAACATTTGTGGTGTTGTTAACGTTGACATTTTCGTTCGACATGCTGAAAAAATTAAAATTTTAAAGTTTAGTCAAAAATTCTGATTTACGCAAAAACCAGAAGTAAACTAGTAAATTTTAATTTACCACAAATTTACTGTTTAGGCTTCTAAGTCCAACTTTGAAGACCAAAAACAGAAAATTTTTAATATTTAAAACTTACTGACTGGCTTCTAAGTCCAACTTTGAAGACCAAGGCAGAAAGTTTATTAGCAATTTTAGGACAAATTCTGAAAGTAACCAGAATGTTTTCAACCAAAGTCGTTCCTTTGAAGATGAAAACAAAAATATGTTTTTAAAACACAATCTGAGTGAAACAAAACTGGTTTGAATCACAAAACAGAATGGTTTTGATCACACGAACGGTTTTAAAAATTTGTTTTAAGATTGTAGGAACCGGTCGCGTAAATAAATAAAATAAACAAATTTTATTATACGATTACAATACAGAAATAAGAAAGCCAAAAATTACTAGTACGATTACAACTGAAATAAATAAAAAATTACCGTCCGCCTTTGTATTTTTAACCACTTTGCACTTTGCACGCTCGCATCGCCGTGAGCCGCTTGAGAGCCGCCTTTGTATTTTTAACCACGTGCGCCTGGTGGATCACTGAGTCACGTGTACACACGCTTCCCTTAAAACAAATTCCGAGTCTCCCAGGAGTACTCATTTTGTTTCCCAGGGTACAACAGCCGGAGCAGTAGTACTACCGGAGTTGGCACAGAAACCCGACGTCTACCTTGAAAGCTGCAAGAAAAAGATCAGTAGTAGAGAGAGAGTTGTTTGCATAAGCTGTTGTGTTGCTGGTGTATTTCTGCAGTGGTGGAGACGCTGTATAAATACAGTTCCTAAGTCGAAACGATCAAAAGAATTAAAGGAGAGGTTTAAATTGCATTAAACGTCTTCAATTCAATTTAATACGTCATTTAATTCGCTGTTAAAACCGTTTGACTCGTCAGTTACGAATCTGAACTGTAACTACACTGTCATTCAATGCTGGAAGCTTCTGCGCGCGCGCGCAAGTCACACTGGTGCGCGCGCGCCCAGGTCTGCACGCTCATGCGCGGTGCGTCCACTTGGCTCACTGCCATGCGCGCGTGCGTGCGCCACGTCACATGTGAGCCTTTACGAGCACGCCACACAGTCGCGCCGCGCACGTCACATCAGGACCCATGCACCATGCGCAACCCCGCGCCCCTCATGCCACATGTACCCGCGCGCGGATGGCCACGTCACGCGCCTCGAACCTGCACGCCACTTCACCACTTGGTCCTTGCAGCCTCTGTGATCCACCAGGCGCATGTGGTTAAAAATACAAAGGCGGCTCTCAAGCGGCTCGAGGCGATGCGAGCGTGCAAAGTGCAAAGTGCGCCTCATCGCCCACGCGCGCGCGCGTATGAGTTGGAGTGCTCCGCACCCTTCGCGAGTACACTTAGTGTGTGCTTCCATGAAACAATAAGGGTGGAGAGTTCCCACTTAAATACCCATTTAAGTTTCATCTCTCCTCCGATGTGGGACAATGTGCTACTTTCCCTTTTGTTTCAGCATTCAATGTTTCAAACACCCAACTTTGAGTATCGATATCTCATTCATCTTAGCTCCGTTTTGGTCGTGGTTTAGTTCGTTGCGAAGCTCTTCCGAAATAGAACACAAACCCACAAATAAATATATAAAACCCGCTCATTTTATTATATTTATTTCTAGTTCAAAAATAGGAAAAAAACATTTTCCTATATTTGTGAAAATTGTTATTTTCACCTATTTTTCTAACACACCAATTATCTCTAGTAAATTTGGTTAATCGGGAGAAACCAACATTGATGTACTTTTACTCCTGACAACACACCTTTTATTCACCTTTCGGCTAGCTAATTTATGTGTTTTATACTGAATTCATATGCACACACTTAACAAACCCTACACATTTGTTTCTTTTTCTCTCCAATATCTTAAAGATAACTGATTATCTAAGATTATTTTTTTGATATCTTTTGTTACTTTATGCATACAAACATCTTATTTCTCCCCCTTTTCAATCAAACTCCATTAAAAACCACTCAAACTCAACATCATTTATATGATCCTTTGCATCAAGTAAAAAAGCAAAATGTTTTATTACTTTATACACCCTTTTTTTTAACGGGCAACAAATCAATCCCGAGCATTCTTGGGGCACTCACTGGACAAACAAAGTACTCTGAGAGTAACCCGAGTCGTCCACCACCAACTCCGGGGAAAACCCGATAACCCACCCGCCCGTAGACATGACGGTAAATTACCAGTAAAACCCGTTTGGCTCAAGGATCGAACCCAGGTTTCCTGGGTCTCCTATCACTGCCCACCTTGTAAGCTCAACTAATCATTCTTATGTTTAAACCCATGTTCACTTGCTTCCCTGATTTATAATTATGGGACTGAATGACAATAGTTACAATTCCTAAATCAAAACGGAATTCGTCAATTACCCTCGTCAACCATAAGAATAATAAACTCAAGCTCAAATACGTTCAATAAGAACCCTAGAATTCAAAAACCCATGAAGCAAATTCCAAGATATCAAAAAACCACAAATTATCAAGCAAGAAATGAAAAACCCATGAAGCAAAATCCAAGAAATTAAGAAAAGCCGGAATCGGATCTAAACTTTAGCCGCTAGCATCGTCGTCGTCGTTGCTTTTAATAAAACAACAACCGTTGTCGTCGCTGCACCACCACAAAACCACTGTTTTCTCTCTCTAGCTTGGTTAAGGAGGCGACGATGACCCGACCAGTCGGAGATGGTGGTCGGCAGTGGTGATGGGTCATGGGGTTGGGTTGTTTACGGCGGCTACCGGTGATAGGGAACGATGGTGGTCATGGGGTTGGGTTGTTTACAGCGGCTACCGGTGATAGGGAACGATGGTGTTGATAGTGAAATCCGGCACTGGTGATGGGTCATGGGGTTGGCTTGGCTTGGAAGTTAAGAAGGGTGGCATTTCCACCGGTAAGGAATAAAAAAAAGGAAAAAAAAAACAGTATATTGCAGTTTGCAGAGTCAAACCTGTATCACACTCATAAACAAGCAAGCAACAAACCAGTTAATCAAATCCTAAAATATATCATCTTATCAACAATAAATTTATATAAACAATGACAAAAATAGGATAATAAGGGAAAAGCAGCCAACAGAGGGCTGACACATGGCAAAAGAACTGTTCATAAGCTTCGATTTTTAATAGATAATATATATATATATATAATATATAATATAATATATAATGTTTGAATTAAAAAAAATACATATATAACATCATATTGAATATCAACGTATTTTTTTCTCAGCAGACTATTTTGTTTTATCTTTTATACCTTTAGTTCTTACATGCCGATAATATTTTATTTGTTATCCTTGGGTCCCTATTCTCCATACCATAAATTTACAATCAAAATGAGGTGTTTAGTATTTTGATTAGTTGTTTACCAAATGCTAAATCATGGAGAATAACGAGTTTAACCAAATAACAACCAAGAAGATAGGATTCACAATTTTTTTTTAAAACTGTTTTAACACGTTTTATTTATAATGAGTTATACCATGTTTAGTTATTATTATTTTTTTTGAACGACAATTTTTTAACACGATAATTCCACATTTACCTTAAACTTATAAGGATTTGAACCAACAATCTCACATTTATATTAGAGGATACCATACCACTAGACCAATAGATTATGAGTACATATTTACTTATTTAACTTGTGTAATATACAAAATTCTAAACTAATAAATCACGCTATAACAATAAGAAGCACAATAGAAATAATTACTTATTAAATTTAGCGTAACTATTATCTACAATACAATTAGCAAAGTATGTGAGCACTGATTTGATCTTTTGACTTTTTTGAGTTTTTGTTTTTTATAGTTTTATTACTCAACTTTTAGCATTGACAACTATAACCCTTAACTTTCTAAGGACTTTTTAATCGAGTTTTACGTGTTTTGTTTTATGTAAGTGTCAGTATACATTCAAGTTGATTTACGTTCCGACATACATTTTTCCTGGAATGAATTGAGTCAAATATAATATGTTCTTATGCTTATTATTATGTACATTTTCAGTGGTTTTACGTTTTGACGTAAATTTTCTTCCGATATATGTCGGGTCAAATATAATAAGTTTTCGTGCTTATTTTTATTTACGTTTTCAGTTGGTCTATGTTTTAACGTAAATTACAATTAGCAAGTTGTGTGAATAGTGCTTTCATCGTATTGTCTTTTTTTTTGTTTCTTTCTTTAGTTTTTTTGTCTGGACTTTATTATTTTTGTTTTTTTTTATTTTTCTTTATGTTTAGTGTTTTAGTTTTACATTTCTGTCAATGATCTCTAGATCAAGTGGTGGAAGACTTGCATTTCTCTTGGGAGATGCAAGTTCAACTCCCACTTGGTGCAGAGTGAGGCATTGGTGGGCAATGATAGGAGACCCAGGGAAACGTGGGTTGGATCCTTGAGCCTAACGGGTTTTACCGGTAATTTCATCGTCGTGCCTACGGGCGGGTGGGTTACCGGGTTTTCCCCGGAATTGGTGGTTGACCCGGGTTACTCTCGGAGTACTCCGTTTGGTCCAGTGGGTGCCCCGAGAGTGCTCGGGATTGATTCTGTTGGCTGTTCAAAAAAAAAAAAGTTTTACATTTCTTTTTCATTAAAGTTGCATTTAAGATAACATTTATGTTTCGATTCACAATTAATTTAAAATCAAACTATCTCGTTGTTCAATTTAAATTTATTTTTATCGTTTTCGGTCGATATAAAACATATATCTATATTGTTTTGAGCATATATTAGTAGTTATTAATAGGGGTGAGTATGGTGCAGTTCGGTTTGGCTATTGCCTATAACCGAAACCATAATCGTTCGGTTTTTGTTAATGCGTTTTCGGTTAATCGGTTATTTGCGGTTAATGCGGTTTCGGTTCGGTTATAGGTCGGTTTTTTTATCGTTTCTAAAGTTAGGCTATAAATGTGTGGGTTATGCAAAATTCATGCGCATAAAATAAATATACACTTTTAAACCTTGTAGAATTATCAATTATATTTCATTACCACATGCATACATGCATATTGAATTACAAGAACAAAAGTAGCACGTGTAGACATGTGTTATGTGGAAGCATACATAAGAACACAAAGTGGCTAGAGTTTTAAATTCAATGATGTTGGGTCATGGTTAAAAGACTTAAACACTTCACAAAAAAAAAAAAAAAAAAAAAACATATGGATTGGGGCATGGTTAAACACTTAAACACTAACTTAAAAACCTATGGTCCTATGGATTTTGCCATGTTTAAAACATTCGGTTCGGTTATTTGCGGTTATGAAACTAAGAATAACCATAACCGAACCGCAACATGTGTTATAAAAATATAAATAAACGACCCTTCGATTATTTCGGTTACGGTTCAGTTAATTCGATTTTATGCTCACCCCTAGTTATTACTGTGGCTCAAATTTATGTCGATTTTTATTTATAGGTGATCTAACAATATATAAATAATATGTTTACAGTTGATCTAACAATATATAAATACTAGAGTAAACTTCTATTTTGCTCCTTGTGATTTGATCATTTTAATAGTTTTGCCACAATAGTTAAAAAATAGCCATTTTTCTCTCTGATTTTTCTAACTTATCGTCATTTTGCTCCATGCCTCTAACTTCATCCAAAAAATCCATTAACTAGAAGGGTATTTTGGTAATTTTATAGATAAAAGCAAAGACTTGTAAGTCTTTTCACCTAAATAAACCTATAACTTGTTTATTTACATGTATATAAGTAATTCTTTTCTGATACCCCATCTTTCCAACCACTCTTTCTACTGGCCACCACCATCCACAACCATCCACCGCCACCTGCAACTACCACCTGCCGACCACGACTACCGCAACTTTTAACTAAACGTTTTAATTGAGTTAGAGTTAGGGAGTAAACTACCGAAATACCCATACTTTTAATTGAACGTTTTAATTGAGTTAGAGCCAGGGAGCAAACTGGCGACAAACTCAAAAGATCAGGAAGGAAAATAACTATTTCTAAACTATTGAAGCAAAACCGTTAAAATGACTAAATCTAAGATAGCAAAACGAAAGTTAACTCTAAATTGTATGATTTTGAGTCGAGTGATAAATAGCAAAGCATAATAGCCGAACCCTAGTGTGGACGACTTGAACCCAAGCCAAGCCCCTACCAATGTCTCGTCGTGATTCCGATTCCAGACACCATCGCTCGAGGCTCGATCGAGAACCTAGGTACTTTATCACATCCATTGCAATTTCATTCTGTCACAAGATGCTTTGATTCATCTTCTTTACTGTACCAATCAAAGGTTTTGTTCATGTCATTCTTCTGATCTGTTTCTGCCTTTTACGCTAACAATCATTTCATTATTGTTGATTATCGTCTTCTTTCTTAACGCCACCAATTTGGGGGTTTAGAGTTAGGTGTTTATGTTACATGTTTCCTGAAGTTTCAAACCCTAAATTACAATGCAGCTGTTTTATATCTTGAAGTACTCAAAACATGTTGAAAGTTTTTGATTGCGGCTGTATTATAAGGCAGTGTTCGTTTCATGGATTGTAATGAGAATTCACGCAGAAATTGAAATTTGATTTGTAATTTAGGTGTGTTTGTTTTGCAAAGTGAAATGAAATTTGGATGAAATTAGAATGTAGATTTCCTTCCTTATGTTGTTCAATTCCAATTCATTTTCTTGTTACTTGAAACCAACATAATAAGGAGTGAAATCAACATTCCAATTCCCTCAAGATTCCATTCCATTCTGTGAAATGAACACTACCTAAATGTAGGGCTGTAAACGAACCGAACGAACATGAACAACACCTTGTTCGTGTTCGTTTGTTAGGAAATATATGTGTCTGCGAACCGTTCACGAACACTTATCAAACGAGATTTTATGTTCGTGTTCGTTTGTTAAGGAAATGAAATTGTTCGTGTTCGTGTTCGTTTGTGTTTGTTTGTTAATTTTAGGCAACAAACAAAAACGAACATTGATGAACACAAATGAGCACAAACTAATGTTCATGAACACAAATGGAAACAAACGGACACAAACAATCGTTTATAAACAAAATATATAATACACAGACACTTGTTAGATATTTAATTTGTCGGAATTTTGAAGTATTTAAATAGATATAAAAACTAAAAACACTAATGAACTATCGAACACAAACAAATATGTTACCGAACGTTCACAAACATAAACGAACGAACACGACATCAATTCATGTTTGTTCATTTAACTAAACGAACGAAATTTCTTGTTTGTGTTCGTTTGTTTAATAAACGAACGAACACAAACGAACTTCCCGCCGAACGATTCACGAACTGTTCGTCGAACGTTTGGTTCGTTTACAACCCTACCTAAATGTAATTTTTTGGTTTAAAAAAAAAACTTATGTATGATGAATGAATAGAGTTGAAAGTTTCGGTTATTCTTTGATTGTTGTAAAAACACACAGAGCAACATGTATTGAAGTTATTATTACTACACGTGAAATTTACAGCAGTTTGTGTAATTTGAGCCTTTTGGTTTCTTCTTGGATGTTCAAACATTTTGTATAATTGATCGTAAATCGCACTGTGATGAATCTGTGTCTGACACTGACACATTGCCTCGTGATGCTTGTCACAAGGGTTGCATCATAGGGCTGCAAAGTGTCCTAAGAGATGAATACGTAATCTATGTAGAACAAGACAATTTGCCAGTTTTCATGAGATAAAATGTACAAAGAAGCTTACTTGTGAGTAACAACTGCCTTTTCTTGTTGAAGCTTAATGGTGAATTTGATCTTACATATACAAGCTATTTAAAATTATATTTGTTTCATTTGAAACAATCACAAACTTGATGATGGAAAGAACATTCACTTGCTTTTTTATGTATAAAAAAATAAAGTTATTTAATTTTTTGACTAGCGTATTCATAGAAATGGGTTCAATTGTTTTAGATATAATAACTGCTATTGACCGCGGCTGGTCAAGGATACAACGCTTGTATCTCGATATCCTGGCTTCAGGTAGAAGCATTGTTTCTATGCATAAACTCTGTTCTTTACTGCACTTCAATATAGGCGGAGGGTTTTATGTTAATTTCAAAAATGTTTTCTTTTTCTTATGTGTCTCTAACTGTCATACTCATCTCAATGAAACCTTGCTTATTTTCTCCTACCATCTCATGCCAGCCCTAAGCGAGCTAAAAGGGATGAAGAAACAGCAACAGATCGATCAACGAGCAACCTTAATTCTACTGAACGTTATGATCGTGACAGAAAACACCATCGTCGGTTGCAAGATTCTGTTCCTCTCGGGCGCACAGCAGCAACTGATTCAAAAACAGAAAATGTTTCATCGAGCAAAGAATCTGACAGAAAAAGAAATGGATACCGTGAAGGAACAAAGAATTCTTCAGATAAAATTGAAGCACCTCGATCCCGATCTCACATCCAGGTTTTTTCTGAAGATAAGAGTTTTTTAATTCTTTTGCACGGTTTTTATTTAGTTTAATGGTCGGTTTCAATTGTTTTTGAACACCCATATTTGTAACTCAAAAGATTTATTGCGATTTTTGTAATATAATATTTAGTTTACTCTGGGCTGATGTAAAATATTAATTCCTCGCGTTTCCTTCAGTTGGTCCTGTATGTATAACCATGTTGGGGTTGCATGTGCTTGTCTTATAACAGCATGACGAGCGTGCTGGGCAAGTTGGTAATAGCTTCAGACACAAGGAGACTACTGGTAAGATTGCAACCTTTTTTCCATTTCACGAGGCATCGGAATTTTGTTTCTAATTCCCTTTTTATTATTTTTTAGAGCGCGAGTCGTGGAAAGACAAGAAGCCGAAAGATGACAAAACCAGATTTGACGGCTCGTACAAAAGGGAACCGGATTCAAAGCATGTTTCAAAGAAAAGACCTTCGTTTCGAGAGACAAAACTACCGGTTAATGAGTCAGCATCACAAGGTATGAAAACATTAGCTGAGGGAAGTGAAAGAGAGGAGAGAGGAAAGCCGCTAGAGAGGCCACTGGGGGACCGAACCGACAGGCGGCTGTCAGGTGGAAGGGACGCACACAGGAATGAAACACCGAGGATGAAGTTTCAATCAAGAGTTAGGTATGGCAGTGATGGTGGCGGCGGTTTTGGTGGTTCTTTCAGGGGGAGAGATGGGTTTAACGAGCGGCAACGGCAGACTGGTGGGAGAGTTGAAAAGTGGAAGCATGATCTTTATGATGAAGCTAATAAAAGCCCAACTGAAAAGAATGAAGAGGATCAGATTGCAAAGGTGGAAGCCTTGCTTGCCTCATAGACGTCTTAGTGTTTTGTTTATGTTGATGTTTAGATCATTTGTTTTTCGTTCGAGTGACGTTAATGTGATTGCGAACCCATGATACGGGTCGAAGTTGTAGTTTTGTCGTTGGTTTATGATTATCAAATTCTTCTTGCAATTAAGACAATAAGATATGTTTATTAATAACGCACCCTTTGGCACACAACCATACAATTAAAAAACAACTATTTTATACAATTACAAAGTAACCAAATATCTCTTCTCTTTCATCTGCATCAGTTGCTTTTGAGCTTTGAAGCATGAAAGGTGTTTATAGCTGAAGAAGTGGAATCCTTTTTAAAGTTCATAGATTGTGTATCGTAACCGAACCCTGATCTTTGCTGCAAGTGATCACCCATGGGTGGCTGAAACTCGGACCTGGTGTGGCGGTGTGACGAACCCTCTGCCGCCACAGACCCGTCCAGGAGATGGTAGCTGGCGGAGAGGGAGCGGTAGCTGCTATGAAGCCTGTGAGTCTTCATGGCCTGCATCACAAATGGTATCAGTCCTTCCATTTTTTGCTGTTGGTTTTTGTGGGATGGTAAGTAAATGCTTGATATTTGCGGATGTGAATTTGATGAATGTTTTTGGAGGGATATATATACAATAATATGTGTGTGTGAAGACTGAAAATGGAGGCACATAGGTTTTACTTGTATCATGTTTTGACTTTTGTTGATAGGAGGTTGTTTCTGAACAAAACAAGATATTGACTCTCGTGTGTTTTTTGGATAAACTATAATTATAAAGAGTGGCGGCTACGGCTAGTTTGTATCTAATTCCAACATGACAGCAAAGGGAGTTAGAAAGGAATATCAACAAGAAATCCACTCAACATTGTCGTAAATTTAATCACGGTGCAAAAGCAAAATTTTATTTTGAACTATGAGCAAAATTGTAATTTTACACTTGGGATAAAATTGTAGTTTGGCATGACCTATAAATAACTTTTATATAAAAAAAGAAAAAAAACAAAAACAAAAACAAAAAACAAACAAAAGTGGCCGCCACTTTTGGCCAACCACATTAGACAACTATTTCCGCGTCCACTTTCTTTTGTAGGTATTGAAAATGTTTGTTAAAACTTGATTTATTAGGTTTGTTTTATTTTATTTTTTATTTGAATTGATTACCTTCATTTCATTCATACTTGCTAATTTACATCAAAACAGAAGGTAGACGGGCAACAAGCTGCGTCGTCACCCCTTTCTGAATTGCAAAAAGTGTATTATTTTGGAGCAAAAAGTGTATTATGGCTGATTTTGTCAATAAAACTTCATTGATGATACAATTTTTACTTGAGCGTAAGACAGGAGACTTCTTGGTTTGAATCCCAACATGTTGGTAGCCATTGTTCGGTAGAATACTTGTTATTTTTGTATCATATGAACTTACAATATCGTGAACTATATTTTTGTACGCATAGAGGTTAAGGTGTCACCTATATAGAATTCACATCACAAACATTGATCCATAAATGCTTAAAATGTTACAAAGTTTAACAACTAAATAAGAAATTGGGAAAGTGAATACGGTGCTGTTAGACGTCTAAGTTTACACGAAAAACCAATCAAAACTACGTCGTTTTGATCACAAATCATCTAATTCATTTAAATTCATTTTCATACGTCAATCAAAATCGCCGCTGGCCCAAAAAATCACGTCATGTTACCTCATTCACCCACCTTTTCGGATTTCAAATGCAACCCTCCCATCTTCATCGTTTTTTTTTTCAATAGTGTGTTATATTTATGGTGATTTTTTTTTTTATGATTATTACTAGCATAAAAAAGAACACCCATTACAAAACTTGAGTCTCAGATCTTATGAGATATCATAAGCACATCCAATCGACTGAACGAGAGCTTAAGTGCAATTCCACAAAAGACCAATAAACTTATGCAACTATCATATCTTGTAGGTGAGTGTAGTTATTGGGAGAGTTGTTAAACTGAAAGTATGAAATATAAATCCCCGTTTGTTGTTTATAGGGTGTTTGAATCGAAATAAAAAAAAGGATTGTAAATATCAATTTATATAAATAACATTTAATTTCTTTTCATGTTGAAATAATACTCTTTTTTTGTATGATTTACGCCTTAATAAACAAAACTTCTATTAACATTCTTCTATTAACATTAAGTCTTTGAAATGGAGTTGCATAAAGAAGTTGAAATAATAATTTTTTTGTATGATTTACGCCTTAATAAACATAACTTCTATTAACATTAAGTCTTTGAAGTAGAGTTGCATAAAGAATTTTGTTTGTTATATACTTTTGAAAGAAACGATGAAGATGGTGTCGGAAAGTAAACAATATGTTATAGTGTAGGGGTAAATGTATAAAATGGTGTTCTATATAAACACTTAGTCTCTAACCCTAGTTTGAGTGAAATACAATCTCAATACAATTCAACCCAATCACTGTGTTTGTTCTATACTACACAACATACAACATGGTATCAAAGCAGGGTTTCTGATTCTTGAACACTTTGCTCATCATCTACAGTTTTTTCACCCAACCTCAAATCAAAAACCCGACAATCAAAAAAAAAAAAAAAAAAAACAGAACTCTGAAATCGCCGCCGCATCAGAACAAAATCCAATCAAGAAGTTTTTGGAACAACATCAATAGTAGTCGCCGACAGATCAAGAAGTAAATCAAAGGAGTTCAGCCGGGATCTTCAGCCGCACACTCGGTTCAACAAAACCCTAAAATCCCAAATTTTTTTTTCGCAGCCGCACACCGCCGTCAAACAGTTCGGTCCGGCGATAAGACCGGTGACCGCTGTGAAGCTCGGAGTGTGGGTAGGGCTTAGGGGTTCAGCCTTTTTTGGAGTACAGTTGTTGGATCTGTGGAAAGTTGAAGCATTAGGGTAGAAGTAAAAGGAGATCGGGATCCCATTTTGCTAGAGGAAAAGAGTGCTTGATGTTTTTTTTGTTTGATCATAGAGAGAGAGAGATAGAAGATAGCGGCCTCTTTTGAGATTAGAATTTGTGTAATAAGTGGGTGTTTGGGATTCCTTCTTAAAAGTGACTTATTAACTTATATAAGTCAAAAGTGAGAAGTTAGTTCTCAAGACATAAAATCCTTCAAAATAAGCTAACCCAAACACTCAAAAAATAACTTATTTACTTTATAAGTCAATAAGTCATAAGTTGCTCTAAAATAAGCTAACCCAAACACCCCCTAATAAATCCGCTGCACACTCCCCAATTTTGCTACACAAACCCTTCAGCAAGCTACGGGCGGATTTGGCAACCTTAAATCTTGAACGTGAGTTCAAGTGGCACGGTGTATTTAATAAATACGTTGGTGTATTTAATAAATACACCTAAGGGAACAGGCCCGACTTTGTTAGTCCAGCGGAATTAATAAATCTTGAACGCGAGTTCAAGTGTCCAGCATATTTATTAAATACGCTGGTTTGCTGTCTTATCCGTAGTGACAGTATCAAAAAAAAATAAAAAATGGAAATGAATCATGGGAAAAACAGTTCTTGGATATTCGATTCTGGTGCCACTGACACCATGACATTTGAACCGTTGGACATACAATAAATGTCCAATCCTCAAAAAACTCAAATCAATACCGCAAACAATGGAATGATGCAAGTAAAAGGAGGAGGGACTATTGAAATTTCACCAACTATGAAATTATCAAATTGTCTCTATGTTCCATCATTATCACACAAACTGCTCTCCATTAGCCATATTACCAAAGAGCTGAATTGCACAGTACTAATGCACCATACTTTTTGCCTTCTACAGGATATCAGGACGGGTGTGATTATTGGACGTGGTACTGAGCGCCAAGGATTATACTATGTGGATGAAGTGGCTCAACAGGGTACTGTGATGTTGGCTCATGGAACTGAAAACCGGGAAGCCTGGCTATGGCATAGACGTTTGGGGCATCCATCCCATGGCTATTCGCAACTTTTGTTTCCAAAACTCTTCCATTCGAATGGAAAAATAGATTGTGAAACCTGCCTCCGTGCTAAAAGACATCGACAACCGTTTAAACCTAGCAATACGAAAGTTGCTTCACCTTTTTCATTAATCCATTCTGATGTGTGGGGTCCTGCTCCTGTGATGTGGGGGGGGGGGGGCAGGGTCTTCGGTACTTTATACTATTCGTGGATGATTGCACTCGCATGACATGGGTATATTTTTTGAAAAACAAAGCCGAAGTTTACGAAAAATTATCACGTTTTATGCTATGATTCAAACTCAATTCCAAACTCAAATCCAAATCCTTTGATCCGACAATGGGGGAGAATTTGTCAATACGTCCATGAAACAGTTCTTTAAAACCAAAGGATTAGTTCATCAAACCTCTTGTTCTCATACCCCCGAACAAAACGGTGTTTCCAAACGGAAAAACCGTATTATTCTTGAAATGACTCGAGCCCTTTTGATCGAATCTCAGGCTCCTAAATCTTTCTGGCCGGAGGCAGTTGCAACCTCTGTGTATCTCCTGAATCGGCTTCCCAGAAAAGCTCTTAAATTTAAGACTCCCTTAGATTGTATGTCTAAGTCTGCCAGTATTCCCCATCCTCTTACACTTGAACCTCGAATTTTCGGGTGTACCGCATTTGTTCACATACCCAAAGTCAACTGAAACAAGCTCGGCCCATGTGCTGAGAAATGTGTGTTTGTCGGCTATGGGATCGACCAAATAGGTTACCGGTGTTATAATCCAAAAACTCATCAAATGTTCACCACAATGAACGTTGACTTTCTTGAAACAAAATACTTTTATGTCACCCAACTCAGTGGTCAGGGGGAGAATGAATGTATAGACTCTCTGAGTTGGCTAACCCAACTTCCCTCATCTGAAGAAGTAACAACAGAACTTCCTCACAGTACTGCGAGTCCTTCAAACACAGACACACAATCTGCGGAGCACAGTACCACTGAAGAAAGTCCATCCAACGTGATACCTGAGGTAAGAAATACTGAGAACCCTGAATGTCATGCGCCGTCTTGTAACTATGAGACAACAATAGAACCTACAGAACAGGTTGAACCAAATGTTGAACAGGTTGAAATTGAACCAGTGGTTGAACATGTTGAACCACCAGGTGCAGCAGAGACAACCGGAAGATACTCTCTTCCTCCTAGAGCCAATAGAGGGGTTCCTCCAAAACGGTACTCCCTAGAGAGGGAAACTAGAAATTCAAGGTATCCTGTAGCTAATATGGTCAACGGGAACTTATCTAACAGTGCGAAAGCATTTGTTACTTCACTATACTCTGAAAAAATACCTAATTCCGTAAAGGAAGCTCAAGGTAAGAAGAACTAGGAAGAAGCAATGGAAGTGGAGATGTGTGCTCTTATGAAAAACAACACATGGGAAAAGTGCATTCTTCCTAGAGGAAAGAAAACAGTTGGATGCCGATGGGTGTATTCAATCAAATATAAACCAGATGGTTCCATCGGGCGATACAAAGCTCGACTTGTAGCCAAGGGTTACACTCAGACGTATGGGATCGATTACTCTGAGACATTTTCTCCGGTTGCAAAAATGGATACCATCAGAGTTCTCTTATCCGTAGAAGCCAATAAGAAGTGGCCTCTTCACCAGTTTGATGTTACAAACGCCTTTCTCCATGGAGACCTAACAGAAGAAGTCTACATGGAAGCACCTCCAGGTTTTTCAGGGGGTTTTAAAGAAGGGGAAGTTTGTCGGTTGAAAAAGTCTCTTTATGAGCTAAAGCAGTCTCCTCGGGCATGGTTTGGAAAGTTCACCTTGGCCATGAAAGAGTATGGGTATCACCAAAGTAACGCTGATCATACTCTGTTCCTTAAAAGAAGAAACGGCCTTGTAACTTGCTTGATCATATATGTAGACGACATGATTATTACCGGAGATGATATAGAAGAAATAGCACGGCTGAAAAGAAATCTGTTTTCAAAGTTTGAAATGAAAGACCTTGGGAATCTCAAGTATTTCCTCGGGATAGAAGTTCTCAGGTCTAAACGGGGGATTTTCATCTGCCAAAAGAAGTATGTCCTTGATCTCCTAGCAGAAACTGGGTTGATTGACTGTAAACCAGTAGATATTCCAATGGTAGTGAACCACAATCTTCACATGGAACTCAATGGAGAACTTGCAGACAAAGGAAGGTATCAAC
This sequence comes from Helianthus tuberosus, assembly GCA_030545235.1. Taxonomy (NCBI): domain Eukaryota; kingdom Viridiplantae; phylum Streptophyta; class Magnoliopsida; order Asterales; family Asteraceae; genus Helianthus; species Helianthus tuberosus. The sequence goes on along the minus strand of CM060410.1, from coordinate 68,827,273 downwards.
GGCTCGTGGGCAAATTAATTTATCTCTCTCACACTTGCCCTGATATAGCTTATGTTGTTGGAGGGGTGAGTCGGTTCATGCATCAACCTTAAGTTGCCCACATGGAAGTTGCTCAGAGAATTTTAAGATATCTCAAGGGAACTCCAGGCCATGGAGTATTGTTCAAAATAAATGGACACTTGAATGTTGAGCTCTATACTGACGCAGACTGGGCAGGAGATAAGGGAAACCGAAGGTCAACATCTGGATATTTTTCTTTGGTTGGTGGAAACCTCGTTACCTGGAGGAGTAAGAAACAGAAGGTAGTCGCTCTGTCGAGTGCAGAAGCAGAATTTAGAGGTATAGCTCAAGGGTTAAGCGAAGTTCTTTGGATCAGGAAGCTGCTAGAAGACATTGGTTTTTCCCAAAAGGCTCCTAGTAAAGTTATGTGTGACAATACAGCTGCAATACAAATCTCAGAAAACCCAGTTCAGCATGATCGGACAAAACACGTGGAGGTAGATCGACATTTCATCAAAGAAAAGTTGGAAGGAAGAATCATAGAACTCCCGTATGTTTCGTCAAAAGATGTGACACACCAGGAAAACCACGCAACTTAACTAGCTTCCTCAGTAACCGCGTGCTAAATTTCGGGACGAAATTTTCTTAACAGGGGAGAATGTGACAACCCTCGTAATTACATGTATCCGTACGATTAATTAATATTATATTGTGTTTATTGATTGTGCAGAAAATTGACTAAATGATCCTGTATGTTTTTCCTAAGTGTTGGGAATTAAAAGCGTTATAAAAAGTTACATAAAAGACACTATACGGAACAACTTAGCACCTTAACGAACCGGTATCTAACCGAACAACCGGACATTACCCGAGACACCAAAATATTGCAAGAAACATTGTTTAATCATTTCTTGGCTAGTTATGATCCCCGTATACCATAACTCCCACTAGATATCTACTAACTAAAACATGTAACCTTATACTTGGATTTGAACTATTATTTACCACTTACCATCAAAATGTTACAATTAACCCCCCCTCCCCTCCATTTACGGACCACATAGGGGACCCATACCCTAATCATGATTATTGATTATTTTATTCTAAACTTGCTTGTAATCTTGAGCAAAATATTTCAAGAATCTCTATATGTATGATTCCCAAGACATATAATCATTTCATATCTTCATCATATCTCCTCAAAGATCACCCTACTCCCTCACTCTCTCCTCTCCCTCTCGGCTCCCTCTACAACCGCCACCATCACCACCTTGTCACCACCATATCCATCCATTTCAAGCTTATTCAAGTGCTAGGAGGTGATACTTGGAGCTTGAAGCTTGGAGATCTTGAAGGGACTTCATACATTGCTTTTACACACCATCTTCATCATCTTTTGTTCTTGAGTTCTTCCTTAGCTTTAAGCTAGTTGTAAGACTTCCTTAAACTCTTGTCTACTTTTGTTTTCATAGTGAAAAGATTATGCTATGATGAAATCGCATGAACACTACAAGAACACAAACATAAAACATGAACATAAAGCTTTACATAAAGATCATGAGATGAAAGACGATGATACATGATAAATCTGAGTAAACAAACAATAACCTCTTGTAAATGACTTATGATCTGATATTAATCGTTATTAGAAAGTATGGTGATCGTATGTGCGCGTGTTAGTAACATTTAAGCTATAAAAAGCATGCTGAGTAAAAGTTTCCAGCCAACTTCAACTGGCTGTAATCGGACCGTTATAAATCGAAAAATTGATTTTCTGAAGTCTAAATTATGTATTTTCAAAATACGGTTCTAATGGCACTGGAATCATAATTTTTAGACTTCGTTTGCTATTTTTAAAGGGTCAATTTTCACAGCTGCAAAAGCTGTGTTTTTACTGCAGAAAATGTGTGTTATATTTTTCATCATAACTTGAAATCCATGTAGAATTAGCTCATGAAATTTGTACTGTAGATGACGACTGATGACTTTGTAATCCTCCAACTGGAATTTCATCAATCGGACTTACGATGAATTTTAAATGAATTATTCCGTGGACTGCAGTAAGAAAGTGACGAATCTGATTGCAGTCCGGTAAATGAATTTTTATAAAATATTGGTAATGAATTGGATCCTGATATTTTTACACAGTAATATTTGGATTATTTAAAACATTCTGTAAAAGTTTGGGAATTTTTGGAATAAGCTAACTATTTTATTAAAATACCCGAAAACAGCCCAGTTTTGGATGTTAAAGCTGAAATGACATAAGTAGTAATTTGCATGTCTAAATGTCGGGTATGTTATCTGAGAATGATCTAACATGTTACATGTCAATGAAAGTGTTATGTGCAATATCGTATGCTTGCTCTGGAGTAGCTATAGGTGGAATGTTTATATGGGCGTGAACTATTAAAGTGAGTGCATGTTATGTAGTAGATACGTGTAGGAACTTTGTGCTCTATTTGAAACCATTAAATGACTAATTGGTAATCATATTAGGACGTGATTGACCGACCTTGACTGTTAGCTATTTTTGAGAGTCAAACCGAGCAACCAAAGGTGAGTTCACACTCTTAAGGCATGGGATTCCTGGTGGGTTGGGAATGGGATTAAATAGCTAAGACGGAACTTGTACTTTCACCACTACTAGACTACTTACCTCTGTCCTCGGATTGGGAAGGACGCCAGCGCTAAACCTACGTATTCACTACGTACCTCTGTCCTCGGATTGGGAAGGACGCCAGCGCTAAACCTACGTATTCACTACGTACCACTGTCCTCAGATTGGGAAGGGCACCAGCGCTAAACCTACGTATTCTTATACGTACCTCTGTCCTCGGATTGGGAAGGGCACCTACGCTAAACCTACGTATTCAATACGTACCTCTGTCCTCGGATTGGGAAGGACACTTATATATACATCTAGTCTAGTGGTTTTACAACATGGGGTAAGCCCCACCGTTCATGTTTTGGAAAACAAGGAAAGCTGATTTAACTTGTAGTTGCAAACAAACTCATAGTTCTTGAAAAACTACTTTATAACGAACACCTACGGTGAACTCGCTCAACTTTGTTGTTGATTTGTTGTTACATGCCTTGCAGGTCGTTAGGTACTTATGGAGCTTGCACGAGGAGGAGGTCGTTGTGGGATATGGACTGTTATGTCCCGTTCTAAACATTTAAACTTTATGAACTTATTGAACTTATGTTTTGATTCCACGTCTTATGCTTCCGTTGTTTAGTTTGAACTTGGTTAACTAGTTTTTGAACACCAATTATATTGCGTGGTTGGATTTTATCTATTTCAAATACATTGTTCAATATGATAGGTGGCTGGATCCTGGTCATGTCACGCCTCCAAGCGGTGATACTCCACGTGTGGATTTTGGGGGTGTGACAGATTGGTATCAGAGCCATTGGTTATAGCGAACTTGGTTTTAAAAAGGGAAAAGCTTTTTGACAAAACCAGACTATAACCTGTACAGTGCTCAACGATCCACAACGACGCTTCGCTCCCCGTGCAAGACTCGACACAATAGGTGGTATGATTTATGTTTATATTGTCTGTTTGATAGTTCACATAGTGCATTAGTTAACATGATAACTGCTATCTGAGCCATGTGTGCTTACTCTCTTCTGTCGTCCCACGCTTACACACTTTCGCGACACTTTTCTCACTTATGTTGCTTCGTTGTGAAGATCATGAGTGGACGTTTGAACTTGACTCAAGCCCAGCTGACGGCTCTAATCAATGAACGAGTGGCTGAGGCACTCGCAACTGTCCCTGCAGGAGGTATAACCGGCCATTTCGACCTATCCTAGGATGTTTAGATCCTACACTCGCGAACCAACTCTTGTGCTTAACCTTGTATTTTATTCTCGCGCAATAGGTCAACATGCTCAACCTCCCGTATGTACGTTCAAAACATTCATGGGTTGCCGACCTAGTACTTTCAGTGGCACAGAAGGAGCTGTAGGTCTTCTTCACTGGCTCGAGAAGATTGAGTCTGTTTTTGAGATGTGTGAATGCCCTGAAGCTCGTAGGGTGAAATTTGCTACTGGAACACTCGAAGGTGCTGCGTTAACCTGGTGGAAAGCACAGGTTCAACTGCTAGGGCTGGCAGTTGCTAATGCCACCCCATGGAATGACTTCAAAGATTTGATCAAGGAAGAGTACTGTAGTCGTGACGACATCCACAAGCTAGAGGTGGGATTTTTCAATCTAAAAATGACGGGGTCTGAAATTGAGGCGTATACGAAGAGGTCAAACGAGCTGGCCATCTTGTGTCCTACTATGGTGGACCCTCCCATCAAACGTATTGAGCTGTACCTCAAGGGTCTTGTACTAGAGATTCAGAGTCACGTGACTTCAGCTAACCTGGTTACCATTCAGCAAATCATCCGGTTGGCTCATCGTCTCACTGATCAGGCAGTTGAGCAGAACAAGCTGCCCAAGCGTATTAGCGCTACTACTACTTCTGATGCTCCCAGTGATAACAAGCGCAAGTGGGATGGAAATTCGGGCAAGGGTTCTACTTCAGTTCAGTCTCAGTCCCAGCAGCGAAAGACAGATGAGTACAGGAGCCCCAGTCAGCATTCTTCTGGGAATCAAGGTCAGGGTGGATACAGGGGAAATCACCCTAAGTGCAATCGATGTAATTTGCACCATAGCGGGGCGTGCAGCAAGGGTCGTTGTCAGAGATGTAACAAGCCTGGACATGAAGCCAAAGATTGCAGGAGCTCACGCCCTGCGAATCAGAATCGACAATAGCAGCCACAAGCTCCACAGAACCAACGGCAACACCAGCAGGGTAATAAGGGATGTCACCAGTGCGGTGCTGAGGGTCACTTCAAGAGGCACTGTCCACAGCTGAATCAGAATCAGGATCAGAACAACAACCAAGGAAACGGGAACAACAATGGAGGCAACGATGGAGGCAACAACGGGGGTAACAATAATGGCAATGGCGCCCGAGGTCGTGCCTTCGTGATTGGTCAGGGTGATGCAAGTAACGATCCCAACATTGTGATGGGTAAGTTTCTTCTGGACGACTTCTTTGTTACTGTTTTATTTGATTCGGGTGCCGATACTAGTTATGTGTCCTTAAAAGTTAGCCAAATGCTTAAGCGCACTCCAACACTTTTGAACACCAAACACACGGTAGAACTAGCAAACAGTAAAAGTCTTGAAGCCACACACATAGTTAAGGGTTGTAACCCCGTCTTAGCTGGTCAGACCTTCTCTATCGATCTTATTCCTATCGTTCTGGGTAGTTTCGACGTTGTTATTGGGATGGATTGGTTATCTCATCAGCAAGCGGAAATTCTCTGCAACGAGAAGATTGTCTGCATCCCTCGTTCTGGTGAAGAACCCCTCGTGATTCGTGGCGACAAGAATGGTGCTGTTATGGGCATCATCTCTTTCCTTAAGGCCCATAAGTGTTTGCGAAAGAGCAACACTGCCATTCTAGCTCTCGTTACTGATGCATCAATGGAAGAGAAGAGAATTGAAGACATTCCTATTGTGCGCTACTTTCCTGAGGTATTTCCTGAGGAATTACATGGTCTTCCGCCTCATCGACAAGTCGAGTTTCAAATCGAGCTAGCTCCTGGAGCAGCACCAATAGCTCGTGCACCTTATCGCTTAGTTCCATCAGAACTAGAGGAATTGTCCAGTCAAGTGCAAGACCTCTTGGACAAGGGTTTTATTCGCCCTAGCTCTTCGCCTTGGGGAGCTCTAGTGTTATTCGTGAAGAAGAAAGACGGTACCTTCAGAATGTGTATTGACTACCGCGAACTCAACAAGGTGACCGTAAAGAATCATTATCCTCTTCCACGCATTGATGACCTATTCGACCAGTTGCAAGGGTCGAGTTTCTATTCCAAGATTGACCTGAGGTCAGGTTACCATCAACTGAGAGTCCGAGATGAGGATATCTCTAAAACAACATTCAGGACTCGTTATGGGCATTACGAGTTTCTGGTTATACCTTTCGGATTGACGAATGCACCTGCGGTTTTCATGGATCTCATGAACCGAGTGTGCAAGCCTTACCTGGATAAGTTCGTTATCGTTTTCATCGATGACATCCTGATCTATTCTAAGAGTCAGGAGGAACACGAGCATCATCTACGACTTATTTTGGAACTTCTTCGAACAGAGCAGTTGTATGCCAAAATTTTGAAATGTGACTTCTGGTTTCACGAAGTCCACTATCTAGGCCACGTGGTAAACAAGGATGGGATTCATGGGGACCCATCCAAGGTTGACTCGATCAAGAACTGGCCTGCACCCCGTACACCAACAGAAATCCGCCAATTCTTGGGTTTGGCAGGGTATTACAGAAGATTCATCAAGGATTTCTCTAGGATTACGCAACCTCTCACCTTGCTAACTCAGAAGGGTGTCACCTATCGCTGGGGTGATGCACAGGAATCCGCATTTCAGTACTTAAAAGATAGACTTTGTAGTGCGCCTATCCTCTCATTGCCTGAAGGCACAGATGATTTTGTGGTTTATTGCGACGCTTCCATCCAAGGACTTGGTTGCGTGTTGATGCAACGTGACAAGGTCATTGCCTACGCATCGCGTCAACTTAAAGTTCACGAAAGGAACTACACTACGCACGACCTGGAATTGGGAGCTGTTGTTTTCGCACTTAAGATATGGAGACATTACCTGTACGGTACCAAGTGCACCATTTACACCGATCACAGGAGTCTCGAGCATATTTTCAAGCAAAAGGAGTTAAACATGGAACAATGCCGATGGGTCAAGCTCTTGAATGATTATGAATGCGCTATCAAATACCACCCGGGGAAAGCCAATGTTGTGGCCGACGCCCTCAGTCGAAAGGATACTATACCAAAACGTGTGCGAGCGTTACAACTTACCATCCAATCTAGTCTTCCTACTCAGATACGAGATGCTCAGGTCGAAGCATTGAAAGCAGAAAACATCAGGGCTGAGTCCTTACGAGGATCGAGGAAGCGGTTAGAACAAAAGGAAGACAGCGCCTACTATGTAACAGGGCGCATTTGGGTTCCACTCTATGGTAATCTACGTGAGCTTGTGATGGATGAGGCACACAAGTCTCATTATTCGGTACATCCTGGTTCGGATAAGATGTACCACGATCTCAAGACTACGTATTGGTGGCCTAGTATGAAAGCCAACATAGCAACCTACGTCAGTAAATGCTTGACTTGTGCTAGGGTCAAGGTCGAATACCAGAAACCATCAGGCCTACTCCAACAACCAGAGATCCCGACATGGAAATGGGAGCAAATTTCCATGGATTAAATTACTGGCCTGCCTAGATCTCAACGCGGAAATGACACTATTTGGGTGATAGTGGATCGATTGACTAAGTCTGCACATTTCTTGGCTATCAAGGAAACCGACAAGTTTTCTACTCTAGCAGACGTCTACCTAAAGGAAGTAGTATCAAGGCACGGAGTGCCAACCTCCATCATTTTTTATCGTGACTCACGTTTTACATCTGAGTTGTGGCAAGCTATGTACAAGTCCTTTGGCTCACGTTTAGATATGAGCACCGCTTATCATCCACAGACGGATGGGCAGTCTGAACGTACCATTCAAACCCATGAAGACATGCTTAGGGCATGTGTGATTGATTTTGGTAACAGCTGGGAGCGACATCTACCTCTAGTAGAATTTTCGTATAATAACAGCTACCACACCAGTATCCAGGCCGCTTCGTTTGAGGCATTGTACGGACGTAAATGCCGATCACCTCTTTGTTGGGCAGAAGTTGGTGACAGCCAAATCACAGGCCCAGAACTTGTGGTAGACACAACCGAGAAGATTGCTCAGATACGACTACGAATGGCGGCAGCTCGTGACCATCAGAAAAGCTACGCTGATAAGCGCAGGAAACCACTCGAGTTCCAGATCGGGGATCGAGTGCTACTCAAAGTCTCACCTTGGAAAGGTGTAGTTCGTTTTGGCAAACGAGGCAAACTCAATCCGCGCAATGTCGGACCGTTCGAAATCATTGAGAAAATTGGCAAAGTCGCTTACAAGTTGAATCTACCGGCAGAACTCAGCGGAGTTCACAACGTATTTCATGTGTCGAATCTGAAGAAGTGTCTGTCAGATGAGACCGTCATAGTTCCCTTAAAGGAGCTCACAATCGACGACCAGTGGCGATTCGTCGAGGAACTAGTTGAAATCACTGACCGAGATGTTAAGATTCTCAAGCGTACTAGAATACCTCTTGTTCGAGTTCGTTGGAACTCCCGTCGTGGCCCAGAGTATACCTGGGAACGAGAAGACAAATGAAACTCAAGTATCCCCAGTTGTTTAAGAAAAGTGCAACCACTACTGAGGCTGAAGCTACTGCAGAATGTCGGGACGAAATTCCAAACCAATGGGGGGATGATGTGACACCCCAGGAAAACCACGCAACTTAACTAGCTTCCTCAGTAACCGCGTGCTAAATTTCGGGACGAAATTTTCTTAACAGGGGGAGAATGTGACAACCCTCGTAATTACATGTATCCGTACGATTAATTAATATTATATTGTGTTTATTGATTGTGCAGAAAATTGACTAAATGATCCTGTATGTTTTTCCTAAATGTTGGGAATTAAAAGCGTTATAAAAAGTTACATAAAAGACACTATACGGAACAACTTAGCACCTTAACGAACCGGTATCTAACCGAACAACCGGACATTACCCGGGACACCAAAATATTGCAAGAAACATTGTTTAATCATTTCTTGGCTAGTTATGATCCCCGTATACCATCACACCCACTAGATATCTACTAACTAAAACATGTAACCTTATACTTGGATTTGAACTATTATTTACCACTTACCATCAAAATGTTACAATTAACCCCCCCCCCCTCCCCTCCATTTACGGCCCACATAGGGGACCCACACCCTAATCATGATTATTGATTATTTTATTCTAAACTTGCTTGTAATCTTGAGCAAAATATTTCAAGAATCTCTATATGTATGATTCCCAAGACATATAATCATTTCATATCTTCATCATATCTCCTCAAAGATCACCCTACTCCCTCACTCTCTCCTCTCCCTCTCGGCTCCCTCTACAACCGCCACCATCACCACCTTGTCACCACCATATCCATCCATTTCAAGCTTATTCAAGTGCTAGGAGGTGATACTTGGAGCTTGAAGCTTGGAGATCTTGAAGGGACTTCATACATTGCTTTTACACACCATCTTCATCATCTTTTGTTCTTGAGTTCTTCCTTAGCTTTAAGCTAGTTGTAAGACTTCCTTAAACTCTTGTCTACTTTTGTTTTCATAGTGAAAAGATTATGCTATGATGAAATCGCATGAACACTACAAGAACACAAACATAAAACATGAACATAAAGCTTTACATAAAGATCATGAGATGAAAGATGATGATACATGATAAATCTGAGTAAACAAACAATAACCTGCTATAAATGACTTATGATCTGATATTAATCGTTATTAGAAAGTATGGTGATCGTATGTGCGCGTGTTACTAACATTTAAGCTTTAAAAAGCATGCTGAGTAAAAGTTTCCAGCCAACTTCAACTGGCTGTAAACGGACCGTTATAAATCGAAAAATTGATTTTCTAAAGTCTAAATTATGTATTTTCGAAATATGGTTCTAATGGCACTGGAATCATAATTTTTGGACTTCGTTTTCTATTTTTAAAGGGTCGTTTTTCACAGCAGCAAAAGCTGCATTTTTACTGCAGAAAATGTGTGTTATGTTTTTCGTCATAACTTGAAATCCGTGTAGAATTAGCTCATGAAATTTGTACTGTAGATGACCACTGATGTCGTTGTAATCCTCCAACTGGAATTTCATCAATCGGACTTACGATGAATTTTAAAATGAATTATTCTGTGGACTGCAGTCAGAAAGTGACGAATCTGATTGCAGTCCAGTAAATGATTTTTTATAAAATATTGGTAATGAATTGGATCCCGATATTTTTACACAGTAATATTTGAATTGTTTAAAACAATCTGTAAAAGTTTGGGAATTTTTGGAATAAGCTAACTATTTTATTAAAATACCCGAAAACAGCCCAGTTTTGGATGTTAAAGCTGAAATGACATAAGTAGTAATTTGCATGTCTAAATGTCGGGTATGTTATCTGAGAATGATCTAACATGTTACATGTCAATGAAAGTGTTATGTGCAATATCGTATGCTTGCTCTGGAGTAGTTATAGGTGGAATGTTTATATGGGCGTGAACTATTAAAGTGAGTGCATGTTATGTAGTAGATACGTGTAGGAACTTTGTGCTCTATTTGAAACCGTTAAATGAGTAGCTGGTAATCATATTAGGACGTGATTGACCGACCTTGACTGTTAGCTATTTTTGAGAGTCAAACCGAGCAACCAAAGGTGAGTTAACACTCTTAAGGCATGGGATTCCCAGTGGGTTGGGAATGGGATTAAATAGCTAAGACGGAACTTGTACTTTCACCACTACTAGACTACTTACCTCTGTCCTCGGATTGGGAAGGACGCCAGCGCTAAACCTACGTATTCACTACGTACCTCTGTCCTCGGATTGGGAAGGACGCCAGCGCTAAACCTACGTATTCACTACGTACCACTGTCCTCAGATTGGGAAGGGCACCAGCGCTAAACCTACGTATTCTTATACGTACCTCTGTCCTCGGATTGGGAAGGGCACCTACGCTAAACCTACGTATTCAATACGTACCTCTGTCCTCGGATTGGGAAGGACACCTATATATACATCTAGTCTAGTGGTTTTACAACATGGGGTAAGCCCCACCGTTCATGTTTTGGAAAACAAGGAAAGCTGATTTAACTTGTAGTTGCAAACAAACTCATAGTTCTTGAAAAATTACTTTATAACGAACACCTACGGTGAACTCGCTCAACTTTGTTGTTGATTTGTTGTTACATGCCTTGCAGGTCGTTAGGTACTTATGGAGCTTGCACAAGGAGGAGGTTGTTGTGGGATATGGACTGTTATGTCCCGTTCTAAACATTTAAACTTTATGAACTTATTGAACTTATGTTTTGATTCCACGTCTTATGCTTCCCCTGTTTAGTTTGAACTTGGTTAACTAGTTTTTGAACACCAATTATATTGCGTGGTTGGATTTTATCTATTTCAAATACATTGTTCAATATGATTGGTGGCTGGATCCTGGTCATGTCACGCCTCCAAGCGGTGATACTCCGCGTGTGGATTTTTGGGGGTGTGACAAAAGATCAACTCGCAGATATACTCATAAAATCCATCAACGGAAACGCCTTTAGTAGCTGTTTGAGCAAGTTAAGTATTGGTGATCCCACTACTCAACTTGAGGGGAAGTGTCGGAAAGTAAACAATATGTTATAGTGTAGGGGTAAATGTATAAAATGGTGTTCTATATAAACACCTTAGTCTGTAACCCTAGTTTGAGTGAAATACAATCTCAATACAATACAATTCAACCCCAATCACTGTGTTTGTTCTATACTAGACAACAGATGGAAGGGCCAAAAAAGAACTTATACAAATTTTAAAAATTGGGCGAGCATTGAAGCATGTAATTTTATGAATCTTCATATCAATATGGAAGTGATTTTAAACGAATTAGATGATTTATAATCAAAACGACGTAGTTTTGATTGGGTTTTCATGTAAACTTAGACGCCTAACAACAACGTATTCACTTTCCCCATAACAAATATGGCGTGCTTTCAAAAAAAGAAAAAAAGAAATATTTAGTCTAGTTCTTTAAACTTATTAAACCGAATGTCCAACTCTCGAACACTCTTTTATTAGCACTCTTTCATTCTCCATCTCGATAGGTCTCATAACCTAACGTGTCGTCGGAACTTATTGCCCGGTGAGAAGATAACCAAAATAATTGTGATAGTAAAACTGACAATCGTAAGTGACAGTTTAGGTGACAATATCCATAACAATGTCAATGTTAGTTTCAATGTATCAGTTTAGGTAGCAATTTCAGAGTAGCACTTTCAGTATAACAATTTTAGACTGTCAATTAAAAAGGAATATTTGGAGTAGCAATTTCTTAACATGCTCAGCGTCAGTGCGAATATCAGAATAAGGCTATACGGTGTGGTCATGACCACCATGACCCTTCACGTCAACGCCATGTCACCCCACTCTCATCCACCACCGTATATGGTCTGGTCATGACCCAAACCACCATCCCCGTTTAAAAAAATTATTTTGTGTAAAATATATTTAGCTAATTAAGGAAAGGGAGGTGTATGTTTGCCATGATTTAATCTATGCGAACTACGGTGGTTCCCTAAGGGGGCCGGTGTAGCACATCATCCACTATCATAAGTGGCAATCCTTCTCCCATCCCATACCCCTTAGCCTAAGACCATGTGTAGTGGTTAACACTCCACCCTTGAGCGTTTTGCGCTATGTGGCAGTACAGTCAGCAATGGGGCATTATGAGTCGTTTTCTAAAATGGGTGTTGTAGGGATGTGGACATTGTGAGGCATTATGTTTAAAGGGGTGTAAAATTAAATAAAATAAAAAAACCCAACAAAAAAACTATTGGACAAGAAAAAGAAGATTAAATGTGATTGGTGAATTCAATCCCCATCAGGCGTTGTATTTTGCACGCCCCAACTAAATTTTCAAAGAAAAGCGCCCCAGGGGGCCGATCCTGGGCGTGTTTGGGCGTTTTCGAGCACAAGAACGTCTCAAAATAGAGCCACTACGCACGGTATAAGTGTTGGTGACATCAATATCACTATCACCAATAGTAAAAGTATCCCAGTAATAATGTCAGTTACAAACATGTTTGCGACGCAACGAGCTTACTCACAAGCAAAAAAGGTATGTACTTGATTACACCACACAATGAGCACAAGAAATGAGACACCGCCTTTATAGAATATTTGTAGGAAAATAATTTGACCCATGAAATCTTTAAGAGGCAAGCAACATAAAATGCTTCTTTGGGTTCCATTTTTGAGAAATGACAGTACCGACTTGTAGTTCTCTTGGTTTTGGTTGGGTGTACTATAATTGTTTTTTAAGTCGAACTAACACACTTCTAAATAGTATTATATGTGCACCTTGCAGAATTTGAACATTCCACCTCTTGAATAGAGGTGAAGAAACACTAAATAAATGACCGGAATCAAATTATCTAGGGGGTTTGGATCTGCATAAAAGGGTTGTTTCTCTCGTTTGATTCGATGTGACTGATCTCCTTCTCCGGTGAACTCTGCAAAACAAAACACCGTTAGCTTCGTCAAGGGGAGAAAGGGGGGTTCTCTCCTTGACCCGACTCCGGCGTGAGAATAAGTATGTGTTTTCGGAAGAAGAAGAAGAGTTAACGAAGTGTGTGTAGCTTGCAGTTCATACCTGAATTATCCTCATATTTATAAATGAGAGTTTGGGCGGGAAAACTTGTTGATGAAATATTAACGGAAGATGCTAACCCCGTAGGCGGTTATTTTTTCCTTCCGTTAATCTTCACGATCCGGTGTGATAGCACACGTATTACTGTTTTGATCAATGGCTGGGGAGTCGCCACGTGGACAGTGGGCAAGTGGAGGTTTTTCTCCAATTCCATGCCATCATCGTGATTTTTAGGGAATTCTGTGATGATGACACGTGTACCAGACGGTTATAACCGTCTTGGTGGTGCACGATTGATCTTTCTATAAGGTTATTGCTATGATCTAGTGTGACTCCTTTATCGTGTGGAGTCAGCTTAAGTAATATCCAAGTCTGGGTACTTACTAAGCGGAAACGTTTGTCTGGGATTTTCATCCTTTATTTGCTATGAAGGCGCGAGGATTTGTGATGTTCCTCTTATCGCGCAAGTGTTTGCTTGTTGTCTTTCTCTTAAGCTCTTTGTGAGATCAGTTGCGCGGCCACGCAAGATCGAAAGAGGGCTAAGAGGTGAGGTGGTGGTACGGTTCCAAGTTCTTGATATGAGGTTTTTGGGACCTTACCCCTTCAAGTCCCCCAAGTCCAGTGTTGCTCTTATGCAAATAAGTGGAGTACTGGACTATATGAGAGAAATGCTTTTGGCGCAAAAGTAGGGAATCTTTTATGAGAAGATTTACTTTGCTTATTATGGTGATCTGAAAATCCTTGACTTTGGGTAAGATGAACAGTTTGTGAGGAGAGATTTTTATACCTCCTTTTCCGTTTTTATTCTGAATTGTTGTAATCTTGGGCGAAGGGTTTTGTGTAATTATGAGCTGACGATAGCTGACGTCATTTCTTATACTTTGTGCTGACTCTTCGTCTTCTGGCTTAACTGTAGTTCCTGGGAATGCGTGTGTACCCCGTCAGAGGGTTTTAAATGGAATGTGACACTTGCAGTGGCAGCGCCGTTGAGACGGCAGTTGATTTGACACTCAATCATCACAATTCTTGTCTCGATTCTACCGCATCTCTTCTTTGGTCTATATATTCACTTTTGGGTGGCATTCTTTCCCTAATTTTAGAAAAATGGAAAACGGGAAACTGATTCGATGGACAAGACTTTCTAAGGTATTGAAAGTGCTTGACGCTGCTGATGGTTTGCTGCTGATTTCCAAATCGTTGCCTAATCCTGCTGCCAGGGATGAAGATTCAACCGCCGGGACGTTTCAGAAGACCGGATCCGACTTTGTCTTGCTGACGACAATAATGGTGGGGTTACACGATTGTCAGCACATCTTGTGACCCAGTCCTTTCCGGTTGGCCGGAGGGGGAGTTCGTCGATTGTTTATCAACGACGTCGCCGTGTTGTTATTCCGGCTGAAGTTCCGGTAGGTGGTGCTGAAGATGGTGGGGAGGGTGTTAACCCTTGGATTGTTGATCCCCGTCCTTTGTCTGAGTATGGTGAGGTTCTCCATACTCCATATGGGGTTCTGGATCAGCTTTCCTAGTTTGTTTATTTTGTAACTAGTACGCTCTTTTTTTTTTTGAAGAAACACTGATGTGTTCTTTTGTAAACGGTTTGTTTAGAGTGCTTTGCTGCATTGATGATATATATTTTTGATGCACTGTTGTGCATGAATGCTTAGTTTATGTTTGGATTACAATATGTTGCATATGTTTAATTGCTTTGTGTAGGTAAAGCGAATGAGAATGGTATTGAACTTATGAGTGAACGTAAGTCTAAAATGTGCGCAAAGCTGGCTTATTTAGACTGTTCATGAGGCGTTCAATGTTTACCATGTTGTTTTCGCGTAAACCAAAAGAATTATATGCAATTTGTAACAAACAGTAACATGTTTAAGAATGATGCTTGCATTAATAGGGCGTAAAGCCGATAATACAAAGTGTAATAGAAAAATACATTGCCTGTATAGTTTCATCTTCTTGGAATGTTTTGGCTTATATATAACACCTGCGCAGCTGTTGCGCGTTCCAGGTGCAGGGAACTAGTGTCCCATCAATTCTCTTTAGAGTGTAAGCGCATTTGCCCAGGACCTCATTAATGATGTATGGTCCTTCCCATTTTGGCGCTAATTTGCCTGGTTTTTCCGCGTTAGAAGCTTCATTGTCGCGCAGAACGAAGTCTCCCGGAACGAAGGTGCACACGCGTACGCGCGCGTTATAGTATTTTTCAAGTTTGGATATGTACCTTGCCTCTGCGATGGCAGCGTTTTCGCGCCTTTCCTCCAGAAGGTCTGTCACACCCCAACCGATGGCGGAATCATCGGGGCATGGCACTGAGCGAAACAGATTGTCCAGAAGTTTCCATAACAACTATCATTACCATTTAATTAAAGCAATACATCCCATACCGTAACATAAATAGTCAAACAAGTTATTACAGACAACATAAAAACAAATATTCTGTTCCGACAACTCAGATTTAAATAAGTAGCAATTGTTTATCTGCTTCTAGAGACCCCTAATAAGTTATCTGCAGACAACTATTTGTTGGGCTCTAAAGCTTTATTCTAGCTTCCATTCCCTACGACATATGCATCCTAAGCACCTGTCACATACGTTAAAATAAAGTCAATACATAAAATGTAAAGGTGAGCATACAAGTTTGATAATAGCATATAGAGTTCGAATTCGTTTACGCATAACCAGCACGTACACATAGTGAAATGAAACACGTTAGTTATCGACATAGATCCATCGATACCAATGACTGCGGGTTGACTGCCCGAGGCAGTTCGCAATACATGATTACCACCGTAATCCATGCAAGTAAAAGATCCTTAACAACCCCCGTGTGAACGGGTGCGGAGTCCAAACTATAGCACTATCGTTGCTAAGGCAGGTAGACAACATTCCATGTGTAAACATAACAAACAAGCATTCATAAGCCACGTATAACATGCATAACGTTCGTCTACTCTTGGTTTCTGTTGTCGTTTATCGAGACGTTCTGATTACGTGGCAACCACTTGGAATTGTATTCTCACCCGCGTGACTAAACCGGTCGGGAACCACCCTAACTCGGCCTGTCGGCGACTCAGAACGGTCATTCCGGTTGACCCCGAAATCAATTGTCTGTGGGTAGGATTCCAGATCTGGAACTAGTGCATCACTATTATCGAGTAGAGACTAGCACCGATCAGATTCGTACCGATTCTAAGGGAAAAAGAAGGAGAGAACTTAGGTTTATTTCTTTCAACTCTTTTATCCTTAGAAAAGTTTAGATCTAGGTGAAGTTATTGTGAAATCTTGTAGAAATCGTTTAGATATGAGTTATTCTTGGTGGAATGAAGTCAAGCTTGAAGTTCATAAGAACTTCATGATGACGTCACCCGAGAATACCTCGAATCCGGATGATTTCATGGTTAAAAGTGAAGATTTGAAAGATGGAAATGTGTAGAATTGTGTAGTGATCAAAGATGTACAAGAATTAGTGCAAGATCTTACCTGGATTGAGAGAAATCTGAGAAAAAGTGAAGAATGCGTGCGGTTCGGACGTCACTTGCCAAAAGTGGAAAAAGTGGAGAGTGACCCGTGTATTTATAGGATGCCAAAAAGGGAAAGGGGTGAGCCGTGCGCATGGCACGCACCCGGGTAGGCTATCCGCACGGACTGGTCATCCGTGCGGATTGGCAATCCGTGCGGATTGGCAATCCGTGCGGATTGGCCATCCGTGCGGATGCCGCCTGCTTTGGTGTGTTCGGTGCGATGTTGCTTCGGTTTCGATTTGCGAGCGATTCGATAGGGTTTCCTAGTCAAATTACTTTCAGTCCAAACTACTTCTTATATGGTTCGACTCGGGATTCGGGTTCGGGTTCGTTTACATTCGAGTTAGACTTCGAGTTCGATTGAGTTCGCTTGATTATCACAACATAACATAAAATAAACATGCACAGGTAACACGTAAAGCACACACACACGTATAAACAACAAGTAAAATACACAGTTCGAGTTACGGTTCGATGTCGATTTGATTAGCATAGCTTGGTTAACTTTATCGCATTGTTACTTCCTATCCTTCACAGTCGTAGGTCGATTGGAATATGGTAAACACGATTCGATTATTGTAATGAACGACATTTACTCCACATAATATAAATAAAATAAAAACATTTCTTTGAGTCAAGTCGCGCGAAATCGGTCGTTGACTTTGACCTTGACTTTGACTTTCGCTCGTGAAAACACGGGGTGTTACAGCCTCCCTTTGTTTAGGGAATTTCGTCCCGAAATTAAGCTGAAAGCCGTAACTAAACGTGGATCATATGTGAGAGTCCTTTGTTTGGACCACTAAAAGTCGTCAAGTTAGTCGACTTTTTATTGTTAAAAATTGATAATTTTCGGATATGTTGTGCGAAATAGTTTCAAATCATAACTCTAAGTCATTTAGGAGAAATTTGAATATTGTAGGTCCGGATTTATCTCCGATTCGATTGCGTAACAACACGTTCGATGTGCGGAATCCGTGAACGTGCTGGACTCAACATAACCGAAACGGTGTCAAGATCGATCCTACAAGTTGTATCTGAGCAGGTGATCGGTTGCGAGGATCAACACACATCAGATTCGATAAAGTTCTTCATCTTTCATCTCTGTCACGTTTTTCTCTGATAATCGCTAAATTAAACGTATACAATAACCGTGATTCTATTGATTATGATGACGCATACAAAGCCGGGGATCACGTTTTGCCTTTTCTCTCTACTTTCTCTCTCTAACCCTAAGGGTTCTATTTTATAGGCACAAGGTTATAAGGAATCTCTCCTTATTTACAATTATGCCACCTTGCCTTTCTTAACCGGACATTACTCATTCGTTAAACAACTGTGGATACTTTGCCTTCATGTCGCTTTCGAGTTCCCAAGTGAACTCCGCGCCTCGTTTACCTTCCCATCGGACTTTCACAATGGGAATGCGTGAGCGCCTGAGTTCTTTGGTCTGGCGATCCATGATTTCGACTGGCTTTTCCACGAAGTGTAATGTTTCGTTCACTTGAAGATCATCTAGAGGAACATGTAAATCGTGGTCGGCGATGCACTTTCGGAGGTTTGACACGTGGAAAGTCAGATGGACATTGCTAAGTTCCTCCGGTAATTCGAGTCTGTAGGCGACTTTTCCGATCCTTTCCAGAATCTTAAAAGGTCCAACATATCGAGGCGCGAGCTTCCCCTTCTTGCCGAATCGGACTACACCCTTCCAAGGTGATACCTTTAGGAGTACGTAGTCACCAACGCCATATTCACGGGGCTTGCGCTTTTTATCGGCGTAAACTTTCTGTCGATCCCGAGCTTTCGCTAGGTTGTCTCGAATTTGGAAAATTTCGTCTGTCGTTTCTTGTAGCAGCTCCAGTCCAGTTAATTGCCAGTGACTGGTCTCGTGCCACACAATAGGCGATCGACATCTTCTTCCGTATAAGGCCTCGAAAGGTGCCATCTGGATGCTAGCCTGGTAGCTGTTATTGTACGAGAATTCGACCAACCGAAGGTGTCTATCCCAATTACCACCGAAGTCTAGAACACACGAACGGAGCATGTCTTCAAGCGTACGAATCGTTCTTTCAGTCTGACCGTCGGTTTGTGGGTGGAACGCAGTACTTAGATTAAGCGTTGTACCGAGTGCCGTTTGAAATGTTTCCCACAATCGCGAAGTAAACCGAGCATCACGATCAGAGATGATGTCACGAGGCGTCCCATGTCTACAAATGATCTCGTCGGTGTAGATTCGGGCTAATCGTTCTACCTTGTAGTCTTCTCGTATTGGTAGGAAGTGAGCTGATTTAGTCAAACGGTCAATAACAACCCAAATACTGTCGTGACCTGATGACGTGGTTGGAAGCTTGGTTACGAAATCCATAGCTATGCTCTCCCACTTCCACATGGGAATTGGTGGTTGTTCGAGCAAGCCAGAGGGTCTTTGATGTTCAGCCTTGATTCTAGCACAGGTTAGGCATTTTCCGACGTAGAGAGCGATATCCCGTTTCATACCCGGCCACCAGTACCTGTAGCGAAGATCGTGGTACATTTTGTCAGCACCGGGATGAATAGAGTATCGAGATTTGTGGGCTTCATCCATGATAATCTGTCGCAGGTTGGTTCGCTTGGGAATCCAAATTCGGTCTAAGAAGTGGAATATCCCATTTGATTTGTTCACGAGTTGGGCTCCATCGTGGTAGATTCTTTCTTTCTTCAAGGTGCGTTCGTTGAAACATGCATGTTGGGCGTCGCGAATGAGAGCTTCGAGGTTGTGCTGGGCTTGAACATTACGAGTGCTAAGCAGATAGCTCCGTCTGCTAAGTGCGTCGGCAACAACATTTGCCTTGCCTGGGTGATAACGAATCTCACAGTCGTAGTCGTTGAGAAGTTCTACCCATCGGCGTTGACGCATATTTAGTTCCTTCTGATTAAATATGTGTTGTTGGCTCTTGTGATCGGTGAAGATCGTACACCTTGTACCATACAGGTAGTGTCGCCAAATCTTTAATGCAAAAACAACTGCGCCTAGCTCGAGATCGTGGGTTGTATAGTTCTTCTCGTGGATTTTGAGCTGACGAGATGCGTAAGCTATGACCTTGTCCCGTTGCATTAGGACACAACCGAGACCAAGGTTGGAAGCATCACAGTAGACAATGAAATTATCGTTTCCGTCGGGTAGTGTGAGAACAGGAGCATTGCAAAGCATGTGTTTGAGGGTTCGAAAGGCAGACTCTTGTTTGGTTCCCCAGACAAAAGGCTGGTCCTTATGAGTGAGAGAGGTAAGTGGTACAGCAATCTTCGAGAATCC
Organism: Helianthus tuberosus; assembly: GCA_030545235.1. Lineage (NCBI taxonomy): Eukaryota > Viridiplantae > Streptophyta > Magnoliopsida > Asterales > Asteraceae > Helianthus > Helianthus tuberosus. The sequence continues at coordinate 68,807,080 of CM060410.1, read as the reverse complement.
TTCGATAAATCGTCGATAATAGCACGCTAGCCCGAGAAAGGAGCGGACTTCAGACGGGTTCTTAGGCGTAACCCAGCTCTTAACAGCTTCAATCTTCGCAGGATCGACGTGAATACCCTGACTATTTACGATGTGACCCAGAAACTGAACTTCCCCCAACCAAAACTCGCACTTGGAGAATTTGGCGTAGAGTTGGTTCCCCTGGAGCAACTCGAGGACCAAACGTAGATGTTGCGCGTGTTCGGCTCTTGTTTTGGAATAGATCAAGACATCGTCGATGAACACGATGACGAAGCGGTCGAGATATGGTTTACACACTCGATTCATCAGATCCATGAAAACTGCTGGGGCGTTTGTTAGGCCAAAAGGCATGACAACGAATTCGTAATGGCCGTAACGAGTGCGAAACGCGGTTTTGGGTATATCCCCCTCTTGTATACGCAGCTGATGATATCCTGAACGTAGATCGATCTTCGAGAAACACGTAGCGCCTTGTAGCTGATCAAACAAATCGTCGATTCGAGGCAGAGGATAGCGGTTCTTGATAGTCAACTTATTCAATTCCCGGTAGTCGATGCACATCCGGAATGACCCGTCCTTCTTTTTGACGAAAAGGACTGGTGCGCCCCAAGGAGAGGTGCTCGGGCGAATGAAGCCTTTTTCAAGCAATTCCTGGAGTTGGGTTGAGAGTTCGCGCATTTCGGACGGCTCGAGTCGATAAGGAGCTCTGGCGATAGGATTAGCTCCAAGAATGAGATCAATGCGAAAATCAATATCACGCTTAGGAGGTAGTCCAGGAAGATCCTCTGGAAAAACACTAGGAAATTCTCGAACCACAGGAACGTCTTTCACTTCCTTCTTCTCTTTCTTTTCCTTCTCCGCTGCTACGACATTAGCCAAGAAAGCCCTGTATTCCTTGCGGAGATACTTGCTAGCTTGTAGGCATGACATAAGCTTGAGACCCTTCGAAGTAGTATCACCATAAACACGCAATGAATCACCGTTTGCGAGCGAAAAACGAATCATTTTATCGAAGCACACAACTTCGGCATGGTTTTCGCGAAGAAAGTCCATGCCTACTATGACGTCGAAACTTCCGAGTTGCATCGGAATGAGATCAATCGAGAAGATGTGATTGTTGAGCTCGAGAGTGCAATCACGAATAACAGAGTTTACAGCGACAGTTCTTCCGGTAGCTACTTCAACATCGAATGCAGAGGAGAGTCGGGAACGTCTACGACTAAGGAGTTTCTCAAATTCGATCGACACAAAGCAATTATCGGCTCCAGTATCAAACAAACATGAAGCATAAATACCATTCACAAGGAACGTACCATTGACCACGTTGTTGTCGGCCTGGGCTTGACGCACATTGAGATTGAAAGTTCTGGCGCGTGCGGCCTGTTGTTGCTGTTGCTGCTGCTGTGGCGGCTGCTGTTGCGGTTCTTGTTTCACTACCCTGTTCGGGCACATGTTGGCGAAATGGTTCGGGTCGCCACACGTGAAGCATGCTCTGGATTTGACTGCGGGTGCCGGAGGAGCTTGTTGGCCCTGTGGGGCAGCGAGTAGAGCTTGATTGGCAGGAGCTTGACGAATACGGCAGTTAGCAGTAAAGTGGCCGTAGACGTTGCAATGAGCACAGAAGTGGCATTGAATAGCAGTCGGGTGATGATAGGTGCAAGTAGGGCAGAGCGGGTGTGGCCCAGTATATGCACGCTTTGCAGGCGGTGCATTGGCCACAGGCGCCGTTACTTGACGCTGTTGGGCAGGTACGGCTTGGATCGGTGCAGCAGTAATCGCACAGTTCTTGTTGGTGGAGCTGTTCTTTCTCTTGTTCTTTCTCTTGTTGCTTGACGAGGTGGTTTCAGTAGCTGGTGCAGCAGTAGTGGCTTGATGCAGATGCTTGGAGGTCTTATCCCACACCCCAGCCTTAACCCTTTTGTCATTGATTTCAGCGGCCAGCAGATAGGTTTCTTCGATCGTGGCAGTCTTAGCCGCTTGCACGAAATCAGCGATGCATTCGGGCAAAGCTCGGATGTACTTCTTGATGGTCATCTCAGGAGTCTTGACCTGGTCGGGACAGATAATGCTGAGCTGTTTGAAACGAGCAGTGAGGCCAGCATTGTCTCCATCCTTCTGATGTATGTGCCAAAATTCATCTTCAAGCTTTTGACGCTCGTGAGGAGGGCAGAATTCCTCTAGCATGACTTCCTTGAGCTCGTCCCACGACAAACCGTAAGCTGCATCATTCCCTCTCTTGTTCCTCTCGGCCGTCCACCAGTCCAAAGCACGGGACTGAAAGACGCCGGTAGCGTTCAGAGTTCGAAGATCATCAGGGCAACCACTTTGTCGCAGAGTAACCTCGATAGAGTCAAACCAGTGGAATAGTGCAGTAGGACCTCCTTCGCCTGTGAATTCTTTCGGCCCACATGACTTGAATTGTTTGAAACTGAAAGGTCTTGCGACAGCTCTAGGACCTTCAGTCCTCGATTCTTCGGATGATTTGCTGGCATTCTCATAGGCATCGCTCACCGCCTTTGCTACGGCTTTCGCGACGATGGAAGCAAGACGCCTGTCCTTCTTTTCCTGGCGAGAGAGTGGATGACGGGATCCAGACGACATTGTCTGCAATAGACATCGCCATGGAACTCAACACATGTATTCGAATCTCACCTCACACGTCTACCACTACTAAAGCTCAGTAACACGTACCATGTAAGCGCATACAGTCACAAAATCACAGAATCGCACAAAATCACATAAACACATAGAGCACACATAATCACAATATTCCTAAACAGATAGGCACAATGGCAAAACACGTATAACTTAATCACTAAAAGTAGTCAGAAAACAGAAACCTAGTATTCAGAGTTTGCGAGTGTTCGAAAGCAATGTAGCGCGAGTGATTTGTCAACGTCGTGTCGTGTGAGTTTTGTGTTTTAGCAGAAGCAGTAGTGTTGGGTCGAGACCAATAGTACCTCAAAACGTTAACAAATAACAGAAAATGCATAAAATTTTCATAAAAGTCGATAAATCAAAGGTAGATTGTCTGCGGCTAATAGACTTCGACTAACCAAAGTGGCTCGACTATTCGCAAGGATCCTGCACAATTACCTCCAGGACTATGCCTTTGCCTCGATTCTTGGGCGTTGGCGCAATTCCCATTGGTTATATTGTGTCTTTAGATCGTTGGAGTCCATCGAACCTTGGTGGAAGTTTTTGTATAAAAGCGGGACGAGTCATCAAGGTTAGGGTTTCACCCCTATCTTGCAACTTCCGTCCTCGTTTTTGATAAAAATTGAGGAGATTATTCATCAAAATATGGATTTCACTCCTGATTTGGTATGATTCTCCTCGTTTGTAGCTAAAACGCAAGCTAATTAGGCAACTTTAGTCGAGAGTTTGCGGTTTTCACACCTATTCTCGGCCTCATTACCTGTTCACAACCTGAAAATTCGAGTGCAGTGATAGAAAAGAGTGAGTGATAGTGACGAGTTACGCGTACACGTGAGTTGGTCTGTTGGTTCTTAACTATAGACTAGGTCTCTAAGACTTCGACCCGGACTAGGTCGAGTCTTGCCTAATTCCCTATAGTTATGGCTCTGATACCAATCTGTCACACCCCAACCGATGGCGGAATCATCGGGGCATGGCACTGAGCGAAACAGATTGTCCAGAAGTTTCCATAACAACTATCATTACCATTTAATTAAAGCAATACGTCCCATACCGTAACATAAATAGTCAAACAAGTTATTACAGACAACATCAAAACAAATATTCTGTTCCGACAACTCAGATTTAAATAAGTAGCAATTGTTTATCTGCTTCTAGAGACCCCTAATAAGTTATCTGCAGACAACTATTTGTTGGGCTCTAAAGCTTTATTCTAGCTTCCATTCCCTACCACATATGCATCCTAAGCACCTGCCACATACGTTAAAATAAAGTCAATACATAAAATGTAAAGGTGAGCATACAAGTTTGATAATAGCATATAGAGTTCGAATTCGTTTACGCATAACCAGCACGTACACATAGTGAAATGAAGCACGTTAGTTATCGACATAGATCCATCGATACCAATGACTGCGGGTTGACTGCCCGAGGCAGTTCGCAATACATGATTACCACCGTAATCCATGCAAGTAAAAGATCCTTAACAACCCCCGTGTGAACGGGTGCTGAGTCCAAACTATAGTACTATCGTTGCTAAGGCAGGTAGACAGCATTCCATGTGTAAACATAACAAACAAGCATTCATAAGCCACGTATAACATGCATAACGGTTTAGCGTTAAAATAGCTTGAGTAGTGTGATAGTTGTAGTTTGAATAGTTGTAACGTATGTAACACCCAAAAGTGCTAAAGCAAAAGGGGTTCGAGTATACTCACAGCGATTGTGGATTGAAGGGAGCGCTTTACAGCGAGTACGGTTAGCCTGAATAGATTTGATAACGTAACGATAAGTGGCGCGTAAAACAGTACAAGGTGAGCGTGGTTTGGATGGCTGATCGTGCGGATCAGCTATCCGTGAGAGGGAGTCATCCGTGCGCATGACCTATCCGTGCAGATGGTGATGCGTGCGGATGGTGATCCATCCGGATAAGCTATCCGTGAGTACGACTGTCCGTGCGGGTGGTAATCCGTGCGGAATAGTTGTGCGTGCGGATGACTTATCCGTACGGTCAAGTTGTTTGTGTGGATAAACGTTCAAGTGGATTGTTTCTTCCTAAGTGTGAGATGTGTTTGTGTATGATGGCTTGAGCTTTGGAGTTTTCGTTGTAGCATTTAGAAAACACATAAGTGTTTCTACCTTTCAAGCCGGTCGCGCGGACGACAATCCGTGCGTATGGTAGTCCGTGCGGACAGTGGTGATCCGTGCGGACAGTCTGTGCGCGCGGGTAGGGACCATCCGTCCGGATAGTCTGTCCTTGCGTACGACTTGGCCGTGCGGATGATCATTGTTTGAATTTATTTTAAGGCCTTAGTATCTCATGATCCGAAGAGTAATCCATTCAGAGGTCGTCCGTCCGGATTGCTCGTTCGTCGATACTCCAACCTTGTTTGGAAAGTGGGTCCCAAGGGTAGCTCGTCCGGGTGGCAACCCGTCCGGATGACCTGTGCGTGCGGATGGTAATCCGTGCGCACAACTTGTCCGTGCGGACAGCTTATCCGTGCGGACAACTGATCCGTGCGGACAGTCTCTGGTCTGATTGTTCCGTTCGTCTACTCTTGGTTTCTGTTGTCGTTTATCGAGACGTTCTGATTACGTGGCAACCACTTGGAATTGTATTCTCACCCGCGTGACTAGACCGGTCGGGAACCACCCTAACTCGGCCTGTCGGCGACTCAGAACGGTCATTCCGGTTGACCCCGAAATCAATTGTCTGTGGGTAGGATTCCAGATCTGGAACTAGTGCATCACTATTATCGAGTAGAGACTAGCACCGATCAGATTCGTACCGATTCTAAGGGAAAAAGAAGGAGAGAACTTAGGTTTATTTCTTTCAACTCTTTTATCCTTAGAAAAGTTTAGATCTAGGTGAAGTTATTGTGAAATCTTGTAGAAATCGTTTAGATCTGAGTTATTCTTGGTGGAATGAAGTCAAGCTTGAAGTTCATAAGAACTTCATGATGACGTCACCCGAGAATACCTCAAATCCGGATGATTTCATTGTTAAAAGTGAAGATTTGAAAGATGGAAATGTGTAGAATTGTGTAGTGATCAAAGATGTACAAGAATTAGTGCAAGATCTTACCTGGATTGAGAGAAATCTGAGAAAAAGTGAAGAATGCGTGCGGTTCGGACGTCACTTGCCAAAAGTGGAAAAAGTGGAGAGTGACCCGTGTATTTATAGGATGCCAAAAAGGGAAAGGGGTGAGCCGTGCGCATGGCACGCACCCGAGTAGGCTATCCGCGCGGACAGGTCATCCGTGCGGATTGGCAATCCGTGCAGATTGGCAATCCGTGCGGATTGGCCATCCGTGCGGATGCTGCCTGCTTTGGGGTGTTCGGTGCGATGTTGCTTCGGTTTCGATTTGCGAGCGATTCGATAGGGTTTCCTAGTCAAATTACTTTCAGTCCCAACTACTTCTTATATGGTTCGACTCGGGATTCGGGTTCGGGTTCGTTTACATTCGAGTTAGACTTCGAGTTCGATTGAGTTCGCTTGATTATCACAACATAACATAAAATAAACATGCACAGGTAACACGTAAAGCACACACACACGTATAAACAACAAGTAAAATACACAGTTCGAGTTACGGTTCGATGTCGATTTGATTAGCATAGCTTGATTAACTTTATCGCATTGTTACTTCCTATCCTTCACAGTCGTAGGTCGATTGGAATATGGTAAACACGATTCGATTATTGTAATGAACGACATTTACTCCACATAATAAAAATAAAATAAAAACATTTCTACGAGTCAAGTCGCGCGAAATCGATCGTTGACTTTGACCTTGACTTTGACTTTCACTCGTGAAAACACGGGGTGTTACAAGGTCTAAATCCATTCTTCGTTCTTGCTCGTTGCTTTGTCTTTCCATGGCAAGTATGCGCGGTGATGGAAGACCAATTTCAGCTGGGATTACCGTCTCTGATCCATAGACAAGACTGAACGGTGTTTCCCCCGTGCTAGTCTTTGGCATGGTACGATGAGCCTATAAGATGCTTGGGAGCTCATCAACCCATCCTCTGCGCGCTGTCCCAAGTCGCGCTTTTATACCATCGACAATCTGTTTATTGATACTCTCAACTTGGCCGTTTGCTTGTGGATGCGCCACAGAGGCAAAGCTGTGCTCGATCTTCATTTCTTTGAACCATTTTTGAAGATCTTCTGAGGCGAAGTTAGTGCCGTTATCGGAGATGATGCGCAATGGTAATTCGAATCTGCAAATAATATGTTCCCATATAAATTTGCGAATTACCATTGCCGTTGTTGAGGCTAGTGCCTTGGCTTCGATCCATTTTGTGAAATAGTTGACTGCTACAATGATGAATTTTACTGCGCCTGGCGCGTCAGGGAATGGGCCAACAAGATCGATGCCCCATTGTTGGAAGGGCCAGGCGGACGTGACCGGTATGAGCGGATTTTTTGGTCGGAGTGTTTTTGGCGCGTGGCGCTGACAGGCTGAACATTTCCGTAGTAATTCTACCGCGTCTACGTGCATTCCCGGCCAATAATAGCCTGCATTCATTATTTTTGCCACTACCATGCGCGGTCCAGCGTGTATCCCGCATAAATCTTCATGGATTTCCCTGACTTAATATTGTGCGTCTGTTTTGTCAACACAACACAGTAACGGTCCCATGAATGACTTTCGGTACAGAATCCCCTCTACCATTTCATAGTTAATTGCTTTGTTTTGGATCTTTCGAGCTTCTGCTTTTCCTTCCGGAAGTTTCCCGTGTTGTAAGTATAAGATGATCGGAGACATCCAGGATGGATAGCCGATCTCTATAACATTTACTTGTTTGAGAGGGACAGATGGATTAGACAACACTTCGATGCGTACCTCTTTTGCTAGGTGCCTGAAGCTGGTGGCGGCTAACTTGCTTAGTGCATCTGCGTGCTTGTTTTCGCTTCTGTTTATGTGATTGACTTTAAACGTTTGGAATTGGCTGATTAACATCCGCGCTTGTTCTAGATATAACGCCATAGCTTCACCCTTTGCATCGTAATGCCCATTGACTTGTTCAGCGACTAATTTTGAATCTACATTAGCTTCGAGGTTTTGTGCTCCCATTTTGAGCGCTAAACGAAGGCCTGCTAGAAACGCTTCATATTCTGCTTCGTTGTTTGTGCTTCGGAAATCCAGGCGTATCGCATATGTAAGTTCGTGATCATCGGGGCTGACCAATCGGAGGCCCGCGCCGGCTCCATCATCATTAGAAGCTCCATCTGTGTGCAGAGTCCATACTCGGTCGTCGAAGACGGGAACAGGGTTCTGGATTACCTCGCATTCTTGGACTTTGTCGATGGGAACCTCTGTGGCAAAGTCTGCTAGAACTTGCCCCTTGATTGCTGGTCGTGGTCTGTACAGGATATTGTATCCTCCTAGCTCAATAACCCACTTAGCCAATCTTCCCACCACGTCGGGCTTGGATAGGATTTGACCTAAGTGGTAATTGGTGAGAACTGTGATGACGTGACCAGAGAAATATCGACGTAAACGCCGTGACGCATGTACCAGTGCTAAGACCAGTGTTTCTATCATTGAGTAGCATGTTTCTGGGCCAGTGAGTATCTTGCTTATATAGTAAATTAGAGTTTGAATGTTCTCTCGCTCCACCATTAATACTGCACCTATCGCTACTTCCGCAGCAGATAAATATAAGATCAGTGGTTCTTTTTCGCGCGGTGCCGTTAGTGTTGGCAACTGAATTAAACTTTCCTTCATTTGTTTGAAGGCTGCCTCCGCTTCGGGCGTCCACTGGAAGTGGGTTTTCTTGGCGCAGTTTCGTAGTGTACTAATGAATGGATAAGACTTTGCCGCATGATTCGCCAAGAATCTGTTCAAGGCTGCTAGACGTCCGGGGAGTCTTTGCATTTCTTTTATTGTTGCAGGTGATGGCATTAGTTGGATAGCCTGCACTTTCTCTGGGTTTACTTTAAACCCATCTCTTGTTACGATGAAACCCAGAAATTTCCCCTCTTCCATCCCGAAGGAACATTTTGTTGGGTTGAGTTTTAAGTTTACGCTGCGCAAAGAATCGAATGTGCGTTGAATATTTGCCAGCATCGTTTCCTCCTCATGGCTCATGATGACGAGGTCATCCATGTATACCTCGACTGTTTTACCAATGTCTCCTTTGAAGACTGTGTCAATTAGGCGCTGGTAAGTTGCGCCTGCATTGCGTAAGCCAAAGGGCATTTTTGTATAGCAGAAGATGCCCTTGTCTGTGCGGAATGCAGTCTTTTCCTCGTCTTCTTCTTTCATCTGGACTTGATGATAACCCTTATAACAGTAAAGAAAGCACTTCCATCGAAATGATGCTAGAGAGTCAACTTTTTTGTCTATCTCAGGAAGTGCATAGCAATCCTTTGGGCATGCTTTATTTAGGTCTTTGAAGTCGACGCACATTCTCCATCCGCCACTGTGTTTTTGAACTATTACTGGGTTGGCAACCCAAGTATGGTATTGAACTTCGTGCAAGATTCCGGCGTTAAGTAGCTCTGTTACTTGCTCATCCATGGCTTCCGCTTTCTCAGCGCTGAGACTGCGCCTCCCTTGAGCAACGGGCTCTGCTGAGGGTTGAATGTTCAGACAATGTTGTGCTATATCGCGTGGAACCCCAGTCATGTTTGCTGGGCACCAGGCGCATATGTCTTTGTTGTTGGTTAACAACTCCTTCAATTGTACTCGCGTTGTTGGTGAAATGGCGTGTCCTAACAGGATGGTCTGTTCTGGATATTCGTCATTCAGGACCCATTTCTCCGGTTCATTTGATGTTGAGGGCTTTGCTATTTTTGCTGGTGGCTCGTCATCAACATACATGACCTCCTTGCTTGAGTATAGGATCGCGACTCCAGTTTCTGTTGGGAACCCGCATGCAGCATGTGGAATAGAAGTGATCATGCTGAATTCTCTTTGTGATCTTCTTCCGAGCAAGTCATCATGGCGTGATGTTGCCGGCATGACCATGAAGTTTACTGTGACTGTGCGCGAATGCTCGCCATCAGATAAAGTCACAGGGAATGCTATTTGCCCTAGCGGGAATACTGCTTCATTACAAAATCCGGTGAGAGGGAAATCAACCGGTTCTAGACGTGTTTTGTCTTCTGGGTCGAGCTGTTTGAAGCATTGCTCATATATGATATCCATCGAACTCCCTGGATCTATGAACATATAGTCCGTTCGATAATGGCCGAAGATGCCACTGATAATTACTGGTCGTTCTTCCTGAGGGCCTCCAGGGACAATAGGGAACACAACTTGCTGTTCCCTCCAGTGATGATCATGGTTTCGTTTATTTGGCCTTCGTGAAGGACCTCCTTGTACCATATGTATTTGTTTTGGTTTAGCTGTTTGACTGTTGGTATCTCTTGAATTTTTTATTATCTCAGTATGGCTGTTAGATTAGATGTCCCACTGACCTGGTGTCTGTGAGTCCAATACTACAGTAACACCAGATCTGATGTTTAACGACTCAGATCTGTTAATTTGTGTGGAAATTTGTTTTATAGCAACCTGGAATCTGTCGAACCAGTATTCCGGAGCTCTCTCTAGGAGTTGATCTGAAGAGTCATTTTCTTCCAAATGGCTGTCGTTTTTGTTAATTTTCATGATTCCGTCGATCTGGGTATTTTGGGTTGTAGAACCCTTGAACTCAGATCGAGGACCTAATGGGTGAGATGATGAATTCTCTGCCATGTGACAACAGAGAATGGGGGAAACTGAATCGAAACGAGAAAAAACTGATAAAACAGAGAAAACGGTGGGCGCCAATGAAGAAACACTAAATAAATGACCGGAATCAAATTATCTAGGGGGTTTGGATCTGCATAAACGGGTTGTTTCTCTCGTTTGATTCGATGTGACTGATCTCCTTCTCCGGTGAACTCTGCAAAATAAAACACCGTTAGCCTTGTCAAGGGGAGAAGGGGGTTCTCTCCTTGACCCGACTCCGGCGTGAGAATAAGTATGTGTTTTCGGAAGAAGAAGAAGAAGAAGAAGAAGAGTTAACGAAGTGTGTGTAGCTTGCAGTTCATACCTGAATTATCCTCATATTTATAACCGAGAGTTTAGGCGGGAAAACTTGTTGATGAAATATTAACGGAAGATGCTAACCCCGTAGGCGGTTATTTTTTCCTTCCGTTAATCTTCACGATCCGGTGTGATAGCACACGGATTACTGTTTTGATCAATGGCTGGGGAGTCGCCACGTGGACAGTGGGCAAGTGGAGGTTTTTCTCCAATTCCATGCCATCATCGTGATTTTTAGGGAATTCTGTGATGATGACACGTGTACCAGACGGTTATAACCGTCTTGGTGGTGCACGATTGATCTTTCTATAAGGTTATTGCTATGATCTAGTGTGACTCCTTTATCGTGTGGAGCCAGCTTAAGTAATATCCAAGTCTGGGTACTTACTAAGCGGAAACGTCTGTCTGGGATTTTCATCCTTTATTTGCTATGAAGGAGCGAGGATTTGTGATGTTCCTCATATCGCGCAAGTGTTTGCTTGTTATCTTTCTCTTAAGCTCTTTGTGAGATCAGTTGCGCGGCCACGCAAGATCGAAAGAGGGCTAAGAGGTGAGGTGGTGGTACGGTTCCAAGTTCTTGATATGAGGTTTTTGGGACCTTACCCCTTCAAGAGGGGAGACACCTTATAATGTGTAAGTGATCTACGAAGAAAACATGCTTTTTTTGGTCAAGTGAATCATTTGGTAATATGGTCGATAGTCGAGTATGGGGGCATTTGGAATGAACCACATTTAAAGGTTGATACATTGATGCCATGTGTCCTAGAAGCGATCAGACGTAGATGCATCATGTAAACCATTAACAGTGTAATGTTTGTTAGACTTATTTTCAAAGAGGGATTAAACAATGAAAAATCGTTTATACGCTTTATTATTGTAAAATATCGCAAAAATATGTCATAGTCTATCACGTACAACCGTCTAATTAAAATTGTTAATAGTATCTGAGTTTTTAGATATCTTAGTTATTTTCAGGTTTTGATGACTGAAATCCCAACTAGTAATTTTGACCACTGAAATCTAAAATGAGATCCTGATGGAATAAGAGGTAAACTTGACAATTAATGAGTATTCGAACCTGACAAAATAAATCATGTTTAGACTTTACAAAACGATTCTAATACTCCAATATACCATCCTTGTAGATCTTTAAAGGAAATACGAGCGTGTGAACTATCATTTTTTTTAATTCACAACTATATATCTTAACATCTTTCAAACTAAAAGTCAAAAACTTTTAAGATAAAATCTAAATTATTTTTTTCTTTCACTTAAAAGATATTCAATTTATTAATTTGTATATTTATTGGACACGTTTTTAAGTCGTAGTCTAGCAGGGTTGTACTGGGGTAGGCTGGAATGAAACAAGGTAGTATTATTGTAGTAACGTGGTATTCAACCAAATATTTCTATGTGCGGACTAACAACTCAGGGTGTCCGGTGTGGGGGCGGTAAACCCACCCGGCACCGCATAACACCCACCGCCGACTTGTTTGCCGAAAACATATTACCGAAAAGGGGGGCAAAATCGGTGAGGGAACACCGATTCGGGGAAGCTTGGGATGTGAGAGAGAGGGTATTGTGGGGTGGGGTCCAATCCAATCTCAACCAATCACACCTTTTTCCTTTTTTTTTTAAAATAGTTTACCACTTCACCAAGTGTCTAAACCATTGCCAACATTTTAAGCATAGTTTACCACTTTGACATGGCACACTCTCATTGGTTGATTTTTTAGTTTGCCACTCAAAGTGTTTAACCACTCCCTACACCCTCACAAGTTTTAGCCCAACCAATTGAATATTGACTTTTGAATAATGATATTTAAACATTAAACTTTTTAAATTAATGAAACTATGAATTAATTCAATTTAAATCTTTTAAACATGTTGAATAATGATATTTAAACATTAAACTTTTTAAATTAATGAAACTATGAACTAATTCAATTTAAATCTTTTAAACATGATATTATGTAGTGGTTGTTAATCTTTTTTTTTTTATATAACAAATAACATTTTCTTCCGTTCAGTTTGTAAGAACTAAGATTATTCATCTAATAGAAAGATGGTTAATGCAACATTCGTTTGCAAATCAAGCATAAGATCAATGTAGTTACGAACAAATTGGAAGAAATTTGTAAAGGTGAGATTCCCTCTAGACTACCGGCTTTGAAGAAAAGATAGTTGAAAAAACTTTTGGTTGAAAAAAAAATTCAAAAAAGTGAACATAAGGGGAGTTAGTTAACATCATTACGTCGTTGTGATGATTATTAGCTAACAATAAGTATTATTGTAATATATTTAATGTATCTTTTCATTATTGTGTATCTTCTAAATTATAGGAGTGATTGTTGTAATGTTTTATTATAATTCTTATATGGTATCAGCCATATCCCTCCTTCTCCTCTCCCTCTCACAACCCTAACCTTCCTGCCGTCTCCCTGTTCTTCTTTATTCGATCCTGTTATTATCGATGGCTTCCTCATCCGTCCCATCTGAAACACTCTTCTCCATGACAGCCTTTAACACATGATGCACATGAAACTTTCCTCCTCTAATTACCTAGTATAGCGAGAACAGATGCTATTAGTTCTCGACTTTTATTATAATTCTTATAATGATATATTTCCAAACTTAATCTATTTGCTTACCTTTTTGCAAATACAAAGTTCTCTCGATACTAATTAAGTAATTATACTATCTTGCTAGCGCACTGATATTTTATTTTATTAAAAAACAATACAAAAATAACCTATATATACAACTGTTAATGTTTTTATACAATACAAGTTTATATATGCAAGATTCAGTTGCACTTTATGGAACATAATATGATAATCTATGACATTTGGTTTACGATTAGAATTCATCATGCTTTTGACTTCGGTAATAGGTATTGGAAATCAGACCTTCTTCAGTATAATCAAACAATGGATTTAACAAAAACAAATTATTTGATTAAAATTAAAGGCACATAAACCCTAAACTATAATCTCTATTTATATTGAACAATCATTTTGAGAACAAGTAACCAACTCTTATAGGGAATTAAATAAAATAAAACTAGTATAATCTAAATCTTCCCACTAAAATAAAATACAAATAAATATAAACCATTTAAATCCATATATACACATGGATGAAAGATGACGACACGATTTTGCGAATTCTCTTATTTGATAGGGGTTATCCATATATATTGTATACTTATACCATCTATAGTGGGGCAGTTTTTGCCGTTTTTTGCCTTCAAAAACGCCCCATCACGTCCCCAAACCACCCCATGGGCGTTTTTGTCAAGAAAATTTGTTTTTGCGTTGTTTTTTTCACGTCATGTTCATTTTGTGTTGGCCAATGACTGTGCATCCCTTTTGTGTTTAGCCAATAACAATTTTTGATGGGTTTTTTTATTTAAATTCTATTACACCACTTTTAACATAATGCTCACATACACATCCACACTACACCCATTTAAAAAAAAAAAAAACGCTCTATAATGCCTCATTGCTGACTGGACTGCCACATGCCGCAAAACACCCAAAGGTGGGGTGTCTTCCACTACACATGGTCTAATATGCAAAAAAAAAAAAAAAAAAACCACTAGAACGCATATGGGTTTCATGCTTGTAATTAAAGAGGCATATAAATCACAATTTAACACAAGCACTATATTTATATTTATTTAATATGTACCACTCTTTTTGTACATAATTGCAGAATCAAACAACCATATCACACAATTACAAAACAATCAAACAATTCTTTTTCTTGTAATCTAAATTAAAAAAAAAAAAAAAAAACCACTTGCATTATTTTCCTGATCAGTTTCTCTTTATCTTTGAAGCATGAAATGTGTTTACAGTTGAAGAGGTGGAATCCTTTTTGAAGTTCACTGCTTGAGTATCATAACCGAACCCTGATCGTTGTTGCAAGTTATCAGTTGTGGGCGGCTGAAACTCGGATCTGGTGCGGCGGTGTGACGAACCCTCTGACGCCACAGACCCCTCCAGGAGATGGTAGCGGGCAGAGAGGGAGCGGTAGCTGTTGTGCAGCCTGTGCTTCTTCATGGCATGCATCACAAATGGTATCAATCCTTCCATTTGTTTTAATTTTTTTGTTGTTGTTGGTTTATGTAAGATGGTGAGCAAATATGTGATATTTGTGAATGTGAACTTGATGAATGTTTTCGGAGGGATACATGCATCTATATATATATATATACATACGTGTGTTTGAAGGTGGTGGAAAATAGGTTTTAGTGTTTTACAGCTGAGAACGTGAAGTTTTTGTATTATGTTTTGACTTTTGTTTAATAGGAGGTTGTTTTTGAACAAAACAAGAAAGATATTGACTCTCGTGTGTTTTTTGTGTGTGGATAAACTATAATATTGTTAGATACGGCTCTTAGTTTGTAACTTTGTATCCCAATCCAACATGATACACATTTCATACTGCTGCTCATAGTCATAGTAAGCCTTACGTCATGGTCTTGCATTAAAAGAGATGTTAATTGAGCAATTGAGCGTCGGAATGTTTGTATGGACCAATCTTTTTTCTTTTGGTGGCTAATGTTATTTTAAGAATCCTAAATTATTCCTTCTTTTACCTAGCTTTAAACCTAGGAACTTTCGCTATCTTTTTTTCAAAGAGGCTAGATCGATGTTGATGTGGTGGATCTAAAAAATCATTATAGGGGTAATGTTTTAAAGAAAAGGGGTAACGAAATAAAAAAATAACCGTCGATTTTTTTTTTCTCAAAATTTACGCTATCGCTGGAGCGTTAAGAAGCAACGAGCTGGTTACTCCTTCTAACAAATAGATCCGCCCCTGATCTAATCCTCCTAAACCCTACTTTGAAAATAATTCATTTGATTTATCGCTCCAAGTCAACTTCTTCTGTCTCATAAAAAAATCCCAAAAATAATATAATTTAATTATCCCAAAAGATAATATAATATAATTTTTTGAAACCATCGGCTTGGATGTTTCATATCATCAACCCTTAATTTTTGAAACCATTGGCTTGGATGTTTCATATCATCAACCTTGAAGTTTTTTATATTCTAATTTATAACTAATATCGTATTTAAAATAATACAAAAAGTTATCTATAAAACGACTTTTAAAGTTTTGGTATAACTAAAACATAAGTTTTTGAAGATGTAGCATAATGTTAAAATCGTACTAATAACTTATGATAAAAAAAAAAGACAAATGATAATATTCAGATATTTCAACCAATAAATAAACATACAATACTGAATATAAAAAAACAATGTTATGCGAAGATGATTTTGATAAACACGATCTTATGAAATATTAAAGGTCCTGATCTATTTCAAGTAAAAGTTTTCCTTGGCTCGTTAACCATTTGAAAATACTCATATTGCCCCATGGAACTCCCCCAGTTTTATCAAATCATTCCAACCGACAGCACTATACCTATAACAAACCACAGTTAATAAATGTAGATATGAAAATAAAAAAAACAAATGTAGTATATTATAAGTAAATTACAAAGTGTAGTGTATTATAAATAGATTATAAAACCTATAGTTTTGAAAAGTTTTTTTCTGTAGATATTTTCAATTCCCATCTAGTTCCATCAATCATCTTTATAATTATTTTGGAATTATTGTGTAAATCAGCGAAAATTCCGATGTGTTCAGGTAGCCACTACAAAATAAGAACAAATTGTTAGTAATATTAGAATGTAAATTGTTAAAAAGTTAATAAAAACATTACATAAAATATTAATCCAATAGAGTCATTTACCAAGGTATCAACTATACAACTTTAAAAAACATGATAGTTTGAATCATTAGGAATGTCAATTAAGTTGTATGGGTCATAAGCATCTTCAAGATCAATGGCATCTGAGGTTGATTTCCTCAATAATGCTTCACAATCATCTTTAATAAAAATTGTCGTTTTAAAAAAATGTCTTATTTTGTATTTGAAAATAGAGAGTATCACCAAAGGTTAACTTAGAGTTAAATGCCATTTTAGTTCATGTGGTTTGAACCATTTTGCTAGTTTAATCCAAATGTTTCATTTTTCGCCTGTGGGTCCAAAAATGTTTCATTGTTGCCATTTTAGCCAACTGGGTTAACTTCATCCATTATTTCTGTTAACGAGAAGGGCGATTCGGTCATTTTATATGGTCGAATTGCCTTTCTAGTTAACAGAATTACATATAAAATGATCGAATTGCCCTTCTGGTTAACAGAAAAAATAGATGAAGTTAACCCAGTGGACTAAAATGGCAACGGTGAAACCTTTTTGGACCCAGAGGAGAAAAATGAAACATTTGGACTAAACTGGCAAAATGACCCAAACCACAGAGCCTAAAATGGCATTTAACTCGTCAACTTAAGTTCATACACAAAATTACTCTAGCCATATGTGGAACAAAAGCAATTGCGACACTTATTTTTCTTTTAAATTTGGTATGATATAAATCTTCATTAATGTTTACACACTTATTTTTAAAATTTATTTAATTAATTATGAGATTAGATACATGGAATCATCTATACAATAATTTATCAATTTAATATTTCATTAAAATGGGTAACGGAATTTGTAAAAAATTATGTACTACACAATAATTAGTGACACAGAAAACGACCCTCTAAAAAGAGTATTTAAAAAACATGTTATATAAATAAACAATTTGTATTATTAAAATAAAGTTATTCGTGGATACTAAAGATGATAAATATCAAGAAATTATGTCAAAAAGCAGAAACAAAGAACTTAAATGGTTGCCTTAATTATGAATTTTTAATACTTTTATTTCAAGTTAATGATTTGAAATTCAAATTGTCGAAAATTAATGTACCTTTCAAATTATATTTATTTTTGGAATGTGATTATTGCTTTATTATTTAAATAATTTTTTTTAGAGTTGGTTATGGCTAGAAATATGCCAAAACAATTGTATATATCATTTTAAAATTTATAAGTATTAGCATTTTAAAATATTTAAAAAAGTTTACATAAACATATATTGAATATTGATTGAAGATAACGTTTAATAAAAAAATTCAAATAAAAAAGAAAAAATAATTTGATAATCATGTTAGAATAGAATGACATTGAATGCATGACAGAATTTTAAAAGTAATAATGTGTGCTTCATGGATATTAGGGTGGTATACGATGCTAGTCAAATCTGTAGACCTTAGAATGTTTCTTACATAACATAAAAGTTTAATTATGTAAGATAAAATGTATAATTGTTAGAAAAATATTAGATAATTAATGTCAACCAGTATGCTAACAACAACTTACTTGAGTTTCAATTAACCAATTTTACACGTGTCGCATATATAACAGGCTACACGTATCGCATATAAAACATGTTTTTTTCAATATTCGTGGATCTTGTTTAGCGCCTTAAGGGTTATCGCATATGTGATATTGGGCCTAGGACATTTCATGTATTAGTGTCTACGTGTATAGGCTTCTTATGTATAAAACATAGGGCTGAGCTGTATACGGTTCAGAACCGTCAGAACCGGGGAACCGAACCGGAACCGCTAGATCCAAACCGTATTTTTGTATATAGGGTCCGGTTCTGGTTCTTAAATTTGGGTAAAAACGGTTCCCAGTTCGGTTCCGGTTAAAACCACGGTTCCGGTTAAAGAACCGCTAGAACCAGTTGGGATTATAAATATTTAGAACCTTATTTTATTAATGGACTTTTCAACATCATACGACCATCCTAATTCTTATTCCCTCCTCTTATATTTATTCCACGATCTCATCTTTCATCTTCTAATTCTTCTCTATCTCTCAACCCTAACCCTAACCCTAATTGCTATCATACAAGTTCATCTCTATCTACACCCTGCAAATACAGGTACGCTATTCTACATGACCTTTTTTTTATGATTGCATATATTTTCTTTCTAGATGTTTGCTTTCTAATACATATAGTTTCCTGTATGTGAAAATAAAAATTGAACAAAAATAATCAAATCAATGTTGATCAAATTGTAAATGTGTATATAAATAGTGTATCGCTTGGTAAATACAGTACATGCATTACTGGTCAATCTATTCACGTGAACCAAATACAGTAGATGCATTAATCGTTTATTTTTTTAACTGCTAACACTTGGTTTCATTTACATGTTTATGAGAAGATTGAGAGGATGAAGATCGAATAAAGTTTGAAGATGTTTGTTTTAATTGTTAACACGACGGTTGTAATAGTTTTATTTAGAGTTTGTTTTATGGCTTGAAATTTTTTATTGGTGCTTTGCTACTTTTATTTTGGTTGGTTTGAACTTTGAATGCTTAGTTAATGTTTTAAATGGTTTGATTCGTTTTTATTGAATTGTTAATTTTACGATTTAATTGTCAACCGGTTCCCGTGAGAATCGTTTACATGAGAACCGTTTAACCGGTTCGGAACCGAACCGGAACCGTTATAATACGGTTCAGTTCCGGTTCTTAAATTTAGCAATTAACGGTTCTGGTTCGGTTCCGGTTCCGGTTCGGTTCGGTCTGGTTCTGAACCATTGCACAGCCCTAATAAAACATAGAGTAAAATGCACGGATAGTCCCTGTGGTTTGGTGAAATTTCACCTTTGGTCCCCAACTTTTCAAAATTACACTCTTAGTCCCTGTGGTTTGACAAGTTGTAACTTGGATAGTCCCTAAAGCGGATGAAGGTTACTCGGATAGTCCCTGTGGTTTGACAAGTTGTTACTCGGATAGTCCATGTGGTTTGACAAGTTGTTACTCGGATAGTCCTTGTCATTTCACACCCACTTAACAAGAAAACTAACCTCCATCCGCTTTGGGGACCATCCGAGTAACAACTTGTCAAACCACAGGGACTAAGAGTGTAATTTTAAAAAGTTGGGGACTAATGGTGAAATTTCACCAAACCACAGGGACTATCCGTGCATTTTACTCTAAAACATACCGAAAATTTGTGGCTCTTCAATATTGATGGCCCTAGGTTTGGGCCTAGGGTCTTATCCTTGTTGGGCCGGCCTGCTAGTTTTGTATCCATTTAAATGCAAAAAGAGCATTAAAACACGCTAGAGAGCATGAGTTTCATGCTTGTAATAAAGGAGGCAGATAAACCAACTTTTAACATAAACACAATTTATTTAATATGTAGCAATTTTTGTACATACTTGTAGAATTAAACAACCATATCACACAATTACAAAACAATCAAAGAATTCTTTTTTTTCCTGAAATCTAAATTAAAAAATAAAACTACTTGCATTTTCCTCAGTTTCTCTTTATATTTGAAGCATGAAATGTGTTTAGTGTTGAAGGGGTGGAATCTTTTTTGAAGTTCACTGATTGGGTATCATAGCCGAACCCCGATCGTTGTTGTAAGTAATCAGTTGTGGGCGGCTGAAACTCGGACCTGGTGCGGCGGTGTGACGAACCCTCTGCAGCCACAGACCCCTCCAGGAGATGGTAGCGGGCGGAGAGGGAGCGGTAGCTGTTGTGAGGTTTGTGTTTCTTCATGGCATGCATCACAAATGGTATCAATCCTTCCATATTTTTTTTTTTTTGCTGCTGGTTTGTGAAGATTGTAAGCTAGTTGATATGAATGTTTTTGGATGGTTATGTTATGTTACAAGTTGTGTACGTAATATTTATAAGGGTAGGGTGAACATAGGTTTGACTTTTGAGATGAAGAATTGTCAAAATGTTACGTTTGACTTTGTGGATAGGATGCTGTTTATGAACAGAACAAGATAATTGACGCGTGTTTGTGTGTGTTTTTTCGGATATACTTTTGATTGTTGAATTTAATTCAACTTGCCACATCTATTCCTTGTAACTATCCAAATTCCTTTACACTTTTCTTTTGAAATTTGAAAAAAAAATAAAAATAGAGGGTTTTAATGTGTTTGGTACGTGAATGTTTAAAAGGCATTTGCTACGTGGAATTCTATATCTTAATACGTTTTGTTCGGCTTGTATTCAGAATTAGAACCTAAATTTGAGTCTCAATGTATATAAATTAAACATTGTCGCCACCCTTGACTTCACCAACCAGTGGCGAAGCTTGAAAAAATGTTCGGGGGGGTGGAAGGTACCGGACCTAAAAAAAATTCTATGTTTGGGTCGGATGTCGGTGATTCGATTCGGGTCGGATCGGGTCAAATATTAATATCAAATAAAATACGTTCTCAAACATTAAAACGTAAACACTGTTTAACAAACAATTGAACAAAGACACGAAAAAATTAAAAAGAAGAGGAAGGTGGGTACCCGGTGGCCGGTTCTCCTGGATGAAGAATTATAGTTCTGCTCGTCTTCCTTTAAGATTTTTGAATTCGTCAATTATGGACTCCGAATCAAAGCTCTCAGCAATCTCCTTTTCTATGTAAATCAACAAGGCATTTTCTTTTTCTAATATCTAGCATGGTTACAGCCTAATTTCATCCCTAAATCCCTAATTTCAACAAGTTTATGGCAAAAAATCGGTCCAATTTCATCCCTAATTTAAACCTAAATCACATAAATTAAGCCCTAATTTAAACCTAAAGATAAAAAAAACACATACCTTGAAGAGTTGAAGACAGCCGCACACCTGCACCTAAATCCCGAACGAAGAAGACAGCCGGCCGCACCTCACCTGCGTCTGCGTTTTTTTCTTCTGTTCTCGGTCTCCAGTTAGCAGCAACAAGGAAGCAGTTTGTTTTTTTTTTTTTGACCGGTTGCAGCAATAAACATACTAATGGGTTATGGGCTATTCAAGTTATATTGGGTTTTTTTGGGCTTATCATTAATGGGCTAAGTAGTAAGTAATAAACATACAATCCAAGTTATAATTATAATGGGCTATTTAAATAATTTTATTTAGGCTATATAAATATTTTTTTTATAAAACCGGAGGGGTCTTAAACGTATATACCAAAAAAAAAAAAAAAAATTAAACTGGGGGGTCCAAAAAAATATATACCTAATTTTTTTTTAAACCGGGGGGGGGGGGGGGGGGGTGAAGACATAAACCTAAAAATTTCTATACGAAAAATAGATACGTAACACTACTTCGCAAAAAGTTCGGGGGGTCGGGCGCCCCCTCCCGGCCCCTCATATCCTGCGCCCCTGTCACCAACCCCATGCCACCACCGCCATCGCGAAAACGGTGCTGAGTGGTAGGTGGTGGATGCATTGGCACCAGGGATGGCATTGGTGGTGGTGGCGGTAGCAGAGGTGCATGAGTGACACTGATGGTAGTGCATTGGGGTTAGTGGGGGCGGTGACCAATGACTTACGGTCATTGTGATAGATTGAATTCGTTTAAAATTTTTTATCACTCAAATGAATTACAAATTCAAATCCATGTGATAGATTTCAATTACTTTAGATCTTAAGGGTGGAGAGTATCATTCAATCATTTTAGGGTGTTTGAATTTTCTCTACTCAATAATCTCATGTCATGTCAACTCCTCCCATTCACTCCTCATTTTATACCCAAACACTGGGAATTGTTTAAACACCCACTCAATTAAAAAAAAATTGATTGGTTATCTCTCTCCTCCATTTCATTTCTAATTGATGTTTTTTTTTTTTTTTTTAATTGATGTTTTGTTTTTGTTTTGGTCTCAACGGGCTTATTTTATCTTGTTTTATCAGTAGGGGGAAAAAGTTCCATGTGCTCACACTAATTGAAACTTTGCAAACTTATTTTTTAGTTTTAATTTTGAATTATGCTCACATCAATTGCAACTTTCCAAGCTTGTGTTTTAGTTTTAATTTTGATTTTTCACATCTAAATTTGGGCATTTATAAATTTGCAAGTTCATTCATTTTTTCTTCTCATTTAATCATTTACGTAACAAACTTTACATGTTTTCTTGTAGGTTTTTTATTTCTCATTTAACCATTTACAATATAAACTTAAAAGAACTCACTATCTAGTTCTGTTATTTTTATTTATATGAAAATGTTCGTATTGCCAAACTAATTTGGGTATGTTTACACTAGTAGGGTGCCCGCGCGATGCGGCGGGGGCGACACTTTGGATTGCGGCACTCGTTGCTGGTAGTTTTCTTATTTGTATATGATAATATTATTGTGGTGGATATATGTCATAAGTGTTACACATGAGAGCCTAAGACCTATAATGTCTTGCAATGTTCGATCAACTGTCTCTATCGCCTAACGTTTCGCCATCGATGCCTCATCCCATATAATTAACTTGGAGGACCTAATTAGTTGACTTATAATTCCTAAAATTTTGGGACATAGTTTACTATTTATCTACTAAATATCGTAAATTAGTATTAAATAAATATCGTAAATTAGTATTAAATAATTCCTAAAATTTTGGGATATAGTTTACTATCTATCTACTAATATCGTAAATTAGTATTAAATAATTCCTAAAATTTTGGAACATAGTTTATCTTCTATCTACTAAATATCAAAGTTTTGTTTTGTTATAAAAATTAATAATAAATAAAGTATAGAAAAACTGTTTTAAACATAAGATTCGTTTGTTAATAAAAAATACTAAACAAATGACAAAAGTATATTAGTTCAATCGAGATGTAAATTATAAGTGCAATAAAATAACACAAAACATAAACTTCAAATATAAAATAAACTTTATTATTCATGGGATAGTCTAGATCAAACAAAAACAACTGAAAATGAAAAAAAAAACATAAAAACACTTGATATATTTCATCTAATTTCTCTTCTTTTTTGATCCGCTTTTCTTGTTTGTGCTCGAATCAGCAGTATCATCTAATTCATCTTCTTTCTCATCGTTCTCAGAATCATCTAAATTTATAACCTCGACCCATTTCCATTCAGAGAGTCTCTTAGATCTTTTCTTTTGATTCTCATACTTCCGATCCTTAAAAAACAAAAATTTAATAAAAAAGTTAAAAAATGATTAAATAAATTTTATAAAAAAACAAATATTGAATAAAAAAATTTAAAAAAGATTAAATAAATTTTAAAATTACCTCTTTACTAAATTGACGTTGAAGATTAGACTTTTATGGACTAAACATTGCACCATAAGAAATAATTTCAACACTATTATCAACATCATCCTACAATAAAACACCAAATAATAACATAACGAACTTGTTAATATGAAAGATTATAAGCGAAAATATTACTTAAAAACTAACAAAAGCTTGTTCGACAACTGGGGTGTTTAAATTGGTGTGTTGAATCTGAAAAATCAAATAAGTTAGTATTCACATAAAAGTAAATAAAAGAAAACAATTATTCATTATTGCGATATAACAAAACTTATCATAGAACCGACCTTAGATTTTTCAATATCGCATGCTTGTTTTTTCGCATCAAGTGAATTCAGAACTGGCTCCATATTTTAAATCTGTTTAGCAATAGAAATGTAGAATTGTGAGTGTTTGCTATGTATTTATAGTAGTCCATTAGGGTTTAGTTTTAGATTGGTCATCCACTTATTTAGGAAGTTTGTTGTGAGTTTTAAGTTTTTAAAATAAGATGCACATATCTTGTTTAGTTTGTTGTGGCATGTTTAATAGGAAGTTTGTTGTGAGTTTTATCTATACTATATTAAACATGTCACAACAAACTGACTCTGTACAAGTAAAATTATAGAATATTTTAGTTTATTAATGTCGTTCAAAACAAAAAACTTGGGTAAAAAACAAATGTTAATGCACGGTAGCTAGGTAATGGTCAAAGCTGGCTTGGGTAAAAAACAAATGTTGGCTTTAATCAATTGTACATTTACGCATCGGCTATTTGTACTTTATGAACGCACGGCGAAACTAAAAAAGACAACTATCGAAACGTTTAAAAAAATGTGCCGATCGTCATGGTACCTTCGGATTTTTTTAAAACATTACGGGTTGTAAGATATCGCAGGAATACATTAAAGAATTAAAGAGGGGGGGAAGTGTAACTAATTACCCATAATTATGTTAAATGTCAATGATTTAAATGTAATAGATTGAGGGACTAAAAAATAATTATGGTTTAAAAGACCACTTTACCCTTATTCTAGGGGTTTATTTATAAATAATGGGGGAAGAAGTTCTTAACTTTTGGGAATCCTTCACTCATGTATTATAATATAGTATAGATATATTCAATTCTTTTTGTTACGGTACTTTTGTTTTGTTTATGTTATAACAAATATAGTCGTATTGTGGCCGGTTTTTGATATATGATTGATGAGTTTATATTATGGGAGGGGTCCAATTTTTTTGTTTCGCACAGGGCCCAAAAGTATTTTGTCATTCTCAGGGACGGCCCTGTCACCTTCGGTGAATACTCACTGCCCACACCCCTTCTCTCCTACTCCCAACTCACCGATCCACCACCCGGAATCATTCCCCGTGCGGCAAACCCGGTCCCCGATCACACTCACCGCTATCACTCCGACCACCCTAAATCGTTTTAGTAAATTTTAGCCCAAATCCAGTTTTTCAAATTTCAATTCTTTTGACATATTTCATTCTCTAATAAAATTCGTGAAGCAAAGGTGATTTGTTCATTTTAAAATCCTAAACATATAAATTAATTTGTGTAGACGCTTTTTTGCTGAGGTAGTAACCGGGGAGGGGTAGAATGAAAGTTGGGGAGATATTCAACCAATGAGCAACATATTCGGGTTGGATCGAGGGTTAGAAATCCGCTACTTTATCTTCACTTTTGGCATGTCAATTTCATATGCTAAAGTATGTAGCATACGGCAATTAGTTCTTTTTAATATATATCCAAAAGAAAACAAAGGTAAACGTTAGGATGCCCCGCCGCCCCACCAATTGGTCTTTCGCCTTATGTATTCATAAGACCCATAAGAACTTTTAGTGGGGATTACACGACAAGTAGCAAGTAGCAGAAAAGTGCAAGAGGGCAATTTATGAGGGGTTATATCACAAGGTTTATGATATAATAGTAAGTTTATTTGGGTAGCAAGCCTAGAAAGTAATCTTGACCATCCATTTATTTAATTAAGGGCTAAAATTAAATGAGTGAAACTAAAGGAAAAAAAAGAGGCGCATGGGTTTGTCTAGGGGCATTCTAGTCAACCCAATGCAATAGTTTCTCTCTCCCCCAATTCCCCTCTATTTTTTAAACGTTAATAACGAGCGTTTTTTTATCTTTAAAACGAGTATACTATTGCTATATTGTTGATTTTTTTTTTGAAAACCCAGTTGCGTAAAACGCAATAGAAAAAACCCAGTTGCGTAAAACGCAATGGAAAAAAAAACCTAAAAAATAACATTTTTCTAAAACGCAAGGCACAAAAAACACAATGAAATGTCTTATTTGTAAAACGCAATGACCAGAAAACACAAAGAAATGTCTTAATTCTAAAACGCAATAGCCTAAAAACACAAAAGAAAGTGTAGTTTCTAAAACCCAATGGACTGAAAACACATAAAAAAGTGTTTTACCTAAAACGCAATGCACAAAAAACACAAAGAAATGTCTTATTTATAAAACGCAATGGCCAGAAAACACTTAAAAATGTCTCATTTCTAAAAAGCATTGGCCTAAAAAAACAAAAGAAAGTGTTCTCTGTAAAACGCAATTGACTAAAAACACCTAAAAATGTGTTTTACCTAAAACGCAATGACTAAAAACACTTCAAAAATTTGTTTTTCTAAAACTCAATGGCCAGAAAACACATAAAAATGTCTTAGTTCTAAAACTCAATGGCCTAAAAACACCAAAGAAAGTGATCTCTTTAAAACGCATTGAACCAGGACAATAGTTTTGTCAACCAGGAACGCATTTCTAAAACGCAATGGCATAAAACCGTCTACGAATGCAGTTTTCCAGAGACAAATTTACAGAAAATTAAATTTTCTCATGCATTTTTATTAAAGCAATAAAACTGTCAACCCCAGCCAGGGGCTCTGCCCCTTGGACCCCGCCAGGGGCTGCCGCCCCTTGGACCCTGCTACCAGGGGCGCTACCCCCGGACCCACGCCAAAATCGTAAAACGCAATGACTAAATCAAAAACCCAGATCGTAAAATTGAAATTAAAGAATTTCTAACATGGATCGAAGCCGATTTTTTCAACGATTGACGAAATTCGAATGATAGAAACACTTATCAGCGATCGAATCGAACGGATCGAGTGATTATCTTCAAAATCACGGGAAAAAAGGAGATTTTGAATGAAATTAAACTGGGTTTTCTTCAAAAAAATGCTGAAGAACACGTTGATCGGGTGTTTGAATCATTGATTGATGACGAAAATCTCACTATAATGTAGTGATTATTGAGATAGTAAGTGAAGAAAATGTTGAAGACGGTGGGTTTTGAAAATGGTAGGTTTTGAAGTTACTGGGGAGAGAAGGAAGAAGAAAGGATTGGATTGACTAAAATACCCTTTCTCCTTATTTTAAATTTTGCCACATGTCATAATCTTATTGCTTCCTATCCTTCCTATCCAAAATAAACTTCCTATTTGATCCCCACCCTAAGGGTATAGTTGTAACACGAATATTCCATCATTACTCAATTATTAATTTTTAACTTTTTTTATAATTAATCTCTAAATTTATAAAAATCATTAGGATGAACGGTGTGGAGTTGGTAAACATCTTCGGCACTGATCGGTAACCACCGCCAGCTTTGTTTACCGATCAAGATTACCGATTTGGGGGGTGTTTTCGGTGAAGGGAGGGAAAGGGGGAGAGAGAGGGTGTGCGATGGGGTCCATTTCTTCTCAACCAATCACACATTTTTTTAAATAGTTTTCCGAGTTAATAGCCAAAATGGTCCTTGAGGTTTGCTCACTTTTGCCACTTTAGTCCAAAATCCAAATTTATTAAATCTAGGTCCCTGAGGTTTGCATTTTGTTGCCATTTTAGTCCAAATTTCAAAAAAAGTCTAATTTTGTCAGGATTTCTTGCTGAATTTTGTCTTCTTCATCATTTCTCATAAGGGCAAAATTGTCATTATGGATTATTATAAACTAATTTATATTAAAAAATAAAAAAAAGCCTCAAAGAACTTTAAATAACCCTCATCGATCAAAACCTCTCACCTTCTCTTCGGATGCACCAGTTCAAGTCTTCGTTGTCATCCAATGTTAGGGTTCGATGTTCGATTAGGGGAAGGGAAGCAGGTCCGAGGAAGAAGATGATGGGGGAAGGTGAGAAGTTTTGATCGATTAGGGTTATTTAAAGTTCTTTGAGACTTTTTTTTAATTTTTTTAATATAAATTAGTTTATAATAATCTATAATGACAATTTTGCCCTTGTGAGAAATGAAAAAGAAGACAAAATTCAGTAAAAAATCCTGACAAAATTAGATTTTTTTGAAATTTGGACTAAAATGGCAACAAAATGCAAACCTCATGGACCCAGATTTAAAAATTTTGGATTTTGGACTAAAGTGGCAAAAGTGAGCAAACCTCAGTGACCATTTTGGCTATTAACTCTAGTTTTCCTAAACCCCATTAGGTAAACTACCGTCAACGGTTTTTAACATTAGATAAATAATTGACATGGCGCTATGTGATTGGGTGAATTGAGAGTTTACCTATTCCATTAGGTAACCACTCCCTTCACCCTTAAAAAAGTAAAAAAAAAAACCATTTCATTAAATTAAAAATCATTACAAGAAGTAAAAAAAAAAAAACATTACAATAAAATTAAAAAAACACTCTAAAACTAAAAGATTATAATTTCTTTTTCAATTCGCTCCTTTTGTTTTAGCACCAAGTCTTTTTCCCATTGTCAATACCGCATAATCTCGACCACTTCCCAAGTCTTTTTCCCATTGTCTATCCCGCATAATCTCGACCACTTCCCGGTTTTCTTGCTTACATTGAGTCACTAGGTCGCGTATGTCTTGAAGGCGTTGGTACATCTCCAAAACGCATTCGTCAAGTCAGATCCACCGACGATGACTCCGACCTCCTCGATATTGCACCGCTTCTTCTACCCGGTGGTCGTGTTATCTCCTCCCTCAGTTCATCCACCCCTTCCTCCCCCGTGAATAAGGGATTAACATCGTTTAAGTTGGTGTTTCGAGCGTCAGACGTTGGCGTTTCGGGTTCAACTGACTCGGTGGTTTTCGATCTCTTTGACAACCTTTTATTTGCCGACTGACCCGAAGAAGTTCCTACTGTGGTAGGGACGTTGGCCTATTTGGAGCTATTACAAAGAATTTGCTAACATCCACTCGTCGTTCGCGTCACTTTCCATCCGTTTTTTACCCGTTGTACCAGCTGATTGAAATTTTGTGCAATTTTTGTTGATATCGGTTCACTTGCCTGATATTGTCCAGTAGCCGGTAGTTCTCCCCTACCCATGATCCCGAAAAATAGTTCTTCGATTTGTCTCCAAAAACATGTTTATTTTGGTTGTTTGCTAAAGAAAGATACAAAAAAATTAATACTAACTTTAACAATAAAAGCCTTAAAAAAGTCTAAAAAATATTACCAATTTCGGGGTCCTCCAATACGTCAAGCTAAGCTCGAGTTAATGCGTACACCTCTTTATTATCCCATGGTTGGACGTTTTTTTTTCTTCGGGCCTCAGTTACTACTTTCTTTATATGGTTGCATGTGGTTTTGTTCTTTTGCGCCTGCTCTTCTACCGGTTGCGACTCCGTTTGTGTATCTAGGGACGAAGTCGGGCTCGCGTAATGGCTTGAGACGACTCGAAACCTCCCATATTGTGATTCGGGTTCCAACCGTATAGATTTGGGTCCCATGAGAGGGTTGGTTCAATAGGTTCATGAAGCCGGATTGGTTTTGATTGTAATCGACAAACTCGGATCCGTAGGGGGTGGGTCGAGTGGGAACCAGAGAAATGGGTTGGCTAGGATTGGTCGTTTGGTTCGTGTCAGCACTAGAACGTGGAGGAACAAAACTGCGGTTTTAGGGATACATGGTATAAAAAAACTAGACTTTTTTTATAAAATAAAGAGAGAGTGGATGGTAGTAGAGAGTATGGGTTTTTTAAAAGCGAGGTGAAAAGGTTATATTTATATAGAGATTTTTAGAAAGTATTTTTTTTTATAATAAGACCGTTCAACGGTCAATTGTTTTTTAAAGAAGCGATTTTCTGGCGTGATATTTTTCGCGAGAATTCGAAAATGGCCGCATATGGCGCCTCCAGTAACAGTGTTTTAAGGCGTCATGGGACGCTATGTGGGTGGGTGGCGTCATACCACTTACCACTACGAAAGGACTTACAATGAGGAGAAACGTTATGAAATACCTATAGACGAAAAAAGAGTGATGTCCAACTTTAACCTCAATTATGAATTCTCATATTTTTACCACTATTGTATGTTAAGTATTATATATTAAGGGTTTATAGTTTTTTTATCAGGTTTTTCATTGACAACTTAGAATTGTTATTATTTTTTGTGCTTATGTGGAAACAAATTTAAAACCGGCTTTTATATTTTTCAGTATGACAATGTTACTTGATAAAATATAAACAACCCAAACTAATAACACATGGTTTGATTTTGTTTTTTCTTTTTCAAAATCAATTACTCTATCCCGCTATTGAACATGGTTTCCCTCTGCATATGGTTATATAGAGTTAGACAGCTTAGAGAGCTCCTCAAAGGGCTAGTTCTCACTTTGTTTTGAGAACCCCCCAAGACTGTCTTTCACTGTGTTTCCTAGTCTATATAGGTCCAATCTCATCTGCTAGCGCTTCTTCGTTGCTTGGTCGGGACACATTCATCGACTTCTTTTCATTCTTCCTGGGCTTGCAAGTGACTTACTTCTTTTGGCCGTTTTTGCTAGTTTTACCTTTTTCCATCCCCAAGCGGAACATGGGAACCAACCCAATTCTTTGAACCGAAAAACTAATGATGTGGATATTAAGGCTGCGAGATATGGTTGAAGCCCTTACGGAATAGGGGCTCCATTGCGACATACCATCGCCACGCAGGACAAGGGGTTTCATTGCCTTTTTAGAATAAAGCTCACGGTATGGAATTGAGGCCCTTCAATGATTATGTATTTAATTTTTTTAAATACTTTTAACATTTAATTATTTTTTATATTTAAATAAATAGATAAAAACCAAACATCTAAATAAATTAGAAATAAAAATCATAACATTTAAATAAATTAGAAATAAAAACATAACATTTAAATAACTTAGAAAAAATAACACATAAAAATAAAACAAACGATCTAAGGCTGTGTCGCGAAAACCCACCATTCTGGGTTCGAAAAACCCTCCAAGCCCCAACGTGATCAAACGACCTTACGTATTTTTCTTTGAACTCGGTACGTTCTCCGACAAGCACTACATCATCGGCTACACCTTCCTCGCGGTTCAACGTAGTGACGTAGCACGTCTCAAAATTTAAACACTTTAGGTGTAGATACATAAACCTTCCGAGAATTTGTTATTTTCCACGAATATTCTCACCTACACGTGCGTAGAATGCGGTCCTAATCATGCTTCAAGTTTGAGGCCCATCGTCAGGGAATCCTAAATGACCATATCCGCCCAACTTGTGACTAACGCGATATTCTCGGTCTCGGTCCAACGACGTGCCATTTAAGTAAAAAGGTTGAGAGTGTTAAAAAATTGAGAGGATGGATAAGTTTTTGCTGGAATA
Source organism: Helianthus tuberosus (assembly GCA_030545235.1). NCBI lineage: Eukaryota > Viridiplantae > Streptophyta > Magnoliopsida > Asterales > Asteraceae > Helianthus > Helianthus tuberosus. The sequence goes on along the minus strand of CM060410.1, from coordinate 68,775,790 downwards.
AAATATGAGAGAGTGTGTATTTATATAGGATAGATTATTTGTTTTTTAAAATATAACATATACATTTTTTTAATTTTAGTGTTGCTTCAACAGTTATATGGCACATAAATTAACATGTCAAGCTCGTGAATGCAAGCTATTGTGTTGGCGAGACATCAATAGCGCCTCCTATGACGCCCATGGTATGGGGTGGAAGCGCTATTGTTGATTTTTGGTTGAGCTGGCTTTGGGTTAGCTCCCTATACCGCATAGCATAAGTGATGACCTTTCGTTTCAACGTTTCTCATAAGACTAGTGGGTAGGGGGCCGTCCCCATGCCCATCCGCTGCTCGTCGCCCCGGCTCCCCCACCCCCTGCTCCGGCGCCGGGCCAGGCCCGGCTTCTCCGTCCGCTCACAACCGGTTTCGACGTCCCTCACTCCCACACACACACCTATACATACATACATATATATAGGGGACCGCTAAAATAAAAACCACCTCTAGTTGTAAGAACCGCGAGAACCAGTTACTAACCATTAGATCAAGAAGATGGATGGATGAGATTAAAAGTAACTAAAATGAATATTAAATACATTGAGGTGGTTCCTATTTTAGCGGCTCCCTATATATATATATATATATAAAGGGGTTCATCCCCCACCCCCTAGGTCCATCCCCTTTAGGCTCCCGCTTACGTGGCGGTAACGTGGCGGCCCATCCCCTTGGGGATGAGGCTCACCATACCGGGTAGTCTAAGCCTTTGTCCTTTGGAGTTACCGTTAGTCGGCTAGGACCCTTTTTTCAGCCAATCAAAGTGTGGTTCAGGACCATGCGGCTAACCTACTTCCTCGACAATGTCATCGTCTCTCCAAAACATTTAAAGGTTGTGACGAGGTATGGTACTTGACCCGACCCGAGCGGTCGGACTTTCCTGCTATTTATCACTTTTATAGTAATTATATATTGTTATTACGTACTAACCCGCGAAGCCCAGCGCGTTGTAGTTTATACTACACTAGGCTGTGGGCTTGTAGAGACAACCCCCTAACTAGGTCTGGCCCATTGAGGTTAGGGTTTTCCTATATCTCCTATATAAGAAGGTCTCCACATCCTTATTAGGGCATGAGATATAGGGCAACACACTTTTGTAGCTGGAAATAGGGGATTCTTCCTTTACCGGCCGTCTCTACATTACCCACGTTTCTCTCTTCTTGTTTACAAGTCTAGGATGAAGTGGAGAAGACGAGGTGTGGCCGTTCATCACAGTAGAAGTACCGACCCGTCCAGGTCCATTCTTCTTCATTGGCGCCATCCGTGGGACGCTTATACGAATCGCATCTCGCTATTCTTTCCTATCCAAATTTCTAGATCTGTGTCTTGCACAAGATCCGCACACGGATCAATAGGGTGTAGATCTGTTATTATACAAGGTATGTGCTTATTCCACATTCAAACATAAACTATAACTGAAAACGTCAGATCCCGCTTCTCAAAGGTTTTCCTCATATCTAAGAATAAGTTTTCCTCGAATCTAGGAACTATTATGTGACAATCCGAACTTTCAAGGTTTGTGCCGTTTAATCCAGTAATCCTAACCGATCATTATTCCTTGTTTTATGTTCTTGTGTTATTACAATCCTGTTAAACCTAAACGCGCATTATAAACCCCGTTAAACATTACGCTGCCCGAATCTATTAAACCCGGGCCACCTTTGAGTGTTGATACTTCGGCCCAGTTTATTAGAAGCCCAAACCGCCACCTAGTACCTAGTCCATTGTGATGGCAGCCTTACCCAGCTATTATGGCAACCCAATTACATGGGCTTAAGCCTAATTCGATCAAAAAAAGACTTGGCAGCCTCAAACCTTTATCATAATAGGTGCGTATTATTTGTCTCATAACATAAACACAAACCAAAAACCCTACTGTTTCCATACGTACGTGCGACAGGAGACCCCCCCTCGAGGCTTCCTCCTTTGGTCGAGTTCTTTTGGTTTGTGGTTTCATACTTGTCCAAACTCTTGTTTGTTTGATCTTATTTGTGCGTATTCCTGGTTAACATAGTTGCGTGGGATGTTTTATAAAGGTGTGAAAGTCATGATTATGTTCTTGTATCTTGATAAATATTTAGGTATCATAGGCTTGTTATAATTTTTTATTTCCTATTACATGCTGAACAAATAACAAAAGGGATGACTGAGTTTATATGACCCGAGTAGTGTTGATGAATCTGTTTAGGAATTATGAATTGATGATTAACGAGTTTGTATGATAACATGGTTATGAATGTGATGATGAACCGATTTATCTTTGTTGAGAAGTTAGAGGTGTCTTGTTATTTGTTTTGGATTGTTAGTTATACAATAATGTAACATTCCCATTTTTATCAAATAAGAATTTTAGGGTTATTTAAATTTATTAACCACTAGTAACTAGTTTTATTTTTTTATATAATTATTATACCCAAATAGTTTTAAAAACTATTTTATATATATAGTTGGTTGGAATGTTATACTAATTAATTGGCTTGTATATGGGTGACCTTTCTATTAAAATAAAAGTGTACAAAAACTTATATTATTTGACAGGTAGATTACGGGTAAGCTGACTTTTTGAAATATAAAGTACCTAGACGGGACTAGGAACCGTTTAATAATTAAATTATAAAAATACAATATAATTGAACGTACTCCGTTTTTAATGAAACTTGGTTCAAAATGTAGATAAGATTATTCTCGTTCTAATGACATATTCATTGTTTTATAAAACGTCATATTTTAGAAGTTATAAGAGCCAAATAAATGAAGCAGCTGAATTAATTATAATAATAGTTAACTTACAATTCAATTCAATTGAAATTGATTTTGTATGTTATACGTGTCTTTGCATGCGAAAAGATAAGAATAAAACATTTTAATTTAAAATTTTAAAAAGTGTATATGTGCGCCTGTGACTTATGCTTATCATGAAAGGTGGCATTAAAACCAAGTATCTACGTGTATGAAATTTCGTAGGATCTAAGCAACAATGCAGCTATAAATAATATTAGTCATATCCCATTTTCTTTCAGTCTCTCGAGATCTCGCCCTCTATATATATATATATATATATATATATATATATATATTCTTATTATTATTTTTTTATATTACTTACACTATCTATAATAAGAGATTATGAGCTGATGTAAATCTGCTTACTTGTCAACTTCTAAGCTATGCCACATGGACTTGCTGATGTCATAATTCCCTTTACAATATTTAGATATGTATAAATGTATAAATCTTTTTAAAATATATAATCAACCACTGATGATTCAAAATCAAAATTATGGCTCCAAATTCAAAATTCAAAATTAAAAATTATGGCCCCAGATATATAACCTATAATCTTCTTCAATCAATTACCCTCTCTATAAATTTCTCTCTCAACTCTCTCTCTCTCTAAAATTCACAGTCTTTTGAAACACAAATCATTCGGTTCACAGTGTTTTAAACGCAATACTCTTTCTTCTTTGGCAAGAATCTGGAATTATCTCAATTTCTTCTTCATATCGAAATCTTCTGCCCTAATTCTCTCTGCCGTCCTTCCGCTTTACGAAATATTCATCACAAAGGTACAATTCCATCTCTTTGGTAACATTCAATCTTGGTTTTCTGGCCTTTTCTTTTGATTTCTTAGTTTTTATTTACTGGAACAATATTAGGGTTTTTAGAGTCATCAGGGCACAGGTAGTTGAATATTACATCGAATCTTGACCCTCATGTAGTGTTTATTCATCATCTTTACAAACATATATCATTAATAACCTAGGGGATAAAAACCATTTATGTTTGGCAGAGTATTATGAGCTAATTTCACTAGGTTAAAAAGCATTTATGTTTGGCAGAGTTTCAGGTATGAGTTTCAGGTTTATATAGATACTATGGTTGCTTATAAAGGTGAAGTTAGAATTGATGACACCCATTCAGAGTGTTTTGGTGGAAAACTTGGAGGGGGTCGGTGACGTTGTCGAGGTTGTCAGGAAATGCAAAGTGATAGCATTTCCTGACAACCCTCGACAATGTCACCGACCTCCTAATCTGAGCGTGAACCTCTGAAAATATAAATGTTTTGCAACTTCACCATGAATAGAGAAGAAAGAGAGAGTTGGGTTTCTAGCTCCAGTTGTGTTGCAGCCGGATTAACGGCAAATTCAGCAGCAGTAGTTGTTGATGCATGAATATGAAGATTGAATTTGTGAGGTTCAGTTAATAATCGACTGAATGAAATTATATTATTTATTGTGTTCACCATTGTTAAACCAAAATGATTGAATTTGTGAGGTTCAGGAATATGAAGATTGAATTTGTGAGGTTCAACAGCAGCAGTTGTTGATTCAGCAGCAGCAGCAATAGTTGTTGATGTAGGTGAGTTTTGCAAAGGTTTGCGGCTTGAAATAAAATTATTTATTGTATTCACAATTGTTAAACCGATTGTGCTTTATGTTTATCATTTGAACTTGTGATAATTTGTGCCTAATAATCGACTGATTGAACGGATTTTGATTTTTAATTAAGTTTATTAATGTAAACCAAAAGTTTTAATTAAGGTATGTGGTCTCACATATTTTTTGTTCAAATTAATTTCATGGGATGATAACATCTTCATTTTTATTATTTTGTTTAGGGATTGAATTTTGTGTAGAGATGGATGGAAGAAGTGGGCACCTGTTTCATCGGACCAGTTTTGGTGTAATCGAATCGAATGGAATGTTGGATCGTTATGCAATCATCACTTGTGGTTCAGAAAAGTGGTTTAGGTAATAGATAGTATAAATTAAGTTTGTTGTGAAACATGTATTTGGCAAAGGTCTGTTTTAGGTTTGAAACCTCTGTTTGTTGTTAACAGATGTTAGAATATAAAACAGATGGTTCAAACGACTGGTGGGTTAAACAGTGTTTTGAGTAGAAAATAGTGGTTCAAACCACTGTTGGGTTAAAACGGTGGTTGAAACCAGTGTTGGGTTAAAACGGTGGTTGAAACCACTGTTGGGGTTAAAACGGTGGTTGAAACCACTGTTTTGTTCAAACCAATGCTTGAAACTACTGTTCCGTTAAAACGGAGGTTTGAAACCATTGTTGGGTTAAAACAGTGGTTGAAACCACTGTTTGGATGTGTGTTGAAAATTTTTGGATGTGTTGAAAGTGTGGAAGCGAAGGGTAATAAAGTGGTTTTGTGATTTGGTGGTTTCGTATCAATGCAGTTCTTTCCATTTACGTTTTTTTCTATTTGTATGTAGTGAAATTGGCTGAATTTATGAAATGTTTTTAGAGCTTTTTTGGAAGAACCGAGACGAGAGGGTTTTTGAACTAAAGTATATGGATACATCAACACATCTCCTGGAAAGTATAAAGACAGAATGAAATCATACCGGTGGATGGTTAAAAGGAGAAAAATTGCGGATCTCACCTTAGATAGCTGGAACAATTTTGTAAAAGTTGGATTTTGTATAGGCTTCTCTGTAGTTTGTTTGTTGTTTTTGTTCTATTTGGGGTGTATTTGCTCTTATGTTATGGCTAATATAGCAGTTATCAGATAGAAGCATTAGCTTAGGCAATTAAGGAGAACACTATAGTGTTCTTGGAGACGGGCTCAGGCAAGACGTTGTTCGCGATTATGCTTTTACGTCACTATGCTTATCTGCTGAAAAAACCCTTCCCGTGTATTGCTATGTTCTCGGTAGTTGGTACCCACTGTTGTATTGGTCAAACAGGTATGTCGGTTGACTTAGTTGTTTCTTGAACATGTTTTCAACATGTGGTTAAAGCATACTAATGGAAGCTTTCTCTTTCTTATTAGCAAGCGGAGTATGTGGGAAAGCACCTTGATTTGAAAGTGGAGTATTGGGGTGAAAAAGTTGTTGATTTTTGGAATGCTGCTGATTGGAAGAAACAACGAGATCAGAATCAGGTATGACAAGTCAACATTTGACTTTTTTGTTGACCGCATACAATCTCATTAGAATTTTGAGTAATGATCAAATACGTAAAGTACCCCTGAGGCGGACAATTGCAGTCTTGAGTAATAAACTTTTATTGTGTTACTCTTTACCTTTGTTGTATCATGTAGTTTTTATTTTTTCAATTTAAACTGAATACACGTATATGTTATACATCGTTTTTACAGCTATTGGTCATGACCCCTGACATTTTAAGGAATGCATTCAGACATAGATTCTTAACGTTGGATATTATCATGGTGTTAATGTTTGATGAATTCCACAACGCAAAGAAAAATCATGCGTATGCTATCATCATGAAGGTATATTAATGATTGTAATTTTTAACGTTATTAATTTGTTTTAGTTAAGTTTAAAAATTGAAATAATATTTGTTCAAACCACTGCTTGAAACTGCTGTTCGGTTAAAACGGAGGTTTGAAACCATTGTTGGGTTAAAACAATGGTTGAAACCACTGTTTGGATGTGTGTTGAAAGTATTTGGGTGTGTTGTAAGTGTGGAAGTGAAGGGTAATAAAGTGGTTTTGTGATTTGGTGGTTTCATATCAATGTAGTTCTTTTCATTAACGTTTTTTTCTATTTGTATGTAGTGAAATTGGCTGAATTTATGAAATGTTTTTAGAGCTTTGTTGGAAGAACCGAGATGAGAGGGTTTTTGAAATAAAGTATATGGATACATCAACACATCTCCTGGCAAGTATAAAGGCAGAATGAAATCATACTGGTGGATGGTTAAAAGGAGAAAAATTGCGGATCTCACCTTAGATAGCTGGAACAATTTTTTAAAACTTGGATTTTGTATAGGCTTCTCTGTAGTTTGTTTGTTGTTTTTGTTCTATTTGGGGTGTATTTGCTCTTATGTTATGGCTAATATAGCAGTTTTATATTAATAATGCAAAAGAACAATTGCATCAGCATTTCAATATTAAAGTTTTCAAATTAGAAGAAAAAGTACCACCATCTTATTTTTCAATATCATAATATTTTTATTAACCATCGAGATAGTGTTGTTAATGATGTTTTTATAGAATGTTAGATGTATTTTGATCTTATCCACTAAAGAAAATCCTTTTGTAACACTTAACTAAGAACAAGTTTTATTTAGGCCAAATAAGACTGCTTTTAATGAAAGTTTATGCGAATGTCAATTCATCAAATATTTGTTCACATAATAGTTTACATATTTACATATACAAAAACTTTTATCGTTATGGTTATTATAATACTAATACATACTGTATTTAACATTATTTTATAAAGATATAGAACTAAAGACCACAATTTAAATGGTATATTATAATCTGAATTTGTTGCGCCTCTTTTGTAAACGCCTCTTTTGTTGGGATTGAACCCTATGATGGCCCTCATCTATTGTTTGAATTAGACTACCCCCTTGAAAGTGGTTATAACATATGATGGCCCTCATCTATTGTTTATATACTACAACTACTGTCCATTAAGTACTGCTTGTGTACAACAAATGCTGAAGACAAGGTGCTGCTACTTAATCTACTGTCCTAACTCAAGTGCTGCTAAAAAGCAAAGCCCTGCTTGGAATGAAGCAGTGGAATTTAAAAAACTGTTGACAAATTAATACGATTAAAATATGAAGTATTAAGAAAGTAGCAATTACATACAAAAAATAAATCTAATTAGACACGTCTAACTCTAATAACAAAAATCAAGAAACTTTAACTTCAATTGTGGATCTTTACTGACGGTATTTGATCAAAACGATCTGAGAGTGCCGTATGATGATGCAAAAGAACACTTATTTGTGGTGTATTTGTTCTTATGTTATGGCTAATTTAGCAGTTATACATTAATTATGCAAAAGGACAATTGCATCAGCATTTCAATATTCATGTTTTCAAATTAGAAGAAGAGGTACTACCATATTATTTTTCAATATCATAATATTATTATTAACCATTGAAATAGACTTTCCCCTTCAAAGTCGTTATTTTGGGCCAAATGAGACTGGTTCACATCAGTGGATTCATCATAAGCAGGTGTTTGCATTACACCTTCCCCCTGAAAGTGGTTATAACACCTGATGGCCCTCATCCACTGTTTGTATACTACAACTGCTGTCCATTAAGTACTGCTTGTGTACAACAACTGCACCAGAGAAAGTGCTGCTATTTAATCTACTGCCCTAAGATAAGTTCTGCTAAAGACCATAGCCCTGCTTGGAATGAAGCAGTGGAATGTAAAAACTGCTGACATATAAAGATTTACAATTTGTGTCTAAAATGTATTTTGTTAAGGATGGCATTCTTGCAGATATTTCATAAATCACCATCAACAGATGTTGGACATGATATTTTGTGGTTACGCAAGACAAAATCATTCCTGTCTTCAGAACAGCAGATGATCAAAACATTTGTCAAAAGCTTATTCACTGTTGCACTAACAGTTGCTGATTTAATAGTCTTTCAAATCATTATCATTTCCTTACCCCTAACTACTTTTGTGCTCAAACATCTGTTTTCTAAATACTGTCCACTGCTATTCATCATAAGCAGCTGTTTGCATTAGACTTTCCCCTTGAAAGTGGTTATAACATCTGATGCCCTCATCCATTGTTTGTATACTACAACTGCTGTCCATTAAGTACTGCTTGTGTACAACAAATGCTGAAGACAAAGTGCTGCTATTTAATCTACTGCCCTCAGTCAAATGCTGCTAAAGACCAAAGACCTGCTTGGAATGAAGCAGTGGAATGTAAAAACTGCTGACATATTATACTTGACAATTTGCCTCTAAAATGTATTTTGTTAAGGATGGCATTCTTGAAGATGTTTCATAAATCACCATTAACAGGTGTTGTAATTTACATTTTCATTAATTATTTCCGGTGACATTTTTATTATATCAATGACTTATAGTTATTCTTTTCGATAAAACGGTCTTATGGCATTTTATGATACATTGTTTAGGTAGGTATAATCCATACTACAAGATTATATTTACAGAGTTGATTCTTGAATTTGGTTTGGTTTGATTTGTTTTGTTTTGTTTTGTTTTATGATTGTTTGTTGGTACGTGGTTTATTTTTAGGGTGATCAGTTTTTTATAATCGGACCGTGCGGTTCATTCATCAGGTATTATTTCCTTTTCATTTTCACTACACTGATTTAGTGTTACCTGCTGTTTAACAAGCCAGGAAAATATGTTTCATATCATACCTGCTTTAGAGTTTTACTTGTATCGTTTAAAACAAAACCAAAAAAAAATTTGTTTCCGAGTGAAGAACCTATAACACATCAAAAATTCAGTATTTAAAACCAAACCCAAAAAAATTGGTCAGCCCAAAACCATACCTAAAATTATAATTAAACAGAAGCAAAAATAAAGTGTCATAAAAAAATTAAATCGTTTATTGTATAAATATTAAAAAAAGTTACAATGACATAAAAAAAGAAAAGTAATCAGACACTTAAAGTCTAATAGCAAGAATGAAGAAATTTTAACTTCAACTCCATGGAGCACTGCACTTCTCGATGTATGTCATTGATCTTTCTCATGAAGTCCAGGTCTCTGTCTCCACATTCTATATTGTTCGCAACACACAGGTCACGAACGGAAGTAGTCGGCATCGCCCTCAGGTCTCTTGAAACTTGGTCTCTTGTCAGCAGAACAAGTTGCAGTCCGTCAAAACATCTCTTCAACTCTTGAAGAGTACTCCTATCAGCAAAAACTTGCTCTTCGATTTCTTTAATAAAGTGTTGCTTGAAATCCTCAGATTGTGCAGCAGTTTGTGACTCCATTTTAATGTATTTATAACAGCTAAGGCAAAACAATAAGAGTTGCTCTTCTATTTAACTGAATGAATCTGGTTATGATGAAACAATGTTTGAATTTGCAATGATATTATATAGGATATCTATCAGCCCAAAGGTCAGGTTTAAATGCAACCATTAAATAAAAAATTATATTTAAAAACCTGATACATGTAATGATTTAATAATGAAAAACGTGTATATACCCAACATGTCTCTTCATTTACCTTATCAAACATTTTAATGTAAAACCTTTGAAAAATGTTCTTTATTAGCAGACGTCTCTTAATTTATCCTATCAAATATTTCAAACACTATAAAGGATCATGATTGCTCTACTTGAAAACATCAAGACTTCATTTTTAAAAAACCCTTCATTCTAAAACAAAACGTCCAAACCCACCCACACTCTTTCTAAATGGCAAGCAAAACCTTCTACCACTGGTCGGATAATACCGATCTTAAAATTGAATATTCAAGATGGTCACTCCATGAACAGAGAAAAGCTGAAGAAGTCAACAAAAAAGTTGCGTTGGTAAGTGATAAATATTATAAGCAGACGTGGAGTAGCATTGCACTGCTGGATGAAGTTGTCTCTTCTCCTCCATCAGAGTTTAAAGAAAAAGCCGAAGAGTTTTTGACACATCTGTTGAAACAAGATCAGAAGACCTGTGATATGCTAGCAGATCTGCAAATTAAAACTAAAAATGAAATTGCATGGAGGAAGGCGAGAGAAATAGATATCCTAGGAAGTGTTAATTGTAATGTTTAGTTTTTAATATTTTTCAAACTCCAATTTTTGTAATACTATTTAATATCGAATGAAGAAGTGTTTATTGCTAGCAGAATTTTGTAAAAGTTGGACTTTGTATAGGCTTCTGTGTAATTTGTTTGTGTTTTTTGTTCTATTTGGGGTGTATTTGCCCTTGAAGAGGTACCACCATCTTATTTTTCAATAGCATAATATTATTATAAAACATTGAAATAGACTTTCCCCTTCAAAGTCGTTATTTGTTTGGGCCAAATAACAGTGATCCACATCAGTGGATTCATCATAAGCAGCTGTTTGCATTACACCTTCCCCTTGAAAGTGGTTATAACATCTGATGGCCTTCATCCATTGTTTGTATAATACAACTGCTGTCCATTAAGTACTGCTTGTGTACAATAACTGCCCCAGACAAAGTGCTGCTATTTAATCTACTGTCCTAAAATAAGTGCTGTTAAAGACCAAAGCCCTGCTTGGAATGAAGCAGTGGAATGTAAAAACTGGTGGCATATAAAGATTGACAATTTGTGTCTAAAATGTATTTTGTTAAGGATGGCATTCTTGCAGGTATTTCATAAATCACGATCAACAGATGTTGGAAATGATATTGAGTTTACGCAAGACAAAATAATTCAACAAAGTCATTCAACATAATCTTATTAAACAGTTGCTGATTTAATAGTCTTTCAAATCATTATCATTTCCTTACCCCTAACTACTGTTGTGCTCAAACATCTGTTTTCTAAATACTGTCCATTGCTATTCATCATAAACAGCTGTTTGGATTAGACTTTCCCCTTGAAAATGGTTATAACATCTGATGGCCCTCATCCACTGTTTGTATACTACAACTGTTATCATCAAAAACCAAAAATAAAAAATGAGGAACACATTCAAATCATTGAATGAAATCCAAAACACATTCAAAACCTCTGTTTTGATAGCCTAAACCCTAAACCCACAAGAATCAAAACAGGAACACATTCAAAACCTCTGTTTTGATACCCTAAACCCACAACAATCAAAACAGGAACACATTCAAAACCTCTGTTTTGATACCCTAAACCCACAAAAATCAAAACCAAAACACATTCAAAACCTCTGTTTTGATGCATTTTGAACAAAATCAACCCTCTGTTTTTTCAAAATCAACCCAAAATCGTCGGATGGAACCCAAAATCATGAACAAAATCAACCCTCTGTTTTTTCAAAATCAAACCAAAATCAGCGAACGAAACACAAAATCAAACCCAAAATCATCGAATGGAACACAAAATCAAACCCAAAATCAACCCTATGTTTTTTTCAAAACCAACCTAAAATCATCGAATGGAACCCAAAATCATCGAATGGAACCTAAAATCAAACCCAAAATCAACCCTCTGTTTTTTTCAAAACCAACCCAAAATCATCGAATGGAACCCAAAATCAACCCAAAATCATCGAATGGAACCCAGAATCAACCCTCTGTTTTTTCACAATATAAACACATTCAAATCATCGAATGGAACCAAAAATCAAACCTCTGATTTCAAGATGAAGATGGATGAAGATGATGAAGCTGGATGAAGATGATGAACATCTGTGTTGACTGTTGAGAGTTGAGAGAGATATTTGGAGATTTTTGGAGAAGTGTGATGATGATAATGATCGGTGATGATATTAGTCATTTCATACAACTTATAACAGTCAAGTTGCATTTTTGGTGAAGTGTGATGATGACAAGGAGATTAAACTAAAAAATAATTATTCATAAGAAATTAAACTAAATAATATTTAGTAGGAGGATTATATATAAATTAATTAGAAAAGATTAAACTAAAATAATACTTATCTATAAAACATGGTCTAATATAGTATAAATATAACTAAAGACCAAAATTTAAATGATATATTATAATCTGATGTAAATCTGTCTATGTTACGGGTATTAAGGGATAAGGGTATTAAGGAATATTAAGGGATATTAAGGGATAAGCGTATTAAGGACATTTGATACATGTCTTTAACAAATCTAATCCATATTTGATAGAAGGGTTTTAACGGGCCTACAAAATCTAATCCATTAGTAAGCTTAATTGGATCAAATATAAGGGGCTTTATTGAACTGTTTAATAACATTTGGTTATTTGAATTAGGTCAGGCTTTAATTATTAGACAATATAAAATTAGGTCATGCTTTCGGTTTAGACAAGCAATTTTGAGTTAGTTAGCTAATTTCTATATCAAACATGAACTAAATACAAACAATTTAAATGATGTATTATAATCTATTTCGATGGTTATTAAAACTACCCATGTGGTCACACATACTGTCTTCAACATTACTTTATAAAGATATAGAACTAAAGACCAAAATTTAAATGATATATTATAATCTGTTTTTTAGTATTTGATTTCGATCATTACTAAACCTACCCGTGTGGTTACACGGGTACTACACCTAGTAATAATAATAAAGCTTTGCCCCATTTTAAGTGTTTTAACTCCCGATCACCGCTACCCTTTCCGATTGATCTGGAGCCCCATAACGCATGTCAAGGCTCTGCTCGACTAAGTTCGTTTGGGTTCGGTCTCGTGACATAGGGATAAGGTTGAATTAGGGGTACTATACTTAACACGAGTGCAAATATATATATATATATATATATATATATATATATTTTAAATAGCTCAGAAGTTATACCCAAGATTCTATCAGGAGGCTTTCTAGTTGAACCCTAAAGTTACAAAGTGAGTCATTCTCCTTTTTTATCACCTTTTTGTGATACAATTATATTTAAAAATGCTTTCCAAAATTCTAAATGTTTACCAATTATACTTACAGTGATTAAATTGTTATATTCTGTAATAACTGCCAGTATGTGAGGTTTTATACATTGCTTGACCCTCGTTACTATTGGCCAAAAAGTTAGCCAATAGTAACATGACCACAATCACAGGGGGAATTGTGCCCCAGTAGCCATAGCCTATAACTAAGTTTTACATTACTACATTAAATTATTAATAAATTTAATTGGTATATATATCTACCAATACACTTGAGAAAAGAATCTTAAACATAAAGAAAAACATACTTGAGAAAAGAGCTTGTCAGTGAGAAAAAGGAATTGTGTTTAAATCTTAAGGTTTACTTTTAACATTAAAAATATATTAGTTATAGCTAAACGTTTAAATGAACAGAAGGTTCTGGTGAGGCTAAACATAAATATCAGTTGAGTCACTAATTAAGCCGTATCCTATAACTATTAACATTAAAAATATATTAGTTATAATATATTTAATAAACCTAAATTAATATTAACATTAGAAAATAATGTTTAGTCAATAAATATATAACATAATAAAATATGTCAAATATAATATATTATAAGATTATATTTTTAATCTTAGGGGTTGTTTGGCTAAACTTATTTTAGTGACTTATTTACTTATTTACTTTTTGAAAAGTTAAAAGGTGTTTGGGTTAGTTTATTATGTGAGAGGAATAAGTAAATAAGTCATTCCATTATGACTTATTTGCTTTTCAAATAAGCAAATAAGTAAATAAGTTATTCCAATAAGCTTAGCCAAACAGCCCCTTAGTCATGTTAATATATTAAATAATTGTATCACAAATAATATATTATATTTGATAAGTTATAGCTATTATTTTGACAGAAAATGATATATATTTCATTTTTGGGCTAAGTGGTTTTGTGTCATAGAAGATATAATTGACAAAATAATGTCACAGGACACTGCTTAGTCCAGAGTCACTAGTTGAGAGAATGATCAACAGTGATATAACCAGAAATATGACCAGAGTCACTAGTTGAGAGAATGATCAATAGTGACATGACCAAAGGCACTAGTTGAGAGAATGATCAACAGTGTTATGACCAGAGTCACTAGTTGAGAGAATGACCAACAGTGATACGACCCCAGTCAGTAGTTGAAAGAATGATCAACAGTGATATGACCAGAGTCACTAGTTGAGAGAATGATCAACAGTGATACGACCCCTGTCATTAGTTGAAAGAATGATCAACAGTGATTTGACCACCGTCACAGGAATCGCCTAGTGACAGATACTTTGAATAATAGTAAAGTATGATTACTTGATAAATTCACTATTGGACGAAAGTGAGCCAATGAGTGATATGACCACGATCACATTGGAACTGCCACCATGTGACAAATACTGATTGAATTGGGTAAATATAAATAAATATAAAAACATTGATGCTGTAAAGTATAACAATATATTTTATAAAAATGGAATGAACTCGCCAGTATTTATTACTGATAAAATATTTTCAAAACGTGTTTCAGGTAATTTGCTAGAAGCTAGCTATGGAGCACTGAAGGCTTAAATAAAGTGGCTATAAATACCTGAATAAAAGAAGAAACTTATGTTTTATTTAATTGGGTTTATCCCCATAAAAACATTTGAATGAAATACGGGTTCTAGCCCATTTGTTTTATATTAAAAGTTTGGTGTTTTAAAACTTTGAAATCATTTCCTAACTACGATCCTGATGAAAAAAATTTCCGCTGCGTATCTAATAAACACCGATACCATCGGGCTGGTTCACGACTCTCGCTCCCAGGATGGGGTCGGGGGCTGTGACAAATTATAAGTTGCTGTGAATATTAAAAGGATACATGGCTGTAGAGGTGCACAAAATAACCGGTTAATTAACCGTAACTGGTTATTAACCGAAATCGTAACCGGTTAATAACCGATTTAGGAATAACCGGTTCAATAGGTTATTTAGCCGTAGGTTAGTAACTGGTTATAAGTGTTTAGTATAATAACCGGTTTTTTTAAATCGGTTTTTTAACCGATAGACTGGTTAACCGAAAAATTCAAAAAAAAGGCAAAAAAACCGGTTAATAACCGAAAATAACCGGTTAATTAACCGAACCGGTTAAAGTAATTAACCGGACCAGTTAAAAAAATAACCGGTTAAAGCATTAACCGGTTAAAGTCAAAAAGTCAAATTAACCGGTATAACTGGTTAACCGAACCGGTTATTAAAATTAACCGGTTTGTGCACCTCTACATGGCTGGCATGTTAATCGGATGTACAGATTAATTAATTGGGCTATACAAAAGGGGGTTTTGTTCACCGAGAAAGATGTAATGAATAATGAGTCAACAAAATTTAATTGGACCTCACTAGCACATGCATCTCTGATTAAATTAACTTGGGCCGATTGTGTAGGTAATGATAAAGTTGATTAGTCTCTTGTGATTGGGCCACAATTTTTAGAGAACATAACCTTTATTTAGCACTAGGGCCGATGACCATTAATGGACTGATCACACTCTATTTTAATTGGACCACATGACTAAACTTGACTTAGCAAAGTATGGCCGACAATTCAATCTATTAATCCAATGACATAGAACAGTGTAACCACATGGGGGTTGCTAGAATTTATTAACAAACTGCAAGTTGTCGGATCACTTTTCCAAACTCTACCTGTTACATGTTAATAATGTTACCTGGGAATGAGAAACATGATTCGATTTGTGTGAGTAGCCGATACATATGTTAACGATTATTATGTGATATGCATGATACGTGTTGTACACTGACCCTGTGATGAATACAAACTGTGTAATATATGTGACTTGGTCGTTATGAGTAGTACATGTAACTGTTAACACCGTTGTGAAACATACATGAGAATTGTGGAATCGTATGAACTTGAATAACTGTTATGTTGTTCGAATGTACACTATGATTGTAAATTATACGTGAACCATGCGGATGAAAACTAATCACTTAAACATGAACATCATAGGCTTTGACTGATTATGTGTGAACAAGTAACTAATCCTACCGAGCAAACCAAGGTGAGTTCATCTCTCTTGAGCATGCGTCCCGGTGGTTGGGACAGTCTTTGGGTGTCCCTGGGAGGGATAGTTTTTTTGGGTAACTTGTTTGGGTATTCCTGAGAGGAATACGTCTTGTTGTAAATCGGTAATGTTGGATAATACACTCATCCTATCACCTTTAAAGTCCCTCCGTGTTGTTTGGTTACCTGAGAGGTAACAAGGTATTAGTTAGTAGCGCTACTTAGGTTTGGCAACCTCACCCCGTACCTGGGAGGACGGGTGTTGAACTAATGACCTAGTCATGACCAATAATTTGATAGGAGCATTGGAGAAATGGCTTTGTCACTTTGATCTTCACATTCAAGTTTGGCTCTTATCTTAGCCTGCCTTGCTTTGAGCTTGAGATATTCATCCATATTTTCTGGGATTATGAAGCCTATGAGAGAAGGAAATCTTCTTTTTGAAGGATCATCCTCAGTGTAGAATTGTCTCTTCTCATTTTTTACAGCTTCAAGTTCCAGTGGATATTTTGCAGCAATAGGATCATAATTGTCATCATTTGCCTGAGTTGTTTTTCTTTTTCTGGTGTAAGTTTTCTCCAGTGAAGGAGTGCTTTTGGGTGATTTGTTGATTGGAGTGAAGATGGCTTGAAGTGAAGTGAGGGTGCTTGGACTGACAGGTGTTGAGACAACCGGTGTGTCAACCACTGTTGTCGTTACAACAGATGTTGTAACATCTGATGTCTTCTGCTTTTTAGCAGGAGATGATGGTGGTGAAATGGTTTTCGGAGATGACGGTGTTTCTGGTGGGGCAGTAGTTTGAGTGAGAGCAGTTGTTGTAACTGTGGTGGTGATTGTAGGGTTAACAACTGCTGAAACCACTGAAGTGTCAACAGTTGTTGAGACAGCAGGTGTTGCAACAGTTGTTTGGGTGGAAGATTGATGTGTGGAGCTTTCAGGAAGTTTGGGAGTGTGTTTTCTGGATCTGGATGGTATGGATTTGGGTTGCCTCACTTGTCTAATGGGCTTCTTCTTTTCATCCTTGGGATATTCATCATCATTTGGTTCAGAAGTACCCTGTGCATTCAGTTCCATGAAAGCTTTCTTCTCCTGTTTAAACTTTGCTTTTTCCTTTGTTTCCAAATCACTTTTTGCCTTTGCTTTTTCAACAAGGATCTTAGTGGTTTCATCAATCTTTTTAGAGCCATCTGGCTCCACTTTCTCCCCCTTTTTGGCATCAGCTGGTTTTGGGTTATCTATAATTATGATAGAGGGAGGAACAGTGCCAGTGGTGTTCAATATGTGGGCCTTAATTGCCTTGATATCAGCTTGAGTGTCTTTAAACCTTGCATCCATAACATTCCTGATCTTTTGAACCTGAATCTCATGTTGCTGATCAGCTAGTTGTTTTTTATGGTTGAGCAATGGTTGAAATAAATTCCATAACTCACTTGCAGTGAGAGTGTATGTTGGCTCAGCTGTTGAAGTTGATGCAGCAATGGATGGTACCTTTTGATCTTTCAACACCTGTTGCAGCATGCCTTTGATTTCTGCAACAGATGTGTCTAGTTTGTCAACTCTGGCCGTCAATTCTTGGTACAATAAATCATCACCCAAGTTAATGGGATCATCTGATTTCCCACTAGCAATGGTTGTATCAATGTGTGACTTAGGAACTGAGTCCCAAAAATCATTCATTGATGCCCCTTGTTCTTGGTTCTGGGGTCTTCTTTCTTCAACACTTGATAACCTTTTGAGGGTACCAGTGGTCAAAACTAACTCACTAGTGGTTACCAGAGGTGCTATAGAAGAAATTGCCTTCAAGGGAGTCTGATTTATGAAACAACTGGCCAAGTGTAGATCTGTTGATCCAACACTTGTAGTTGCTACTCCACTTGAACTACTGTCAGGAATTACTTGTAATTCCTGCAGTGTAACCTCCTCAAATGTTGCTGGGATAGCAGAGGTATAAGCATCAGACCCAGTCACTTGTAGGAGTGTGCTCTCAGTGATAGGTGATTGAGAGGAACTGGTTTTTGTCTGAGCTATATCAACTGCATGCAACAAGGGTATTATGGATTGTGGTAGTGAGATGGGTGTTGAAAAAGACATGTCCTTGGGGTCAGGACTGTGGAAGATGGATTCAATTGAATCCAAAGCTTCATAATGTGGGGTCCCTGTGATTACAACCTGATCCTTTTGTGAGGATGCAAGAGGAGTTTGAGGCAATGGTGGAGATCTTTCTTCCATCTGCTGTGAGGAAGTAGCAGCAGTGGTTGTAGGTGACATTTGTGTTGTCACTGGCAGTGGCTCTGGGATCTCATCTTCTAGAGTTGCCTTTGTTTTTGGTTTGGGGGGCTTTCTAGATGTTTTCTTTTTGGTCTTTTTGGTAATGGCAAGTGTGGGTTTCAAAGCAGTGGTTGTGCTGCTATGATCACCTGGAGCAGTGGGCTCAGCAGCTGATACCTGAGGAGCAGTGGTAGCTGCTAAATTCTGCTCAGGCACCTCTGCTTTTGTTTTTGAAGGTGTTAACATTCTAGTGAATGTTTCAGGTGTTAATCCTTTTATTTGAAAATAAACACCTTGTTTGAGCATATTTTCATTTTCCTTTCCAAATTTTTGTTTAAAATAATAGCTTAGAAACCTTGGAAAAAGTAAAAATGATTTGCTATCAACATTTTTTACCAAGTCATCAAAGATCTCCTGGGAATAGTTATAATTTTCATTATGTAAAATAGCATAACCCAGACATTGGATCTTCAATGGTATTTCGTTAAAAGCATTTGTTTTATTTGAAACGCACATCAAAAGTGTATGGAATAAGAATCTAGGTGCAGAAGGGAAGAAACCTTTTTGTAAGGTGTCTCTTTTTGTTTGTTCTGCATACCCTCTTTTCAGAAAATCAGTTTTCAACTCGCTTTTAAGAAAAAAAGCTTTACCTTTTTTATCATCGAGTTTAAAGACTTCTGAGATGGATTGCGGAGTAATTTGAATCGTTTTACCCTGTATGGAAGAGTTGATGGCTATGACATTATCGCCTTGTTTGTCAAGGGTAGCATTTTTCCAAAACTCTCTCTGGGTTTGTTGATAAATTGGAGCATCCGCTGTTAGCAAAGTTTTGTACTTTGATGCAGACATGATGTCGATGATGGAATCGAAAGTGTTGGTGGTAGTGGGTTTTGTGAGTAGACCCAAATAATTGTGAGGAGATTTGTATGGGATTTCAATGGGTTCAGCGACCATTTGAGTGTCTTCTTTGGAAGATGAGGATGATTTTGATTTTGATTTCGTCATCTTGATGAAGAAGAACGAAGGATGATTTGGGATGGAAGGTTGAAAACTGCTTTGAGAAAAGAATTTTGGAATTCAATTCGACAGTGTAAAAACCCGTTTGGGGTTTTAGTCAGGGTTTTATTTAGGGAAAAAGTGAATACTGATGTGGCAGCGGTTACAAAGATCTGATGGCTAGAAACTGACCACGTGCCAACCTCTGATGAGAAGATGAATAATGGAGGACAATTATTTTGAAAACCACTGATGAAGCAAGTATCAATGGTTACAACGGTAACAATATGAGATCAGTGGGTGATATTTACTATCAGTGGACAACATATCAGTGGATAAGACACTGATTTTGAGCATCAGTGCTTGCCAAGAAAATGAAAGACCAGGGGTTGACTTTCAGCAGTGGACAGTATTTAGGAAACAGATGTTTGAACAAAACAGTGGTTAGGGGTAAAGTAATGGTAAAGGTTTGAAAGACTAGTATATCAGCAACTGTTAGTGCACCAGTGGATAAACTTTTGACAAATATTTGAGCATCAACTATTCTGATGAAAGAAATTATTTTATTTTGTGAAAACACAATATCAAGTCTAACATCTGTTGATGGTGATTCTGAAATATCTGCATGATTACTATCCTCAACAAATTACATTTTAGATGCAGATTGTCAAGTTCAATATGTCAGCAGTTTTTACAGAAATTTTCATTCAAGGTTGTGCCACATGTCAATTACAAGTTTTAAAACTTTTATAGATTCCTGACAGTGGTTTAGTACCCCAGATGATAGAAACTTTTTACTATGGCTACTCATTTTTGTCATAATATTTGAATTAGGACATGAATACCCAAGTATTTTAAGATCTGTTTAGCAATCAATCTTTTATCTGTGATAAAAACAAACTTGAGTTTGACATGACATTGACACTTGTACCATTTCCTTTTGACCTATTTTCAAGGATATTACCAAAAAAAAATTATGGTACATAATCCTGACAGGTGTTTGAAACTTTTGCTATAAAAAACAAGCAAAAGTTCAAAATATATCACTCTTAAGGAGAAATGAAGAGTAATATATTCTGCTTTATTTGAGAGAAACCTTTATAAGAAAAATAATTAAAGGTCTTCATGAAAACAACATCAAAAGGATCTGGTATATCTTCAAATATGACTTGTTATAGGATCATGATCTTATCAAACTCAAAATTTAGGAAAATGGTAAGTAGTTGTAAAATGCATTTTGACAACTGTTTGGAACCATTTCCTTGTCCGTTGAATGTAAAAATGAGGAGACATGTTCACATATGTTTGTTACTATGTGATGATTCTGCGAAACTTGTCTGGTCCTCTTTTAAGTCAAATCACTGGTGATACTATTTTTACCTGAACTTTCATGTACCAATGAATGCACACAGTTGCTTGATAACCATTGTCCACCCTATTTTTGTACTCTTAAGTGTTTTACATTTATACTCTTTACTTCAAAAGTTTTAAGATAAACACACTTTTGAGTTTTTGTAATTTTCTTCTTCCCTTTTTACCCTTCCCATACATAAGTACTGAAATACTAACTGGGAGGTATTTATTGAAGGAATACTTATTCTAGAATCATTTTACAGCAATGTTTTGAGAGATTTGGTCATTTCTGCACATGCTTATGCCAAATTTCACATTACCCATGATCTGGTCATTTTTTACATCTGATTTTCTTAATGTATTCTTAACACAATTGATTTTGGTCCTTTTGAAGGATTCTCAATCTGTCTTTCAATACATAAGATCTAAATGACTAAAGTTTTAATTTCCCTCTTTATATGTAAACAAAACACTAATGTTTTTATGAACATAGGTTTTTATCGACCTGAGGTACATACTTTAGCTGCAAACATGATGGATACAGCACAAAACTTCATAACAACAATTGAAATCAATTTTGTAAAGAGGATAATTATACCATAGTTAACAGACACATTTTCAGATCTGAAACCTGTGGGTGATTTATGTATGACATCACTTGTTGTATGAAATTTGTGTGTCCTATGACATCTTGGTTGTTTTACAGAGTTTTTGAATAGCCACTTTGAACGTGATTACTCGTTACTCTGTTTTTCAACTGAATACAATCAACCTTAGTATCAATGAATTTTGAGCTGAACTGTTATGTCAAATTGATTGTTAGATCGAATTTGACTGTCCAGGCTCTGATACCAATTGTTAGGATCTGAGGCTCCTCATGATTGTGTTCGTTTGTATAATTTGAACAAATCAATAGAAATGAACAGAGTTTAAATGCAGCGGAAATGAACACAAACTTTGTAAACACAATCAAAGAGGAAAATAGTTTTGATAAACACATGCTTTTCATTAAGTCGAATGATTACAATACAAATTAAAAGATTACAAAGCATGCTTACAAACTAAACTCCCCTTCAGCCTGATACTCCATGGTTGATTGCACAAGATGAAAGGATTGGACTAGAGGAGAAGAACTCGCTCAGTCAATCAAATGTAACAGTACAGGCACTGCTCCATTTATAGGCAAACCAAAGCACTGAAGCATCTCAGCTGACGTCACCATGAAAGCAACATCTAACAACCTAACAACCAGTAACCACTGTTCCTATACAAACACTGCTAATCTTAACCGCTGACTTTATACAAAAACAAGTGACACACACTAAACTACTGTTTTCTCCTTTCATCAGTGCTTTCCTCAAGGTTGATCAGTTCTTGAGTGGGCAGTCCTTTAGCATCAGTAGATTGAACCAGCAGTGTTTACTTCTTAACAGTCTTCAGGGCTTCATCAGCAGTTTGAAGAGCAACAACTGTTGTATACGGACAGTGGATAGAGGACATCAGATGTTACAGCCACTTTCAAGGGGAGAGCTTAATGCAAACAGCTGCTTATTATGAATCCACTGTTGTGACCTGGTTTTGGCTTTACATCATCTGTTCCTCTGGTGGGGTTCAATCCCAACATCGCTGTTGATCATTCTCTCAGCTAGTGACTCTGGATTTAGTAGTGTCCCATGACATTACTTTTACAAATATATTTTCTATAGCACAAAACCAATTAGCCCAGAAAATGAAATATATCATTTTCTATCAAATTAATAGCTATAACTTTATTAAATATAATATATTAATTAAATATATTAACGTGACTGTTTATGTGATATATTGGTTAATGTTATATTGATTACATTTTAACAACTTGAGTGGTAATATGATTAATTTGACATAATGTACATTTAATGTTCAATATAAGTTTATAAATTAACAGGTGTATTTAATAAATACATTTACGGTTGTATTAATATTGAATGTTCAATACTTTATGTGATATAGCTTAAACATGATAAGAAACTTCTTAATTAATATATATCATCTTAGTACTCAATGATATTATGCTAAGAAAATAACAGTGGTATATATATTTATTTTAATGTTATATTAAAACCTGTTAATTTGTTATATATCAATATGATTAATAATGTTTCAGTATATTACAAAGCTTTATTTTATATATACACTATTTAGATTTATTTCAATCATACACTAAATTTATTAATTATTAAATGTAAAAATAATATTAGTTATAGGTTATGGCCACTGGGGCACAATTTCCCACGTGTTGGTGGTCATCCTACTATTGGCTAACTTTTTGGCCAATAGTAACGAGGGTCAAGTAATGTATACAAAACCTCATATACTGGCAGCTATTGCAAAATATAAAAACTTAATCACTGTAAGTATAACTGGTAAACATTTAGGGTTTTGTAAAGCATTTTTAATTATAATTGTATCACAAAAAGGTGATAAAACTGTGAGAAAAGATAATGAAATCACTTTGTAACTTTAGAGTTCAACTAAAAGTCTCCTGGTAGAATCTTGGGTATAACTCCTGAGCTACTTAATAAAATATATAATGCACTCGTGTTAAGTATAGTAACCCTAATTCAACCTTATCCCTATGTCACAAGACAGAACCCCAACGAACTTAGTCGGGCAGAGCCTTGACATGCGTTATGGGGCTCCAGATCAATCGGAAAGGGTATCAGTGATCGGGAGTTAAAACACTTAAAACGGGACAGAGCTTTATTATTATTATTGGTATAATATAAAAGGAAATTTTGAATTAAAGAGAGAGAAGGTTGGCGTGAGATATGGAGAAGGTTTTAGCAGATTGAAGGCTGAATACCAACCTTCTATTTATAATGAAGTTTAAACTTGTTATGCACGTTTGAATAAGATTCCTTTTTATCTCTAAGGTGTACACGTATACAACTAATCACTAAAGGCAAATGTCTAGATTTTTATTATCATAAACAATTCATTCATGTACAACACAAAATATTCACATATTGAAGGTAGTATTAAAAGAATGAATCACTTACTCAAAAAGTTAACATAATAAATATTATTACAAAATTTACAGAACTAAGTCGTATGAATTACAAAAGGATTTTTAATATAAAATGTCTAATTATTATTTGTACGAAATTTTAATTTAACAATTATATATATGAAAAAGTAACAAAAATCTTATAAACTTGATATCGAGTCCTCAAAATTTTTTTAATTAGTTATATAGCTTAACCATCATGACATAACTACATACACAAGTTAAACTAAATTTTGTTCAAGTGAGGCTATATAGTATAATTAAATATAGCTTTGTAACCTATTATTAGAAATATCACGATATTTCAATTTATAACAATGATTACACAGTTATGTTAATAAAATACATTTAACCATAGCAAAATTCACAAAATATAAAACAACACAAAACATAACTCAATATAAAATAATGTATTTTTTTTTATTATAATTATTAAATGATTTCTAGGCCCGTTTAGTTACTTCATATTTCTAACAGTCAACTTACCCATAATCTACCCGTTTAATAATATAAGTTTTATATACTTTATTTTAATATAGAAAATAGAAATGTCACATATATACAAGCCAATTAATTAGTACAACATTCCAACCAATTATAAAATAGTTTTTAAAACTATATGGGTCAAATAATTATATTAAAAATAAAACTAGTTACTAATGGTTAATAAATTTAAACAACCTATAATTCTTATATGATAAAAAAATGAAATGTTACACTTCATTCCTCTGTGTTTACTTATCAAATTTCGGGACAAAATTTCTTTCAAGTTGGGGATGATGTGACAATCCGAACTTTCAAGGTTTGTGCCGTTTAATCCAGTAATCATAACTGATCATTATTCCTTGTTTTATGTTCTTGTGTTATTACAATCCTGTTAAACCTAAACGCGCATTATAAACCCCGTTAAACATTACGCTACCCGAATCTATTAAACCCGGCCCACCTTTGAGTGTTGATACTTCGGCCCAGTTTATTAGAAGCCTAAACCGCCACCTAGTACCTAGTCCATTGTGATGGCAGCCTTACCCAGTTATTATGGCAACCCAATTACATGGGCTTAAGCCCAATTCGATCAAAAAAAGACTTGGCAGCCTCAAACCTTTATCATAATAGGTGCGTATTATTTGTCTCATAACATAAACACAAACCAAAAACCCTACTGTTTCCATACGTACGTGCGACAGGAGACCCCCCCCCCCCTCGAGGCTTCCTCCTTTGATCGAGTTCTTTTGGTTAGTGGTTTCATACTTGTCCAAACTCTTATTTGTTTGATCTTATTTGTGCGTATTCCTGGTTAACATAGTTGCGTGAGATGTTTTATAAAGGTGTGAAAGTCTTGATTATGTTCTTGTATCTTGATAAATATTTAGGTATCATAGGCTTGTTATAATTTTTGATTTCCTATTACATGCTGAACAAATAACAAAAGGGATGACTGAGTTTATATGACCCGAGTAGTGTTGATGAATCTGTTTAGGAATCATGAATTGATGATTAACGAGTTTGTATGATAACATGGTTATGAATGTGATGATGAACCGATTTATCTTTGTTGAGAAGTTAGAGGTGTCTTGTTATTTGTTTTGGATTGTTAGTTATACAATAATAAGTTGCTGTGAATATTAAAAGGATACATGGCTGGCATGTTAATCGGATGTACAGATTAATTAGTTGGGCTATACAAAAGGGGGTTTTGTTCACCGAGAAAGATGTAATGAATAATGAGTCAACAAAATTTAATTGGACCTCACTAGCACATGCTTCTCTGATTAAATCAACTTGGGACGATTGTGTAAGTAATGATAAAGTTGATTAGTCTCTTGTGATTGTGCCACAATTTTTAGAGAACATAACCTTTATTTAGCACTAGGGCCGATGACCATTAATGGACTGATCACACTCGATTTTAATTGGACCACGTGACTCAACTTGACTTAGCAAAGTATGGCCGACAATTCAATCTTTTAATCCAATGACATAGAATGTGACAACTGGCACAAACTGGTAATTTCCATACACTTTAATTATTGTTTAATGACTGTAATTATGTGCTTAAATGTCAACATTGACTGATTACATGCTAAACGAGTGAATTCATGCATGTTGTATACTACAAAATATTGCTTTATGCATAAACGAGAGCGTTGCGTCAGAAATACTAGTAAACTCACCGGTAAGACACACTGTGTCAACAGAACTGTAGAAAACAGTCAGACATTAAAATTGGAGCCTAGGTGTAGGCCCAACGACAAGAATACGTTAAAACCCAAGAGTACATACAAGGGTTTAATATATAGACATTACGGAAGCAAAAATACGCACTAAAAAGCACCCGAAACGCACTTTAAGTGCATAATTTTAGTAAATTCAGCTCTAATCAGCTTTTAAACACATAAATATTAGGCAGAAATTACGTTTTATTATCCAGAATACTTCCCTAAGTGTCGGGAATTGAAGGTGTTACAAAAAGGTACTTAAAAGACACTAAAAAGTGTAATTTAGCACTTTAACGAATCGGTATCTAACCAAACAATCGGACATTACCCGGAACACCAAAATAATGCTAGAAGCATTGTTTTTATTTTTCTAAGCTAGTTAGGGTCCCCGAACACCCTAACACATTATATATTACTAAACACACTTAACACTAAAATTAACACTTAACTTGTAACTAGGATAAGTAACTTGGAGATTGAAATGTAACCAAGACCCCCCCCCCCTCAACCATACGGTTACAAGGTGGTTCCCACCTTGATTTTATTTTAAATATCTAACTTGATCTTGTCTAGTCCTTCACCAACACATTAGCCAATGGATTAAAGGGAAATGTGATTTATAAGAAGGCATGAAGGGTTATAACCATCATTCATCTTCACCAAAACTACTCCTCCCTCCTCCTTCCCTTACTCTCGGTCTCAACCTACCCACACACCACCACCATTTTTCGAACATCAACAACCTTTCTAAGGTGATTCTAAGGTGCAAGGAGCTCGATTAAGAAGCTTGGTAGCGACGGAACAAGACTTACTAATTTTTAAGAAACTAATTTTATTTTTAAAGGTAACAAGACTTACTAAATGTGCTAGTAAGTTACTACATATTTTTACAAACTTTCAAGTTCATAAGTTTGTGGTATATGCTTGTTTTGACAAGTTTGGTAATTAAAGATTGTGTTGTTGATATTGTTGATGATTTAAAAGAAAATAAACACATGTTTTGAAAACATGGGAAACCTCCATTTTTAGGGGAAACTCTGTCAAAATTTTTATAAATTTTGACACTTAGAAAAATATAAGTTTTTGAGAAACTTATTCCCTAAAAATGTATCTAAAAATATTACCAAGGTTTCCCTAATTTTTGGTGATAAGAAATGATGATTTCTTCAAGATTAAAATTTATGTTAAGTATGTATATTTTTGAGAGAAAAATATATATTATTTGATCACCAACTTTTGTGCTAAGTGTATATAGTATGTGTTATACGTGCTAGTGTATTAAGACTTAAAAAATACACTAAATACTCATGAGAAGTATAAACACAAAAAAAATAAAAAATACACATACAACATACAAGATATTTTTTCGGGTGCGAAGTGCAAAACACGAGATACTTATATTAATTTTTGAGAAAATAATATAAGTAAGATACTTAGTTAAAAATATAAAATATTTTTAACACAACTATACAAATACAAAAGAGAGTGACTGTACTTGTGTGACGCAAGTCTAGTGACTAACGTTAAGAAAACGCGTATAGGTCACGACGTTAATTAAGCAAATCCGGTGAAGTTTACGACGCAAGGAACGCAAAGTTGTGAGTTCATGCTTCCCCTTTTCTTTTAACTGTTTTCAGTTTTATAACTTCGGGGGTGAAATACATGTACAATGTTTACAAATGGTATGATAACAAGAAGCACACTTGGTGAGAACGAGTACCTAGTGTGATGAGATATAAGAATACAAGAAGCGCACTTGGTGAGAACGAGTACCGAGTATGATGCGTTATGAGAAATGACACGAGAAATCATGTCACGAATAGGGTACATAAGCACCATTAATCAACAATATACCTAGACCGCAGAACAAAAGGTTAGATCTAACGGGTGCCGGGCAGCCACACTCTCGGTGAGGACGAGTACCGAGTAGTGCTTTTGTGTCTCAGAATATGCCAACTAGAAAAATGCCTAAGGTTTGGTGACTTCCTATGTCGTGTCACATGTTAATGGCTTTGCAACCCATTAACAATCCTGATACTTACAGGAATACTTTATTTACATAAGATTCATACCATACTAAAACTTGATTTATACTTGAGTACGTGGGGTACATAAGTAAACTTGATTTATACTTGAGTACGTGGGGTACACAAGTAAACTTGAATTATACATGACACAAACTATGTTTTCATACAAAGTATACAAACATGAAATACAAAAACTGCATGAATTCACACCAACATTATGTTGACGTTTTTCCAAAACTCACATGTATTTCAGGTAACTAGGATGGATGTGCGCGTGGTCTTACTCATGCTCGTGGATGTCGCTATGTTTATTGTTAAATAAAGTTGTAACTTTTAAGACAATATGTTATCTCGTGTTGTAAACACTTGACTTATGTTTTCAGTAATGTAATGTTTGAAGTTATTTTTGAGCATGTAGTATGTTTACCTTTCGTATGCAATGAGAACCTTTCATGATCACACCTCGTGCTTCCACTGCAGAAAGGGGTGTGACAGATTGGTATCAGAGCCGCGATTGTAGTGAACCAGGATTCCTTCTCGAGTCTAGTCTACAATCTCTAGGATCCTTTCACGAAAACAATTTTTCAAAGAGTTTTCATTGCATAAAACGTCCCGCGACATCCACTACCTGAAACTGTCTACATGAGTCTAGAAAAGATACTACGAGACTTAGGGTGCACATGAGTAGCACTTGTCTTTAACTGAGAAACTACTTGCAATTATGTGTGATAATTAGCATATACTAGAAGTAGAATGTCACAAGTATACGTGACTTTACCTGAAAGCGATGGCCCATCTGAAGGAAGAGATACAAGGATGAAACGAACTGTGCGGACTGTGCAAGGAGTTACGTAATTATGAATGCATACATAATTATGGAATTTAGTGCACAGAAACCACAACAAGTCTTGTCACGAGTAGATTCCCTCAGTGCAAGCCTACTAAGTACTCTGCTAGAGTAATAATTGTTTGATGTCACTTATGTAGTATATACCTGTGAATATATATACTACTACTGTCTAGTATGACGATATCAAACAAATGTCTAACCCTGTTGTGTTATGTTCTGTCAGAACATGGCACCCAGGAAAGCTGTGAATGCTCGCAATGATGATCAACCTCCTCCTCCCCCACTGCCAAGAACCGCTGAAGAGCTGAACGCTCTACTGGAAGAAAGGATCTCCGCTGCTATCGCCCAGTACGAGGCGAACCGTACTCAAGACAGTGGAGGACCAAGCAATGCTAGACGTAACGGGCATGGAGATTCATCTGGAGGAAACGCAGCTCAAGGTAACCTTAAGACAATGTACTAAGCATGGAGAAATTTATGAACGGTCCTTGTTTCATTATTTCTTCGATTGCTCACGTGTGAATTGGTTGAATCAATTCCAGGCTGCACTTTCAAGCAGTTCCTCGACTGCAAGCCGATGAACTACGACGGCACAGGAGGTGCAGTAGCATTTGTACGCTGGACGGAGAAGACTGAAGCTACTATCCACATGAGAAAGTGTACCGCGGATCAACAAGTCACCTTTGCTACTGGGTTATTTGTCGATGAAGCTCTGACTTGGTGGAACTTGCAAGCCCAAACTCTGGGTGATGATGCCGCTTATGGCCCAACTTGGGATGAACTGAAGGAAAGAATGAGAGAGAAGTACTGCTCTCGTGCAGACCTCCAAAGGCTGGAAACGGAGTTCTGGCACTTGACCATGGAAGGTGCTGACATCAATGGTTATACTCGAAGGTTCCACGATCTGTCTAGAGTGCTTCCCTACATGGTGACTCCTGAGGTCAAGCGTGTTGAACGCTACATTTGGGGACTGGCCCTAGAGTTTCGTGGCATGGTGACATCAGCCAAACCACAAACAATCACCGAGGCTGTAACTCTGGCTATTAGCCTTACTAAAGATTGTGTTCGTATGAAGAAGTTATCGCTGAACCCCACTGAAAAGACCGAGACGCATGCTGAGTCGTCCGGTGACAAAAAGAGAAAGCATACAAGTTTGAACCAAGCAACTCGCAACAACAAGGGTTTTAGCAAGAAGCGCGACACTAACCCACCTCAGGAGACGAAAACCCTTGCAACCAAAGGATACCAAGGCACCATGCCTAAATGCCAAAAATGTAAGTTTCATCATGAAGGAGCTTGTCGCATTCCAAGGTGCGACAAATGTGGTAGGTTGGGTCATCAAGCAGAAGAATGTTGGGGAAAAGGTAAGAACCGGAATGGAAATGGTGCTGGTAACAAGAATGGTAACGGGAAGGGGCGGAACCAAGGATGCTTCAGATGTGGAAGCAATGATCATTTCATGAAGGACTGCCCAGAGGGAAACAATGCTCAGGCTCGAGCATTTGTGATTGGAGCAAAGAACGCACGCGAGGACCCTAATGTGGTCACCGGTACGTTCCTCATTAACAATCACTTTGCATCCATTTTATTTGACACTGGCGCCGATTATAGCTTCATGTCTGCGGAATTTAAACGCATGCTTGGAATAGAATCTAGTAGATTAGAAATTCCTTATTCCATAGAACTAGCCAATGGTAAACTTGTTGAATCGGGCGAAGTTGTTAGAGACTGCACACTAGAACTTGGTGAATGAAGATTGAAAATTGACCTCTTACCTATTCAATTGGGTAGCTTCGATGTAGTAATCGGAATGGACTGGTTGTCCAAGAACAAAGCTGAGGTTATTTGTCACGAGAAAATCGTTTGCATCCCTTTGTCGAATGATGAAACTCTCATCGTGCATGGAGAAAAACGAGACGCACCCCTTCGAATCATCAGTTGTATGAAGGCACAGAAGTGCTTAAGGAAAGGATGTGTTGCCTTCCTAGCACACTTGGTAGACAAGAGGGCTGTGGAGCCAAAACTCGAAGACATTCCTGTGGTGCAGGAATTCCCTGATGTTTTTCCCGAAGATCTGCCAGGACTACCTCCGCAACAACAAGTCGAATTTCATATAGACTTGGTTCCAGGAGCCCCTCCTGTGGCCAAGGCTCCCTATCGACTTGCGCCATCCGAAATGAAAGAATTATCTACACAACTCCAGGAGTTGTTGGATAAAGGATTCATAAGGCCAAGCTTCTCACCCTGGGGAGCTCTAGTATTATTCATGAAGAAGAAGGATGGAACACTGCGGATGTGTATCGATTACAGGGAACTGAACAAGCTCACTATCAAGAATCGGTACCCGCTACCGAGGATTGATGACTTATTTGATCAACTGCAAGGATCAAGCTACTATTCCAAGATCGACCTTCGATCTGGATACCATCAGCTGAGAATCCAAGAGGAAAGCGTACCAAAGACTGCATTTAGAACACGCTATGGGCACTACAAATTTCTTGTGATGCCATTCGGGCTGACGAATGCACCAGCAGTCTTTATGGATCTGATGAACCGCATATGCAAACCATATCTCGATAAATTCGTGATTGTATTTATCGATGATATCCTGATTTACTCGCGAACGAAAGAAGAGCACGAGCAACATCTCAAAACCATCTTGGAACTACTGAAGAAAGAGAAGCTTTATGCAAAGTTCTCGAAATGCGAATTCTGGATTCGCGAAGTACAATTTCTTGGTCACGTTGTGAATGAGAAGGGCATTCATGTAGACCCGTCCAAGATAGAAGAAATAAAGAATTGGGAAGCTCCCAAGACCCCAACTGAAGTTCGACAATTTTTGGGCTTAGCGGGCTATTATCGGCGATTCATCGAGAATTTCTCAAAGATAGCTCAACCGCTAACGACCCTTACTAAAAAAGACAAGAAATACGACTGGGGTTACAAACAGGAAGAAGTCTTTCAGCTACTTAAAAACAAGCTATGCGATGCACCGATACTATCATTACCCGAAGGCACTGATGACTTCGTGGTATACTGTGACGCTTCACGACGAGGCTTGGGTTGCGTGCTCATGCAACGCCAGAAAGTCATCGCATACGCTTCGAGACAATTGAAGGTACATGAAAGAAACTACACCACTCACGACATGGAGCTGGGAGCAGTGGTATTCGCCTCGAAGATCTGGCGACATTATTTATATGGTACTCGATGTACAATTTTCACAGATCACAAAAGCCTGCAGCACATATTTGATCAGAAAGAATTAAACATGCGACAACGACGATGGGTCGAGCTTCTGAATGACTATGACTGTGAGATTAAGTACCATCCTGGAAAAGCAAATGTTGTAGCAGACGCTTTAAGCCGAAAAGAAAGGGTTAAGACCCTAAGGGTTCGAGCATTAGAAATGACCATTCGAACGAACCTCACTACACGCATTCGTGATGCACAACAAGAAGCTCTTAAAGGAGAAAACCGTAAAGCTGAATACCTCCGGGGTATGTTGAAATACATGGTGTCAAATGAAGAGGGAGCCTTATACTTTAAGAAGCGTATTTGGGTTCCGCTCTATGGTGGCATACGAGAAGTCATCCTTGATGAAGCGCACAAGTCAAAATACTTGATCCATCCAGGATCGGACAAGATGTATCAAGACTTAAAAGAATACTATTGGTGGCCGAGACTTAAAAGCGACGTTGCTGTCTATGTTGGAAAATTCCTAACCTGTGCTAAGTTTAAGGCTGAATATCAGAAACCGTCCGGCCTACTACAACAACCAGAGATTCCCCAGTGGAAGTGGGAACAAATCTCGATGGACTTCATAACAAAACTACCCAGGACCCCGAGAGGGCACGATATGATATGGGTGATAGTTGATCGATTGATGAAGTCTGCGCACTTCCTACCGATCCAAGAAAAAGACAGCACTGGAAAGCTTGCAGAGATATACTTAAAGGAAATCGTGGCACGTCATGGAGTGCTGATCTCGATTATTTCAGACAGAGATGGACGCTTTGTCTCAAGAATCTGGCAATCCTTTCAGGAAGCCTTTGGATCTCAATTAGATCTAAGCACGGCCTTCCATCCACAAACAAGCAACCAGAGCGAACGGACTATACAAACGTTAGAAGATATGCTTCGCGCATGTGTCATGGATCTGGGCGGCAGCTGGGATACTCATCTACCTTTAGTTGAGTTTTCCTACAATAACAGCTATCATACGAGCATAAAAGCCGCACCGTTCGAAGCTTTGTATGGCCGCAAGTGCCGATCGCCCTTATGTTGGGCAGATGCTGGAGATAAACGTATGGTTGGTCCTGAACTTGTACAAGAGACAACCGACAAGATTGCGCATATCCGAGAGCGCATTAAGGCGGCTCGAGATCGACAAAAGAGCTACGCTGATCTGAAAAGAAAACCAGTAGAATTCGAGGTGGGAGACAAAGTGTTGTTAAAGGTCTCACCTTGGAAGGGCGTAGTAAGATTTGGATAACGTGGAAAGCTGAACCCACGATACATCGGACCATTCAGAATCTTGGAAAGAATTGGTACCGTGGCATACAAGTTGGAATTACCGGAAGAACTTAATGGAGTACATGATACATTCCATGTATCCAACCTCAAGAAGAGTCCAACACAAGAAAACGTGATCATCCCGGTGGATGAAGTGCATATTGATGACGCCCTCCGATTTACAGAACAACCCGTTGAGGTTACCGACTGGAAAGTCAACAAGACCAGGAGGAGCACTGTTAAACTTGTCAAGGTATGTTGGAACTCTAAGCACAGGCTCGAGTACACATGGGAACGCGAAGACCAGTTCAAAGAAAAGTATCCCCACCTATTCAAGAAGACTCCTGTGAGAGTTAGTTCAGCCTGAATTTCGGGACGAAATTTTTTTAACGGGGGGAGACTGTGACAACTGGCACAAACCGGTAATTTCCGTACACTTTAATTAGTGTTTAATGACTGCAATTATGTGCTTAAATGTCAACATTGACTGATTACATGCTAAACGAGTGAATTCATGCACGTTGTATACTACAAAATATTGCTTTATGCATAAATGAGAGCGTTGCGTCAGAAATACTAGTAAACTCACCGGTAAGACACACTGTGTCAACAGAACTGCAGAAAGCAGTCAGACATTAAAATTGGAGCCTAGGTGTAGGCCCAACGACAAGAATACGTTAAAACCCAAGAGTACATACAAGGGTTTAATATATAGACATTACGGAAGCAAAAATACGCACTAAAAAGCACCCGAAACGCACTTTAAGTGCATAATTTTAGTAAATTCAGCTCTAATCAGCTTTTAAACACATAAATATTAGGCAGAAATTACGTTTTATTATCCAGAATACTTCCCTAAGTGTCGGGAATTGAAGGTGTTAGAAAAAGGTACTTAAAAGACACTAAAAAGTGTAATTTAGCACTTTAACGAATCGATATCTAACCAAACAACCGGACATTACCCGGAACACCAAAATAATGCTAGAAGCATTGTTTTTATTTTTCTAAGCTAGTTAGGGTCCCCAAACACCCTAACACATTATATATTACTAAACACACTTAACACTAAAATTAACACTTAACTTGTAACTAGGATAAGTAACTTGGAGATTGAAATGTAACCAAGACCCCCCCCCCCCCCTCAACCATACGGTTACAAGGTGGTTCCCACCTTGATTTTATTTTAAATATCTAACTTGATCTTGTCTAGTCCTTCACCAACACATTAGCCAATGGATTAAAGGGAAATGTGATTTATAAGAAGGCATGAAGGGTTATAACCATCATTCATCTTCACCAAAACTACTCCTCCCTCCTCCTTCCCTTACTCTCGGTCTCAACCTACCCACACACCACCACCATTTTTCGAACATCAACAACCTTTCTAAGGTGATTCTAAGGTGCAAGGAGCTCGATTAAGAAGCTTGGTAGCGACGGAACTCGAAGGACCTCTCTCTAGTGCTTTTATCCACCACTTTTACACCATTATTTCTTCCCTAGCCTTGTGCTAGTAGTAAGTGTTCCTAATCATCATCTTGTTCTTGTTTATGGTGGTTAATAAGTGATTTAATGGTTAAAAATTAAGAACACTAAAGAACATAACTTAAAGTCTTGAAAATAAGATGAATAAGTTGGATAAAGAGAAGTTATGTGTGTAAATCATATAAATCTTGTATAGTTGTTATTATTTGATGTTGTTTGTTACTAAAACTGGGATGGATCATCATCTAGACATACTAGATCATGTTCAAGAACATGAACTAGTAGTATGTTAGTGTTAAAGTTATGAAAGATGATGAAACTTTCCATCCATGAAACATGAACTTGGGTAAATATTAATTTTCTTGCAAAATAAGCTTCTAAACATGTAGATCTAAGGATCTACAAGTGGTTTTTCAGAAAAACCAAGTGAAAGATGCAAGTCTTGTTTAAAACCCGGATCTTACATGAACTAAATATATTTTTAGAAGATAAACAAGTGCGTAAACACTTGTGTGAACAAGAAAATTTAACAAGAAATATTTTTGAAAAATCTTGACTAAAAGTTGTAAAACTCCAAGTTCTTTAAAAATAAAGTTTTTAAGAAACTAATTTTATTTTTAAAGGTAACAAGACTTACTAAATGTGCTAGTAAGTTACTACATATTTTTACAAACTTTCAAGTTCATAAGTTTGTGGTATATGCTTGTTTTGACAAGTTTGGTAATTACTACATTGTGTTGTTGATATTGTTGATGATTTAAAAGAAAATAAACACTTATGTGAACAAGAAAATTTAACAAGAAATATTTTTGAAAAATCTTGACTAGAAGTTGTAAAACTCCAAGTTCTTTAAAAATAAAGTTTTTAAGAAACTAATTTTATTTTTAAAGGTAACAAGACTTACTAAATGTGCTAGTAAGTTACTACATATTTTTACAAACTTTCAAGTTCATAAGTTTGTGGTATATGCTTATTTTGACAAGTTTGGTAATTAAAGATTGTGTTGTTGATATTGTTGATGATTTAAAAGAAAATAAACACATGTTTTGAAAACATGGGAAACCTCCATTTTTAGGGGAAACTCTGTCAAAATTTTTATAAATTTTGACACTTAGAAAAATATAAGTTTTTGAGAAACTTATTCCCTAAAAATGTATCTAAAAATATTACCAAGGTTTCCCTAATTTTTGGTGATAAGAAATGATGATTTCTTCAAGATTAAAATTTATGTTAAGTATGTATATTTTTGAGAGAAAAATATATATTATTTGATCACCAACTTTTGTGCTAAGTGTATATAGTATGTGTTATACGTGCTAGTGTATTAAGACTTAAAAAAATACACTAAATACTCATGAGAAGTATAAACACAAAAAAAATAAAAAAAATACACATACAACATACAAGATACATAATTCGGGTGCAAAGTGCAAAACACGAGATACTTATATTAATTTTTAAGAAAATAATATAAGTAAGATACTTAGTTAAAAATATAAAATATTTTTAACACAACTATACAAGTACAAAAGAGAGTGACTGTACTTGTGTGACGCAAGTCTAGTGACTAACGTTAAGAAAACGCGTATAGGTCACGACGTTAATTAAGCAAATCTGGTGAAGTTTTACGACGCAAGGAACGCAAAGTTGTGAGTTCATGCTTCCCCTTTTCTTTTAACTGTTTTCAGTTTTATAACTTCGGGGGTGAAATACATGTACAATGTTTACAAATGGTATGATAACAAGAAGCACACTTGGTGAGAACGAGTACCTAGTGTGATGAGATATAAGAATACAAGAAGCGCACTTGGTGAGAACGAGTACGAGTATGATGCGTTATGAGAAATGACACGAGAAATCGTGTCACGAATAGGGTACATAAGCACCATTAATCAACAATATACCTAGACCGCAGAACAAAAGGTTAGATCTAACGGGTGCCGGGCAGCCACTCTCGGTGAGGACGAGTACCGAGTAGTGCTTTTGTGTCTCAGAATATGCTAACTAGAAAAATGCCTAAGGTTTGGTGACTTCCTATATAGTGTCACATGTTAATGGCTTTGCAACCCATTAACAATCCTGATACTTACAGGAATACTTTATTTACATGAGATTCATACCATACTAAAACTTGATTTATACTTGAGTACGTGGGGTACATAAGTAAACTTGATTTATACTTGAGTACGTGGGGTACACAAGTAAACTTGAATTATACATGACACAAACTATGTTTTCATACAAAGTATACAAACGTGAAATACAAAAACTGCATGAATTCACACCAACATTATGTTGATGTTTTTCCAAAACTCACATGTATTTCAGGTAACTAGGATGGATGTGCGCGTGGTCTTACTCATGCTCGTGGATGTCGCTATGTTTATTGTTAAATAAAGTTGTAACTTTTAAGACAATATGCTATCTCGTGTTGTAAACACTTGACTTATGTTTTCAGTAATGTAATGTTTGAAGTTATTTTTGAGCATGTAGTATGTTTACCTTTCGTATGCAATGAGAACCTTTCATGATCACACCTCGTGCTTCCGCCGCAGAAAGGGGTGTGACATAGAACAGTGTAACCACATGGGGGCTGCTAGAATTTATTTACAAACTGCAAGTTGTCGGATCACTTTTCCAAACTCTACCTGTTACATGTTAATATTGTTACATGGGAATGAGAAGCATGATTCGATTTGTGTGAGTAGCCGATACATATGTTAATGATTATTACGTGATATACATGATACGTGTTGTACACTGACCCTGTGATGAATACAAACTGTGTAATATATGTGACTTGGTCGTTATGAGTAGTACATGTAACTGTTAACACCGTTGTGAAACATACATGAGAATTGTGGAATCGTATGAACTTGAATAACTGTTATGTTGTTCGAATGTACACTATGATTGTAAATTATACGTGAACCATGCGGATGAAAACTAATCACTTAAACATGAACATCATAGGCTTTGACTGATTATGTGTGAACAAGTAACTAATCCTACCGAGCAAACCAAGGTGAGTTCATCTATCTTGAGCATGCGTCCCGGTGGTTGGGAAAGTCTTTGGGTGTCCCTGGGAGGGATAGTTTTTTTTGGGTAACTTGTTTGGGTATTCCTGAGAGGAATACGTCTTGTTGTAAATCGGTAATGTTGGATAATATAGTCATCCTATCACCTTTAAAGTCCCTCCGTGTTGTTTGGTTACCTGAGAGGTAACAAGGTATTAGTTAGTAGCGCTACTTAGGTTTGGCAACCTCACTCCGTACCTGAGAGGACGGGTGTTGAACTAATGACCTAGTCATGACCAATGCTTTGATAGGAGCATTGGAGAAAGGGCAATGTAAATCAGGAGCGGTCTTGTAGTCGGGGTATTATCAACATTAAATTCAATGGATTAACTAAACACTTGGTAACTAATGTTTTCGTAAAACTATGAACTCACCAGCGTTGTCTGATACACTTGTTGCATGCTCGTAGGTCCTTAGATGTCTTGGAATTGGAACTTGCTGTTTGGAGTAGCTGGAGTGGTCATGGGTCGACTGGAAGGATTTATGTGAGTGATTTCTTGATACTACACATTGGTTTTGAAACTGATTAACTTTGGTTTTCTAATTGCTTCCTCTGAACATAATGGTTTTCATTTAAACTTGTTGATGGTATTTTATTAATGATTGAGAACTTTATTTAGAAACTTGTATGGGTTCAATGTAATTAGTGGCTCATTGTTGGTACGTCACACGCTTAACAGGGACATTCCCTAGGTGGTATTTTGGGGGTGTGACATATTCTTTCCAACTACGTTTCTTTCAATAATGCATTAATTAAGTAATGCAATTTGCATTATTCTTTTCTTTCAATAATGCATTAATTAAGTAATGCAATTTGCATTATTCTTTATCATATATGGATGAAGAAAATTGTTCACCATTCTAAAAAAGAAAAGATTGTAATTTATGGTTGTAAAGGTACAATCAGTAGTGCACAAGGTATGACTGCTATTGTATATATATCCCTAGCTACTATACCTTTACACCTGTTTTTTGTCGGCATGCTCCGGTTACACCATCTATCTTGAATCAGTTTCCTTTCTCTGCCGCCGTGAAACCTGAGTTTGGTCGCCCGTCCACGTGACACCGGCACTTGCTTGCGTTTAAGGAAATCCAGCCACCGGCGCTTCCACTACGCGCCATGCATGGCGAACAACTCTCTCATGCCCTCACGCGCATCAACCATTCGCCACCAACGACGGACTTTTCTCTGATGCGTTGGCGTATTAGCCGTCATCTCCGGTATGCCACCATAATGCTCCTGTAGCGGGACATGCCTCCCCAACCACGCACAAGCTACCATCTTATTCGGCCATCTATGGTGGACCGCCATAACGGTGAATTATCAGTGGAGTCTGCCTTCGCGCAACCTGTTTCACGCCACAAAACCCGCGTGCACGGTGAACCGTTATAATGCAATATCGTTGGAGCTTGCCCGCCTTCGCGCAACCCGCTTCACGCCGCCAACATGTGCTCCGCATGGCTGGTTTGCACCACCGGCATCCGCGCTGCACGCTACCGGCTTCTCCGCCGCCGGCCTCCTCACCATAGGAGATGTGTGTCTTGCTTGGGAAAGAAGCTAAAAGGTTTTCTACTATTATCTCTAATACTCCTGGAGAGATAAAAGTGCACGTCTGATGTCCCTGAACTAATTCTTGTGTTCAGATGTGTGGTTTTCAAACTTACACCACAACTTAAAACTTGGCACATAGATCATCCTTCAAATATTATATAAGGCCCTTTTAATCCTTAACTGGTTAATGCTTTAATAATTGACAAATGTGGGCACATCAGAATTTCGGGTATCTTATTTATTCTCATTACAATAAATAAGTTCTAGACAATATATAAAGCAAGGTTCATAATTGTCTTTGCCATCACGCTGACATTTTCAAACAAAATATTGATATGTGGGTTTGTAACAAATAAAAAGCATAAAATTAAGATTTATTGTTACCCTTAAAAGCATCTGCATCTCCGCAGCCGGTTTCCGCGCCAATCACCTTCACACCACATTTTACACGCGCATGGTGGGAAACTCGCATTCGTAGTCATGCGTATCAAAATCCGTCATCTCCGGCGGGATGCCCTCATGCTCCGCCCATCTCCGGCGGGTGACCGTTTTGGTCACACCTTTACCACACCTTTAAAACACGTCTTCAAACGGTCTCCGCCACTGCGCGCCACTACCTCTTTCCACCATCTACAACTCATAACCATCATGGGGCACTACTAGAGCATTCCTGCCTTCGCGCAACTTGGTTTGCGCCACCGTCATCCGCCCTACGCATTTCACGCCATCGGTTCCTCCGCTGCTGGCCTTTGTACCATAAGAGACGTTTATTGAAGGCATGAGTATGAGTTTTCATGATCACGCGAACATCCAGATCTGTTCAGATTCAAGATCCGTACGTGATTTTTGGAGATGCAACCTTCGGATATGTTCTCGTTCAGAGTCTATACGCGATCTGGAGAGCATCGACTTTTAGACGGATGCTCGTTTGAGCTGTTCACACGATTTCCAGACCAACGACTGTTAGATCTGGTATTTTCTGGAACTACATGTTTAGCTACGAGAGGTGTAAATTTGTAGCCATACAAGATTTTCTTTTCATGGTTGGTGGGGTTCTACACCTCCTTTAACGAGGCTAACCACCATTTATACGCCTAATCAGGTAAGGTGTTTACTTTTCCTTTCTTTGATGCAAGCTTTTATCAAAACGAGGTATGACAAAAGGAAAAGAAATCGTAGATTCCTTTCTTACGTCACCTTTAAAGGCTCTAAATTATTAAAATAGCTATCGATTTATTATTGGATAATATTAAAGAGCTCATGGAATGTTATCAGCTCATGGAATATTTAAAAATTTTGACTTTTATCTTAATAGATCAAAGTTCTTCCAGGATACTTTAGATCATTAAATAATAAAAATACAATCGTTGTCTGGGTCACTGACCTACGGTTTTCATACGCGATACACAGGCAACTCAATAAGGCTTATATCCAAGGAGTACAATCCAGGTCGCACAAGGTACGACCCATAATGTATAGTACGCTTTTTAGGTTTATTTAACCTTTTGCAGAAGTAAACACGATAAAAAGGGGGAAGCATAAATTACCCAGCAAAGACTCCTGGAGAAGAATAATTCCAGCTAACCGAAACATGCTTCCCATGGTCAGAACCACACTTATTATTATCTCTCTTATGTGTGCATGTATTTGTGCTTATTTTATCACATAGCTTGACTATACGTCATGACTGTTAAATAATTGCTTCACGGCCCTTACAGAGAACAAGATATCTCTTAGCTAAACCCCCCCCCCCCTCAAATAGTCATGAATAATTTCGTATGGAAGCTTTTATCCATCGACACCGCCTCCTATGGAAGTTTTTTCCTTAATTCGCCACGTCGGCAGGGGCTTTTTGTTTAACCCGCCACGCCGGCGGAAGCTTTTGCTTAACCCGCCACGCCGGCGGAAGCTTTCTCCTCAACCCGCCATGCCAGCGGATGTTTTTTCCTTAACCCGCCAACCCGGTGGAAGCTTTTCCTCAAACCGCCACGCCCACGGAAGCTTTTTGCTTAACCCTCCATTCCGCACATCGGCATGCACACCGCTCACCTTTGAGACGCCCACATTCGTGACGCCAACGTCACACAACCAGCTTTTGCGCCACCCCTAACGCCCCGTCGTATGACATCCGTCGCGTTGTTGTTGTGCCCCGTCTGCATGCCATTGACTAACACATGTTGTGGGTGTCGTTACATACATGCTAGTGAACACACATCTTATTCCCTGCTCTGAACAATATGGTAAGACCCAGAACACTTATTATTGGTGGTATGAATGCTTAGGGCAAGACAGGCTTACACAAGCAATCTTATGCTTATGGCATTTTGAAATACATGTTTCTCTATTATTAGAGATTGTCCTTTTTATTGGCCACTAACAAACACTAAGTTTAGGAAGGGTTAGCGACAACAGTTGTTATTCGCGCCACATGCTATCACACCGCCTTATTTGTGCTGCCGGTATTTCGTATGGAAGCTTTTATCCATCGACACCGCCTCCTATGGAAGTTTTTTCCTTAATTCGCCACGTCGGCAGGGGCTTTTTGTTTAACCCGCCACGCCGGCGGAAGCTTTTGCTTAACCCGCCACGCCGGCGGAAGCTTTCTCCTCAACCCGCCATGCCAGCGGATGTTTTTTCCTTAACCCGCCAACCCGGTGGAAGCTTTTCCTCAAACCGCCACGCCCACGGAAGCTTTTTGCTTAACCCTCCATTCCGCACATCGGCATGCACACCGCTCACCTTTGAGACGCCCACATTCGTGACGCCAACGTCACACAACCAGCTTTTGCGCCACCCCTAACGCCCCGTCGTATGACATCCGTCGCGTTGTTGTTGTACCCCGTCTGCATGCCATTGACGCTGTGGGTGTCGTTACATACATGCTAGTGAACACACATCTTATTCCCTGCTCTGAACAATATGGTAAGACCCAGAACACTTATTATTGGTGGTATGAATGCTTAGGGCAAGACAGGCTTACACAAGCAATCTTATGCTTATGGCATTTTGAAATACATGTTTCTCTATTATTAGAGATTGTCCTTTTTATTGGCCACTAACAAACACTAAGTTTAGGAAGGGTTAGCCACAACAGTTGTTATTCGCGCCACATGCTATCACACCGCCTTATTTGTGCTGCCGGTATAAACCCACTTTCACGCCATCTGCTTTCTGCCCCACCCCAGCTGCCTGCCGCTTCTATTATTTATCCGACAAGGATAAGAGGCATTTGATGGTTATAATGGAATACAACACAATCATCCATATCCTTTGACTAGGGTTTCGACCATATTATCTCGTAACGTTAAGGGAATCAATAGAGATTGCTAGATTGGCATTTCTTATAGGAAAAAAACTGCACTGATGTAATCGCAAACCTCACTATTGTGGACTCAACCAACATTTTGACAACAATGGTTGAGTACTTATTCAACAGAAATAAGCTGGGGGATTATCCTAGTATAACCCCATTACAAATGGTGCCCACCAGCTATTTTAAAAATAGCCACTTAATGAACGCTCAACCAGGTCCGACTAGGGTATCTTTATTTTTCTGCAAATAAATCAATTGAATCAGAGGCGAGGGCTGGATGGTCACTTTGCCATGCCGCTAATCTTGATAACTCGCTAGGTCACGCCACCTTATGCGAAGGCCTCACTTGGTCGTGCCATCACCGGACTTTATACCACTATTATTTGTAGTTCCAACCAACCTTTTGGAAAAGCGGGGTTGAACCTTTAGATAAGATAACGAATTCTAGGCGCCTACATATGAAAGGCATGGGAATCTCACAGACAAAAAGGCGAATAATTTTCAACATTAGGTTTATAGAATGACCTACGTACAAGGGTCAACACCCCTATATACAAAAAGCGAGAACAAAAGCATCGAACCCAGGGATGAGCATGCGGCAATTCAATTATAATAACGAACGTCCCTTGGTACATCATCGCAGAAGGGGAATCACCCTGTCACGATATCTCATCAAGCAAGGCAACACCCTCGCCATATTTTACGGTCGCTCGATCTGGGCGTCCTTACCAGGCCATTGCAGCATACATGATACGCAATCCTTATTTAAGGATGTGGCTTGAGGTAAAACCTTATATTCATTACATCATTATGTGACCTCGCATTATAGTTAGGTTAAGTGCTCTCATATGACATTACGCTATATTATATGTGAGTCTTTTGTTTGAAAAGCTCGATATATCCTATCACATACGATATAATCTTATATGTACTTACATCACTGCTTAAAACACTTGTCATTCAAGTTCAATGCTATTGACATAATTCAACAGCACTGAACTGGGGGACTAGCAGGGTATAACACCACTACGCCTTACAAGTGATCATCTTCTCTTAGGCCACCCATTAAGATGATAT
Source organism: Helianthus tuberosus (assembly GCA_030545235.1). NCBI lineage: Eukaryota > Viridiplantae > Streptophyta > Magnoliopsida > Asterales > Asteraceae > Helianthus > Helianthus tuberosus. Next base: position 68,731,625 of record CM060410.1, on the reverse strand, counting down.
CATTTGGCCTACAACTATACCACTTGACAAGACATATGCAATTTGGCAGTCAAGACAAACGCACGACAAAACTAGTATACTTTATTATTCGAATAAGTATTCCACACGCTATGCGACAGGAAAAATACTTATTCGGATATGTATTCTCCACATCAATCTACGACATGGATAAAAGAAAACCCTCACGCCACGATCAGCGAGGTAAACAGACATGCCACCTACTATAAGCATTCCACACGCCAGTGCACGTCCAGGAAAAGCATGTAGTTGCTTACATAAAGTGCTCATTCACGCCTAACGCGTATATAGCATTTTATTATCTCAATGAGTGTTCACTCACGCCAAGTGCGTAGAAAGCACTTTGCTATTCAAGTGTTCATTAACACCACACGCATTATAAAGCACTTTCTGATATCAACAAGTGTTCATATAAACATTTGTAAACACAATATACCACCGTATTTGAACTACATATCACGATAAAAAAACAACTCTGACACGAAATATTTTTCATAATAACAAAGTCAGATGATCAAATTATACAGCGCTAAGAGTGGGCATCTTGGTAATAGATGTATTCAACCACTACTACTCCAGTGGGTATCTTGGTAATAAATGCACAGCCACTGATGAAAAACCAAGTACTTGTCCCACAATTATAAAAACATTGTGGGAAACATAAATAACGCTCTAAGCGCCCTTCCGAGGTCACTGAGCATAGCAAGCACTTTTGCAGGGGTGCCTTGTATATCATTCTTTCCGACTTCAATGATAATTGCTATAACCGGATCATCAATAACAACGACTGGTACGACCACCAGCGGTTCTACATTCTCCTAAGGTGGCATAATATCCGCATGTGCATCTATGACCATCAATGGCTGCACATTACGACAACGGAAATCCCGATAACACGGACGCGTGGTAGGGACCGTCGTCACATCAACATCAACTCTTTCAATGAGTTGAACGCAGTTAGCGCACCATATGTTAACCAACAAAAGTCACACCACAAGGTGGATATTCTACAGTAGCCCACACGACTGTGTGCGCACCACTAAGGCAGGGCCACACCCGCAAAAGTCATCCAAGGGCGAGACACTGAACTACCAAAACTCAGCCTGTTCCAAGGCTCATACGCGTGACCTAACCGCGTACGCACAACCTTAAGAAGATCATGGTAATTCAAACGACAATTGTCTATAACCAATCAGCGTGCGTCAGGTTTACCCAACTAATTTCCACGATGAGCAATTGTATACTATTCATTGCTCCATTATCTCTACTCACAGCCAACGACAACAACAACAAATGTGGCCAGCGACTTTCTCGCACCCGGACGACACGTAAGCCTAAAATTAGTGATCTTCACTCCCGAGCTCTTAATAAGTCTAAGCGCTCCTCTCACGCTTGCACGCTGGGAGCAACACTAGACTGGGGGACATGACGAGGTATGGTACTGGACCCGACCCGAGCGGTCGGACTTTCCTGCTATTTATCACTTTTATAGTAATTATATATTGTTATTGCGTACTAACCCGCGAAGCCCAGCGCATTGTAGTTTATACTACACTAGGCCGTGGGCTTGTAGAGACAACCCCTAACTGGGCCTGGCCCATTGGGGTTAGGGTTTTCCCATATCTCCTATATAAGAATGTCTCAACCTCCTTATTAGGGCATGAGATATAGGGCAACATACTTTTGTAGCTGGAAATATGGGATTCTTCCTCTACCGGCCGTCTCTACATTGCCCACATTTCTCTCTTCTTGTTTACAGGTCTAGGATGAAGTAGAGAAGACGAGGTGTGGCCGTTCATCACCGTAGAAATACCGACCCGTCCAGGTCCATTCTTCTTCAGGTTGTATATTCAAGTTCTGATAATTACAATCACGTTCCATTGTTCCAAGTTTCATTACCAGATAACCTTGAATTTCAAATGGCATATGTCAACAATCAACATCATGTAAGACAACAACATCACATTCCATTGTTCCAAGTTTGTAGAATATTCAAGTTCACAACATCACGTTTCATTGTTCCAAGTTCAATCCTATTCAGAATCATTTTTTAGTCGATAAGGTAATTGCATCTATTTAGAAATGCACTTTTTTTGTTCATTCGCATTTCAGTTAATTTCGTTTTAGGGTCCCTTATGAACTAGACTATAATCGTTTCTTATGAACCACGACTTCATTTTTAGGGTCTCTAGAAAGACGACAAGGTAGACATCAAATCATCGTAGGAACTAGATTCACTTTTTATTAAAATATATTACAAAATATATAATAACGAGACTCTCGTTACTTGTGGGAAATTCTTCTAGTACAATACCGGTTACATAAACTAAATAAATAAATGTAATATACAATGTAATTGTACCAATCTTGATTCAAATCGATGTCTTTGGAAACTTCAACCGCACCTACGAGATCGAAACTCCGCTGCAAGACAAGCAAAATATCGTTGACGGTTTTGGTTGAGGCACGTGTTCAACACGCTTCCCTTAAAACAGATTCCGCGCTTCCTCTTAGACGGTTCTGTCTCATAGGGTACAACAACCGGAACAGTATGTGTACTGCCGGAAATGACTCTCGCGCCCGAGATAACACCGGGTATGATGGTGTTCATAAAATAGGAAATATTTAGAAGTGTAAGAAGATAATTTAGAGAATACATTTCTCTAAATTTTTATCCAACAAAGACAACCTACATGTGTATAAAATTTCTATTCAACATATTCCTTTACTTATACACAATGTAGTCAACATATAATTAAAACTCATTTAATATTGTAGTTAATACAATATTAAATAAGATAACTAATCTTGTAACTACAAGACAATAAAAAGGTTTTAATCGCATTGAATCGGAGTTGAAGTGGTTAACGTAACTGTCATATCAATTCATGACGATCTCGTAACTGACAGAGACTAGGTTGACTGATCGTGACCAGCGCGCAAGCGAGCTGCACACTATACAGTCGGATCCACGCCTATGCGACCCGCGGGCCGCTCGTATGCTAGCCGCGCACACTGCACTAGAACCGGCGCTATGTGCGCGGCACAGAGACCAGTGCGCCTAGTTACTTCTGCAAACCTGCGCGCGCGCCATAACTGATCCGCCAGTCCGTGCGCCACACTTCAAGGATCTAACGCCATGCCATATGGAGCCGCGCGCCACACGGATGCCACTGCACATACCAGGAAGCCACTTGGTCATGCTCCATCCATACTCCCGCGCCACACGGATGACACTATGCATGCCAGGACGCCACCTGGTCATGCGCCATCCAAACTCGTGCGCCACTTGCTTTCTTCGCCATAGCCAATGACGTGCGTCAAGCGCCTAAGGAGCTCGCGTCGCATCGACATGTGCCATGCCATGGCATTCGCCTACGCCACCCAAGGGTGCGCCATAAGCGGACACGCCATGTATCTGACCACGCGCTCATGGTCAAAAATACAAAGGCGGTGTGCGAAATTCAAAGTGCACCACATTGGGCCTATAGCCCATGTCACACGAACATATGTGTGGGTGCTATGCACTCTTTAGGTCCCAACTAGTCTTTGCCTTTAATGAAACAATTTACAAGGAGTGCTCATTATATATCACTTTAAGTTTTGCCATCCCACCTATGTGGGACAATGTAACAAATCTCAATCCATTTTTCTCATCATTGTTTGTTCCAAACATATAACTTCAAGCTTCGATATCTCATTCATCTTAGCTTCACTTTGAACATAGTTTCAACACAAACCCATAAATAATTATTTATACAACACATATATAAATATTTATTGATGTCCAAAATATTTAGTGAAAAACCCATTTTCACTAAAATTTTCAACATCATCAACCATCGTTTTTTAGTGTTCCAATTGCCAAACACGACACGTTTACATAAACTTTATTTTTAGAATTGTTTTCTCTTTTGTTATTTTGTGTGTATGTAAACTATTGAGTTATTGATCTTTGAGCCATATGCAAACTATTATTTGATATCATAGGTTGGCAAAAGTTGATTTCGGTCAAATTTCCTATTCTTCACAACCTCCTAGACATGTTTCGAGATTTTCAATTTGATCACAAATCATTACATCAGTGACTAGACTAGCATTTAGGATCAATGGTAGGGTTATAGACACGGTGAAGCTTCTTTGGGGCCGGGCACCCCGGCCTTACTGGTTTTTCGCTCGTAGTATTAGGTTTTACTTAAAATTTTTGAAAAAAATATTTTTGTAGTGTAAAATATTAGATTTTTAGAAGGCCGGCCCACCGATTTGGATTTTAAGAGTCTGGCCTCTGTCGAGTTTTCGTTAAATCTCCGCCACTGGTTATAGATATATTATATATAGAAGCTCTATAGGGAACATCTGTGTCACATGTTAGTGAACAAAGATGATCAAAATTTGTAACTTCTTAAAGTTAAGGACCAAAACAATGACATAACACAATGACTAACTTTTTCTTACAAAAATGTGCTTTTATTACCTTTTTATGCACATTTTTCTTTAAATTTAATAAGTAAGTTCTTATCATATAAAAATTCAATTTTCTTGGTCTTTACTTATGTTTAGCATTCTCTACTTAAATTATTAAGCTGTTCATATACAAATTTAATAAAATGCTTCATACAAATAAATCTGATCGAGCATATATGTATAAACAAAGAATATGTTTTGAAAAAATTACGCTACTAACATGTTTACAAATCTCAAGATCGATCTTTGATTAGTTTACGAAATAAAATGATCTATCATGTAAATAACTAAATATATGATATATCATAAAAAAGTGAGTTTTTTTTTTTTTTTTTTTTTTTTGAGAAATATATGATAATAATATGTTTTGAAAAAAATCAAGCTACTAACATGTGGGTGATGATCAAATAGAAAGTTTATTTTGGCTAGAAAGTATAGGAACCAATAGGTTTAGGACATGTGGCAAAATTTAAAATAAAGAGGAAGGGTATTTTAGTCAATCTTATCCTTTTCTTTTTCCTTCTTCTTCCCAGTAACATCAAAACCCGCCATTTTCAAAACCCACTATCTTCAACCATTTCTTCACTTTCTATCTCAATAATCACTACATTATAGTGCGATTTTCGTCACCAATCAATGATTCAAACACCCGATCAACGTGTTCTTCAGATTTTTTGAAGAAAACCCAGTTTAATTTCATACAAAATCTCGTTTTTTTCGGTGATTTTGAAGATAATCACTCGATCCGTTCGATTCGATCTCTGATAAGTGTTCAATCATTCAAATTTCGTCAATCGTTGAAGAAACCGACTTCGATCCATGTAAGAAATTCTTTAATTTCATTTTTATTATCTGGGTTTTTGATTTAGTCATTGCATTTTACGATCTTGGCGGGGGTCCGGGTGCAGCGCCCCGGGTAGCAGGGTCCCAGGGGCGGCAGCCATTGCGTTTTTTTGATTAAATTGCTTTAATAAAAATGCATTAAAAAATTTAATTTTTCAGAAATTGCCTCATTTCGAAGACAGTAATTCGTAGACAGTTTTTGATTTGCTACTCTCTGGTTTAGACAAATTCACAGACAGGTCAGCTTGTGTCCATTGCGTTTTAGAAATAAGAGAGTTTTATGTGTTTTCTGGCCATTGCGTTTTAGAAAAAACAAATTTTTGAAGTGTTTTTAGTTAATTGCGTTTTAGGTAAACACATTTTTATTTGTTTTCAGTCCATTGCGTTTTAGAAAATACACATTCTTTTCTATTTTTAGGCCATTGCGTTTTAGAAATAAGAAATTTTTATGTGTTTTTTGGCTATTGCGTTTTAGATAAACACATTTTTGAAGTGTTTTTAGTTATTGCGTTTTAGGTAAAACATATTTTTATGCTTTTTCAGTCTATTGCGTTTTAAAAAAAAGACACTTGAAGTGTTTTCTGGCCATTGCGTTTTAGAAATAAGACATTTCTTTGTTTTTTTGGTGCATTGCGTTTTAGGTAAAACATATTTTTATGTGTTTTCAGTCCATTTCGTTTTAGAAAACAGACATTTTAAGTCTTTTCTGGCCATTGCGTTTTAGAAATAATACATTTCTTTGTGTTTTTGGTGCATTGCGTTTTAGCTAAAACACATTTTTATGTGTTTTCAGTCCATTGCGTTTTAGAAAGTACACTTTCTTTTGTGTTTTTAAGCTATAGCGTTTTAGAAATAGGACATTTCTTTGTGTTTTCTGGCCATTGTGTTTTACAAATAAGACTTTTTTTTTCCGAAAATATAGCAATAGTAAACTCGTTTTAAAGATAAAAAACGCTCGTTTTTTTGGTGCAATTTTTATAAAAAAAATAATGTCGTATGAAAGAGTTATTAACGTTTAAAAAATGGGGGGGGGGGGGATTGGAGGAGAGAGAAACTATTGCCTTGGATTGACTAGAATGCCCCTAAACAAACTCACGCGCCTCTTTTCTTCCTTTAAATTTCTCTCATTTAATCTTAGCCCTTGATTAACTAAATGGATGGTTAAGATTACTTTCTAGCCTTCTTAGCCAAATAAACTTCCTATTATATCCTAACCCACTAACATGTTTAAAAATCTCAAGATCTTTTATTAGTTTACGTAATAAAATGAGGTTGTGTTATAATACAAAGTATTTAAAAATAAGAAGGGTAAGAAGCCACCAGAGAGTGACAAGTGTCCTAGGAGGAATTAAATAGAAAAAGGTAATTTTGTCTACAAGAGGAAAGAGAATATGCACATGCAAGTCACATGTTATTTCCCCCCCCCCCCCCCAATTTTTAAACGTCCATAACTTTTTTATACATCATTTGTTTTTAAAAAAAATTATTCCATAAAATTGAGCGTTTTTTATCTTTAATATGAGTACCGTATTGTTATATTTAAAAAAAAAAAATTCAAAAACTCAGTTGCATATTACACAATGAACATGATGTAAAACACAATGTAAAGTAGATAAAAAACACAATCAATGACAATGACGACAGATAAAGACACAATGGACAACATACTAAAACACAATGACCATAACGTATAACACAATGGCGATAACATATAACACAATAAGTATCAGACTAAATAAAAACACAATTGATGACAACAGATAAAAGACACAATTAATGACAACAGATAAAAGACACAATGGAGAGCAGATGAAGACACAATGGAAAACAAACTAAAAACACAATACATAACAAACTAAAACACAATGAACAAAGATAATAAAAAAATTGAACAAATTATTAAAACACAATGCACAACATATTAAAACACAATGAATAACATATAACACAATGAATAACATATTAAACACAATGAACTGAACTAATAACACAATTTGTAGAAAACCCAAATATAACACCATCTTTATTGTGTCATATATTGTGTTATAGGTTCTTATAAAAACGCAATGGATAGAACCCAAATTAACATTGTGTTATAGGTTTTGATAATAACACAATGGACATGATGTAAAACACAATGTAAAGTAGATCAAAAACACAATCAATGACAACAGATAAAGACATAATGGACAACATACTAAAACACAATGACCATAATGTATAACACAATGGCGATAACATATAACACAATAAGTATTAGACTAAATAAAAACACAATTGATGACAACAGATAAAAGACACAATTAATGACAGCGACAACTATTAAAAGACACAATGGAGAGCAGATGAAGACACAATGGAAAACAAACTAAAAACACAATACACAACAAACTAAAACACAATGAACAAAGATAATAAAAAAATTGAACAAATTATTAAAACACAATGAATAACATATTAAACACAATGACCTGAACTAATAACACAATTTATAGAAAACCCAGATATAACACCATCTTCATTGTGTCATATATTGTGTTATAGGTTCTTATAAAAACGCAATGGATAGAACCCAAATTAACATTGTGTTATAGCTTTTGATAATAATATAATGTATAGAAACTCTACTGACCAAAACCGAGTTAAAAGACACAATGACCTGAACCTTTAACACAATGGAAAAAAACCCAGTAAAAATGAATTATTTTATTTTATTTTTATATGATAATATGGTACTCATATTAAAGATAAAAAAACGCTCGTTATTATGGTTAATTCTTTTTTTAAAAAAATGTCGTATGAAAAATTTATAGACGTTTTAAATCGATGGGGGAATTGGCATGTGCCTTGCATGTGGAGAGAGAAAATCCATAAATATAGGATTCCCTTTATGCCATTCTATTATCTTCTTTTCTCTACAACAAATCTCAACCCTCCAAGTCTAAGATCAATGGACTAGAATCCTTCTTACCCTTCTTATTTATTTTATCCTTTGTATTTGATACTAACCCATAAAATGATCTATCATGTAAACAACTAAATATATGATACATCATAAAAAAGTGATTTTTCTTAGAAATACAAAGTAAATTGTCATTTTAGTCCCTAAGGTATGACCCAAAATGTCACTTTACTCCAAATAGTTTTTTTTCTCCTCTAAGTCCCTCACTTTTCCAATTTGTTGTCATTTTGATCATATGACCTAACTTCATCTAAACTACACTGTTAAATCAAAGGGTATTTTGATCACTTTACTATTATATTTTGTTTTTGCCATTTTGATCCAAAACACTTTTCACATTTATATTTTTTTGCTTTAATCATTTATTTATATATAACTAATTATAATCTAGTTATAGCAATTAGTATTTTTATTTGTATACGTATAACATGTATAGTTATCACATATATATCTATCACATATATACACAGTTTCACAAACCATCTCCCCCCAACCCACCCCCATCGTTCACCACCACCCTCCCCACTCTCTCTAATATGTGAGGCATACACACCAGACACCACCACGACCACTATTATCTCCGGCCACCGTCAACATCCCTATCTCCGACCACCAACATCACCTATCACCACCAATCCCACCGTCATCACCACCTGCAATCCCGACACACCCCACCTCTCTCACTCCGACCATCTTCTTCAAGAATGAAACTGAGGTTTTCATCAATCTATCAAAACCCCAAAAATCCCTAATTTACATATGGGTTTTTGTTAAAAAACAAAACCCTTGTTCTTTTTGGGTTATTAGATCTTCTGATTTTGATTGCATCCTATTTATTTATGAAATTTAAATCTTGGATCTTGATTTTTTTTAATAATTTGCAGGTTTTTGTATCCTCTGTTTTTTTATTATTAGAACTCAAACAAAAAATGGTTGTTGGGGGTGGTTATTAGATCTGATGACGGTTGGGTGGTGTTGGTCACGGTGGAGTTAGAGGGTGTGGTTATGGTGGTCGGTTGGGTCGAGGTAGAGGGCTCGATGGTGGTGGCAATTAGTTGGTTGGAGGTGGAGGGCCTCGGTGGTGTATATTTATAATATTTTTTGACGGAGAGGAAGAAGGGTGGCGCTGGAGTTCTTAGATGGAGGTTGGGATCTCCGGTAGGTGCGTCTGATAAAGAGGGTGGGGGTGGTTCTCACTAATTATTACTATATATATATATATATTAAAATTACAATTGAAATTAACAGTTGTTATATTATATTAAAATACTAATAAAATAATAATTATTATTATTTTGTTTACTTTCTCAGTTGGATAAGCTTGGTGTCAACCAATATTGGTATCGAAAATACAGGTAAGGTCCGGTTCATTATCGGTGCATGAAGGTCAAAATCGGCACCAGCCTGATACAGAAAACGCCAAAAGTCGGTAACGGATTGAGTTTGAAAATATTTTATTTCGGGAAATTCGGTACTGCTACACGGTACCATTTGCTCATCCCTGATCACGGGTGCCATACAAACACAACGGTATCGTACAACTTTTTTTTGTTGATTTTCTTCAACTTTTAATGATTTCTTTTTTTAGATGCAGGGGTAGGGATGAGCTCGGTGGCAACCGATACCGAAAATACCGGTTACGGTACCGACATATGAAGGTAAAAATCGGTAGCGAACCGGTACTAGGAACGTCAAAAGTCGGTACCGAATTGGTACTTAGGATCCTTCGGTTTGGGAAATTCGGTACCGGTACCCAGTATTAATTGCTCATCTCCGACCACGGGTTTCATACGAATAACATCATTAACATACAATTTTTTTTGTTGATTTTCTTTCGATTATTTTTTACTGTTTTTTATATTTTCTTTTTATTCTTGTTAGTGGGTCCGCGTGCAACGCGCTCGTAGTGATTTCAAAACACATGCAAACACAGGCTAAATAACAAAAGAAGTTCATCGCAACGCGGCTAGGGTGATAAACCTAGTTACTATTATTTAAAAAAAGAAAATAAAAAATATTAAAAACACAATAAATAGGTAAATATAGGGTTGGATCAAAATGGCAAGTGAAAACATTTATAAAGTTAATCCCCAAAATACCCCTGCTTAAAAATGAGGTTTTTGAATGGAGTTAGGGTATGTGATCAAAATGGCAACAAAAGGAAAAAGTCAGGGACACAGAGGAGAAAAACAAAAACTATTTGGACTAAAATGACAAATTTGGACAAACCTCAGGGACTAAAATGGCAATTTACCCTTTTTTTCTGCATATTGTTTTACATGGGAGACGATCAAATATGAAGTTTATTTTGGCTAGGAAGGATAGAAAACAATAGAATTATGACATGTGCCCAAATTTAAAATAAAGAGAAAGTGTATTTTAGCCAATTTTATCCAATCTTCTCCATTCTTCTCTCTGTAACTTCAAAACCCACCATTTTCAAAACTCACCATCTTCAACTTTTTCTTCACTTTCTATCTCAATAATCACTACATTATAGTGCGATTTCCGTCACCAATAAATGATTCAAACACCCAATCAATGTGTTCTTCAACTTTTTTGAAGAAACCAGGTTTAATTTCATACAATATCTCATTTTTTCCCGGGATTTTAAAGCGAATCACTCGATTCGTTCGATTCGATCGCTGATAAGTGTTTCTAACATTCAAATTTCGTCAATCTTGAAGAAATCTGAAGAAATCGGCTTCAATCTATGTAAGAAACTTTTGAATTGCATTTTTACGATCTGAGTTTTTGAATTGAGTCATTGCGTTTTACAAAATAATGAAAAAACACCGTTTTTTGGTATTTTCAGTCCATTGGGTTTCAGAAACAACACATTTTATTGTATTTTTAGTTCATTGCGTTTTAGGTAAAACACATTCTATGTGTTTTTAGTCCAATGCGTTTAAAAAAACACTTTCTTTTATGTTTTTATCTATTGCGTTTTAGGAAAACACATTTCTATGTGTTTTTTTGTCCAATGCGTTTAGAAAAGCATATTTTGAAATATTTTTAGTCCATTGCGTTTTAGGTAAAACACATTTTTATGTGTTTTTAGTGCATTGCGTTTTAAAAAGAACATTTTATTTTGTGTTTTTAGGGCATTGCATTTTAGAAAAAAAAGACATTTTTATGTGTTTTTTTGTCCATTGGATTTTAGAAAACATATTTTTATGTGTTTTTAGTCCATTGCGTTTTAGGTAAAACACATTTTTATGTGTTTTCAGTCCATTACGTTTTAGAAAGAACATTTTCTTTTGTGTTTTTAGGCTATTGCGTTTTAGAGAAAAAAATTTTTATGTGTTTTTTGGCCCATTGCGTTTTAGAAAAACACATTTTGAAGTGTTTTTAGTCCATTGCATTTTAGGTAAAACACATTTTTATGTGTTTTCAGTCCATTGTGTTTTAGAAAGAACACTTTCTTTTGTGTTTTTAGGTCATTGCGTTTTAGAAATAAGACATTTTGATTTGTGTTTTATGGCCATTGCGTTTTAGTAACAAAGAGATTTTTTTTGTGTTTTTGGTCCATTACGTTTTAGAAAAAAGTCATGTTTTACGTTTTTTGTCCATTGCGTTTTACGCAACTGAGTTTTCGAAAATATAGCAATAGTATACGCGTTTTAAAGTTAAAAAAACGCTTGTTTTTTTGGTGCAATTTTTATAAAAAATAATGTCGTATGAAAGAGTTATTAACGTTTAAAAAATGGTGGGGGGGGGGATTGGAGAAGAGAGGAACTATTGCCTGGATTGACTAGAATACACTTACACAAACCCACGCGCCTCCTTTTTTTTCTTCAATTTCACTCATTTAATCTTAGTACTTGATTAAATCAATTCATGGTCAATATTATTTTCTAGCTTCTAGCAAAAAAAAAAAAAAAAATTCTATTATATCCTAACCCCTGTTTTACATTATATAAATTTAGGGGTGTATATTTATCCTTAAAAAATATAGTTTGTAAAACTAACGATTTTACATACTAATTACTAATCCCAAAAAGAAAACTAAAACATGCTAGATATAGTAGTATGCATGATTCTTAATACGTGTAGAAAGGCAAGGAAGAATGATCATATCTTGACATAAGAACCGTTTATTACTTCTAGAATCAAACAACAAATTACATGTTATACAAGTTACAAAACAATCAAAGAATCAATTTCTTGTCTAAAATCGAGCCAAAATAATCGTGCATTCCTTTGATCAGTTACTTTTAATCTTCGAAGCATGAACTGTATTTGGCGTTGAACCTATAGAACCTTTATTGATCAAGCTCGTTGACTGGGAAGTCACGGAACCAAAACCAGACCACGGCTGCAAATGTGCAGCCGTTGATGGCTGAAACTGAGACTGCGTACGGCGGTGTGATGAACCTTCGACCGAGGACCCTTCCAGAAGATGATAGGAGCCGGCGGAAAGGGATCGGAAGCTGTTTTGAAGCTTGTGTCTCTTCATGACATGCATAAAAAGTGGTATTAATCCTTCCATGTTGCTAGTTTATGTGGATGAATATTTAATATTTAAGTGATGTTTGATATGAATTTTTTTTAGTTTGAGGATAGGGTTATATATAAGGGGTAGGGTGGTGTATTTGTATGACTGAGATAATTTGTCAAAATGTGAAGTTTGACTTTGTATTATTATGACTTTTGTTTATAGGATGTTGTTTTTGATCGAAAGAAAAAAAAAAGATAATGTATTGACTTGTATACGTGGTTTTGGATCACCTTTTTAATCTTTTTGGAGAACGCGTAAGAGAATCTCGGCTTGTTCGCACATATAAGTATCAAGTATATAGATGATGGTTGAAAATATAAAAAAATGCATATAAACTTTTGCACTTAAATAATGCATACACATATATATAATTCTTTACATGTAGCTTTTGCATTTATAAATTTGTTACAACCAATTTTTACATGCATGTCTACAAATTGATTTCCACGCTTTAAACTGTTATTTACAAATCAAGAGGCGGTTAATTATCCTTTGGTGAAGGTAAGAATGTTGGTCCTATATGGGTAAAGTTCTGTGGGAAAGTGGTTATTGGTAAAGAAATGTGAAATGAGACAAGAACTTGTAGAATTTCTCAGATTCTCATTAACTCATTAATTTTACAATAGTATATATGCATGTTAGAAACACACACACATAAAAAAAATCGTAACAAAAATAAACATATGTACTACTAGTACTGTGATCCGGATGTTGTTGGGAATCAATATATCAAAATAATAGCGGAAGCGGTTTATATAATTTACCAAAAAGCTGATTATATATACATATATATAATCGATTTTATATATATAAACTATAAGTTTGATTTATTAATCCGATTAATAAATATTCCCAATCAGGATCAAGGTTATACACATATAAACAAATAAAAGGAATAAACAACCATAGAGGGTTTTAGTAATCAACCTTTGACGACTATACCGGGATTGTAACACGCGTGTTACAACGAATCCTCACTAGTAGGAAGTTCACAACCAAGCACAAGATAACCAAAGGTGGAACCGGCCAAAGAGGAGGTGGCGGTGGTGCTTGGTCGACGAGAAGGTGGCGGCGGCGCTAAGAGGGACTGGCCGAAACCTTGGGGAGGAGGCTAGGGTTTTGTGTTTTGATAAAAGTGTGTCTAGGGTTTGCACCTTAATCATCTTTTTTATAAAACTCAATCTTACATTAAGGCCCTTTAAGATTATACAATAATAATCCTCTTAATAATAATATAATTAATATTAAGTCCCTCGGGTTTAAACTATTATTATTTCACAAATAATAATCCACCTACTTGTGAACATATACGATTTGTGTACCAACGTGTAACTCTTCGGATTGTACCGAGTTGGTTACGTTGACTTTAATTACAGTCGGACATATACATATCTCCAACAATTTCCCACTTGGACGATTTTAATTAAATGAGTAAACGTGTGCAGAGTTGGACGCCTAGCTGCATCGCACTGCTCCAAACACGGTATGACACTTTACAGTCATCAACTAGTTCTTTGAGTTCAAGTAGCACATTAGTTAACCAAATATTGTAGCCCTGATATTTCTATCAATAAGTCCCTTCTGTATAGAACATTCGTTGATCATAAGACATGGATCATTCATTCTTATATAGTGATCAACTATTCTCTATTCTCGTCTTTAATTCAAAGTGGTCTAACGGACTACTTTTAGTCCGAGCGTGGCCACACGTTTATTCCAGTTTGAGTTAACAAGGGCGCCAGAATAACTAAACTTCTAATCCCATAGAAGTACAGAATTCCATCAACGTCATACAACTCCCACTTAACCTTGGATTTCTCCCAACGCTACCCGGATTCCTACCCATGTTTCAGGATAGTGTTAGATAACATCAAAAATTTTCCTTGATCAATGTAGTTTAATATGTGTGGTGTGTGCGAAGCGTGATATATTTTTATTGATATTATTTTACGCATTAGTCAAGTTTTAAATTTATAAAACACGATAGTCTACTAACGCTAAACACACACTTGGGCAAGTGCACCCATCGTGAGCGTAGTATAGCGTTGGTAAGATACCGAGGTCGTCCAAGGACACAAGAGCTTTTAATACCGGTTTATCCTCAACGTCTAATCAATCTAAATTTTTGAGAAAAGTTTTGAAACATAAAAATAAAACTAAAAATGAAAAGATAAATAAAATAAAAATAGAAAGACAAGATAGAATCAATTGGATCCAACTCGTCTTTAATGTATCCTTTGATGATTTTCGCACTTTCGGACTTTTTATGAGATTATCTTAGTTATAGTAGTAGGGCCCTCTTTTGAAGGTGACATTATCCTCAACCTAGTGGTTTGAGTCAGCAGGGATACAATCCCAAAGGGTCGGAATATTGAAAGACAATTAAGTAATTTATTAATACGAAAAGTGGTAGGCCCTTCTTTTGAAGGTGACGTTACCCTCGGCTAAGTGGTTTGAGTCAGCAATGATACAATCCCAAGAAGTCGGTTTAAAGTATTAATAGTAGTTTACATATGAGGGGTTTAAGCTATTCGCACCCCCGCCATCCAATACCAGTGGGTATTGAAGGAGGTCCTAGTAAGCTAAAACCAGGTCCTCACAGGATCTGTACACTGAACGAAGTAAGAACTTTACCAAACCATTCCCCTAACCCCCGACCAGGTAGTCAACATGCCTTTATATAGACCATAAAGACATGAATGATGCAATTTTTTACTTTATATAGACAGTAAAGTAACCTCAAGACACCACGGAAAAATGATAAAGAAAATTCACCTTCAACATAAGAAACTAGTTATTAAAGTCATTAATACAAACCTAAATAAAAAGTGCCGAAAGATTAAAAATCAAAAGTAATACAATAAAGACTTGTCTTCACCAAGTGATGTAAGAGGCTTAACCAAACATGGCCTTTGATTGGCAAGAACCCTTACAATCAATCTTGGATCCCGAGACTACTACACACTCTAAAGATGGATAATGGATGATAGTGGTGGGTGTTGGTGTTGTAGTGGTGGTGGAGTGGTGGCAAAGTGGGAGAGTAGTGGTTTGCCAATGGATGCCTTTCAAGTGAACCAAGCACCCCTATTTATAGCCTGTACAGAGCTCTGGCCACAGCCCCGTGTCCAGCGGGCACGCCCCATGGCCAGCCTTTTCTCTTCCTTCATTAATTGCAAGTGTCAGCAGAGGGCCCCACATGACCCCGTGTCTCCTGGGCACGACCCCGTGGTCAACTCTTATCTGTACTATCAAGATTTTGCGTATCTTTGCGTTGAGCACGCCCCGTGCTGAGCTAGGCACGCCCCCATGGTGGGCGTGGAAGCTTCTATAGGTTTGTCTTTTGTGCAGGCCTCTGACCACGCCCCATGCCTAGCTGGGCACGACCCCGTGGTCAGGCTTCTATTGCCTTGTTTTTTCTTTGGGGATGCTGCCGAGGGGTCGGGCATGTCAAGTTTATTCCTTCTTTTTGTATTTATGTTGGTTTTGGCTGCTTATTTGCTCCTTTTGTTCGTTTAAGCTCGTTTAGTCCTGTAAATTCAAAAGGAAGAAAGAAACACGCTTTTTCCAACACTAGTACTAAAAAATGGTTAGTTTTATGCCTCGTTTGATGTAATTTATATGTTGCATTTTGCACACATCAATGTGCCTAAGGAAAAAGGACAGATTGAACATATCAATATCAAAACATCTCATGACTTAGATCCATGGAGATCATTTGTAACGCCCAAACATGTTTAACCTTAAAAACGTCGTAGCAGAAAAGAGCCTTAAAATTTCTTTCTTTATTAGACACATTACTTACATGAAGGTCCAAATACAAAAATGTTAAACATTCACTAAAAGGAATTTACAACATTCACTTCCATGTATCACTTTAAGGCGTTACATAATTAAATCTATGTGACCGTTCTTTCCGTATAATCCTTGCTCTTTGACTCGATCTACGCCCGCTTATCTTTGTTAGCAATAGAGGAGATCCATGTAATTCCTGTGGACATCATAAACAACTTAACCGTTAGTCACTGGCAACACCATACAACATAATTCTATATAGTCGAAAATCGTTTAACATTTCACAATATAAGCTTGGATTCACTCAATCATCCTCTTAAAGTCTCTTGTTCCAAGTTCAGCTTCAATTCCTCATGAACTTGACGTTCTCATTCCTGCATTACCTTCCAATCTCAAGGCACATTATTAGTATTCATTGATACTCATACATATTGAAAACCATAACCATGTACATTCATAGCAATTTACATTTATACACGCATACATTCCTACATACACACGCACACTTTATGCTCATGTACTTATACTATCGTTTTATACTCACATCCTTCCATATAATCAATTCCTTTACGTATTAACATAAATTCTTACTCATTCCTAGACGCGTTTGCTTGTAAATTTCCTTTACTAACACATAGGTAGATTCGTACTTACACTATCCGGAGACCTATGACATTCAATTATGAACAAACCAACTTAAACACTAGTTTTGAGGCCTTGAAAACCATTTAAAACAAGTCTCATAACCAAAACAAACAACGCCAAACAAAATTCCAGCAGCAAGGGCTCTCGCGGGCCGCGAGAGCCTTGGCTGTTTCCCTCGTGGGTCGCGACCGAAGTTGCGTCGGATGGTAATACCGTAGACAATGCATTAGGGCGTCGGGCAAACCAATCATCAGCACAAGGCGTCGCCGACGGCCAAACATGGCGTCACCAACGCCCTCTGGATTCTTCCTTTTTACTACAGATCCATTTCATCGCTCGTTAACGCTAAAACCTGCGTATCTTTCAAACCGTTTACCCGTTTAACCTCTCGTTTCTTCCCACATGTCCGAAATTTTATCCTCTATCATAAGGAATCAAAATATAACATCCGAACTAAGGAAATTTTAACTTATATGCTTTCGGCCTAATATTTAAATTTGAATTATTCGACCCGTTCATGATTTTATTAAACAACTCACACGTTTATACTTAAAACTCACATAACGTTATAAATATAACACTTTTACATTATCCGGATATATTACCGTCGTCATTACTTATGCAAAACGTTCCGTAATGAAACAAATCCTCACTTTGACCCGTTCGGTCTTCTTAGTGAAAATCATCACTTCTAAATAACCAAATCCTATGTAGGCTTAGATTATCATACCTAAGTGACTTGCACATAACTATGCTTAAATAATCTAAGTAGTGATTCGGAAATCACTTTCTTAATGCTTCTTACTTGTTATCATTATCAATAACGCATTTCACATAACTTCTAATATTTATCATACAAATAATCTCTTTTACTACGAAAGAGGGAGTTCGGGATTTTACTTACCTCGAGTGCCCGTTTCGTACATGCTTCCTCATATCCCTTCCGTTAGCCTTCCGTTTTCCCCCACATTGACATGATCCTATACTTATCATGTCATCATGATTACCACATCATTAGTATAACGCACATTCTAATATTGCATTCATTTCACATTCATATCCTACATTGAACTTTACTCGTCAAATTCCAACAACACAATGTATAAGCTAGTAATAGCATCTTTTCATTCCCCACAATTCTTCATGTCATCACATATAGCACATATTGATACAGTATGTACCTAATGATTTCTTTAACATAACGTCTGTGACAAAAGCCTTAGTATGCTATTTATGCACAGTTGACTTTCAGAAAGTCAATTGTCTATCTTATGAATTATCGATCTAATCTCATACATCCACATCATTATAGTCAATTATACTACGGATATCATATACATTCCCTACTCACGTAGTAAAACACACATACACATACAAATGCAAGATCACATATGCACACACAGCATAATCAATTCCTTCGATACTAGTCATCTCATAATTCCACAACTAACAACATCATCATTCCAGATTCACTAATTTAACGCTATCCTTGACCCCGACATTATTCTTACTAGAAATCCGCATACCATACAACAACACCACTTTCACCTCTTGATCCTTACTACAAAATCAACTAAACGCATAAGGTGTACCATATCTTCAAGCATAGATTAAAAGCTCCTAATGCACGCTTCCACCACATCATACTAACAATTCAAATTTCCACATGAACTCCATCTAAAACACACTTCACATATTAGATTGCTAACAATTACATCATAATCACTTTCTATACATATTTACCCACAACTTGCATACAATTCCACATATTTTTTCTCTTACACATTTCATCAAACACTTGGCGGGTTTCACATTAATAGAGCATATTGTACAACTAATTTATGCATCATCTTCCAAGTTCATACATAATTCATAATATCTTTCTACTAGTCAACAAATAGCATTCGGAAATATTCATCAAACATAACAAACACCACATTTCCTTCAATTCATCTAACAAGTTTCTATCATATATAACATGGTACAACAACATTGGACAAGAGTTGAACATGGTGAGATATCCATGTCATGTTCATCATTCAACTAGTGGGTTTTCGTTTTTAAACACCAATTTAATTGAAATTATGCCTAACACATGTTTCCTAAGATGATGCTAACACCTATTCGTGCTCAATTTCATACAAATTCGTGGATTGATCATAACCCACATCATATCAAAATCACCAAATCATAAATTACAACTTACCAATTGATTTATAAGGCTAGATGATCAAGAATCCTTGTACATGCAATAGAATTGAGCTGAATCCCCTTAATAATTTGATGATTTCTTGTGAGTTAGGGTTTACACCCCTTCCCCCTTCTCCTGCTCGATCTCACGCACACACACACACACACTGTGTGTGTGTGTGAGATTTTTGTTTTAATTACATTTAAGCTTTCCCCCTTTTGACAATATTAGTCCCTCAAGTTAGTTACTTGATCTCAATTGTCACCCAATTCATTCTCTTACTTATTTTTGTTAGGCATTTAACCAAGTTTAATAACTTAGTTATTGTATTTCATTTAATTAAACATGGTAACATACTAACAAATTTAATAATTCGAGTTTTGGGGTGTTACATCGTTTTGAAGTGAGTCACATCCAATATCATTCCCTAGTGATATACATGAATTTTGATTCTCAAACCCTTGAGTTATTCATCTTATGAATACAACCATCTTAATTCACAATAGTCTTACATTCAAATTCCTTCCCATGTAATTTGATCGACTACGGATATTTTAGAATACGCTTATTCAAGGATTCAACATACAAATAATGAACACAGTTACAAAATAATTAATCTTCCATTTAACTAATAAATCAAATAACTATTCAATGTAACTGTTGTAGTTCAAAATTAAAACACCAATACTAACTACAGATCATGCCCACTGTCTAGCAAATCTAAGCCCTATCTTTTTAGCGTGCTCCTCATGTTTAGCTTGAGCTAAAGGCTTAGTAAAAGGGTCAGCCAGATTTAGATCCGTATGAACTTTGTTTATTACTATGTCTCCACGCTCTATCATCTATCTAATATAGTGGAATTTTCTGAGTATATGCCTTGTGGTTTGATGCGACCTTGGTTCCTTTGCAAGAGCAATGGCACTAGTGTTGTCACACATCATCTCGATCGATTTCTTTATGCTAGGCACAACGTCGAGATCAGTATTGAACTTCTTCATCTAGGCAGCCTCCTTAGCTGTATCTGATGCAACATTGTATTCTGATTCACATGTGGATTGAGCAACCACACTTTGCTTCAAGCTCTTCGAAGTAACAGCTCCACCATTCAGAATGATAACATATCCCATCTGTGACCTTGAATCGTCACGATCAGTCTGAAAGCTTGCATCAGTATAACACTTAACTGACAGCTCATCATCCAGTCCTCCATATACTAAGAACATGTCCTTAGTCCTTCTTAAGTACTTAAGAATGTTCTTCACTACAGGCCATTGACTCTCTCCTGGATTCTGTTGATATCTACTCATCATGCTAAGAGCATACGAGACATCAGGTCTAGTACATAACATGGCATACATGATAGAACCAATAGTAGAAGCATATAGAACACTTTCCATTTTCTTCTTTTCTTCTCCAGTCTTTGCATACTGCTCGCTATTAAGAATGGTTCCATGTGCCATGGGCATGAGCCCTTTTTTTGAGTCTTGCATTGAGAAGCGTCGTATGACCTTATCAATATATGTACTTTTACTCAAACCTAATAACTGCTTTGATCTATCTCTATAAATCTTTATTCCTAGAATATAAGAGGATTCACCAAGATCTTTCATTGCGAAACATTTACCCAACTAAGCCTTAACATCTTTTAGCATAGGGATATTGTTTCCAATGATTAATATGTCATCTACGTACAGAATGAGAAAAGTGTTATAGCTCCCACTAGATTTCTTATAAACACATGGTTCATCTTCGTTTTTAATAAAACCAAACTCTTTGATTTTCTTATCAAAATGGAGATTCCATCGTCGTGTCTTTTCTATGTTTGTGTCATTTTGTCTTTTTGTGACTCATTGTGTCTTTTTTTTCTTCGACGTTGTGTTATATTTTTCGGCATTGTGTTATATTTTGCTCAAATTGTGTTATATTTTACGATACATTGTGTCTTTATACACTTTTTATTTTGATGAGGCTTTATAGAATAACTTACCCTTAAATTAAGCACATGCCATTAGAAAAGATTAATGTAATATCTTACTTAGAACCGATTAGTACGTAGTCAAAAAGTCATTAAAAAATGTAACGCCCAATTTTCCGCCGGTCAAAATACTAAAACATTAACAATATAAAAATACGACCAAACTTGAAATTTTTGCACGTTACTTGAAAACTAGAACCAAGATACACATCAACCTTTTAAAATCCGAAATTTGCAAACCTTCCATTAAACGTACAAAACTATGGAACACAAGTCTTAAGACAAATTCTTGACGACTAAACATAATCTACATAATATTCAAAACATTTTGACCCATTTACACAAATTAAGACTGGAAGCGTGTTGAAGGCGATATGGAAGGTGTGTTCGTTCCGTGCAAAGTATGGCCATCTAATTTGGAGCTTTACCTATAACACAATGACAAGAAATATTATCATTAATATATAATATACATCATACTAACAGAGAATTCTAACTTCCAACAAACATGATATTCATGCCATTTACCACTTTCATTCTTATTCTTTTTCATTCGACCCGTTCATAAAGGGTCAACATACATCCATTCTTCATAGATCCCATTCCTATTCGTTGACCCATTCTTAACGGGTCAACGTACGTCCATTCTTCATACATTCTCATTCTCAATCATTTGACCTATTCTTAATGGGTCAACATACATCCGTTCATTATACATTCTCATTCTTATTCGTTTGACCCAATCATAAGGGGTCTACTACAAGATCCTTCATTGACATTAATTCATTCTACCCGTTCGTATTGAGTCTATCACATGGTTATTATCTAACGGACTACGATAACCACAATACTTAACAATAAACAATACTATAATTTAAAGCTTAAAAGTACAAGTAATGTACCTCGGTCTTGATTTCTTTGCTGCTTCGTGTGACTCGAACCTTCTTCCTTTATCCTTATACATAACCATTTATATTTAGAATTCATGTCTCATACCCACTTCACATATATTCTTAGATGTAAGATCATAAACTTCACATGCATGTCATTTATATACTTAACTTGTGATCATTATGTAGGGTCCAAAGTCACATTACAAAATTCTTGACTAAGGCATTTCATCAAACACTTGGTGTTTGTACTACACATAAAGCATTATGTACAAGTGTTCTATGCATAACCTACCAGTTCACATGATAAATCATCAAATCAACTAAATTCACATAATGCTTCATCCTATATCAAATTTATCTAACAATACTATAATACATACACATTCATACATCAATTTTACACAATTTTGCACCTACATAATCATCATACTTCATCATCCTATCACTACAAGTGGGTTTTGCTTCAAATCATCAAGATAATCAAAATCAAGCATAATTCATCTTCTACATGATGATTCTAACCCACATTCAAGCTCAGTTTCATATAATTTCACAGATTGGTTACAACCCACTTCATGAAAGATCATCAAATCATCAAATTCAACTTACCTTATGTTAGAGACACTTAGATGATCAAGAACCTCAATACATGCATTCAATTTCAGCCCTAGAACCCCTTTGATTTGCTGAATTTGTTGTTGTTGTTGAAGGAGAAGGTTTTCTCCTTCTCTCCCTCTCTCTCGTACGATACACACACACATACATACACACACTAAACTTTTATTTCTTTAATTTATTTTTATTCAAATGTACACGTAGCTAGTTCTACAATGTGTTTGGTGTTCAAAAGTGTTAGAGTACGCTTAAGGATCTGACTAACTTTTAAGGACACGTAGCTAGTATCATCACCCGAATCAAATAAAAGAGTAACAAAGAAGTCGTCCAGTAGGAACTTACCCGTCACAACATTGGGATTGTTCCTTGCATCACCCTGCCTAATCACGAAGACACGTCCCTTGGCAACGTTGCCATCATTGTTACCCCCATTGTTGTTCCCATTTCCTTGGTTGTTGTTGTTGTTGTTGTTGTTCTGATTTTGATTCAACTGTGGACAGTGTCTCTTAAAGTGACCCTCAGCACCACACTGAAAACATCCCTTGTTACCCTGCTGTTGCTGCTGCTGGTTCTGTGGAACTTGTGGCTGCTGTTGATGATTCTGATTCACGGGATGTGAGCACCTGCAATCCTTGGCTGCATGACCCAGCTTATTACACCTCTGACAACGAATCTTGTTGCACGGCCCGCTGTGGTGCAAATTACATCGATTGCACTTAGGGTGATTTCCCCTATATCCACCCTGACCCTGATTCCCAGAAGACTGCTGATTGGGGCTCTTGTAATCGTCAGTTCTCCGCTGCTGAGACTGAGACTGAACAGAAGTAACACCTTTGCTTGAATTTCCATCCCATTTACGCTTGTTGTTGCTGGGAGCATCTGAAGTAGCTGTAGCACTGATACGCTTGGGCAGCTTATTCTGCTCAACTGCCTGACCGGTGAGACGGTGGGCTAGCCGCATGACTTGCTGGATAGTACCAAGGTTAGCCGCAGTCACATGGCTCTGAATTTCTGGCACTAGTGTAACACCTCGAAAATTCACGTCCTATAATGTATTGACACGTGTCATAAGCTTTGAATGTGTAAAAGAACACTCTAGAGGGACTAAAGTTGACAAACAAGGAAAGTATGTGAATATAAGGGTTCAAAATGTCAACAATGGATAAATATACTTCACAATAACCCTACATAATGTTTATACCCTTAAACGAATGATTCATGGATCATACGAAACTAATTGTGAAAGAAAGTGAGAGATTACAAACTACAGGGGTTAAATGTGTCAACATGTTTAAAGTATACCTCTGAGTGACCTTTTAGCAAACCCGAAGCCTTGTAACGATTAATTATGCTCATTAGAATGTATGATAAAAATTTCACCAAGTTTCGTTATCGTATGAGAAAGTTATGATAAAATTCGTATACGAGGGGTTAAAAGCGTCAACGTTGAAATTTAAGACTTTTCGGTGATTGTATGAATAACCGGGGACCTAACAAAGTTGGTTTATGACTTGGAGTCCTTAAAAGTCAAGTTTGGGGGTTACTAGTGCAAGAAAGCACCTTAAAATCAAGATTTGGAAGTTCAGGGGCCAAACTGTCAATTTTTGAAAGAATGTGTTTGGCTGACCAGGTCCTTACGGACCGTAAGGCTGGACCCTTACGGTCCGTAAGCCATGCCCAGATGCAGAAAATCGTTCAGTTGGCTGTTCAGCCCATGTAACGACTTATATTGCCCTTTTCCTTCACCAAGGGCTGCCTAAACTTGTTTATAGGCTTAGGAGGACACTTGTAAGCATCTTGGTTCCATCCTAGACTTGCTTGGCATGATCATGGGGGATTAAAACCCATATAAATAGAACACTAAGTTGCAACATTTGATCATCCATTTCCCAACTCAACTTCTGCTGATTTCTGGAGCTCAAGGCCCTTCTCTAAGCATCCCTGGTCGTGCATTAGACCTTGGTAAGCACCCTTGACCTTCCTTAATCGAGCTTTGCTTAGTTATTAGCTTAAAAGTCAAACCGTCATAATTAAGGTTTGACTTATCGATTAATCATTAATGGTCTAATGTTTAGTCAAATTGATAGTAGTTATAAATTGGTATTTATGTGGGCAATAAACCCTTAAAAGGGCACCCTCTGATTCCCGCTCTAACTAGATCAAATGCCGGGTCAAAGTTGTTTATAAAAAGTCAACAGAACCTTAATTTTCGGATTAACGCATAATTAGCAATGTAGAAGGCATGTAACCTATTTTGTCACTCATATAACTTGGTAATAAGTATAAGAACTGGTCTAAGCTTGTTTGATCCGACAATTTTCGGTTTAGACCCGGTTCGGAACCGAAAGTCGCAAAACTTTGACTTTTGCTTTGCTTTGACTTCAGTTCTGACCCGATTTAGATGGGTTTAGAAATGCCTTAGGGCTTCCTTAGGACCAGGTTACATGTTGGTATAACCCTCTGTGATTGGTTCGTTGTTTGCCCCATTCGTTTACACGTTTCCATTAATTGCTTAATGTTGACCATAATGCCCTTTTAACCATAAAACGAGAATTTTGGAAATATGAAAGGACAATAATCTTTATTACTGATTTGTAAACTTGTCCCTAAATTTTCACATCAGTTTGAGGTCTAGATTGGGAGTTATGCTCAATGACGTAATTAGAACGCTTTTTAGTAATTAAACGGCGTCATTAGCATAAAGCCTATCTAAACCCAATTTTTGACACCAAACCTTTTACCCACTGAAGTAACATAATATTTTGGGATTTTTGAAGATTTTTAATTATTTTTTAACCTGCTCATAACCTAAGGTTATGACCTTGATTCGGTAAATACCAAATATTCCCTTTTTGTTCATAAAATGAGTTCTACATAATATTTTGACACCAATCCAATTGCTACTGATTTTATATAATAAATAAAGTATTTTGAACTTTATAACCTGATCAGAAAACTCAGATTTCCTGTATAACCCGGAAATCGCTTAAAATGGCTTTTTACGCGTATTAAACGCCTAGTATGGGTTTAAAACCATTTTATCACATAAGACTTATCACCAACTAATATAACCTATTAAATTAAGTTGTTTTACTGATTATTTCAGACCCAAATCTCAGAACTATAAATAATCCCTTTTATAATCTTTAAAATGATCAAAATACTCCTACGGGGCTTAAATTGAAATTAAACTCGTTTTGGGCATAATGGAAGGTATCCTACTGATATCACAACATATTTAAAGAATATTAACTTAGGAAACTTGTATATGACTCATATGGTTACCCGTTACGCACTTTTCACGTTCGGATCGGCTTATGTAACTCGTTTGTATAATTTAGCCGAAACGGGTCAAACCATATCGTTTTCATCTCAAAATACAGAATGTGTTTAAGTTACCCATATTAAACAAGCATACAAGCTTGTTGGGTCAAAACCACATTCTAAACCAGTCTTCGTCTTATCATGCGTTTGAACCGTATCTTCCTTTTGAAAACTAACCGGTCTAAGTTTAGGCTTAATTAAGACCCGTTAGGATTCTAATAGGTTATTAAAAACCTTCGTTCCAGATATAGGAGCCCAGTAAAAGCTATCTGTACTTGCTGATTTGATACGGCTGGGATTGAATTTATATTTAGCTCAGGTAAATACTTTTAACTTATTTTCCCTTATACGGGCTTGGGGTACGCTATATAAAATACCGCCTGGTCGGGCATTCGACCTTAATCGATTGGTGGTTAAGTATTATCGAGATGACCCATTTAAAATATGTTTTGTTTGCTTAACGCCTTTGGGGGGTTAATGACCATGTCCCGGATATCCTTGGCATCATTTACGAAATGGCCACGACCTAAGCACGGGGTGTAGGCGTACACCTGACAGCTGCATATGTAAAAACTGGTATCCCACTTAAAGGATTCAACCTTGTGGGCATTATACCTGTGGTGTGTCTATTGATCTTTAACCCGGCACGAACCGGGCTACTGAACGCATAACGAACATGTAATTCTTTTACAAGTATTATATTCAAATAATTATCCCAAGTTATAAAATGTTTTGTGCCACGTGCATTCAAATCAATTTTTCACTAAACTTTCAAAATGAGTCAGTTAATTGTATTTACCAGTGTAAACTGACGTATTTTTCCAAAAAGGTTAAGTGCAGGTACTACTCGTAATAGGCTGGCCTCTCCTTAGCATCAATAAGAGTCTCGCAAGCTTGGATGCATTTAAATCTGATGAACTATGTTTCCTTTATATATGATATGCCTGTGGATCTTTTACATCCCGTTTGTAATATTTGGATATTACTTTATATCGGCTTGTAATATATTTTATCCTCTGCTTCCGCTGTGCATTTATATATTGTGTTGTTTGACTATGATGGTATCAACTACGTCACGATACTCCCCACCGGGCCCACCGGTAATACGTGGAAATATTGGGGTGTGACAGGTTGGTATCAGAGCCAACATTGAGTGAATTAAACACTAGCCTTTTGTGTTTAATCTCAATGACACAGTAGCACATTCCGTGACCTTCTGAGTCTAGACTTAACATAGGAATACTCTCAACCTTAATCTAAAAAAAAACTATTGCTTCCAATTTCTTATATATATTGGATATGTCGCCAAGCGAAGAAGCCGTATTAGAAATTCTCTACATCCGGAGCCTAGAAATGCTGAGCTTCGTACCACGGCTAGAATGAAACGAGCATCCAGGGAGGGAACATTCGAAAGTAAAGTGAAGAAGAAAACTCCTTTTTGCTAAAGATCGTTTCTTTAATAGTCCTTATAAGGACATACTTATCATTCAGTCCCTTCATGGACAACATCATCCTTTCAAGTCCCGTCCAGGGCAATTTTGTACCTCTTTTAGAAATCCTTGGAACGTTTTATCCAAAGGTTATTTACATCATTATATATGAACATAAAATATGAATAGTAACATTCCTTTTATAAGATCTACCATTATAATAAAATGGCAAAATCTAAAAAGAACAAGACCTAGCCCATATGTTATTTTAAAAACAGGGCCAAGATGGTAGTTCCTCAATTAGATTTAGACCCTTATTAACATCTCAATTTAGGATTGTTCAGCGTTAAATATTAAAAAGAATCTTAAGGGTAAGACCTAGCCACGTGTCATTTTAGACATGGCCAAGATGGTGAAACCTATTCAAAGGATTCAAATCCCTGTTAACATTTGAACGCATATTAACATGCTTGAAAAAAAATGTGATTCGGTAAAATCACATAAGTCATTCTTAAATTGGGTTATTCTAATTTCCCTTATTTATATAATCATCCCTTAAGGATGAAGTGCCCACGGGCTATAATTAACGTCCTCTGAGACTAAAGACAGTGGTAGCCTACAACTCCCTGTCAAGAAAAGGCAATGAACAACGTTCGAGCCTAAATACCTTGATTCTACGAGAATCATGACTTATAAATTAAACTTGTCTACGTGACTAGGCCATTTGTGGTATTATTAACTTATAAATAAGGATTCAAATCCTGAATAAAATAAGTATCATTCCTTCCCTGCCAATATACATGTTAAAAAAAATCTTAAAAGGTATAACCTAGCTTGAATGTCATTAAAGACCTAGCTAAGATGGTAAAACCTGTTTAAAAAGAGATTCAGATCCTTGTTAACATCTGCAAACATGTTAACACTCCCGGCAACAGTGATGCGATAAATCACACTTGTCGTCTTTATATTAGGAATTTCCAAACCCCTTATTTAGCATAAGCGATCAATAGGAATCATGGCTAGTAAACGTCGAACATGATGTACACATCAAAACATCCATTTTGGGATGTATACCTACGGGCAAAGATGAATACATGAAAAAGATAGTTTTATCTCATAACTTCTTGTCAAGACAATGAACTATGAAATTTTCCGATCCAAAGGAATCATCGATTATGTTTTAAAATTTTCCCTAGTGACAAGGCTCCTGTGCCGTTAAGAGTCCTTTGGAACAAGCCTTAGTGCTATATAAAATGTCGGTGCAACCTTGACAGTCGTGATTTATGTCCCCTGTCTAAGAAATATGAAGGATTATATTCTGTTTAAACACCAAAGATGGTTTATTTAAAAACCTACGCAAAACATAATCAAATAAATTTAATACTATCTATTGGCCTACATGGTTTATTTGCACCATGGCTATTTAATCATCAAATTCGACAATTCAATATAATTAAGCAAATTATTACTACATGATTTGTAGCCTTCAAAGCTTCACCATGGCTGACTCCTCTGAAGCTCACAATCATCCAGTTGATCAGAATGATGATGCAAGACTGAACTTAACAAGCACCGAGTTTCAGGCTATGATAAATACAGCCGTAAACAACGCTGTGGACTGTGTATTGAAGGATCATAAGCGAAAGTGCGATAAAACCCCAAATAGGGGTTACAAAAAGGGTAAGACCGGTTCAAGCTATAAACAGTCCAAACCAAAGGAGGCAAAACCCGAATGTAAAACCTGCAAAAGAAGACACCGGGGACAGTGTCGATCAAACCAAAAGATAAAGCAATGTGGCATCTGTAAAAGAGCTGGCCACCAGTCCCACGAATGTAGGGACATAAAGAATGCAAACTGTTTCAGCTGCGGCGAAAAGGGCCACATCAGTACTAATTGCTCTAAGGCTGCCAAGGAAGGAGAAACTAAGTCTGGGAAGGATTTGAAGGACAAACAGCAGACCGGTGAAAAGACCAGATGCAAAACCTGTAGGAAATATGTTGGGATTGAACCCTACCAGAGGAACAAATAATGTAAAGCCAAAACCAGGTCACAACAGAGGATTCACAATAAGCAGCAGTTTACACTTTGCTCTCCCCTTGAAAGTGATTTATAACAACTGATGGTCTCTATCCGCTGTTCATATTCAACTGCTGCTGTCCTTTCAACTGCTGATGAAAACCCTGAAGTATCCAACACTGCTGGTCCTATCTACTAATGATAAAGCACTGCCCAGTCAAGGACTGATCAACCTTGAGGAAAGCACTGACATAAAGAGAAAGCAGCTGTTTAGTGAATTATCTGTTTTATGTATAGTCAGTGGTTAGGTTAGCAGTGTTTGTGTAAGGACAGTAGATACAGGTTGTTAGGCTGTTAGACGTCGCTTTCATGGTGACGTCAGCTGAGATACCTCAGTGGTTTGGTTTGCCTATAAATGTAACAGTACCCTGTACTGTTACATTTGATTGACTGAGCGGGTTCTTCTCCTCATGTCTAATCCTTTCATCTGGTGTGCAACCAACCTTGGGGCATCAGGCTGAGGGGGAGTTTAGTTTGTAAGCATATCTGTAATCTTTTGCTTTGATTTGTAAATCCTTCGACTCTATGAGAAGCAATTGTTTATCAAACTATTTTCTCCTTTGATTGTGTTTACAAAGTTTGTTTTCATTTCCGCTGCACTTTACATGTTTTCATATTCACAAATTGTTCAAAACATACAAACAAACACAATCACAAGAGCCTCCGATCCTAACAATTGGTATCAGAGCCTGGACAGTCAATTTCGATTTAACAGTCAAATTGACATAACAGTTCAGCTCAAAATTCATTGATACTAAGGTTGGTTGTATTTAGTTGAAAAACAGAGTATCGAGTAAATCATGTTCAAAATGGTTATTCAACAAACTTTGTACATCAACCAAGATGTCATATGACACACAAAATTTCACACAATAAGTGAATTTATGCACAAAAAACTCATGGTTTCTAGATCTGAAATAAATATCTGTTAAACTATGAGATTACTTCTTATTTTCTAAATTAATTTCAATTGTTGATGTGAAATTTGTGATGTTTTCCATAAATACTAAAGTCTGAACCTCAGATTAACAAAACATATGTTCATAAAAACATTGATGTTTTGCTAACACAAAAAGAGGGAAATTATAACTTTAGTCATTTGATCTTATGTGTTGAAAACAGGTTGAATTCCTCAAAAGGACAAAATCAACTATGTTAAAACATATTAAGAAAATTCACAAAAACTCAGAAGTGTGTTTATCTCAAAACTTTTGATGTCAAAAGAAAAAGAGTATAAACATAAAACACTTATGAGTCAAAGTTTGGGGTAATAATGGTCATTAAGCAACTATGTGCATTCATCTGTTCAGGGAAAGGTTTTGATTCCAGTGGATGAACTCCAAAGAGGACTAGACAAATGTTCAAAAAATTTATCCATGTGTCCTCATGTTTGCAATCAACTGACAAAGAAAATGGTACCAAAACAGTGGTCAAAATGCATTCCAAAAGTTTCCTATCACTGTTGTCAAACTACTGACCATTTTCAATAAATTGAGAATGATGTGATTATGTGCTTTATCGTAATTATACCAAATCCTTTTTGATGCTATTCTCCGAAAATCCTTTAACCATTTTTTTCAAAGGATTTTCTTGAATAATCAGGATATATTGTTCATTTTTTTTGGAATAATATATTTGGAACTTTTGTTTGTTTTTGTTGGCAATAGTTTCAGTTCCTGTCAGGATGTAATACCTTATTTTTGATGGTATTTTTGTCCTCATAAATAGGTCAAAAGAATATGGTACATTTGTCAAGATCATGTCATACTCAGTTTTGCCCTAAAATTTTTATCTAAGGTTGATTGCAAACTGTGCTTGAATTACTTGGGTACTCATGTTTTAATTGAATATTAAACTAAAATGAGTTGCCTTAGCAAAAAGTTTTCATCATCTGGGGTATCAAACCACTGTCTTTCAAAATTGACATGTGGCAAAAACCTTGAATGAAAATCTTCTAAACTGTTGCTGAAACACCTGTCCTTCAAGATCTGTACCATTTACCCTAACAACTGTTTTGTTTCAACGTTTGATCTCTAAACACTGTCCACTGCTGAAAGTTAACCACTGATCCCTCATTTTCCTGAAAAACACTGATGTTCAAAATCAGTGTCTTATCCACTGATATGCTATCCACTGATAGTAAAAATCACCCACTGTCCTCATTTTGACCGTTGCAACCACTGATACTTGTTTCATCAGTGGTTTCTTAAAACAACTGTCCTCCATTATTCATCGTCTCATCAGGTGTTGACACGTGGTCAGTTTTTAGCCTTCAGATCATAATAACCGCTGCCACATCAGCGATCACTTTTTCCTAAATAAAACCCTGCCCTAAACCCCCAAACAGGGTTTTACACTGTCGAATTGAATTCCAAAATTCTATTCACAAAAGCAGTTTCCAACCCTTCTTCTCAAAATCTTCAAAAAACGTTCTTCGTTCTTCTCCGCAAAAATGACAAAATCAAAGTCAAAATCAAAATCAAAACCTGAATCACCACCACCTTCACAAGAGATCGCTCAAACGGCCGAAGAATCCATCGATATACCATTCAAACAATCTCACAATTATTTGGGTTTACTCACAAAACCCAAAGACAACCACACTTTCGACTCCATCATTGATACAATGTCTGCATCAAAGTACAAAACTTTGTTGACGGCAGATGCTCCCATTAACTTGCAAACCCAGAGAGAGTTTTGGAAAAAGGCGTCGCTTGAAAAACAAGACGGAAAAGTCATAGCCATTAACTCCTCAATACAGGGTAAAGCAGTTCAAATAACCCCACAGTCGATCTCCGAAGTCTTTAATCTCAACGATCAGGAAGGTAAACTCTCTTTTGAGAAAGCCGAGATGAAAACTGATTTCGTAAAAAGGGGATATGCAGAACAATCAAAGGTTGATACCTTACAAAAAGGTTATTTTCCTTCTGCTCCAAGATTTTTATTTCACACACTTTTGATGTGTGTTTCAAATAAAACAACATCATTTAATGAAATACCATTGAAGATTCAATGCCTGGGGTATGCCATTTTGAATAACAAAGATTACAACTATTCCCAGGAAATCTTCAATGACTTAGTGAAAAATGTTGACAACAAAGCATTTTTACTTTTTCCAAGATTTTTAAGTTATTACTTTAAACAAAAATTTGTAAAGGAAAATGAAAATTTGCCAAAACAAGGTGTTCATTGTCAAATAAAAAGCTTAACAAAAGAAACGTTTTCAAGGATGATGGCACCAATAAAAACAAAAGCAGGGGTACCTGAGCAGATTTTAGCGGTTACAACTGCTCCTCAGGTATCAGCTGTTGAGCCCACTGCTCCAGGTGATCATAGCAGCACAACCACTGCTTTGAAACCCACACCTGACATCACCAAAAAGACCAAAAGAAAAACATCCAGAAAACCCACCATACCCAAAACAAAGGCAACTCTGGAAGATGAGATCCCAGAGGAAATGCCTGTGACAGCACAAAAGTCACCACAAACCACTGCTGCTACTTCCTCACAGCAGTTGGAAGAAAGATCTCAATCCATGCCTAAAACTCCTCCTGCATCCTCACAAAAGGATCAGGTTGTAAGCACAGGGACACCACAATATGAAGCTCTGAATCCACTCGGATCCATTTTCCTCAGTCCTGATCCCAAGGACATGTCTCTTTCAACCCCCATCCCCTCACCAATAATAATGCCACAATCCATGCTACCTTTGTTGCATGCAGCTGCTATAGCTCAGACACAAACCAGTTCCTCTCTATCACCTATCACTGAGAGTATACCCCTACAAGTGACTGGGTCTGATGCTACTACTCCTGCTATCCCAGCAACAATTGAGGAGGTTACACCCCCTGAGTTACAAGTAACTCTGGGTGGTAGTTCAAGTGGAGCAGCAACTACAACTGGTGGATCAACAGATCCTCAGTTGGACAGTTGTTTCATAAGTAAGACTCCCTTGAAGGCAATTTCTTCCATGGCAACTTCGGTGACCACCAGTGAGTTGGATCTAACCACTGGTACCATCAAAGGTTTATCGAGTGCTGAAGAAAGAAGTCCCCAGTACCGAGAACAAGGGGCATCAATGGATGATTTTTGGGACACAGTTCCTAAGTCACACATTGATATAACCACTACTGGTGGGGATTCAGATGATCTTACTAAAGTAGGTGATGATTCAAAATATCAGGAATTGACGGGCAGAGTTGACAAACTTGAAGAATCAGTTGCTGAAATAAAGGAGATGGTGCAAGAGATTTTAAAAGATCAGAAAGCACAAGCCACTGCTGTTCCTGCTCAAGCACCTGCACAACATGCATTTACTGAAAATGAGTTTTGGAATACTTTTCAACCCATGCTTGAAGCACAGCAACTTATGGCTGACAAAAAGCATGCTATTCAAGTACAAATGCTGACCAACATGGTTGAATTAAGATTTAAAGACACTCAAGCAGATATCAAGGCTATAAAGGCTAGCATTCAAAGTGCCTCTGGCAAAGTTCCTTCTTCCATACCATTTCTTGTAAACCCCCCTTCAGATAATGCCAAAAAGGGGGAGAATAACAAGCTGTTGGGAAAAATGAACAGGATGGGAATAGAACATGGCCTTCATATTGAGCCTGAAAAAGAAAAAGAAAAAGAAAAAGAAAAACAGGTCTCAAAACCTGTTAGCCAAACAGCTGATACAGCAGTAGTTACAAAAACTGCTGTCAGTAGCCAAACAGCTGCCATCTCATCAACACACACACCTCCAACACACACCACTCTACCATACTCCACCACAACTACTGCTCAACCACCACATGTGTCTACAGCACAAAAACCACCACTACCATCACAAACGGCCAAACCATCATCACCCCCTGCCAAAAAGCAGAAGACAACAGAGGTTATAACATCTGTTGTAATGGCAACAGTGGTTGAAACACAAGTTGTTTCAACTACTGCTAGTCAACCACTGATCACCACTCAAACAACTGCCATCACAACTCCTGCTCAAAAGCAGAAGACATCTGCTGATACATCAGTAGGTATAATGACAACAGCAGTTGAACCACCAGTTGTTTCAACAGTTGTTAGTCAATCATCCACTACTGTTTTCACCTCTCCTACATCACAACCAAAGCTCTTTAACAAGAAAAGAAAGCCAATCACTGCCGATGAGGGTATACATGATCCTAATGCTGCACAACATCCACTGGAACTTGAAGCTATCAAAAATGAGATGAGGCAATTCTATACAGAAGAAGATCCTTCAAAAAGGAGATTCTCCTCACTCATAGGCTACATGCCACCAGAGGATATGGATGATTACCTCAAACTCAAGGCAAGGCAGGCTAAAGCAAGAGCTAAATTTGAAAGTGAACGTGAACGTCTAAGCGAAGAAGGCATTGCTAAAAGACTGGATTTCTTCCTTGAAAAGGTAAAGCAGATGGAAGAATTCGCACAGGAACTAATCAAAGAAAAGGCTGAACAACGCAAAGAGCTAAGAAAACAATATCTTGCCTACATTATGAAAGAAAAATTCTATCCTGCTGAAGAAAAACAGTTTGAAGAATGGCCAATAATCGCTCTAAAGCATGAGGCTGAGAGGATTGACAGAATTAAGAATGATCCTACAAAGAAGAAAAATGCTCCAAACTGGAACAAATTCAAAAAGCTCATTGCTGACTTCACTGCTGAGTATAAAAGAAAGAAAAAGGAGTTGGTGGATGCAAAAATGGATACTGCTGAAGCCATATCAAAATGGTCAAAACAGCAGACTGATGAAGCCTACGAAAGGCTGAAGAAAAGAAAGATAACTGTTTCAGGCACTTCTAAGAAGCAAGAACAAATGATGAAGCTTGAACAGAAGATAGGAAACCTCGACACACTGTTCCGGTCTACTTTTGTAACAAATCAAGAAGAGGGAGAACAGCTGACTGAAGAAGAGGTAATAGAAAAGGAAGCAGAGTACTTCAAAGATACCATCACGAAAATGGGTCTAAAAGAAGAAACTTTAACAAAGCTTCAAAGCCTTTTTAAGGCATTAAACAAACCTGCGTCTCCAAACACTGCTAAAGACAAGACAGAAGCTGAAAGACAAGAACTTATTGAACAAGAAACTGCAGAAGATATAGCTGCAGCAGACAAAGTCATTGAAGAAGCTTTCAAAAGAATGTCTGAAAGTCTGCAGGTGTTTTCAAGGCCATTATCCCTCAACTCATCTTTAAATAAGTCTCTCCCAGGAAACCCACTTGGCTTAAAAATACTAAAGTGGATGTCTGATCAAAAGACTCACGTATTGACCCTGGTCAGAGCCAATGGCGAAGTGAAGTACATATCAAGGAAAGAAGCACTAGGCCTTAGTGTTCAAGATTTGCAGGATCTCCTTGAACTTACACTGTGTAGGGATGAGGATGACCAGAGTGCACAGGAATTTGAAGCTGAATTCAAAGATCAAGCTAAGGCACTCTTGATGAGTAATAAAGGTCCTGAATAATGAAGGGTTTTGGCATTATCTGTTCCAGGGGGAGATTGTTGGGATTGAACCCTACCAGAGGAACAGATAATGTAAAGCCAAAACCAGGTCACAACAGAGGATTCACAATAAGCAGCAGTTTACACTTTGCTCTCCCCTTGAAAGTGATTTATAACAAATGATGGTCTCTATCCGCTGTTCATATTCAACTGCTGCTGTCCTTTCAACTGCTGATGAAAACCCTGAAGTATCCAACACTGCTGGTCCTATCTACTGATGATAAAGCACTGCCCAGTCAAGGACTGATCAACCTTGAGGAAAGCACTGACATAAAGAGAAAGCAACTGTTTAGTGAATTATCTGTTTTATGTATAGTCAGTGGTTAGGTTAGCAGTGTTTGTGTAAGGACAGTAGATACAGGTTGTTAGGCTGTTAGACGTCGCTTTCATGGTGACGTCAGCTGAGATACCTCAGTGGTTTGGTTTGCCTATAAATGTAACAGTACCCTGTACTGTTACATTTGATTGACTGAGCGGGTTCTTCTCCTCATGTCTAATCCTTTCATCTGGTGTGCAACCAACCTTGGGGCATCAGGCTGAGGGGGAGTTTAGTTTGTAAGCATATCTGTAATCTTTTGCTTTGATTTGTAAATCCTTCGACTCTATGAGAAGCAATTGTTTATCAAACTATTTTCTCCTTTGATTGTGTTTACAAAGTTTGTTTTCATTTCCGCTGCACTTTACATGTTTTCATATTCACAAATTGTTCAAAACATACAAACAAACACAATCACAAGAGCCTCCGATCCTAACAAAATACCACCTCGGGAAATGCAGATTTGAATCTCAGCCTCTACCCTGTGGAATCTGCAAGTCCAAGGAGCATAAGACCTTGGATTGCAAGAGATTGGGAGACGCAACCTGCTATGGTTGCAATGAAAAAGGGCACATCAAGACAAATTGCCCAAATAAAACCAAGAAGCCTGGAGAGGCTAAGAAGACCAAAACTGGAAGCTCTCAAATGGATGCTCAAGAGGCTATTCAGGATGAAAATGTCACAACAGGTACTCTCTTTACCAATAACGCTCATGCTAGAGTATTATTTGATTCAGGTTCAGATAAAGTCTTTCGTAGACAATAGATTTTAAAAATCATTAAATCTGCCTGTTAAAACTCTAAGCGTTAAGTATAAAGTAAAATTGACCGATAGTACCTCAGAGGCTGCTTCAGAAATTTTAACTGGATGTTTTATATCCATTAGGAATCATTCTTTCCGCTATCCTTGCTTTCATTAATAGAAGGGCTCGATATAGTAATAGGAATGGATTGGTCGTCTTGTGACCAAGCCCATATTGTGGGTGTAATAAGAAGTATGTAGTTATCAAAACTCCTTATGGTGAGCCTTTGACCATTCAAGGAGACACTGGGTATGGATTGCCTAAGCACTTGTTGAATATGGTATTTAATACCAAAGATTCGAGCATGGAAACTCAGATAAGACAAACAACAGTCGCAATGCTGAGGATGCGACAAATGTTAATGTTGCATCCAATGTGAACCTCAATGTTAATAGAGTTAATCTCTAAAACGGTAATTAACGCAGCTGTTAGAAAGGCTATGAGAAAAGTCATGAAAAGGTTCGAGAAGCCGAATGATGTTCGCTTTAAAACACATGTCGCTGCTCATAAGAAGAGCTATATTCATACTTCAAATGCGAAGAATAACCCAAACAAAACCATATGTGGCAAGAAGCCCCTTTCCTTTTAGAATGTACTTAAAAGTACTTCGTCTCTTAGAAGTCAAGAGACTTCAATAGTAAAAAGGGGCCATCGATTTCAGGAAATTGATGGATGAAGTAGAAACCATTAGGTATATCAGCGGTTATGCTGGAAAGGACATGGTAAGGTATACATCACATTCATTCGATGGCAATACCCTTAATTAGTGAGGACATTAATGAAATCCTCAAGAAGGATCCTCTTATACATTGTGGGATGGTCCAAGTTTTAAGGACCTTATTAGAAAAACCTAGTATCCGCTTCGCGAAATGGGAAAAGATGGAATAAGAATTTTATGACCCTCTCCATAAAAGTTCTAGGCTGTTGACAGTATGTTACAAATTTTAATGCATTGGCTGAGATAGTGCCCCAATCAGTCTACCAAAAAAAAAAAAAATCTAAGCTTAATGCACTATATATATTGATGATTTAGCATCGACTATGAAAGGGCACATTAAGGTTTCAAAGCCTGCTCATTTTAAGTCCATTATGGATCTACCTCAGCTACTCACGTTATATAGGTTAAGAAATAACTAGTCAAAGCTGAGACTGCCCTAAAATTAGTCAAGGATTTTTTAGCTAAGTTTAAAAGGGTTAAGAATGGAGGCGTTTAACCCTCCTGGTGAATGATTAGAGGCAATTCATGTTAATATCGACACCAGATAAATCCCTCATTTTGATTTGATTGCTAGGAGATACGTTTAGGTTCAGGTGTTGCTAAGTCTCTCATAAGAACCTAAGCTTAGAAAACTTTTAGAAATTTTCCTGTAAGAACTCCAGATATTAAGTGTAAGATAAAACTTACCTACGAAATCATAAGAACCATTTCTTCTGTTCTTGTCAGAAACCTCCAGTAAAATTTTTTTTTTTTTGAAGTATCTTCTCTCGAGAGGAAGTGTGTCAGCACATATAGTTGATATCTCTTTAATCTCTATCGATTCCGAATACCAGATGGTATGATAAAAGCATCATATGAGGATTGGTATATCTTAATATGTTCCATAGATTACTTCCATGCCTGATCAGTATGGAGGTTTAATGCATGGGACCACAAAGATATTCCGATGGTCATAGAGTACTAAAGTCAGCTAATGGTATTCAAAGGAGATATCCAGAATGGAATTGTCCAAGAAAATGTTTCCGATTAAAGAAATTCATGGACTCATAACTTAAATGTGTCACTTAATTGACACAAGCAATGGTGGATGAATTGGAGCCTAAGATTTGTAAAAATCTCTGTAACCTCCTTGTATCTTGATTATCTTCTCCTAAGATTTCCCTGTTTACCCCTGAGAGACAGGTAGAGTTAAGGTTTATATCCCATTTAAGGTTGTATTATTATGAAATCTCCAAGGCGGCTAGTACCATCATTGGAAGAATCGAAACCCTGATTGACTAAGTTTTAAAATAGAGGGTTCATATAGCCTAACTCAATATCCTGAGAATTCGGTATAGTTAATTGTGAAAGACGGTTCATTTTGCTTAGGCATTGTTTACCGCAACCCTAATTAGGCAACGATTAAGAATCGCCATCAGCTGCCCAGGATAGTCGATTTGTTCGACTAACTGTAAAGATTAGCTATTCCTTAAAATTAGTTTTGAGTAAAGGTTGGAATAACCATCTCACCTTAAGCTTTTCTATAATAGTTGTTATATAAGTACCAAGGTGGCTCTTTTGGAGACCTTGTATAGATGAAATATCAAAACATCCGTTGGATGGACGAGACTTTGGGAAGTCCACTTATCAGGATCTGAAAGTTGCATTGGAAACAACGAATAAGATCATACAAATCCCTAATCATCTGTAAGTTGCCAATATTCGGCAGAAAATCAAGAATTAATGAAAGTAGCAACCCTCCTAAATTCTTGTTAAGGAATAAGGTTCAACAAAAGATATCACCCAGGAAGGGTGTGCCAAATTTGTTAAATTATCAGCTAGTTAAGCTCTGAATAAATAGAATCATTCAAAGGAAATTGAATGTATCAAGATCAAGTATCTTATAAGCTAAAACCTATTTAAGGGGCTTGGCGGAGCTCGCAATACATTAACACACTAATGATTTAAGGATGTGTTTCACCAATAAGTTGAGAAGCATTATCACTCAAGGATATGAAGATTTATGATGTGATGAGCATCCTGTATCGATTGAGGATCGACAGGTTAAGAAGCTCCAAAAGGACACATGTACCTAATATAGGGGTCACTTTGAGAGCTTGGAAAGGTTCCAGATATACTATAGAAGTCAAGTCCATTATACGACAAAAAGTACTTCCAAAATTTTGGCAAATCTCGAGGTCGAGATTTCTTTTAAGGGGGTGAGGATGTAACACCTCGAAAATTCACGTCCTATAATGTATTGACAGGTGTCATAAGCTTTGAACGTGTAAAAGAACACTCTAGAGGGACTAAAGTTGACAAACAAGGAAAGTATGTGAATATAAGGGTTCAAAATATCAACAATGGATAAATATACTTTACAATAACCCTACATGATGTTTATACCCTTAAACGAATGATTCATGGATCATACGAAACTAATTGTGAAAGAAAGTGAGAGATTACAAACTACAGGGGTTAAATGTGTCAACATGTTTAAAGTATACCTCTGAGTGACCTTTTAGCAAACCCAAAGCCTTGTAACGATTAATTATGCTCATTAGAATGTATGATAAAAATTTCACCAAGTTTCGTTATCGTATGAGAAAGTTATGATAAAATTCGTATACGAGGGGTTAAAAGCGTCAACGTTGAAATTTAAGACTTTTCGGTGATTGTATGAATAACCGGGGACCTAACAAAGTTGGTTTATGACTTGGAGTCCTTAAAAGTCAAGTTTGGGGGGTTACTAGTGCAAGAAAGCACCTTAAAATCAAGATTTGGAAGTTCAGGGGCCAAACTGTCAATTTTTGAAAGAATGTGTTTGGCTGACCAGGTCCTTACGGACCGTAAGGCTGGACCCTTACGGTCCGTAAGCCATGCCCAGATGTAGAAAATCATTCAGTTGGCTGTTCAGCCCATGTAACGACTTATATTGCCCTTTTCCTTCACCAAGGGCTGCCTAAACTTGTTTATAGGCTTAGGAGGACACTTGTAAGCATCTTGGTTCCATCCTAGACTTGCTTGGAATGATCATGGGGGATTAAAACCCATATAAATAGAACACTAAGTTGCAACATTTGATCATCCATTTCCCAACTCAACTTCTACTAATTTCTGGAGCTCAAGGCCCTTCTCTAAGCATCCCTGGTCGTGCATTAGACCTTGGTAAGCACCCTTGACCTTCCTTAATCGAGCTTTGCTTAGTTATTAGCTTAAAAGTCAAACCGTCGTAATTAAGGTTTGACTTATCGATTAATCATTAATGGTCTGATGTTTAGTCAAATTGATAGTAGTTATAAATTGGTATTTATGTGGGCAATAAACCCTTAAAAGGGCACCCTCTGATTCCCGCTCTAACTAGATCAAATGTCGGGTCAAAGTTGTTTATAAAAAGTCAACAGAACCTTAATTTTCGGATTAACGCATAATTAGCAATGTAGAAGGCATGTAACCTATTTTGTCACTCATATAACTTGGTAATAAGTATAAGAACTGGTCTAAGCTTGTTTGATCCGACAATTTTCTGTTTAGACCCGGTTCGGAACCGAAAGTCGCAAAACTTTGACTTTTGCTTTGACTTCAGTTCTGACCCGATTTAGATGGGTTTAGAAATGCCTTAGGGCTTCCTTAGGACCAGGTTACATGTTGGTATAACCCTCTGTGATTGGTTCGTTGTTTGCCCTATTCGTTTACACGTTTCCGTTAATTGCTTAATGTTGACCATAATGCCCTTTTAACCATAAAACGAGAATTTTGGAAATATGAAAGGACAATAAACTTTATTACTGATTTGTAAACATGTCCCTAAATTTTCACATCAGTTTGAGGTCTAGATTAGGAGTTATGCTCAATGACGTAATTAGAACGCTTTTTAGTAATTAAACGGCGTCATTAGCATAAAGCCTATCTAAACCCAATTTTTGACACCAAACCTTTTACCCACTGAAGTAACATAATATTTTGGGATTTTTGAATATTTTTAATTATTTTTTAACCTGCTCATAACCTAAGGTTATGACCTTGATTCGGTAAATACCAAATATACCCTTTTTGTTCATAAAATGAGTTCTACATAATATTTTGACACCAATCCAATTGCTACTGATTTATATAATAAATAAAGTATTTTGAACTTTATAACCTGATCAGAAAACTCAGATTTCCTGTATAACCCGGAAATCGCTTAAAATGGCTTTTTACGCGTATTAAACGCCTAGTATGGGTTTAAAACCATTTTATCACATAAGACTTATCACCAACTGATATAACCTATTAAATTAAGTTGTTTTACTGATTATTTCAGACCCGAATCTCAGAACTATAAATAATCCCTTTTATAATCTTTAAAATGACCAAAATACCCCAACGGGGCTTAAATTGAAATTAAACTCGTTTTGGGCACAATGGAAGGTATCCTACTGATATCACAACATATTTAAAGCATATTAACTTAGGAAACTTGTATATGACTCATATGGTTACCCGTTACGCACTTTTCGCATTCGGATCGGCTTATGTAACTAGTTTGCATAATTTAGCCGAAACGGGTCAAACCATATCGTTTTCATCTCAAAATCCAGAATGTGTTTAAGTTACCCATATTAAACAAGCATACAAGCTTGCCGGGTCAAAACCACATTCTGAACCAGTCTTCGTCTTATCATGCGTTTGAACCGTATCTTCCTTTTGAAAACTAACCGGTCTAAGTTTAGGCTTAATTAAGACCCGTTAGGATTCTAATAGGTTATTAAAAACTTTCGTTCCAGATATAGGAGC
Organism: Helianthus tuberosus; assembly: GCA_030545235.1. Classification (NCBI taxonomy): domain Eukaryota; kingdom Viridiplantae; phylum Streptophyta; class Magnoliopsida; order Asterales; family Asteraceae; genus Helianthus; species Helianthus tuberosus. The sequence goes on along the minus strand of CM060410.1, from coordinate 68,688,788 downwards.
CCAGTAAAAGCTATCTGTACTTGCTGATTTGATACGGCTGGGATTGAATTTATATTTAGCTCAGGTAAATACTTTTAATTTATTTTCCCTTATACGGGCTTGGGGTACGCTATATAAAATACCGCTTGGTCGGGCATTCGACCTTAATCGATTGGTGGTTAAGTATTATCGAGATGACCCATTTAAAATATGTTTTGTTTGCTTAACGCCTTTGGGGGGTTAATGACCATGTCCCGGATATCCTTGGCATCATTTACGAAATGGCCACGACCTAAGCACGGGGTGTAGGCGTACACCTGACAGCTGCATATGTAAAAACTGGTATCCCACTTAAAGGATTCAACCTTGTGGGCATTATACCTGTGGTGTGTCTATTGATCTTTAACCCGGCACGAACCGGGCTACTGAACGCACAACGAACATATAATTCTTTTACAAGTATTATATTCAAATAATTATCCCAAGTTATAAAATGTTTTGTGCCACGTGCATTCAAATCAATTTTTCACTAAACTTTCAAAATGAGTCAGTTAATTGTATTTACCAGTGTAAACTGACGTATTTTCCCAAATAGGTTAAGTGCAGGTACTACTCGTAATAGGCTGGCCTCTCCTTAGCATCAATAAGAGTCTCGCAAGCTTGGATGCATTTAAATCTGATGAACTATGTTTCCTTTATATATGATCCGCCTGTGGATCTTTTACATCCCGTTTGTAATATTTGGATATTACTTTATATCGGCTTGTAATATATTTTATCTTCTGCTTCCGCTGTGCATTTATATATTGTGTTGTTTGACTATGATGGTATCAACTACGTCACGATACTCCCCACCGGGCCCACCGGTAATACGTGGAAATATTGGGGTGTGACAACTAGACCCTTTAGATACAACTCGATACGCTTGATAGGAGCATCTACCATAGTAGGACACAGTGCAGCCAGTTCGTTCGATCTCTTCGTATACGCCTCTATTTAAGACCCCGTCATCTTCAAGTTATAAAACTCTACTTCCATCTTGTGAATGTCGTCGCGATGACAGTACTCTTCCTTTATCAGATCCTTGAAGTCGTTCCATGGGGTGGCATTAGCAGTAGCCAACCCTAGCATTTGTACTTCAGCGTTCCACCATGTCAATGCAACACCTTCGAGTGTTCCAGTAGCAAATTTTACCCTACGAGCCTTAGGGAATTCACACATCTCAAAGACAGACTCGATCTTCTCGAACCAGTGAAGTAGACCTACAGCTCCTTCTATACCACTGAAGGTACTAGGTCGACAGTCCATATAGGTCTTGAAGGTACATACGGGAGGTTGAGCATGCTGACCTGTCACGCGAGAAAGAAAAAGACAAGGTTAAGCATGAGAGTTGGTTCGCGAGAGTAGGATCTAAACATCCTAAGATAGGTCGGTATGGCAGGTTATACCTCCTGCAGGGGCTGCCGCGAGTGCCTCAACCACTCGTTCGTTGATTAGAGTCGTCAGCTGGGCTTGAGTCAAATTCAAATGTCCACTCATGATCTTCATATCAAAGAAAGCACAAGTGAGAGAGGTGTCGCGAAAGTGCATAAGTATGGGATGACAGAAGAGAGTAAGCACACAGGGTTTCAAACAATAGTCGTTACATTAACTAAGCATACCATAAACAATGCATTGAGCAAACTAATAGACAGGAAATATAAACATAAACTATATCACCTATAGTGTTGAGTCTTGCACGTGGAGCGAAGCGTCGTTGTGGATCATTGAGCGCTGTACAGGTTATAGTCTGCTCTTGTTAAAAGCTTTCCCTTTTTAAAACCAAGTTCACTATAACCAATGGCTCTGATACCACTCTGTCACACCCCCAAAATCCACAAGCGGAGTATCACCGCAGGAGGCGTGACTGACCAGGATCAAGCCACCAATCATATTGAACAATGTAATTAAATAAATAAAACCAACCACTGTATAATTGGTGTCCAAAAGAAGTCAAACAACTTAAGTAATCAGCGGAAGCATAGTAAAGTTTAAATAACCAAACATAGTTTAAAGTTCGAATGTTTAGCATGGGACATAACAGTCCATATCCCACAACGACCTCTCCTCCTCGTGCAAACTCCATATAAGCTCCTAACGACCTGCAAGGCACGTAACAACGAGTCAACAACAAAGTTGAGCGAGTTCACAATTGGTTATCCAGTTTTAATGTTTGTTCCAAAAAAACCACAAGTTGTTTCGAAAACCACTAGTTATCCAGTTCCTTGTTTCCCAAACCATAATCAGTGGGGGCTACTCCATGTAACCACTAGACCGTTACCATATCGACATCTGATTGAGAAAGTTGTGCCCTACGTCAATGTCTATCATCATTGACTAAGTGCCCAGATCCATTAGTACACGCCTGTCCTCACGGCACGGTGTGAGGCTTGTCAACCCTAATAGCGTTATTAACTAATGACCCGCTCGCCATTGGCCCGACGATTAAGTCGATATAAAAATGAGGGACTTAATGATAGAGTTTTGTCTAGTCAGTTATATGTTGCCGTCCTTCCCAACTGAGGACGGAGGTACGTAATCTATTCAAGGAGAATACGCAAGTTAATGTTGTCATCCTTCTCAATGAGGATGGAGGTATATATTCTGTTAAAGGTGAATATGTAGGTTTCGTTTTAGCTTCTTAACCCATTCCCAAACCACCGGGAATCCCATGCCTTATAGAAAGTGTGAACTCACGTTGGTTTGCTCGGTATGGTTAACTACTGGTTCACAAATATTCAGTCAAAGCCTATAGTAATCATACATTCATAATCAGTAGACATCCACATTGTTCGCGTATAAGTCATGATCATAATGCGTATTCAGGAGACACTATCACATAGCACTTAACAGTTATTCTAGTTCATATCAGTCAACAGTTCACATTTGTGTTCCGCTTGCAAAACGCATATTTCCTCAATCATGATCAACATCATAGATAGTCAATTAGTGAGCATTCAAGTTTCATACACAAGTTAAACACAGTCTGTTGAGAATCATACACTGGTCGGCGAAACTCCAGGCGACAAAACATATGGAGTTTCATCGAGATGTAATATGGCGAAACCTATAGGGTTTCTTCGTAGTGCAATGTGGTGAAACCTATAAGGTTTCGTCACACATGATGTTTCGTTCACCCTTGAAGGTCGATGAAACAGTTACAGTTCACACAATGGTTACAGTTTCTCATTCTCGTTAAACCCTAATCATCAGCGACGGTTTTTAACATCATCATCAACCAGTTCTCAAACAGAACGTTAACGGTTCATATAATCATAACATCCTAACTATCATACGGCTAACATCATTTGGATCAATTCAAGAAATAGTCTCATCAAACTTTAGAACATATCATATACTGATCTTCCATCATGCAATGTCAATCTACCGGGCCATTAATTCATAGTATAGACTAAACGAATCATAACACAAACATGAAAAATATATCAATCTTTGAACCCGTCATTCCCCAAAATTGTTACGCATCCAACAGCCTAATACAAAACCCTAATTGATATCACATGAGAGCACAGTCTCTAGCATCACACAAAATAATAAAGTAATACAACAAACAGATCTAACGGATGATCGTATACTAACCGGTGATGAGACTAGCAAGGGTTTCGAGAGAATTAGAGATTGCCGTCGGGTGCAAAAAGTGGAAGAAGAGAGCCTAGGGTTTTCGCTGTTTTGTGATATTACGTAAAGTTTTGCGCATAAAGGATATATATATATAACTGATTCTAACATGGGCCACACCTGGGCCGAAAGCTCATGTCCACGAAACATCAAAGGGGGCGACGAAACCCCATGTTTCGTCGTGATGGGCTTGACAAAACTCCTAGGTGGCGAAACTCCTAGGCATCGTCGGGTGAAGTGTGGTGTAACTCCTAGGTTTCGTGGTCAGGTTTCGTGGTCACAATGGTGAGAACCAAATGTGTTAAGTATATTAACTCTTAGCCAAACTTTTAGTAGGTTTTCATTAGTTAACCAAACAATATAACAATAACTCAAACATATAACAATCCTGCGCAATTATAAAGCAAACAAGTTATGCAAACACAATTATGAAACAGATAACGTGTTGAGGAAAGACCTTGAAAACTCGGGTTGTCACATCATCCCCAACTTGAAAGAAATTTCATCCCAAAATTTAGCACGTGGTTACTGAGGAAGCTAGTTAGGTTGCGTGGTTTCCTGGTTTTCCTGGGGTGTCACATCATCCCCCCGTTGGTTTGGAATTTCGTCCCGAAATTCCGCAGTAGCTTCGGCCTTAGTAGTGGTTTCGCTTTTCTCGAACAATTGGGGATACTTGTGTTTCATTAGGTCTTCTTGTTCCCAGGTAAACTCTTGGCCACGACAGGAGTTCCAACGAACTCGGACAAGGGGTATTCTGGTACGCTTGAGAACCTTAACGTCTTGATCTGTAATCTCTAAAGGTTCTTCGATGAATCCCAGCTGATTGTCGATAGTGAGTTCCCTGAGAGGAACTATGAGGGTCTCATCTAACAGACACTTCTTCAGATTTGACACATGGAATACGTTGTGAACTCCACTGAGTTCTTCAGGCAGATTCAATCTGTAGGCTACCTTGCCAATTCTCTCAGTGATTTCGAAAGGTCCAACATAACGCGGGTTAAGTTTGCCTCGTTTTCCAAAACGAACTACACCTTTCCAAGTACTCAATCCCCAACCTGGAACTCGAGTGGTTTCCTTCGCTTATCCGCATAACTTTTCTGACGGTCACGAGCTGCCGCCATTCGTTGTAGTATCTGAGCGATCTTCTCTGTTGTGTCTACGACAAGTTCTTGGCCAGTGATTTGGCTGTCGCCAACCTCTGCCTAACAAAGGGGTGATCGGCACTTTCGTCCATACAATGCCTCAAACGGAGCAGCCTGGATACTGGTGTGGTAACTGTTGTTATACGAAAACTCCACTAACGGGAGGTGTCTTTCCCAGCCATTACCAAAGTCGATTACACATGCTCAAAGCATGTCTTCAAGGGTTTGGATGGTGCATTCAAACTGCCCATCCGTCTATGGATGATACGCCGTGCTCATGTCTAATCGAGAGCCGAAGGACTTGTGCATCGCTTGCCACAATTCAGATGTAAAACGTGAGTCACGATCAGAAATGATGGAGGTTGGCACCCCGTGCCTCGAAACTACTTCCTTTAGGTAGATGTCTGCTAGAGTAGAAAACTTATCCATTTCCTTGATAGCCAGAAAATGTGCAGACTTGGTCAATCCATCCACTATCACCCAAATGGTATCATTTCCGGGTTGAGATCTAGGCAGGCCAGTAATGAAATCCATGGAAATTTGCTCCATTTTCCATGTCGGTATATCCGGTTGTTGAAGTAGGCCTGATGGTTTCTAGTACACGATTTTGACTCTCGCACAAGTCAAACATTTACTAACGTAAGTTGTTATGTTGGCTTTCATACTAGGCCACCAATATGTAGTCCTGAGGTCGTGGTACATCTTATCCGAACCAGGATGTACTGAGTAACGAGACTTGTGTGCTTCATCCATCACAAGCTCACGTAGATTACCATAGAGCGGAACCCAGATGCGCCCTGTCACATAATAAGCACCGTCTTCCTTTCTTTCTAACCGTTTCTTCGATCCTCGCAGGGACTCAGCCCTGATGTTCTCTGCTTTCAATGCTTCAATCTGAGCATCTCGTATCTGAGCGGGAAGGCTAGAGTGGATGGTAAGCTGTAACGCACGCACACGCTTAGGTTTAGACTCCTTCTGGATGAGGGCGTCGGCCACAACATTGGCTTTGCCCAGATGGTATTTGATCGCGCATTCATAATCATTCAGGAGTTCGACCCATCGACGCTATCGCATGTTCAACTCCTTCTGTTCGAAGATATGCTGGAGACTCCTGTGATCGGTGTAAATGGTGCACTTGGTACCGTACAGGTAATGCCTCCATATCTTGAGTGTGAAGACAACAGCTCCCAGCTCCAGATCGTGAGTAGTGTAGTTCCTTTCGTGAATCTTAAGTTGGCGTGATGCATAAGCAATAACTTTCTCACGTTGCATCAACACACAACCGAGTCCTTGAATTGACGCATCGCAATAGACCACAAAATCGTCTGTTCCCTCAGGTAACGAGAGAATAGGCGCACTACAAAGTCTCTCCTTTAATGCTGAAACGCGGATTCCTGTGCATCACCTCAATGATAGGTGACACCCTTCTGAGTTAGTGAAGTGAGAGGTTGCGCAATCTTCAAGAAATCCTTGATGAATCTTCTGTAGTAACCCGCCAAGCCCAAGAATTGGCGGATCTCAGTGGGTGTACGAGGTGCAGGCTAGTTCTTGATCGAGTCAACCTTGGATGGATCCACATGAATCCCATCCGCATTCACCACGTGGCCCAAGAAATGGACTTCACGAAGCCAAAAGTCGCATTTTGAAAACTTAGCATACAGTTGCTCTGCTCGAAGAAGTTCCAGAATAAGACGCAGATGATGCTCGTGTTCCTCCTGACTCTTAGAATAGATCAGGATGTCGTCGATGAAAACAATAACGAACTTATCTAAGTAGGGTTTGCACACTTGGTTCATGAGATCCATGAAGACCGCAGGTGTGTTTGTCAGCCTGAAGGGCATAACCAGAAACTCGTAGTGCCTGTAACGAGTCCTGAATGCTGTTTTGGAGATGTCCTCATCTCGGACTCTCAGCTGATGATAGCCCGATCTCAGATCAATCTTTGACTAGAAGCTTGACCCTTGCAGCTGGTCGAATAGGTCATCAATACGCGGAAGAGGATAACGATTCTTCACGGTCACCTTGTTGAGTTCACGATAGTCAATACACATTCGGAAGGTACCGTCTTTCTTCTTCACAAACAATACTGGAGCTACCCAGGGCAAAGAGCTAGGACGAATGAAACCCTTGTCTAATAGCTCTTGTAGTTGTGAGGACAACTCTTCTTGTTCTGATGGAGCCAAACGATACGGTGCACGATCTATTTGTGCTGCTTCAGGAGCCAGCTCGATTTGAAATTCAACCCGACGATGAGGCGGAAGGCCAGGTAATTCCTCGGGAAATACCTCAGGAAAATCGTGTACAACAGGAATGTCTTCCATTTTCTTCTCTTTCGTGGAGGTGTCAGTAACGAGGGCTAGAATAGCTGTGTGGCACTTTCGCAAACACTTCTGGGCCGTAAGGAAAGAGATGATGCCTACGACCACACCAATCTTGTCACCACGAATCACGAGGGGTTCTTCACCAGAACGAGGGATGCGGACAATTTTCTCCTTGCAAAGAATTTCCGCTTGATGTTGAGATAACCAATCCATCCCAATAACAACGTCGAAGCTACCCAGAACAATAGGAATGAGGTCGATAGAGAAGGTCTGATCACCAAGAACAAGATCACAACCCTTAACTATATGCGTGGTCTCAAAACTTTTACCGTTTGCTAGTTCTACAATGTGTTTGGTGTTCAAAAGTGTTGGAGTACGCTTAAGCATCTGACTAACTTTTAAGGACACGTAGCTAGTATCAGCACCCGAATCAAATAAAACAGTAACAAAGAAGTCGTCCAGTAGGAACTTACCTGTCACAACATTGGGATCGTTCCTTGCGTCACCCTGCCCAATCACGAAGACACGTCCCCTGGCACCGTTGCCATCATTGTTGTTCCCATTTTCTTGGTTGTTGTTGTTTTTCTGATTTTAATTCAACTGTGGACAGTGTCTCTTAAATTGACCCTCAGCACCACACTGAAAACATCCCTTGTTACCCTGCTGTTGCTGCTGCTGGTTCTGTGGAGCTTGTGGCTGCTGTTGATGATTCTGATTCACGGGATATGAGCTCATATAATCCTTGGCTGCGTGACCCAGCTTATTACACCTCTGACAATGACTCTTGTTGCACGACCCACTGTGGTGCAAATTACATCGATTGCACTTAGGGTGATTTCCCCTATATCCACCCTGACCCTGATTCCCAGAAGACTGCTGATTGGGGCTCTTGTAATCGTCAATTCTCCGCTGCTGAGACTGAGACTGAACATAAGTATCACCTTTGCTTGAATTTCCATCCCATTTACGCTTGTTGTCGCTGGGAGCATCTGATGTAGCTGTAGCACTAATACGCTTGGGCAGCTTATTCTGCTCAACTGCCTGATCGGTGAGACGGTGGGCTAGCCGTATGATTTGCTGGATAGTACCAAGGTTTCCCGCAGTCACATGGCTCTGAATTTCTGGCACTAGACCCTTTAGGTACAGCTCGATACGCTTGATAGGAGGATCTACCAAAGTAGGACACAGTGCAGCCAGTTTGTTCGATCTCTTCGTATACGCCTCTATTTCAAACCCCGTCATCTTCAAGTTATAAAACTCTACTTCCAGCTTGTGAATGTCATCGCGATGACAGTACTCTTCCTTGATCAGATCCTTGAAGTCGTTCCATGGGGTGGCATTAGCAGCAGCCAACCCTAGCATTTGTACTTGCGCGTTCCACCATGTCAACGCAACACCTTTGAGTGTTCCAGTAGAAAATTTTACCCTACGAGCCTCAGGGCATTCACACATCTCAAAGACAGACTCGATCTTCTCGAACCAGTGAAGAAGACCTACAGCTCCTTCTGTACCACTGAAGGTACTAGGTCGACAGTCTATAAAGGTCTTGAAGGTACATACGGGAGGTTGAGCATGCTGACCTGTCGCGCGAGAAAGAAAAAGACAAGGTTAAGCACAAGAGTTGGTTTGCGAGAGTAGGATCTAAACATCCTAAGATAAGTCAGTATGGCAGGTTATACCTCCTGCAGGGGCTGCTGTGAGTGCCTCAGCCACTCGTTCGTTGATTAGAGCTATAAGCTGGGCTTGAGTCAAATTTAAACGTCCACTCATGATCTTCACATCAAAGAAAGCACAAGTGAGAGAGGTGTCGCGAAAGTGCATAAGTATGGGATGACAGAAGACAGTAAGCACACAGGGTTTCAAACAATAGTCGTTACGTTAACTAAGCATACCATAAACAATGCATTGAGCAAACTAATAGACATGCAATATAAACATAAACCATATCACCTATAGTGTTGAGTCTTGCACGTGGAGCGAAGCGTCGTTGTGGATCGTTGAGCGCTGTACAGGTTATAGTCTAGTTTTGTTAAAAGCTTTCCCTTTTTAAAACCAAGTTCACTATAACCAATGGCTCTGATACCAATCTGTCACACCCCCAAAATCCACAAGCGGAGTATCACCGTAGGAGGCGTGACTGACCAGGATCAAGCCACCAATCATATTGAACAATGTAATTAAATAAATAAAACCAACCACAGTATAATTGGTGTCTAAAAGAAGTCAAACAAGTTCAAGTAATCAGCGGAAGCATAGTAAAGTTTAAATAACCAAACATAGTTTAAAGTTTGAATGTTTAGCATGGGACATAACAGTCCATATCCCACAACGACCTCTCCTCCTCGTGCAAACTCCATATAAGCTCCTAACGACCTGCAAGGCATGTAATAACGAGTCAACAACAAAGTTGAGCGAGTTCACAGTTGGTTATCCAGTTTTAATGTTTGTTCCAAAAAAACCACAACTTGTTTCGAAAACCACAAGTTATCCAGTTCCTTGTTTCCCAAACCATAATCAGTGGGGGCTATCCCATGTAACCACTAGACCGTTACCATATCGACAACTGACTGAGAAAGTTGTGCCCTACGTCAATGTCTATCATCATTGACTAAGTGCCCAGATCCATTAGTACATGCCCGTCCTCCCGGCACGGTGTGAGGCTTGTCAACCCTAATAGCGCTATTAACTAATGCCCGCTCGCCGTTGGCCCGACGATTAAGTCGATATAAAAATGAGGGACTTAATGATAGAGTTTTGACTTGTCAGTTATATGTTGTCGTCCTTCCCAACTGAGGACGGAGGTACGTAATCTATTCAAGGAGAATACGCAGGTTAATGTTGTCATCCTTCTCAATGAGGATGGAGGTACATATTCTGTTAAAGGTGAATATGTAGGTTTCGTTTTAGCTTCTTAACCCATTCCCAAACCACCAGGAATCCCATGCCTTATAGAAAGTGTGAACTCACCTTCGTTTGCTCGGTATGGTTAACTACTGGTTGACAAATATTCAGTCAAAGCCAATAGTAATCATACATTCATAATCAGTTGACATCCACATTGTTCGCGTACAAGTCATGATCATAATGCGTATTCAGGCGACACTATCACATAGCACTTAACAATTATTCTAGTTCATATCAGTCCACAGTTTACATTTGTGTTCCGCATGCAAAACTCATATTTCCTCAATCATGATCAACATCACAGATAGTCAATTAGTGAGCATTCAAGTTTCATACACAAGTTAAACACAGTCTGTTGAGAATCATACACTGGTTGGCGAAACTCCAGGCGATGAAACATATGGAGTTTCGTCGAGAAGTAATATGGCGAAACCTATAGGGTTTCTTCATAGTGCAATGTGGCGAAGCCTTTAGGGTTTCGTCACACATGATGTTTCGTCCACCCTTGAAGGTTGATGAAACAGTTACAGTTCACACAATGGTTACAGTTTCTCATTCTCGTTATACCCTAATCATCAGCGACGGTTTTTAACATCATCATCAACCAGTTCTCAAACAGAACGTTAACGGTTCATATAATCATAACATCCTAACTATCATACGGCTAACATCATTTGGATCAGTTCAAGAAATGGTCTTATCAAACTTTAGAACATATCATATACTGATCGTCCATCATACAATGTCAATCTACCGAGCCATTAATTCATAGTATAGACAAAACGAATCATAACACAAACATGAAAAATATATCAATCATTGAACCCGTCATTCCACAAAATTGTTACGCATCTAACAGCCTAATACAAAACCCTAATTGATATCACATGAGAGCACAGTCTCTAACATCACACAAAATAATCAAGTAATACAACAAACAGATCTAATGGATGATCGTATACTAACCGGTTATGAGACTAGCAAGGGTTTCGAGAGAGTTAGAGATTGCCATCGGGTGCAAAAAGGGGAAGAAGAGAGCCTAGGGTTTTTGCCGTTTTGTGATATTACGTAAAGTTGTACGCATAAAGGATATATATAACTGATTCTAACATGGGCTACACCTGGGCCGAAAGCCCATGTCCACGAAACATCAAAGGGGGCGACAAAACCCCATGTTTCGTCATGATGGGCTTGATGAAAAATTCCTAGGTGGCGAAACTCCTAGCTTTCGTCGGGTGAAGTGTGGTGTAACTCCTAGGTTTCGTGGTCACAATGGTGAGAACAAAATGTGTTAAGTATATTAACTCTTAGCCAAACTTTTAGTAGGTTTTCATTAGTTAACCACACAATATAACAATAACTCTAACATATAACAATCGTGCACAATTATAAAGCAAACAAGTTATGCAAACACCATTGTGAAACAGATAACGTGTTGAGGAAAGACCTTGAAAACTCGGGTTGTCACAGTTTTCTTTATGGATTTCCTGGTGATTATCTATTAATTACACAAATGCATACGCTTTAGTATAATAACCCAATATTTACATTAGTAATACCCTCCCCGAGATGACATTCCAACGACTACGTCGGGCAGAACCCTGACAGCTGTTACGGAACCCTGGTCCAATCGGGCAGCGTATCTAATACGTAACCGGGGTTATGATACTTACAACGAGGCAGGGCTTCGCTAATTAAGGGGTATAATGCCCGAGTATAGCTTTTATTATATAGAAATTCGAGAGAGAAGAGAGTTGTGAACGATTTCAAATGAACGGCCAAATCCTTCTATTTATAGTGCTTATCTCGGACTCCATCGCAGCCCACGTAAGCCGAAGGATAGTCCTTCGCGGCCCGTGACGTAGGGTTGTAGACTCTAGGGTTGCTGATTCGTTGATTTTAGCTTCGACACGATCATGACACTTGGCAGCCTGGGGGCTCGCCCTGGTGGCTGGCTGTCGCGCCCCGCGAAGCCTGAAGGCAAGGCCTTTGCGGCCCGCAAGCACCCCTAAAATTTGATTTTTATTTTATTTTTAGTTATGTAAGGGTATTTGGGCCCGGTTTTCTTATACGGGGTATGTTTTAAGACTTATAGGGGTATTTTAAATATATTTGGGTGTCAAAATTTATTTTGGAGGGTTGTTATATCCTCTCCACCTTGTTTTAGAACTCATCCTCGAGATCTGCTGGAACAAGTGTGGATATTTCCTTTACATTTCTAATTCAAGCTCCCAAGTATACTCTGGTCTTCTTTTAGAGTCCCATTTCACTTTGACCAAAACTAATCTCTTGTGCTTGAGGTTCTTGACTTTCCTGTCTTCAATTTGTAGAGGTCTTTCCACAAATTTTAACTGCTCATTTACCTCTATGTCCTTAAGAGGTACTACCAGTGATTTATCAGCTAGACATTTCTTGAGATTAGATACATGAAACACATCATGTATTCCTGCCATTTCCTCTGGAAATTGTAGGTGATAAGCTACATGTCCTGTTCTTCTAATGATCTCAAAAGGTCCAACATACCTGGGACTTAGCTTTCCCTTCTTGATGAATCTTATCACTCCTTTCCTAGGAGAGACTTTCAACAACACTTTGTCTCCTACCTGAAATTCCAATGGCTTCCGTCTGTTATCAGTGTAACTCTTTTTTCGATCGCGTGCTGCTTTCAGTCATTCCTTGACTTGGATAATCTTGTCGATTGTTTCTTGCACTATCTCTGGTCCAGAAAGTTGCTTTTCTCCAATTTCTGCCCAACAGACTGGGGTTCGGCACTTTCGTCCATAAAGTGCTTCGAATGGTGCAACATTGCTACTTGTGTGATAGCTGTTATTATAAGAAAATTCTATCAATGGTAAGTGGTTGTCCCAGTTACCTCTGAAATCAATTACACAGGCTCTAAGCATATCTTCCATTGTCTGAATTGTCCTTTTGCTTTGTCCGTCCATTTGAGGATGATAAGTTGTGCTTAGATTCAACTTGGTTCCCATTGCTTTTTGGAAACTTGTCCAAAAATGAGAGGTAAAACGGCTATCTCTATCAGGAACAATTGATAAAGGAATTCCTTGTAATGAAACTATTTCATTTACATATAATTTAGCTAATCGTTCCATACTGAAAGTTTCTTTCATTGGTAAGAATTGAGCTGACTTGGTTAACCTGTCTACAATCACCCAGATTGTATCATTACCTTTTCTTGTTTTGGGTAATTTGGTAACAAAATCCATTGTTATCAATTCCCATTTCCACACTGGCATTTCTAACTGCTGCAATAAACCTGAGGGTTTCTGATGTTCAGCTTTGACTTGGGAACAGGTTAAACACTTAGAAACATAAGCTGCTATATCCTTTTTCATTCCTATCCACCAGAAATTCTTTCTTAAGTCCTGATACATCTTATCACTTGCAGGATGCATCGTATACTTAGACTTATGGGCTTCTTCTAATATACGGTTGCATAAGTTTCCTGATTTAGGTATCCACATTCTTTTCTTATGGAATCTCCAAATTCCATCTGTTCCTTGTTCTAGTTCCTTAATCATTCCTTTCAATTTCTTAGTATCATCCTTGATCACTGATTCTAGTGCTTTTCTAATCTGTTCATTTAAATCTACCTGCAGGTTTAACTTAAAAGAACACGCTCTTTTTGGTTTTTCGTGATATTTTTGACTTAAAGCATCAGCTACTACATTTGCCTTTCCTGCATGGTACTGGATATTGCAATCATAATCACTAAGTATCTCCATCCAGCGTCTTTGTCTCATATTCAACTCCTTTTGCCCGAAGACATACCTTAAACTCTTATGATCTGTGAAAATGGTAAACTTACTACCGTAAAGGTAATGTCTCCAAATTTTTAAAGCAAAAATTATTGCTCCTAATTCTAAATCATGGGTTAAATAATTCTCTTCATGATTCTTAAGTTGTCTAGATGCATAGGCTATAACCTTTTGACTTTGCATCAATACACATCCATAACCTAACTTAGAAGAGTCACAATAGACTATAAAGTCTTCAGTTCCTTCAGGTAACGCTAGTATGGGTGCGTTGGTTAGTCTTTGCCTAAGAATTCTAAAAGCTTCTTCTTGTTTTGGTCCCCATTCAAACTTAACAGATTTACAGGTTAGCTTAGTTAAAGGAATGGCTATTATAGAAAAATCTCGAATAAATCTTCTGCAGTAACCGGCCAATCCTAAGAAACTTCTAACCTCGGTTGGTGATTCAGGGGTTTTCCATTTGGTAATCGCCTCGATCTTTGTGGGATCCACATGAATTCCTTCATGATTAACTAAATGCCCAAGAAACTGTACCTGTTCTAACCAAAACTCGCACTTCGAAAATTTTGCATAAAGCTTTTCTTTTCTCAATAAACTTAGAAGAGCGTGCAAATGCTTTGCATGTTCCTCTTTACTCTTAAAGTAAATGAGAATATCATCTATAAAGACAATTATGAATTTAACCAAATATGGCTAACATATTCGGTTCATCATGTCCATAAATGCAGCTGGGGCATTGGTTAAACCAAATGGCATGACAGTAAATTCATAATGGCCATACCTTGTTCTAAAAGCGGTCTTAGGAATGTCCTCTTCCTGTACCTTTAATTGATGATATCCTGATCGTAAATTGATTTTAGAGAAAAATCGAGCTCCTTGCAACTGATAAAACAAATCATCGATTCTCGGTAATGGATACCGATTTTTAATTGTGACTTTGTTTAATTCACGGTAATCAATGCACATACGCATTGATCCGTCTTTCTTCTTGATGAATAAGATCGGTGCTCCCTATGGCGATGAGCTTGGCTGGATGAATCCTTTCTCTAACAATTCGTCTAATTGTTTCTTCAGTTCCTGCATTTCTGCGGGTGCCAAACGGTAAGGTGCTTTGGCAATTGGTGTTGTTCCTGGTAGCAGATGGATTCTGAATTCAACTTCCCTGCCTGGCAGTAGCCCTGGTAATTCTTCTGGAAATACATCTGAAAACTGAGATGCTACTGGAATATCTTTTAGTTCTTTTCCTTTAATGTTAGTGATTATGGAAATCAAATACACTAATGACCCTTTTCTTATATAAGTTGTTGTTTTCATCACTGAGATGAATTTTGTGGATCTAGAGGGCTTATCTCCTTTAATTGTGATCTTTTCACCCTTTGGTGAATTTACTTGAATCGACTTTTGATCACATAAAATACTGTCTTTATTGGCTATTAACCAATCCATTCCTAATACAACATCAGATCCTGCTAGATTCATTGGATAAAGGTTTGCAATAAACTTTTGATTTAAAAACTCTATTCTTGCTCCCTGCAAGATTTCAGAAATCTTAATGGTTTCCCCGTTGGCTGTTTGTACGAGACATTCTTGTGGGAGTTTAGTTAATGACTGATTGAGAAGTTTTCAAAATGAAGTATTAATAAAACTTTGGTTCGCACCAGAGTCAAATAATACTTTAGCAAAAAACATCATTAACTAAAAACGTACCGGCTATCAAGTCCGGGATCATCTTGGCTTCTTCTGCAGTCAGAACAAATGCTCTAGCATATTAGTAGTCTTATTGTTCATGGCTGGAGCTACTTTTGGACAATTCAGATTGATATGACCTTTTTCTCCACAGTTGAAGCACAATCCATTATTTGGTTTCTTCCTACAATCTTCTTCCTTGTGTTCTGGTATTTTGCAGAAATTGCAGTAGGTGGTGCATTTTCCTAAATGTTTCTTCTTGCAAGCCTTGCAGTAAGGTGCAGAGGTAGAACCTACATTTTTCCCACGGTTGGAATTTCCATAACGAAATTCTTGGGTAAGCTTTTAAGCTAGGTTCCTTCTCTGATTTTCTTCTTGTGTACGCACTAACTCATCAGTCAAGGTGTTTGCTAGTTCTACAGCTTCTTCTATAGTTTGAGGTCTAGCTGCCTTGACTACATGCCTAATTTCACTGATTAATCCCCAGATGTAGCGGGAGATTAATACTGGTTCAGGTGATGCAAGGGTTGGCACTATTCTAGCATATTCAAAGAATAACGTAGTATAACCCTTATTATCTACTCCAGTCATCCTAAGGTTTAAAAACTTATTTGCTATCTGTTCTTTTTCATTGGGAGGGCAGAATTTCCTTTCCACCATGTTCTTAAACTCCTCCCATTCCATATTGTAAACCCTGTCACTTCCCCTAGACTGGAGGATAGTGTTCCACCATTCTAAGGCTGAGTTCTTAATAAGATTGGAGGCAAACATTATCTTATCTTCTTCTGCGCGTTTGCTTATTTTTAAGACTGCCTCAGTCTTTTCTATCCAGCGTAGAGCTGCAATGGCCCCTTCATTGCCCGAGAATTCTATTGGTTTACAAGACCAGAATTCTTTATAAGAACAACCATAAGACATGGTTCTTCTTCTTTTAGGAATAGGCACTTGAAGTATGGGTCCATTGTGCACGCTGTGACTAGGTTCTGTATGGGTTCGTTTACTTCCATTACCACTTTTATCATTATTTTCTGCATCTCTAACATTTTGGATAATAGCTGGCATAGCATCTCTAATTACTTGAGTTACAAGGTGTCGAATTTCACTATTATTCAATTGATTTTCATTATTCTGGTTTTCTGGATTTCCTGCGTCGGCCATCTGGATTTTTAAACAATTACCAAGTATTAATATCACAGGACAATATCTAATTCAAACAATCACACGACAAGCATGTTGATCAAAATCGTCGAGCATTGCGACTTACTCTATTTTATAGTATGCATCTATAATTATTACAATACAACTAGAATAAAATACAATACTAGTATGCATCACTAACCACGAGGTGGTCTATACTACAACATATTTATTATCATATTTTTTTTCAAACATACACATATATTATATATTATTATTATTATTATTATTATTGTTGTTGTTGTTGTTGTTGTTGTTATTATTACTAATGATAGGGGTCCATCCAAAAATCCATATTACGCTCGTCGTATTTCCAGACGAGTCGTTCCCCTATTTGTCTCATCCTTTCGCTCTCTTCTAAAATCTCCTCACCAAAGGTTCGGAGTTCTTGCACATTCTCAGTTCTCATTGGGGGTGCAGGTGCTGGTACTGGATCTGGGTATTGTGGCATGGGTTCTTCCGGAGGATATGGATTCTCTAGGATTTCCCTAATGTATTCATCATTATCATAATAGGGATCTAGAGGGTCCAGACTTGGGTAAGCTGCTAAGTTTGGCATGGGTTCCTCTGATATTAGGTAACGTTGCTGATAATCCCTATGATCGTAAAACCACGGGTCGTAGTCTGGGTCTAAGGGATTGGGTGCTGGTACTCTAGGTATCTCATCTAGGTTGAAATCAGGCATTGGGATTTGATTTTCTAGATTGTTTTCAATTTCCATTGGCTGGGTGGGAAACAGTGGTAAGGGCTGGGGTGCTATGAGTTGCTCCAGGTTTGGGTCGGCAGCTATGGTTGCTAAGATATGGAAATTTGCTAGACTCCTATTGAGCATATCTTGAGTGTGAGCATCTGTTTCTCTCTTAGCGGCTGCTAAAACTCGCTGTTGTTGTAACTTTTTCATTATCTTCCTGCGTTCATGCGCTCTCCTACTGAACCATCCTCTCTTTTTCGGAGGGAATGGCTCTTCAGACTGAGCCTTAAACACGAATATCCCATCTTCATTGTCAGCTGAATACCCTGAGAGGGCAGGCTGTGAAGAGGTGCCTTCGCTCCTAGGTGACCTGGACAACTGACTGTAGGCGTCGAAAGGTCCTTGGTCGCTCATACTGTAAACTAACACATAGTCAAATAACACATAACAATAAAATACAAATATGCACGTAGTTCCGTAGAAAATTTCCTAACATTTTAAATAATATCTTGGTGTCAGCAGAACACTTTTTTGGCTGAATCAGTGGCTTAGCTCTGATACCACCTTCTGTCACAACCCCCGTCCCCTAAGTAACCGGGAACGGGCGGCCGCAGGCAGTTTTGGTGGTATCGGTGTTTATGATTTTGGCAGCGGAAATTTCATCAGGACCGTAGTTAGGAAATATTTTATAAGAGTAAAATACCACGCTTTTAATATATTAAAGACATGGGAAAATCCCAAGTTTCCAGTACACACATTTTTCATAGGGATAAACCCTATTTTATTTAAATAAAACATCTCTTTATTTTAGGTAACTTTATAGCCAATTTTCCAAGCCTTCAGTGCTGTTCAGCTGACTTCTATTTGGCTTTCACATTTTGTTACCTGAAACGCGTTTAAAAACATTTTTTTTAGTGGGAAATACTGGTGAGTGAATCCCAGTTTAATCAACTTAAGTAAAACCATTGTACAGTATTGAGGGCGGTCGCGCAATTACATTTGTTTCCATCTACTTTAATTACCACCCACGGTACTGTCAACCCGACTTGTGGTCATGTTACTACTCACAATGTAGTAACAAATTTTGTATACAAAACCCCAACATACCGACGATAATTGTAGAATACAAATACTCAATCACTGTTTTATATAGAATTAATTAAGTGAGGTTTTGTAAAAACAGATTGCAAAAAGGAGATTACTCATATTGCTGTCTTAGGGTTTTCTTTAAGGATTTCCTAGTGATTATCTATTAAATACACAAATGCATACGCATTAGTATAATAACCCAATATTTACATTAGTAATACCCTCCCCGAGACGGCATTCCAATGACTACGTCGGACAGAACCCCGACAGCCGTTACGGAACCCTGGATCAATCGGGCAACTTATCTAATACGTAACCGGGGTTATGATACTTACAACGATGCAGGGCTTCGCTAATTAGGGGGTATAATTCCCGAGTATAGCTTTTATTATATAGAAATTCGTGAGAGAAGAGAGTTGTGAACGATTTCAAATGAACGGCCGAAGCCTTCTATTTATAGTGCTGATATCGGACTCCATCGCGGCCGCGTAAGCCGAAGGATAGTCCTTCGCCGCCCACGATGTAGGGTTGTAGACTCTAGGGTTGCTGATTCATTGATTTTAGCTTCGACACGATCATGACACGTGGCAGCCTAGGGGCTCGCCCTGGTGGCTGGCTGTCTCGCCCAGTGAAGCCTAAGCACCCCTAAAATTTGATTTTTATTTTATTTTTAATTATGTAAGGGTATTTAGGCCCGGTTTTCTTATACGGGGTATGTTTTAAGACTTATAGGGGCATTTTAAATATATTAGGGTGTCGAAATTTATTTTGGAGGGTTGTTATATTACATTTCTCCAATCATTTACACTTGGTTTCTCATATCTGCTATGGTAATCTGATAACAACTCTCAGCATAATGAGGACCAAGATGAAGATTGGAGTTGATCTTTCAGACTTTTTATAAAATAAACCTTCTGATATTGGACTTGGCCAAATCAGGGACTCACCAAAAGCTCCTAAGCTAAGTTCATAGGCGTGGGTTAGTGTTAGGGTCGATTTTATCCAAAAAGGTGAATAGTTAAGACAAAACCGAATTGTTTTTGCCTCGAAACAGAGTCTCTCGCACGAATGGTCGGCCCATTCGAACGAAAGGAGCCATCTTTCGTGCAACAGGGCAGTCCTTTCGCATGAAAGATACTGTTTCACCTTGTTCCGACATTTTCTAAGTGTTGAATGTTAATCGGATCTTCATTCTCAATATGAACGATTCTGAGAAAACAGTGTGTGAACCGTGGAAGCCTTGGCTTCCAATCTAGTTCCTCCACCTCACTTGAACTTGTAAAACTAACACCCAAACAATAACCTAGACCTAGAATAAGTTAACCCCGTCCAACCTCCAACACTTGGTTCATTCCTTCCATGTTGAGACGGCACACCCGGGTTGTTCTTGTTTGGTTGTTTGGTTATTTGCTTTCTGTCTTTTACATTCTGTTATTCATAACCAATCAGTTAGTTAACTAAGTTAACTAACTTGTGCTTTGGTGAACTATAACGAGGTTATTACCTCCATGCATGACTTCTATGAAATCTATGACACTCTAGACGGTTACTAAACTATATTATAACTTATAATACAACTGGACGCACAAACATAGCTGATTAATGGTTAAAACATTCGAAACAAAGTTCGGTTCACACCAAACAGAACCCATTCGCATGAAAGGTAATCCCTTTCGTGCAAAAGGAGTCCACTCGTACGAACTAACTAGTCACCCGAACAGTTTGTGTTACGTCAGTTTCTGTTTATGGGTTCCTCGTTACTGATTCTGCCTAGGCAGAATATATTTTCTGTTTAAGTTATACTTTCATACTATATACTACATACTTTAGTTTCGAATCCAAAATCCCTGATCAAACTCCAACACTCACACCTTCGTTTACCCCCTGTAGGGTAACCTCGGTGTTCCAAGCGCTCTCGTCAACAACTCAAATCTCGCGGGATTAACTAAAGAAGATTTTGCAAAACCGTGAGTATACTCGAATTCCCTTTTTCCGTTTTACACTTTGGGTGCAATATGTTTACTTATTAACCTACACAGTTACAGTTAGACTTTTATACAAACGCATAAACAATACAATACAATACATGCATGCTAATACGTTATACTTGATTCGTGTTTCTGGAACATTCTTATGTGATAAACTTGTCATTAACTTCGTACGAGACTCCCCTTATGTGACAACCCGAACTTTCAAGGTTAGTAACTTAGTATTACCTAATTCTACGACCCTCTTAATTAACATCGTTACGTTTCTTGTGTCATAAGATGTCGTTATTATAGTTGAATATGCTTAAGTTTATAAACTTGTAAGTTTTAAGTAAATTTAATGGGTCGCACACTCTTGTCGGGTTGTACATCCTTTCATGATCGCACACTTGTATACTTGTGTTTCTTTTAGTTCTCGGCCCAAACCCCCTTTTCGAACCCAAACCGAGCCCAACCCATTCCCCTTTTGTGTGTGTGTATGCATGTAGGTATTCACATAATTCTTTTTCAAAATAATTGCAAACCCTAAATTTCTCTCAAGCAAGCGACGACAGTGATCCTCGTTCGAAGCGCCATCTTCCTCGATCGAGCTTCTCTCCAAGAAGCATCTCCTACCACATTCAAGTCTGCATCCTACTCTTTTCGATCGGTATGTTTTGTCATTAGGAGATTCCCATTCTTGGTCAATCTTGATTATGTTTTGTGAACTATCTTGAATGTGATTGTTGAAAATTATGTGATCTTGTGGAATGTTACTGACATGCATGATTAGAACACGAATTAGGGTTACGGCTATGGGTTGATCGATGTTGATTAAACGAAAGAATATTGTTAGTTAACTAGTGTGGTACGACAATAAGGATCATGATGAATCAGCTATAATACCAACGGTTTCTATGAACATAGAAGTTGTTACTAGGTGTGATCAATGGTTTAGGGTTCATGTCCATGTTGGAGTCTTACGAATATGAATCTGATTTTGTGACTTGATTTAAATGATGAACTAGAGATTTCATGATTTAAGGACGATTGTGTTACGTGATCCGATTGAACGTGGACTATTAATGTTAAATCTGATTAATGAATTGAATGATGATAGAAAGTTATGGAAAGTTGTTTGATTTTTGGAAAACATGGGTGGTTGTGGTTTGACCCATGATTTATGGCAAGTGAAACCACTCGCACACCTCACTAGCCGCACACTCGGCTGATGTATTAATACCAGTGCCCGTCGTACAAGACGACCATGCAAGTCGCACAATGGCTGGTCGCACACTAGTAAACTGTACACTATTGGATTGTATATTGATGCATGATCGCACACCATCCGTAGTCGCACACATATATTGTAGTTGCACACTTTCACTATGTCGCACAATGTAATGGATCACACACACTTCTCGGGGTTGGGTCGTTTTAATGGGCCGCACAGTGGCGGTGTCGCACAATCGAAAAGAGTTGCACACTTGATGTGGGCCATTTCTGGGTGGGCCGCATACTGAACAGATGGACTCATATGCCTATGTACCTAATTTCTGAGCCACACATTCAAAAGTGGGCCGCACACTTCGTTGTGGGCCGTTACTCGTTGAGTCGCACACTTGTATGAAAGACTAAATCGAACTGTTAAGTGAATACATGAACTGTCGGCTTGTGTTGTGGCCTGGTATGTGGCCAAGTGTTTATTATACGCTACGTGATGAATGTTATTCGTGCAATTATTAATATGTGATTTACTTACATACGAAACTAATTGTGGTTGATAACCAAATTAGGACGTGGTTGAACAACTTTGAACAAGTAACGTAACTTACCAAGCAACTCTAAGGTGAGTTCACTACTTTTTACAAGCATGCGTCCAGCAGGGATAAACAAACAACTTATATCCCTGTTGGAGATACTTGACATGATTTACATCCCTGCAAGGGATACTTTACGAACTTTTATCCCCGAAGGGGATATGTTATAACTATTGTTTAATTTCGATGTTGGATAATACACTCAAATCTATCACTTTAAGTCCTATCTTACTACCGAACTAGTTTCTTGGAGGGCAACGGGGTATTAGTTGATAGCGCTATTAGGCTTGACAAACTCACACCGTACCTGGATAGGACAGGAGTGAACTAATGACCTTAATCACGTGACCAATGTTGATAGGTATTGGGAAAGGGCAAACAAACTGACGTCACTACGGTATCGAGTTATTATCAACATGTCTTTAAACTAAACACTTGGTAATTGAAAGTTTAACAAAACTGTGAACTCGCCAGCTTTATGCTGATACACTTTTTCTACATGCTTTTAGGTCGATAGAGAGATTGACGTGGATCTTGCTGTCTGTGATGCTGGAGTGGTCATGAGTCGTGGCACTTGGAAAGACATACGAAGTCGAAATGTTTTTTGATAATACTATGTTGAACTCGCTGATTAATATTTTATGCTTCCACTGAACGTACTTGGTTTTAAACAACTGTTATGAATTACACTTTTCACGTTGAATAAGATTTTGAGTTTGTTATATTACTATTAGTTCAATGTGATTAGTGGCTGGATCTTGGTATGTCACACGCCTCGCGGGGGTTTCCGAAGGTGGTATTTTGGGGGTGTGACAGTTTGGTATCAGAGCCAATGGTTATAGTGAACTAGGTTTTAAAACATTTTTATGAAACCAGACTATAACGGAACAGTTCGGAAATCGACCATGACACTCAGCTCCAGATTGCAAGGTTCATCTTTACTTACTGTATACATTACATGCTTAACATACACCTGCTTATGATATTGCATACGATTACATCCTTAGCACTACAGTATGATTACATGCGTTACTTGTTTACATTATGATGCATTATAGTATAACCTGATCCTTAGACTTTTGTGATCTTTATCATTTTGGTGATATCTGTCTTCACACTCAAATCTGAGGAACCATTTGACACCAGTTAAGAGGAACCGAGACGAGCATGCAAATCATATTATCATTATGGGTGCACACATAAAAGTAATGTGGGGTGCATGTGAGTCCCAGTGAGGCTTAACAAGTGTGAAAGGGGTTCTGACCCATTATCCGACATAATGGAAGATTCATCAATCCATAGAAGTCATAGTGATGATTGACTTCTACTTAAACGTGATCCTTACCCTTTCTGTTCTTCTCATGGATGAAGAATCATGAACGGACGTGGTGGACGTAACGGTGGCCGCGACGGTGGATGAGGAAATATTGTCTTGACTCAAGCATAGTTGATGGACCTGGTTAACACGCGTGTGGCTGAAGCCTTACAGCTTAGCAGGCTGGTATGATACGTACCAGATGCTTCTTGTTCTTTAATTGTATACTCGACTCTCACTCGAGCGTTGTGCTTTCTTTCCATGTCAACCTGTGAACCAGAATCAGAACAATCCGCCTGCCTATACTTTCTAGACGTTCATGGATTGTAAGCCTCAGACATTCAGTGGAACCGAAGGAGCAGTGGGACTATTCTGTTGGTTTGAAAAAGCTGAATCAGTTTTTGCCATGTGTAATTGTCCAGCTGGGGACAGATTGAAGTATGCTTCGGGCACATTAGAGGATGGTGCCTTGACCTGGTGGAATGTCCATGTTCAGATGCTGGGTATCGAAATGGCAAACGTTACTACTTGGGATGATTTTAAAGAGCTGATGAGAGAGGAGTAATGTCCTCGTGACGAAGTGCAGAAGTTGGAGAATGAGTATTACAAACTGAAAATGGTGGGATCTGAGATTGAGGCGTATATGAAACGATCTCATGAACTTGCTAACATGTGTCCCAACTTATCACGCCCACCACACAGAAGAATCGAGTTGTACATCAACGGGTTAGCGCCGTAAATCAAGGGTATGGTTACTGCAACAAACCTTGATAACTTAACTCGGATCATTCGGCT
Source organism: Helianthus tuberosus (assembly GCA_030545235.1). Taxonomy (NCBI): domain Eukaryota; kingdom Viridiplantae; phylum Streptophyta; class Magnoliopsida; order Asterales; family Asteraceae; genus Helianthus; species Helianthus tuberosus. The sequence goes on along the minus strand of CM060410.1, from coordinate 68,664,431 downwards.
AGCTCATAAGATTACAGATTAGGAGGTCGAGCGTGGTTCACTACCAGCTTGTGGTGCTGCAACTACTACTTCTACTGACAACAAACGGAAGTGGAACGATTCGGATAAGACATCCAACTCGAACCAGCAGCAGAAGAAGCCTGATAACAACAACACTCGTAGTTTCAACCAGTCTTCCTCTACTAACCAAAACCAGAACAAAAATCAAACCCAAGGGTCTTATGCGGGTAAACAACCAAGGTGCAGCAAGTGCAACTACCGCCACTACGGCCAGTGTACTCGAGCATGTCAAAGGTGTGACAAGGTGGGTCATGTGGAAAAAGACTATAGAGCTCCATACCCAAAACAACAACAACAGCAATACCAGCTGCCGCAACAGCAACAACAACACCACCAACAACAACAGAGACAACAACCATAGCAGAACCGGGGAAATCAAAGGGGATGTTATCTGTGTGTAAACAAGGGCCATTTTAAGAGGGATTGCCCACAATTGAATCAACCAACAACAATAACGAGAACAACAACCACCAGAATAACAACAACGTTGGGAACAATAACAACAATGGCAATAATGGTGGAAATGGTGCTCGTGGGAGGGCATTTACCATTGGTGCGGGTGATGCCAGGAATGATGGCAACGTCGTGACCGTTTTTACGTTAATCTTGATAACTAAGTTTGCCATGTGGATTCGTTTAAGTCTTTTATACTTATGCTATGTACCAAACTTGTATACTCGCCAATACATTTGTATTGAACCATGTATTTAAAATATATTGCAGGTTGATGATGTTGAGGATGATGAAATCTAGTAGGGATACTTTAGACACCCATTTTGAAATACTAGATTAGGTTGTTGTATTTGATGTATGTTGAACAATGTTGTACTTACTCCTTGTATTGTTGTATTTCAAAAACAATGTTGTATTTGATTTCGTATGTTGTAATGTGACAATTTTTTATCAATGAATGAAACCAGTTTTTGAATTAAATATTGTCGCAATAGTGTTAGGAAGTCTCGAGCAATCTTGTTTTCGTCTCACTTCGATTTTTCCGCCACCAGTTGGGGTATGACATATAGTTCCACTTGTTATTATTAAAGCATAACTTTCATTCTTTCTACATTATTGTCATACCACTTAACTTTGTTAGTTAACTAAAGTTATTATATTGCATACTAAAACATTTAAAGGCACAATAATTCAATTATGCATTTTTGGGGTGTTGCAAGTCTCCCCCCCTTAAAGGAGGTTTCGTCCTCGAAATCTAAATACATACCAAATAATGTCGGGTAGTGTTCACGCATTTCATCCTCCAATTCCCAAGTTAGCTCTGATCCCTTTCTGTGTTGCCATTGAACCAAGACTTGCTTAATATCCTTGTTGTGGAGATGTGTTACTTTAGAATCTTTAATAGCTAATGGTCGTTCAATGTAATTTATTCGTTCATCCACTTCGATGTCGTCGAGTGGCACATGTGTCGTTTCATCCGCGAGGCATTTCCCTAGTTGTGATACATGTAAGGTATTGTGAATTCCATCCAATGTTGGTGGTAATTCCAACTGGGATACCACTTTCCAAATCCGAGTTAAAATCTTGAAAGGTCCTTTGTAAAGGGGACCCAACTTCCCTCCTTTTCGAAACTGAATTATACCCTTCCATGGTGACACTTTTAATAGCACATGATCTCCTACTTGAAACTCAGTGGGACACCTTCTTCGATCCGCATAAGCTTTTTGTCAGTCTTGTGCCGCCTTTAATCGGACCCGTACGATATCGATCTTCTCATTAGTCTTAGCCACTACATCCTTGGTTGCGATTTCTCTTTGTCCCACTCCCCAAACATACGGGAGGTCTACATTTCCTTCTGTACAACATTTCATAACGTGCCATTTGAATGCTATTGTGATAGCTATTTGGAACACCTCATAAAATCACGACCAATATAATGAAGACACGTGTCATGAGCTTTAAACGTGTAATGGATAGAATATGAGGGACTAAAGTTGACAAACAAAGAAAGTATGTGTGTAAGGAGATTCAAAGTGTCAACATTGTATGATTATACCTTCCAACAACCCTACACGATGTTTATACCCTTAAACGACTGAATTATGAATCGTATGAAGCCATTTGTGGAAGAAAGTGAAAGTTTACAAACCGCAAGGGTTAAATGTGTCAACATGTTTAATTTATACCTTTGAGTGACCCTTTAACGAACCTGAAGCTTTGTAATGATTAACTATATTCACTAGAATAAGTGATAAAAATTTCACAAGGTTTCGATATCGTATGAGAAAGATACGGGAACATGCGTAAGTAAAGGGTTAAAAGCGTCAACGTTGAAATTTAAGACTTTTCGGTGATCATATAAATAACCGGGGACTTAACAAAGTTGGTTTATGACTTAGAGTCCTTAAAAGTCAAGTTAGAGGGTTAAAAGTGCAATAAAACATGTTAAAATAAAGATTTGAAGGACCAGGGGCCAAACATGCAAATTCTGAAACTTTGTAACCGGAGGGGGCACCCATACCGGCCGTGTAAGACCTCTAAGGTTTCTTACGCGGGCCGCCTAAAACTTGCCAGCGTCCAAAAACATGGCAGATGCCTGTTTCAGCCTGTTACACCGCCTCTCAAAGCCTGTTTTTCGATTCCAGGGGCTGAACCAACGGGTTTTCATGCATAGGGACACCTGTAATGATCAGGAATCATCCCATAGACTTGTTTGGCATGATCTTGTAAGATTAAAATCCCTATATAAGAACACCTTGTTGCAACATTTTTGCATGCCTTTGAAAATCATTCCAACTGACTTCCTGGAGCTCTCTAGACCTCAAACAAGATTCCATTAGCTTCTAAATCGTGCTAAGTACTTCAGTAAGCTTCCCTAACCTCTCTAATTTCAGTTTTATTAGTTTAATGGCCTAAAGTCAAACCCGTCGTAATTAAGGTTTGACTTAGTGATTAATCACTAATGGTCCAGTCAATTCTCAAATTGAAAGTAGCTTTGAGTTGGTAATTATGTGGGTAATAAACCCTTAAAAGGGCACCCTCTGATTCCCACTCTAACTAATTGTCGGGTCAAACTTGATTGTAAAAAGTCAACAGAAAGCTAAATTTCAAATAAACACATAATTAACAATGTAGAAGCCATGGAACCTGTTTTCTCACTCATATAACTTGGTAATTAATGTAAGAACATGTCTAAACACGTTCAACCAGACAATTTTCAGTTTAAGCTCGGTTCGAAACCGAAAGTCGCAAAAGTAGACTTTTGCTTTGACTTTCAGTTCTGACCCAATGTAGCATATTTTAGAAATACCTTAGAGCTCTATTAGGACCAGGTTATAGGATAGTGTAACCCTCTGAGGTTATACAACTTGGTTCCTTAGCTATTCGATTCATGTGCATGTTTACGTTATATGCCTAAATGTTGACCATTATGCCCTTTTGACCTTAAAATGAGATTTTTGAAAATGTGAGAGGACAAAAACCTTTATTACTGATTTATAGACTTGTCCTAAAAATTTGACTTCAGTTTGAGGACTAGATTAGGAGTTATGCTCAATATCGTAATTAAGAAGCTTTTTATTAATTAAACGACGTAATTAGCATAAAGCCTATCTAAACCCAAATTTTGACACCAAAATTTTTACCCATTGATGTAATATAATATTTTAGGATTTTTGAAGATTTTTATTTATTTTTAAGCTGAGCATAACATAGGGCTCTTGCTTTAATTCGGTAATTGTCGGTTATGCCCTTTTCTTGAATAAAATGAGTTTTACATAATATTTTGATACCAAACTTTTTGCTACTGATTTTATATGATAAATAAAATATTTTGAACTTTATAAACTGATCAAAAACTTAGATTTCCTATTTAAACCCGAAAATCGCTTAAAACCGAGTTTTACGCGTTTTAAGGGCATAGTATGGGTTAAAACTATTTTTAACATATAAAACTTAATACCTACTTATGTTTTAAGTAAATTTTTATAATTAAACAGTAAGCCAAAGTTTTAAACTCAGATTTCCATATTTGACCTTTAAAGCTTATGTGAAATTACCAAAATGCCCCTACGGTGCTTAGTTTGGTTATAAAAGATAAATTTCACATATATGCAATACCCTACTGTTATGACTTATAAAAATAAATATTTTTACTGATTATATCAGACCTGAAACTCAGATTAATATTTAAACTCTTTTATAAGCTTTAAAATGACCAAAATACCCCTACGGGGCATAATTTGAGTTTAAATCCATTTTGGGCATAATGGAAGGTATCATACTGATATCACAACATATTTAAGACATATTAACTTAGGAAACCTGTTCATGACTCATTTGGTTACCTGTTACGCATTTTTCGCATTCGGTGCGGTCTTTGTAACTAGTTTGCATAAATTAGCCGAAACGGGTCAAACCTTATCGTTCTTATCTCCAAATCCAGAATGTGTTTAGTTTGCCCATATTATATAAGTATACAAACTTGTCGGGTCTAAACCACATTCTAATCCGGTCTTCGCTTAATCGTGCGTTTTGAACCGTATATATTCCTTTAAAACTAACCGGTCTAAGTTTAGACTAAATTAAGATCCGTTAGGAATCTAATAGGTTATTAAAACCTTCGTTCCAGATTAGGAGGCCAGTAAAAGATACTTGCACTCACTGATTGTGATATATACTTGCTCAGGTAAATACTTTTAACTTATTTTCCCTTATACTGGCTTGGGGTACGGTATATAAAATACCACTTGGTCGGGCATTTAATTTTTAATCGTATGAAGGTTAATTCATTGAGATGACCCGTTTAAACTGTTATGTTTGTTTTAAGCCTTTGGGGGGGTTAATGACCATGTCTCGGATATCCTTGGCATCATTCATTGAAATGGACATGACCTAAGCACGGGGTGTAGGCATACACCTGCCGGTGCGTATATAAAGAGATATAACCGCCGTTCGAGAATAACTCGTTGCGGGATTATATTATGTGGTCTGTCAATTAATCTTTAACCCGGTGTTCAACTCGGGCTACTGAACGTATAACGAACATGTAATTCTTATACAAGTTTATATATAAATAATTATCCCAAGTTATAAAAGATATTTTGTGCTTTGTGCATTCAAATCAATTTTCATAAACATTTTCAAAATGAGCCGGTTAATTGTATTTACCAGTGTAAACTGACGTATTTTCCAAAAAGGCTAAGTGCAGGTACTAAACGGAATAGGCTGGCTACTCCTAGCATCAATAAAGAGTCTTGCAAGCTTAGATGTTATAAATCTGTTGAACAATGATCTTTTTAACTTTTGATCCGCCTGTGGATCCCTTGCAACCGTTATTATAATACACTTGATATTACTTTTAATTCGGTTTGTAATGTTATTATCTTTTGCTTCCGCTGTGCATTAAACTGTGATAATTTGTCCATGATAATATCAACTACGTCACGATACTCCCCACCGGGCCCACCGGACATGCGTGGAAATATCGGGGTGTGACACTATTGTTGTACGAAAATTCCACTAATGGTAAGTGGTCATCCCAACTTCCATCAAAATCCATAACGCAAGCCCTCAACAAGTCTATGAGTGTTTGAATGGTTGGTTCAGATTGCCCATCTGTTTGGGGTGATAGGTCGTACTGAAATGTAATTTCGTACCTAAATTTTCATGAAACCTTTGTCAAAACCATGATGTGAATCGAGTATCCCGATCTGACACAATGGACAAGGGCACTCCATGGCAAGATATGATCTCCTTTATATAAATCTCTGACAGCCTTTCCAAGGAGGTGGTTTCTCGAATTGGTAAAAAGTGTTTGCTTTTGGTGAGGCGGTCTACTATTACTGTTATGGGTGAAATTCTGAGCCCATATCTTGGATAGTATCTTGAATTATATCTTGATTACATAATATATGTTCGTAACCAGGATGCTGAAACAGGATATTGGTAACATCCTGATACTGTATCCTGAGGATTACTAATGGATTGTGTGCAGGAGTACGAGTACAAGTTCACAACGTTCATGAAGACCTCTTCCACTGAAGACTCGGTCCAAGTTGTTCGAAGAAGAACGTTGAAGCCGCATTACTTGGTCTTCAACGTTCACCTGGGAATATTCGCTGGCATCCCCTATTTTAGGAGATTTTGTTTTCATTTTGTAGCTATAAATATACGGATAAACCAGATCAAATAGGACATCACATTCACTACTCTCGAGCTCTCATACTTTCTCTCGCAATTCACTTACTTTCTGAAATACATTGTGACACTTAGCAACGATTTGGTCAATATCCTGCACTGTATCCTGACATTTGAAGTAATAAGAAGAACAAGGCAGCTGCGATTGTCAGCTCCCGAGGTTTTGTGCCGGCGATCTAGATTGATCAAGGGCTTTCCTCGTACATCTCGTGTCACCCTTTACTTTTCTGCTCATTGTTTGATTGTTAATATAGCTCGGTATCCTGAGCTATATCTTGGAAACTGTTTTTGCAAATAACCAACCCAGGATATTTTCAATACACATTGTTAGCACACTACCTCACATACTAATTTGATCACTAAATTGCTTAGGTAATTTTTGACCAAAACAATTACCCATATGGCATCATGACCTTTCTTTGATTTGGGAAGTTTGGTTACTAGGTCTATAGTTATATTTTCCTACTTCCACATCGGAATCTCTAGCGGTTGCAATTTACCATAAGGGTTTTGATGTTTCGCCTTTACTTGCGAACAAGTTAGACATTTCGCGACATATTTAACAATACCGCGTTTCATCCTGAGCCACTAGTAGTTCTTCTTTAAATTTGGATACATTTTTGTCTCCCTGGGGTGGATCGAATATCGAGATTTATGAGCTTCTTCGAGTAGTGCGGCCTTTACTTTACAACCGTGGTATCCAAATTTGGCCAAACGTGGTTTTGAGCCCATTTGAATTATCCTCTAACTCATTCGTGTATCCCTTCTTCCTCTCTTTCTTTTGATCTTCTGCGCTTAAAGATTTAATTTGGGCTTCCTTTATCATTCCAAGGCGGTGGGGTGTAACTATCATTCTCATAGCTTTTACTCGTATCGGAGGTGGATAATCCTTCCGGCTTAATGCATCTACTACAACATTTGCCTTACCCAGATGGTAAAGAATATAACAATCATAATCCTTAATTAATTCCAGCCACCTTCGTTGTCTCATGTTAAGGTCCCTTTGTTCAAAGAAATATTTGAGGCTTTTGTGATCTGAGTAAATCGTACACTTCGTCCCATACAAATAATGCCTCCATAGCTTTAAGGCGAACACTACCGCCGCTAACTCTAAATCATGGGTTAGACAATTATTCTCATGTTGCTTCAATTGTCTAGAGGTGTACGCAATGACCCTGCCTCTTTGCATCAAAACACATCCTAGTCCTTGGTGTGAGTCATCCGAATATACAACCAAGTCTTCCGCACCATTAGCTAGGGCCAACACCGGGAGCCCGAAAGTTTTTCCTTCAATGTCTGGAACGCCTTCTCTTGCTCAATGCCCCATGAAAATTTCTCATTTTTTTTTGTCAATTTAGTCATAGGCAAGGCTAGCTTGGAGAAATTTTGAATGAACCCCCTATAGTAACCAGCCAAGCCTAGAAAACTTCTTACTTCACTTGGGTTCTTTGGAGGAACCCATTTCATGATGGCTTCTACCTTGGACGGGTCCACTAAAACTCCATCCTCATTGATCACGTGACTGAGGAATTGTACTTCCTTGAGCCAAAATGCACACTTAGAAAACTTCGCATATAACTTTTCCTTACAAAGTGTCTCAATCACTTCACGCAAATGGAGTGCATGGCCTCGCTTCGAGAATATACCAAGATGTCATCTATGGATACTATTACAGACTTATCTAACATGGGCCGACCCATTCACTTCATTAGATCCATAAATGCGATTGGCGCGTTAGTTAACCCGAAGGACATTACCAAAAACTCGTAATGTTCGTATCACGTTCTAAACATTATTTCCACCACGTCTTCCTCCCACACCCGTAATTGGTGATATCCCGAACGTAAGTCAATTTTCGATAACCAACTCACCCCTTGCAATTGATCGAAAAGATCATCGATTCGGGGCAGGGGATATCAGTTCCTTACCGTCAACTTGTTTAGCTCTCGGTAGTCGATGCACATGTGCATCGAACCATCCTTCTTTTTCACGAATAATACGGGGGCTCCCCAGGGTGACACATTCGGGCGTATAAAGCCCTTATCGAAAAATTCCTATATCTGCGTCATTAACTCCCGCATTTATGTGGGAACTAATCTGTATGGAGCTTTGGCCACTGGCTTAGCGTCTGGGTTTAGTTCGATGCGAAACTCCACGTCTCGCTTGGATGGAAGTCCCGCAATTCATCCGGAAACACGTCCGAATACTCATTCACAACTTCTACCTTCTCAAATTCTGGTACGTCCTTGTTAGTGTCTATTATGTAAGCCATGAACGCTTTGCCTTCGTTTTGTGCGTACTTGACTGCCTCAACAATGGTACAGAACTTGATCTCAAGTTTTCTCTACCCATAAATGCTTACCCACTTCCCACTAGGCGATAACACATGAATGACCTTAGCTTCACACTGAATTTCTGCATGGTATCGGGATAACCAATCCATGCCAACTACTACTTTGAATTCCCCCATAACCATGGGTACAAGGTCTATTTCGAATTCTCCGTTCTCTATATTGATCTTACAGTTTTTACATACTTCATGTAACAAGTAGTTCTTGTTATCTGCTACTTCTACTTCTAAAGGTATGGGCATTTGTTTGATTCTAAAGGAGGGATGGCATAAAAGTTCATTTGATACAAATGATCTACGGGCCCCGGAATCAAACAATACACTCGTTGGTATTAAATTAATTAAGAAATACCTGATACAACATTCGGACGAGTCTTAGCTTCTTCTGTTGTGATTTGAAACATCCTTCCCCAAGCCCTTGAGGTCTCATCCTTCTTTCCACCCCTTTGTATATTCTGCTTGAGCTTTGGACAATCAGCTTTGACATGACCAGGGGTGAAACAATTAAAACATGTTCTTGCGGGATTAGGGCATCTATGGTAAGGATGCCCATCCGGACCACAATTATAACATCCTTTTCTTCCCAACAAGCATTCCCCCGTGTAGAGTTTACCGCAAACCTTACACTGAGGAATGCCCTCGTTCTTTCTTTGTTATTATTGTCTTGAAATCTTGGTTTCTTTGATGGGCTCGAGATTGTAAACTTTTCGATTGATCATTTCTCTCCCCTTTCTATTTGTCGTTTTAACTCAATTTCCCTATCCTGAACCCAATTGATAAGCTCGTTCAATGTTTCACATTTGGAAGGGGCAATGAACTCCCTAAACTCGGCCTTCAGCATGTCATGGTAGCGATTGATCTTCATTCTCTCCAACTTTATAAAATCTTGAGAAAACTTTAACTTGTCAAGAAATATATTGGTGATCTCATAAATCGATTCCCCTTTCTGTCGAAGACGCATGAAGTGTTCTTGAATTCTATCAATCGCTGACTGTAGGCAATGGTACTTTAAGAACGACTCTTTAAATTATTGCCACGTCAAGGTTTGTAGCTTACCTTCACCCAATTCCTTACAATGGGTGTCCCACCCATCCTTGGCTTGAAATTGAAGTTGGCCCATAGCAAACAATACTTGATCCTCCTTCTTGCATCGGCTACGGACAAACACGGCCTCTATATTAGAGATCCATCTTTGACATTGGTTGATTTCCCCGTTGTATGAGGAGGGGTTACATGCCGTGAAATCTTTGTACGTACATCTACGAGCTCCTTTCTTGCCTTGAGATTTACCAATCATCTCCTTCAATTCATCAATTTTACTTGTCATAATAGCTTCTATCATTTCCAAGACACGACTTTCTACCTCTTGGGCTAGTTGAGGTAGATTAGCTTGTATTGCTTTTGCGACTTCTTCCGATATTCTTTCGTTCATCGCGTTTTGGTGTGCCAATATATTGTCGTTCAAATCTCTTTCATCCGCCATCTACATAAATTTCGTCTTTCTTTTGTTAGAATATCCATTCATTAGCTTTATAATGGTCACTTATAACAATCGACACTATGATTCATACTTATTCGCTCATTTTATAATGTGAGCAAAATGGTCGCGAATCATTTACATGCCGTTAATAAGTCCAAGGACTTATTACTTCGCGCATTCTTATATTTTTCTGAAACATTATGTTCCCGGCATGCCTTATCATAGCTTAATTAATTTCACATAACCCCTTATTAGTTATTTTCGCCTTTCGGAGGCTCTTTGAGGGTTACGTGACTCGTTGTGGAATGAAACTAACAAAAACAATAATAATTTTTGTTTGTTGCCTACCTCGTCGTAAGCTACGGTGTCTCTGCCGTAGCTTACGGTAAAGACCCCAGCCAACTCAGAACCTGCTGGCCGTAGGTTACGGCTAACAATCGTAGCCTATGGCTCCTTTTTCCTGTCTTTGACACCCTCGCCGTAAGCTACGGTACTTCTAACGTAACTTAAGGTAGAGACATTCTGTTATAACATAATCTCTCTACCGTAGCTTACGGCTAGTTGCTGCTGTTACCACTCTGCAGCCTATTTTTGACCTGTTTCGAGTATGGCTCGATTAGGCCGGCCCCGAGACTTTCAGATATGCCCTTTTCAAACCTTTTATCCGTTTTCACTTCCTTATAAACCTCCCCTTTAACATCACCCAATCGTATTGAATTTCTAAAAGAATCATTAGATGCTCACCTCTACTTGCATCTTGGAACGAACACACACATCCTCGTGTGCTTTTGGTTTGAGTCTGAGCACTCTCACTCGTGCTCGAATCTCTCAAACCTAGGCTCTGATATCAACTTGTAATGCCCAATTTTCCGTCGGTCAAAATACCAAAATATAAACAATAGAAAAAATACGACCAAATTTGAAATTTGTGCACGTTACTTGAAAACTAGAACCAAGATACAAATCAATCGTTTAAAATCCAAAACTTTCAAACCTTCCATTAAACTTACAACACTATGGAACACAAGTCTTAAGACAAATTCTTGACGACTAAACATAATCTACATAATATTCAAAATATTTTTGACACATTTACACAAATTAAGACCGGAAGCATGTTGAAGGGGATATGGAAGGTGTTCGTTCCGTGCAAAGCGTGGCCATCTAAGTTGGAGCTTTACCTATAACACAATGACAAGAAATATTATCATCAATATATAATATACATCATACTAACATAGAATTCTAACTTCCAACAAACATGATATTCATGCCATTTACCACTTTCATTCTTATTCTTTTTCATTCGACCCGTTCATAACGGGTCAACATGCATCCATCATTCATACATTCTCATTCATATTTGTAGGTCCCTCTCGGATGAGGTCAAACCTTATCCTTGTTATATTAACACACTAGCAAGTGCGGAATCCAAGCTAGAGTGCAACCGAGTTGAGACAAGTATAAACACAAAACACACAAGGTTCAACGATTAACACCACTTGTATTAATGCGTATGAAAGGTTCCGGTTACAAGCACAAGGTTTACAAATCTGTATTGCAAACTCTCTAGTGTGTGTGTGTTCTTGACAGAATGCTCTCCCTATCTCTCGAGTGTATCTTTCTGTCTCTTGTGTCTCTCGAGTCTAAGTGCTTAGCTGAAATGAACACAACACATGGGTATTTATACCCGACACAGCACCTGTGGTCGAAGGATAAGGTAATCTGGTCGAAGGATCATCTATCGACCAGAATCCCATCGAAGGATCACATATACACCTCGAAGGATGATATCCTTCGAGGTCCATCTGTATCTATCGAAGACATTATCTTTCGAGGTCATCGAAGGATCTAAACTATCCTTCGATGCCTCATCCTTCGACACACACAACATACAAACAATGTGCTAACTGTTTGCCCAAGTCAAACCGGAGGATGGTTGACTTGGTCAAACTTACATCAAACGCACATATAACAACAAACCTAACACAAGACATCGTTTGGTATCATGACAAAATACAGACAAAGTACAGACACAAGTAGCTTTGTCTTGATCTTCGTGTCTTCAAGTCGAAACCAAGTCGAACTGAGCTGAGTTGAACCGAGCCGAGTCGTGTCCACAAAATATGCATCAACAAACTCCCCCTTGGACGCTACTCGTGAGGTTCAACTTCGATGTCTTCCACGTCGGAGGATCTTCAAAGTCTTCACGCGTCGTAAGTAGAGAGTGTATCAACAAACTCCCCTTTTTGTTTAGGTAGTGTGTCAATAAACTCCCCCTTAGATTGAACTCTCCATTGAGTCATGCTCGTGAATCTTTTGACTTGTCAATTCTTCAGATCCTTGTGGTGTTGATGAAGGGTCAGCGGCAACTCGATCACTTTATCCTTTGAGTGCCTCCACTTCGTGTCTTCATTCCAAAGCTTTTCATCGAACATGTTCTCCTCGCCTTTAGCATCTGCACATTCAAGAAAGCTAAACGCATAATGAGAACACCGCTTGGAATATAGTTAACATTTAAACAAAAGACACATATGAGATCAAATCTCGATCAAACACCAACCGAAAACAGTTTGAAAGTTTAGAAAAATATTCAATTTTAATCCTTTAACTTTCAAAACTTGTTAACTTCGACAGATTATGAAGATGCAATTGTTTTTCGGCTTACGATCAGGATTTTGGGTAGGATAGACTCGAGTTCCAACATCAGTCAATCAAAAATAAACTAGAAGCAAAATCTTTTTGGATTTTATAAAGTTTATATTAAAACACACCTAAAATCTTTTTGGAATTTTTCATTTTTCAAACGTAAAGACGGAAAACAATAAATAAATATATACAAGATGCATAAACTGAAAACGGTAAATAAATATATACAGACATTCTTTTTGCGAGTTTCGAGGGTAAGAGAATCATATCAGTGTACGGTCATGCCAAAACGCTCTTTTTGTTCAATTAGTTAACATTAAAATAAGCATCCTATAACAATTATCGGTATTGTTGTCCACTTAAGCTCAACTTATCATTTGTAATCATGGCGAGGGGATACGTTAAGGTATGATTTATACTTACCGACCGGTGTTCATCCACATCACGACACATTCCCGTATCAAGGTATGCACGAGGGTTCATCTTACCGGTGAGTATACCGATTATCATCTGTTTGACCGTATATGATGTGAGATTCTCACTTATTTTGATTTAAAACAAGCCCTATGTGATAGAATCACTTATTGATGAGGAACTTGATTTTCGATGCATGAGGGCACAGGAGCAAGTCCGTGAACAGGTCAGTACTTTCGTACAGCAGAGAGACGAACTTGACTCCCGGATAAAATTTGTGATATATTATCACTTATTTTGTTTGGACATGTGATTGTTGATCACTTATTGAGGTCGTATGCAGTATGTACACGTATGTATAGTATCATGGAAGATCTAGACTTGCGTCCCCGTTATTTTTTTTTTCGGTAAAAGATACAACCATGATACCCAGATGATAAGCAGCATAAAGACCGAATATCTCAGAACCTCGGCAATCTCTCAAACGAAATTTCGGTACTAAGACCATATGCCAATGAATGGTTCCCACCCAGTCTTCAGTCAATTTAAGTTTATATCACCCTGCACACTTTAAAATGATTGTGAGCCTACCGATACATCTTATATAGAGCTGCTTAACATTTTTCATTTAAGGTTTAAAGAGGTTTGTACAGACCACTGATGTACTATCATTTTCTCTTTTGCTCGCCAGGAAACTCATTTTTGTTTTTCTATTGTTTTTGTGTTTTTGAAATTTTTTCGATGTTTTTGGATTTTCAAATTTTGGATTTACTCCCCCTAAAATCAACAAACTAAGATAAAATTTAAAAGCACAAAGGTATTTACAAAAATGACTTTCCGATGTTGGTTAACTCATGTTTTGCCTCAATGCCGTTTACCAAAATTAAGTTTTAATCAGAAAAGATTTATCGAATTTTGGAAAAATCAGTTGGTGTGTCGGTTTGCGGTGCGGACCATGACAACATTGTCTGGCCAAAGAGTGCTGCGAGAGGATAACAATTTATAAAGTAGCTTAAATAACGACAAGTAAAGGAGAGATTAGAATTTTAAAACCGTATCCTGCAACTGCTTCGTGCATTGCAAGGAATCTGAGTGCTCTCCCAAACTGGATATCCACCCGGTGTGGATTTCAAAGTCGATTCTTTGTAGCTACTGAGAAGTCTCTTGACAGCAACAAGATCATAAACCTTTGGGTCCGGCTGGTCTTCCACATTGCACCAGCGAAGGTTTTTGTCTTTCTCTTTCAGAAGTAGTGTGCGGTTGTTCAATCCATGCCAAGGCATCCGCACACCCGGTTGGTTTGTTCAACAAACACTTTTTCTTTAATCACACCGCGACGAAATGTACACTGCACGTTCATCTTGTTGATTTTGAACCTCAAACGTGCTGCAGGTGCGTACATCTAGATTGAATTTATCCTGGGGACCCGATCAAAGCCTTTAACAATCATACTTTTAAAATGATTTTCAATTCGTCGAAGTTTCTCAATTTCTTTCAACACATTCTTTCACTATCATTCCTTCACCATCATTCCTTCATTGGAATGTTTGTCTCCTTATCTTTTTCCTTTCTTTTCTCATTTCTCTCCATCAAAGGCAACAATTTCTTCTGTCGCCTATTTTGTGCATGGACTTTCCACTATCAACAATCTTACGACTATCGATAGTTCCTCCTGGAATATCCTGCACACTCACTCAAAGATTAGTTGGAGAGGGGGACCCAAGCCTTTGTGGACTTGGGTCGTCCTTGATCATCAAGAAAAGTGATTTCAATCACTTGATGATTAGGAAAAAGAACCTCAGGTGCTCCCCCTGATTGAATTACCTGCTTTGGCTTCCAAGCTGTTTGTCCTTTACCAGTATTTGAATTAATTGTTTTAGCATTTACTGGTTTTACCGTTGTAGGTTTTGCTTGAACAGGTTTTTCTTCTTTGACCTCTGATTTTAAGGCCTTTTCAATTACCTTTTGATTCTTTTGTTTTAACTTCTTTTCCCTTTCTTTCAAGACACGTGGGTCTTGTTTCGGGGAAACAGGTCGTTTTTGGTAATTGGTTTCTTGGGGAACACACGCTTTGGCCTTCAACTTTTGCAGGTATGGGCAGTATCTTACAATATGCCCAATTGTGCCACACTCAAAACACATTCTCCGCTCTACAAACCTCGGAGAAGCATGTTGATGACCAGACTGAGAACCAGACCATGAACTTTGTGATCTAGATGTACTTGGACCTAAATCACATCCTTTGGTATGTTGGGTGTAATTATTCTGATCATTTCGTTTTAAAATTCTAACTTGTTTTATAAAATCAATGTTAGATTTATTCTGAAATGTTTCAAGTTTATCTGTACCCTTGGATCCAACAAAGTTCACTTTCGGTTCTCTTTTCTTAACAGGAGCTCTTTTGTTTTGCACCTTTTGCTGCTGAACTTTAGGTGCTTGAACATTCTTGTTCTGAGCCTTCTTTCCCTGTACCTTACCCTTTCCGGAGTTGACTTGTTGTTTTCGCTCAATTGGTTGTTTTTGGTTTCCGTATTGTTTTCTAATTTGTTCACATGGAATTGGATCACATTGAGTGACGGTAACTTTGTCACTTTTGTTCCCCAAAAACTTGTCAATACATCCTTCAAAAATCTGCTCAATTAAATCTTGATTTACATTTTTAATTGGAAAATCTTTGTTAGAGTAGATTTTGTCATCTCCTTTGAGCGTGTACAACAAGTTATTCCCTTCACAACTAGATACAAGGGACTCCATTCCTTTTGACATTTCAGTCTTACTCGGTTCCATTGGTGGATCACACAAGATGTGATTCTCGATTGGAATATCTGTTGTAACCGAGTTAGACTGTTGGTTCACAATCATTTCAGATTCATCGTCCGAAGAATCAGTATCCTCAACAATGAGAGGACTCTGTTCCCTATCACATGATGAATCTGTCACATTCTCAGATTCAGATTCTGATTGACTCGAGGATGATGTACCAGTTGTGAACCCTAGGCCTGCTGCAAAATCATCTAGATTGAGTGGCACAGTAGGTTCAAAACGGGGCATATCCTCGTCATCAGGCAATTTGGAGTAATTGTGATTCATTGGGGGAGGACATGATTTGAATCCATTACACTTCCTATCCCCCTTTTTCTTTTGAACATCAATAATGTGATCCAAAACATAGCGGGAATTGGAATAGCTTTCCAATTTCTGCTTAATTGTCTCACATTCACATCTAGCTGTTGCTAACTCTACCATTTGCTTTTCAATTGTGTCAATTAAATCATTGTTAGCATGTTGTTTTCTCAAAACAGCCTTTTGTAATTCAGAAACATCATGTTTTAATGACGCAATTGTTGCTTTAAACTCCTTTTCATTTCTGGTTAAAAACAAGTTAGCTTCAGTTGCTTTAGAAAGATCTACAATCAATTCTTGATTGTGTTTGTGTGTGATCTCAAACTGACTTTCCTGTTCAGCATATTTAACCTTTAAGCTATCACAACTTTCACAACTAACTACAGTGGGTTCATCGGCACATACCTGACTTGATGAACTGTCGACATTAGCCGTAAAGGCTGAATGGAAAGAAAAAGATCCATCTTCAGAGAAAAACTTAGCAAGCTTCTCGGAAGTTCCAGCAGATTTCTGGCAAAGAATAGATCTCCTCTTGCATAATACTTCAGCTTCAGCCAAAAGTTCATCAACCTTCAAATCTAAAGCATCACTTGATAAATCACCAGCATCAAGTGATTCCCCATCTATGCTCCCACTATAACCCGAACTATCTTCATCTTCTGAAGATTCACCAGCAGACGCGGGTTCTACTACCTTCTCTGTTACTTTAGCATAACAAGCTGTTCCACCATTTCCTCCTTCTCCAAGCTGAAGCGACCAATCACAACCTTCATCCATTTGAACCACAAGTGCCCGGTTGGCATTTGACGACCCTGCTTGGCCTTGGTTGTTGACAGGTATCAACGTACGAACATTGTTCCTGTTTTGGTTCTGCTGGTTGCCTTGATTTCTAAAGGGATTTTGGTTTCCATGCTGAGCTGGTCTTGTGCATTCCCTTTTGAAATGACCGCGTTCACCACAGTTAAAGCACGTTACAGCTTGCTTGTCGAATCCATACTTGGTGTCTTTCTTGCTTTCCAAGTTGGTTCTCCCGGTCCTTTCCATAAACTCCTTTGCTCTTCGAATGGCACTAGCAAGAGCCCATTTGATATCCATCATTTCAAACTCGTCTCTATCCACTTGCTGATAATCTTCATTGGTTAGATTGATATTCCCAATCTGACCTGCGATCAATCCACAATAAGCACTAACCAAGGTATTCAACATCTCCATATGCTCCTTGGCTATTTCAACACTGACTTTGGAAAAGTTGGAAGTGTCTAATCTGACTGTGTTTGGATTGGAAGTGGCTTGAATGTTTGAAGAGTTTCCATAAAACCCTTGCTGTTGCGGTTGTTGCTGCTGAGCTGTCGGTTTCACATCTGGTCTTGGATACATCAAGTATGCTGAAGGATCAAACTGATCTGTTGTTGATGGTCCAGTGTTTGAGACGAAAGCTGTTTGAAGCTTCGCGTGTTGAGAAGCTGGTTTTTCTGCACTAATACCTCCTGCAATCCCAAAGTACATCTCAGGACTTTGAGGAGTTAGTGTTCTTTTTGCCTTAAGCTTTTCTTCCACATCCTTGTTCTCCAATTTTTGAATTAAATCATAAACGGTGATTGTGTCTAAAACACCATTTTCTTTGAGAATTTCAAGATAACTGCTCCACTTTGCTGGTAAGCTATCAGCAAATCTCTTCGTCATCTCTTGTGGAGTGGCAGTGACTTTAAAAGCAAACATCTCGCTCAACAAGTGATGGAACCTTGTAGATAAATCTGCCAAAGTCTCATTCTCCATACACGTGAATCCTTCAAATTCTTTCTTCAGCAAATCTTGCTTGATCTTTCTCGATTGAGCATTTCCTTCACATCGTAACGTGAGCATATCCCACAAGCTTTTAGTTGTCGTGCAGTAAACAAACTGGTGGTAAATGTCTCTGTTAAGAGCTTGTGTGAGAATCATGAATGCTTTCTTTTCTAACTCAAACTTCTTCTTATCTTCATCAGACAGAGTGCTGTAAGTTTGTGGATTAGATCCTGCAACTTCCAACTCATTGTCAAATGGAGTGACGAAACACATCCATAGATCTTGACCTTGCCCCTGAACATAAGTTCTCAACCTTTCTTTCCACCATCCCCAATCATTGATGTGATTTAGCTTTGGCGGTTTTGTGCTTGTACCAGTTTCACTGTCGTTCTGCATCATAGATTGAATGCTGCTGCTTTGATTTGTGACCAATGCCCATTGATTTGCAGTTATCATTGCAGCTTGAGTTGGGGCAATAGCTCGCAAGAATGCAGTTTTGTCGAAATCTGGCTCAGGTTGTGTAACTGATGATCGTGAAGATGTTAGAGTCCACGCGGTTGGATCCCACTGATCGTTTGTAGCTAATGATTGTGGAGTCGAAGTTATTTTAGTCCACGCAGTTGGATCCCACTGACCGTTTGTTCCCATTTTATAAAAATTAATATATTAAGTGAAAATTGATTTTAAAAAAAAAATAATTTTCACAAACTATGTTAAAATTTCGAATGATAACAACCAGCCGAAGGATCAAGGATCGAAAGACCTGCAAAACACAACTGTTAATTATACACAGACTAAGGATCGAAAGATCAACCCTTGTTCGAAAGATAGACACCTGTTCGAAGGATCAACAGTGTCGAAAGACCACTGTTGAGTTTCGAACAATGACTTCGAAAGATTCTCCAAGACGAAGGATCCTTATCTTTCGAAATGTAACAGTAGCTCGAACAATATATCCTTCGAAAAGATTCCTTGGCTCGAAAGATAACTCACTGACTTCGAAAGATGTTCGAAGGATGGGTATCTGTCGAACCTCCTTGATCGAAAGATGATCTTTCGACTTCGAAGGATATCTTTCGATGAGCTCTGGCACACTGACACAAAGTTGACAGGTTGGTGAGAAAGGTGACGGGTTGGTGCGCAACTTTCGGCAGAAGGTATGTTCAGACCTTACTTTCTGCCAAAATCAGATTTGGGTTGACAATTTTAACCAGTCGCCCCTTCCCAATGCACAAACAACTTTCGAAAATAACTAAACAAGATCAAAAGATGTAAAACTTTGAAGAACACTTGAATATTTGTTGAAGATATGAAGAACAAACCCAGAAAATTTGAATTTTTCGGTGAACCGCCAACTTTCCAAAACACGAATTTTGCCCGAAACTTCACTAAAAACCACTCTTTAACATGTGAAAATGATAAACAACAAGGTTTTTATAAAAACTTCAAGCAAATCAACAGAAATTTCGAAGTTTTAAACATAAAATTTCCAGAAAATATGAACTTCAAAAGTCCGAAACACACTCTAAAACACTCGGTTTTAACAAGGAGAAGAACCTGGCTCTGATACCACTTGTAGGTCCCTCTCGGATGAGGTCAAACCTTATCCTTGTTATATTAACACACTAGCAAGTGCGGAATCCAAGCTAGAGTGCAACCGAGTTGAGACAAGTATAAACACAAAACACACAAGGTTCAACGATTAACACCACTTGTATTAATGCGTATGAAAGGTTCCGGTTACAAGCACAAGGTTTACAAATCTGTATTGCAAACTCTCTAGTGTGTGTGTGTTCTTGACAGAATGCTCTCCCTATCTCTCGAGTGTATCTTTCTGTCTCTTGTGTCTCTCGAGTCTAAGTGCTTAGCTGAAATGAACACAACACATGGGTATTTATACCCGACACAGCACCTGTGGTCGAAGGATAAGGTAATCTGGTCGAAGGATCATCTATCGACCAGAATCCCATCGAAGGATCACATATACACCTCGAAGGATGATATCCTTCGAGGTCCATCTGTATCTATCGAAGACATTATCTTTCGAGGTCATCGAAGGATCTAAACTATCCTTCGATGCCTCATCCTTCGACACACACAACATACAAACAATGTGCTAACTGTTTGCCCAAGTCAAACCGAAGGATGGTTGACTTGGTCAAACTTACATCAAACGCACATATAACAACAAACCTAACACAAGACATCGTTTGGTATCATGACAAAATACAGACAAAGTACAGACACAAGTAGCTTTGTCTTGATCTTCGTGTCTTCAAGTCGAAACCAAGTCGAACTGAGCTGAGTTGAACCGAGCCGAGTCGTGTCCACAAAATATGCATCAACAATATTCGGTGACCCATTCTTAACGGGTCAACATATGCCCATTCTTCATACATTCTCATTCTCAATCGTTTGATCTATTCTTAACGGGTCAACATACATCCGTTTTTTACACATTCTCATTCTTATTCGTTTGACCCAACCATAAGGGGTCTACTACAAGATCATTCATTGACATAACATTCTAATTCATTCGACCCGTTCGTATTGTCACACCCTGACTTTTGCGGAAGCGTGATTATGGTGTGACTTTCTTAATACCATTGCATTCAATCATAACAACAACTATATGATATAAACCATAGATGGTCATCCATTAATTAAGTTTAAAAACATGACAACATTGTCTTAAAACATAGAAATTCAACTTCGAGTACAAACCATGCAACTTGTTTAAGAGTTCACAAAGACTCGACAGATGACATTAAATAAAACCAGGATTTGGAAGACGCGTCTCGTCCAGGAATAAGACACCCTGACCAAACCCGAAGACCATGGATGACATCTTTTATTCTTAAACCACACTTGGAACTTCCGAATGCCCGCCAGATCCACAACTAATTCCCTAAAATACATGTGTTTTGAAAACATCAACAAACGTTGAGCGAGTTCGTGTGTTTGTTTGTGTGAATGAATAAACATTTGAAATCATTATAAGTATGTATATAAGTTTGTAAATCCCGGTATGAAAGCAACAAGGAAAAACAGATCACCAATAGTTTGCAAGGCCATTGATATGTGTGAAGTGATGTAGGAAAGCTCAAACCTAGCAGACTTTGCACCGGGCTTCCGACTGTAAGACATAGTCAACCCATGGGCCACCCTGGTCCAACATGGGCGGGGCTCACTACACCCAAATAGATCTATCACTCATGTCCCTCGGTCCTACAACGAGGATTGATTGCCTTAAGCGTTATACCCACCACTCACATGATCTAGAAGTACCCTTCCTTAGCTAACCATACCAAATAATAACGTTTGTAAACAGTTGAAACATGTACTTCACCCCCGAAGTTATAAAAATGAAAACAATAAAAGAAAAGGGGGGAACACGAAACTCACAGTTTTGCGTCTTCAACAATCGTAACTCAAGCTCCTTCGGTGAACACGACTACCTACAACGTACTAATGTTTATTAGACGAACGGGTCGTGCCTTGACTTAGGGTTAATGTTTTTGAGTTACGTTTCTTTGTATCTTCGGTATTATTCCAAGTTATATAATTATTTGTTAAAATAATTGATATTTTAACTTAAATTATATTTATTAAATTTTGGAATAATTGTTAAGACAATTATCTTAATACTTTTGACTTGATACACTTCGGGTATTTATACATGTATTTCCTTCCCAAGGATGGGGGTATTTGTGTTTGTATTTGTATTCTTTTACTTGTATAATTTTGCCATGTATTAGGGTCGTATTCCGGTGTGAATTTATACATACGAGAATACGTATTTTTATTGTATTCATTAAGTATTCTTATACTTAATTTCATATTAATTATTCCGGAATATTATCTCTAATAAGGATTCAATATATATTTCCAAAATATATATTTAAAAAAAATCATTACTTAGAAAAATTATTCATAATTTTTCCTTGGCAAAAATATTTATATTTTATGTTTGTGTAGGAAAATATATATTTCTTAAAAATAATATATTTCCTAAAATTCCCAAGAAAAGATATATTCATACATGCCAAAATAATATATTTTTCCTTGTCAAAAATTATGATATAACCTTGTAGTAATTGAAAACATCATATTTTTGTTTCCTCAGTGTCCAAAATATTATTTACCAAAAATATACTTGCGAGTAAATCTCCGGAATATTCTTGTGAGTTATATTCCTCGGTTTGGTTTCACCAATATTTTGTGTATGACTTGTATATTTATTCCTTGGAATTTTTGGTAATATTCTGGATTGTAATTCTAGTATTTTGATGTGTTATATTATTTCAAGCCCTAGAATAATATAACTAAGAGTAAATTGCCAAAATCGTCCCTGAGATTTAAGTATGTTTGCCATATTCATCCCAAACAATTTTTTTGTATCATATATAGCCCTTCACTTTTGAGATATTTGGCCATTTTCATCCAAACATATAAATTTTTTGCCAAAATCGTCCCTGAGATTTGTGATTTTTTGCCATTTTCATCCAAATGTTTGATAGAAAAAATAAAACAAATTACTTGTTTGGATGAAAATGGCAAAAATGTCCAAACCTCAGGGACAATATGGTACAAAAAAGTTGTTTTGGATGAAAATGGCAAACATGCCCAAACCTCAGGGATGATTTTGGCAATTTACTCTATAACTAATACACAAAATATACAAATAATCACACACATGGTGTATTCTAAATATATATTTCCTAAATACATATTTAGTCACTTTTATTTATAAAAATCAACCTCCAATATTTATATTTTTGTAACAAAAAATTATGGCAAAGTTTATGTAACAATTTATTGTCGAAAATACACTTGTAAGTGCATGTTTATAAATATTTTTCTAAGTGTTTGGATTTTTAGAAAATTTTGCCATAGTTTCCCCAAAAATGGAGGTTTCCATGCTTTCAAGCATATCATTTTCTTTTGTAAAAATCATCACAATCAATTCACCATCAACAATAAACAACCTTTACTTACCTACTTGCCAAAAACAAGTAATAATCTACCACTTCAAGAACTTGAATATTTGTAAAAATTTGTAGGAACTTACTAGTGTTATTAGTAAGCCTTGTTATCCTTTAAAGTGTGTTTAGTTCCTTAAAAACTTCATTTCTAAAGAAGTTAGATGTTTACAACTTCTTGTCACATTTTCTAAAAATGTTTCTTTATGAAATTTTCTTGTTTTACAAATGTTTCTACACTTGTTTAACCACTAAAAATAGAGTTTGTTTATGAAATAACCAAGATTAAATGAAACTCATATTTTTAACTTGGTTCCTTTAAAGAACCATTCATAAATCTTTAGATCTATATGATTTATAACCTACTTTGATCATTATTTTTCAAGAAAACCATTTAGTCATTCAAGTTCATGGTTCATATGTGGATGATCCATCATCCTACCATATTTCTACTTTCTCATCTTGCTAGATTATGTTTTTAATCATGATCTAACAAGATCTTATGATGATCAACATCATTTATACAAACAATCAATGATCAACAAGCATAACAACTCATATTCATCAAGATTACTTCATTAAACATGCTTATGTTCAAGTTTACTTCTTGTGATCTTTAGTGTTCTTCAAGTTTTTTATTATGATTCTTCTTTAACCACTAGAAAGGGAAGTAAAATGGAGTGCACAAGGTTCTTACCACTAGCTCAAGGCTAGGGATGATTCAAGTGTAGAAAACAAGTGGATAAAAGCAAACAAGAGAGGTTCTTCAATCTTCAAGGCCACCAAGCTCCTTAGTCTTGCTTCTAGCACCTTGGTATCACTTGAGAATGGAAGATATTGAAGTGAAGATGATGGTGATGGTGCTGGTGGCTCACGGCCGAGAACAAGAGAGGGAGAGAAAAGAGCTTATGTGTGTTTAGTGTGTGTAAGTTATGAGCTCAAGATCCTACAAGTTCCACTTATAACCACCTTCTCCTTCAAACTCTTGGATATTATGTTTAGTAAAGTATAAACACAATCCAATTGAATATTGAAATAAAATCTTGGGGTATGGAGGAGGGAATGGGCCGATTACTAGGTGGGGGGGGGGGGTAGTAGGATAGGTTTAACTAGTTTAGTTAGTTTAAGGTAAAAATTCAAGTATTAGTTAGTTATGTTAGTTACTAGATATTTATAAGGTGTTATGATGTTCGGGGACCATAACTAGCTTGGAAATGTTAAAACAGTGTTTCTAGTGTAAATTTGATGTTTCGGGTAGTGTCCGATTGTTCGGTTGGTTACTGGTTCGTTAAAGTGCTAAACTTTGCAGTTTAGTGTGCTTTATGTATCTTTTTGTGACACTTTTGATTCCTGACACTTAGGAAAGCATTCAGGACCATTTAACCACATTTCTGCATAAATTTAGATTGTTAAAGTGCTTATTTATGCTGAATTTTGCTGAATTCAGCACTTTGGGTGAGTTTTAGGCACTTTCCGACACTTAAACTATCACTAATAAGGCAGTTTTGTGATCCTTACTTTCCTACACACTATACTAGTGTAGTACTTAGTTTCTGGCTCATTCTGTGACTCAATGCACTGTCTGTCTATGTGCTGAGTTCTGTCAGCATTTTCCTGGTTTATTAGATAACTATGCTAACTGTACTTATTGCATCATTTGAGGCAATAAAGCTTTCATGCAATATTGGTATGACATTCAACAATGTATGATGCACATGTTTGTATATGGTAGTAATCAGAAAGCAGTTAATTGCAAATTCAGCATAGTCATTAAACACTAATCATGGTTAATTAATTGTACGGATACCTGAATTTTTGACAGTTGTCACACGTATTGGGTCTATCACATGGTTGCTATCTAACGGACTACGATAACCACAATACTTAACAATAAACGATACTATAAATTAAAGCTTAAAAGTACAAGTAACGTACATCGGTCTTGATTTCTTTGTTGCTTCGTGTGACTCGAACCTTCTTCCTTTATCCCTCCCTATACATAACCATTTATATTTCGAATTCATGTATCATACTCACTTCACATATATTCTTGGATGTAAGATCATAAACTTAACACATATTTCATTTATATACTCAACTCATGATCATTATGTAAGGTCCGAAGTCACATTACAAAATTCTTGGTGTGCGTACTACTCACAAAGCATTATATACAAGTGTTCTATGCAAAACCTACTCACAAAGGCATTTCATCAAACACTTGGTGTGCGTACTACTCACAAAACATTATGTACATGTGTTCTATGCATAACCTACTAGTTCACATGATAAATCATCAAATCAACTAAATTCACATAATCCTTCATCTTGTATCAAATTTATCTAACAATACTCTAATACATACACAGGGTGGGAGTTGGCTACAAAGTCTATTTTTCCTACAAAGTGTACAAAGTCTTAAAACACCACAATTTTAACCATAAAACACACTCAAACCACACAAATAAGAGAGTCAAGATCACTAAAACGCCATATTTGTGGGTTTTGTGTTGTGTTTTGGATTATAAGGCTTTGATTATCGAATGACTAACATTAGTGTGTTTTATGTTGATTATCATGTTGTGTTTTATATTCATAGTTTTATGATGGTGTGTTTGAAGATTTTATGGACTGTTAGGGTTTGGATATTGTGTTTTAGTGGTCTTCACTCTCTTATTTGTGGCTTTTGAGTGTGTTTTATGGCTGAAATTGTGGTGTTTTATGACTTTGTACACTTTGTAGGAAAAATGGACTTTGTAGCCGAACCCCACCCTACATACACATTCATGCACTAATATTACATAATTTTGCACCTACATAATCATCATACTTCATCATCCTATCACTACAAGTGGGTTTTGCTTCAAATCATCAAGACAATCAAAATCAAGAATAATTCATCTTCTACATGATGATTCTAACCCATATTCAAGCTCAATTTCATATAATTTCACGAATTAGTTACAACCCACTTCATGAAGATCATCAAATCATCAAATTCAACTTACCTTATTTTAGAGACACTTAGATGATCAAGAACCTCAATACATGCATTCAATTTCAGCCCTAGAACCCCTTTGATTTGCTGAATTTCTTGTTATTGTTGAAGGAGAAGGTGTTCTCCTTCTCTCCCTCTCTCTCGTATGATATACACACACATACACACACTCCACTTTTATTTCTTTTATTTATTTTTATTCAAATGTACACTTTCAACCGCTATAGTTCTATTTGTTATTATTAAAGCATAACTTTCATTCTTTCTACACTATTGTCATACCACTTAACTTAGTTAGTCAAATAAAGTTATTATATTGCATACTAAAACATTTAAAGGCACAATAATTCAGTTACGTATTTTTTGGGTGTTACAAAAAAGAGATTAATGTCAACACCGTTCTGCAAGTGTAGGGTAGCCCACTTGGTAGAGACGCTTGATTCTTGGGGGGGGGGGGGTTCCTAGGTTCAAACCGAAGCAAAGGAAAGTAACATTTGTCATTTAAAAACAATGTCAACTCCATTCTAAATTATCTATATTTAGTATTGGGGGATGGTTCATTTGAGAAGAAAAAAAAACAAAAAATACAATTGTAAAATATTAAATAGTTATTATCTCATCTCATTTATTATTAAATTTGACAAATTAATTAGTCATAAAATCTATCATCATCCACACCAAAATTTTTGCCTACACACATCAAAATTTATCCTACACGTTTTGAAATTTATCCTACACATATGGAAATTTATCTTACACAGCTCGTAATTCATCTTACACGCCTCGGAATTTATCCTACATTTTAAATTAATTTTTTTCTTATTTGAAAAAATATATTTTTTAAAATAAGTTATAAATTTAATATAGTTAGCTATTAAAAAAGATGACTACCAATTAATGATATATTTAAGTTTACCAACATACACTTACACTAATATTAAATACAAAAATTAAATGAAGTAAACTGAATCATTCTTATTGGTTGAAATTGCTTATTTTTTATTCTTGCAAAAAATTTCTTCTCATTTGAACCCTCCGCTTTAGCATTATGTTACCTAAATAATTACTTATTAATATTTAATAAGTTAAACCCTCTTTTCTTACATTTTAAAATTTTCATTAATATTGTTTATAGCAAAATGTTGGTTACCTTTTATGAATTTATGATATACATTACGATAATTGATAATTCTAAGATCTTAACTCGTGATTTTGACCAGAACTATACTCTATCAAGGTAGCTCGTGTTTTGTGAAGATAATGCAAGCAGGGCCAGTCCATGGGCCATTCAAGTAAAGCGAGGGCTTTGGCCCTCCAAAATTTTGAGGCCTTTACTTAAAAAAATTATATATGAATTTAATATGGATATTAATATTAAGGAAGCAATTATATTCCTCATTTTTGTATGTTTTGTTAATTGCTTCCTATATTTCTATGTCAAATAAAAATTAAAAATATAAAGTTGGTCGTTTAAAAATGTTAAATTATTCGGAAAGGGCCCCAAGTTTTATTTCGCTTTAGGTATCAAAATAGGTTGAGCCGGCCCTGAATACAAGGGGTTGCGGAAATTTACATGAATGTACAATCGTTCCCAACTCTCGCTTTATGCCTGTGTTTCCGGCATACAAACATCTTTTGATAAAATTAATCTCTTTTTTTCACACCAAAAAATACTATAAAAGAATATTTATTATTCAGAAAAATGTGACAGCTGAGGTCAGAATAGTCAAAATGTTTACCATCTTGGTGATGGAATTGTCAAGTCAAGCCCAATGTCCATTCCATTGTATGCAATTGGAGCATACATCCATAGATCATCAGAGCTCAATAGCTGCAAATATCATTAAGTTTCTTGTTCAATATATGGATCTTCTAAAATCAGAATTTATTTAGAATTATTGTTTTTTTGTGTTTTGTTACCTTGATTTGGAGCTGCAAAAATTTCACATACTGAACAGCCTCTTCAAGCATTGTGCTTATATCAACCTTCAATTTATAAAAGATAAATATATAAATATATGTATATAGAAAGTTGGTTTCAGTTAAAAACAACAGTCTAAAACAAGTTATAAATGTTAACTCACCTTTGTACCATTAGGAACAAGTTTCTGTAATGTTCTTAACCGTTCATTAATCCTTTCTCTTCTTTTCTGATAAGAACAGGAAGCAGATTTATGGATGATTTCTATATCCGTTAAAAACGAAATATTAATCTGTAAAATCAATGTATTATCTACCCGTGCATAGACACTTTGTGGATCGCTTGCTGACCCCCTATTTGCTTTTGTCTTCCCATTTGATTTCAGATTCACTGCCCCTTTTGGTGCATTTGGACTTAAACTTGTTTCCTGAGATCTATTAGATTCACCATCAGATCCATAAATTTTCATAATTTTCCCGTAAACTGCATCATGGTCAGCTTCATCTTCATTGCTTTTAGATACAAGTTTTTCACTTTTTCTACACTTTATCTTTTCCCTGTTCTCATGAACCTACACAGTGAAAATCATTATCATAAACCTTTGATTGATTAAAATATTAAACACAATTACAGATATATGCAGCATGTTTAACTTACATCTGCCATGCTACACGAGCGTTTCCTAGAACTTGCAGACCAATCGTCATCTTCTGTGTTTTGTGCCACCAATAATTCACTTAAATCAGAAGAATGAAAGTCTTGTGACAGACAATGTAGGTAAATTTTGGTGTTATCTGACAGATAAGCCGAAGTCTCATCAACTTCATTAAGGTTTGTGGTTAGTTCTTGATGTGGCCAAAATGTAGTAACATTGGTTGAATCATTTGGGGGAGAAAAAGTATTAAGCAACTGTGCCATAAAATTGGCTTCTTCAGCAACATTTACTCCACTAAAGGAATTCCATTCTCCAAATAGAGTATTCACAGATTCCATATTTTCTTGATGAAAGTGGAAATTGTTGGCCTGTTGGGATAGAAACTGATATCTGTTAATGAAGTTGATATCTGCATAATGGGAGACATATTTATAGGTAAGGAAACTGGATGTGTTACTTGTAATAAATTAAAGAAGAATTATATAAAAGACGAGATTCGATATATTTTTTAACAACTACTTGGAGCCTGTCAGGGGAGAATATAGCTGTGCAGATCATCTTCGGCTTAGATGCAACCTTTCAGAAGTTTTTAATCAGATTAGAAAATATAATCACGATTAGCGAAAGGGCAATCATTTAGAAGGGAATGTGTGTCATTTGTTTAACTAAAATTATATGTTCTAACGCGGGGAGACATATGTTTGCTACCTAGCATGTCAATGTTTATATCTTTCTGGTTAATGGTGCAAGATTTCAATATATTATGAGTTTATCATATTTCCTTTTAGTGACACATCTTTCAATGTATGAACTATGAAGTTGTAAAGAGGTCCAGATCATGATCTGTTTGGTTAATGAAACTCAATATAGTATATTAACCCATAATCAGATCTCATAGCTTCAAGGATATTTGAGCACTAATGATCAATCTAGTAATTTCCCACATTATTAGGACACAGAAAAATAATTAATAAGGATTAGTTTACTCAGATTCAACCTCATATATGGAGCTAGTCACCCTGATAGTTAAACTATAAATCAGAAATCTTATAACTAACTTCAAAGCTTGAAAATACAAAGAGTAAGCCAAACCTTGTTTAACTTTGCTATATAACCAACCGGGCTTTTAACGTATGATTACAAGTTCAGGTCCAGAAAATCCCAAAACACTTAAACTTCGTAGTCCCGTATTCCTTCGAATATTCAATTTCAAACAATCTTCCTAAGGCTAATATCAATCAGTTAAACTTGATCTTTTGTTCTTGTAACCTACATTTGGTAGTCTTAGGGATCAACTTGTAAGATCTTAGATCCTATGATTTCATTTTCTAATCACACATTAAACTAGAAACCAATCCAATTGGATTTGAGGCGGCGCCTCAGGGACAGAAATTATACGTACGCCTCAGTGGAGTGAGGCGCAAGTTTCGGTTCGAGGCGGAACTAATCTGGCGAGGCGTACGTTAGAATGATAGAAAAAACTGAACTGGAGTTGCTTACGTATAAAAAAACTGCCTCACGCGGACCCGTTTTTTTCGGAGCTGCATTCGTGTCCGCATGAGTTCAACCAAATTCCAGCTCAGAAACTCATTTTTGCACCCCCCCCTGCGCGCGGGTAGGACTTGTGGTAAAACATGTCATAAAGCTACAATAGAGTAGTAAAGTCTTTACCTTATAAACAAACACTCACTTTGTCCCCACACCAACGTGGGACAAGTATTTACCACCTTTTGAGACTTTTATTCACACACCCAAAACTTGCAACATATAAGTCCTAAACTTTTGCTACTAACTATTAGCTCCATGATCTTAAATGGCATATATAATAGTTTTTTTAATTTTATATGTGGATTCTTATTTATTTTCAAAGCATAACATATTTTTTATATTTTTTTTCTCTATGTGCGCTTTTCTTAAATAGCTTTTTTATGTCAAGTATTTGATGAAATTTGAATATTTTTTATGTTTTTAACTACTGAATCTGATGAAATTTGATGAGAAAACTCTTTTTTTGATGTTTAGTATTTATTATTTTATGATATATATAATTTTAATATTTATTTATTAATACCGCCTCGGCCTTACGCCTCGTTCCGCCTCGATACTTACGCCTCGTGAGGCGAAGGGAAAACGCCTCGAAACTCGTTTCCGTTTTTTTAAACCTTGGTTGCAACTTGTTAAGAAAATAGGATCTAAACACGATCCTTCTAGGGTATCTATACAGTTTTTTTTTTTTTTCGAAAGGAAAATTTCATTCACACGGCCTCCCTACCAAAAAAAATGTGGGCGAAGAACACAAACAAACAGAAACAACCTAACGGAAAAAAACTAATGAATTTACACCAATTAGCCCAACTAAGGGAGTTATGCTTAGATCTATGCTTAAAAAAAAAAAAAAAAAAAAAAAAAAAAAAAAAAAAAAAAACCAAGAGATGTCATCAATGACCAAACTAGTAAAACCCCACATTATTAGAACATAGAAAAATTGTTATCCAATTATAAGGATTAGTATACTCCAAGATTCAATCTCATAGGAGCTAAGTAGGTAACCACCCTTATTATTAAAACTCTAAACCAAAAATCTTATAATTAAGTTCAAAGCTAGATCATACAAAGAGCAAGCTACATCTTTTTATAATATATAACCAACCGGGTTTAAAGTATATGATTATAAGTTTAGGTCCAAGAAAAGTAGAAAACATCAAACATTTTAAATTGACAGTCCTCTATTCCTTTAGTGATTCAATTACAGACTATCTTTGTTGAACTTGATCTTTTATCCTTGTGACCTACATTTGGTAGTCTTAGGGGTCAACTTGTAAGACCCTATGATTTCATTTTCTCTAATTTTACATCAATATAGCCAATAGGATCCAATCCAATTGGATGTTGTAACTTGTAAGAAAATAGGATCTAATGATAATCTTCTAGGATATCTAGACACTAATTTTCTTTCTATAAGTGATGTCAACAATGATCAATCTAGTAATAACCCACATTATTAGGACAGAAAAATAGTTAATCATTTATACGGATTAGTTTACTTCAAGATTCAATCTCACAAATGGTGCTAGTCACCCTTATAGTATAAACTCTAAACCAAAAGTCCTATAACTAAGTTCAAGCCTTGCTATACCAGGCTTTGTAGGTCCCTTCCCGGATGAGGTCAAACCTTATCCTTGTTATATTAACACACTAGCGAGTGCGGAATCCAAGCTAGCATGCAAACCGAGTTGAGACAAGTATAAACACAAAACACACAAGGTTCAACGATTAACACCACTTGTATTAATGCGTATGAAAGGTTCCGGTTACAAGCTCAATGTTTACAAATCTGTATTGCAAACTCTCTAAGTGTGTGTGTGTTCTTGACAGAATGCTCTCCCTATCTCTCGAGTGTATCTATCTGTCTCTTGTGTCTCTAAGTGCATCTGTGCTTTTTTGAACACAACACACAACATGGGTATATATACCCGACACAGCTAACATGCTCGAAGGATAAGGTAATCTGGTCGAAGGATCATCTATCGACCAGAAATTCTACCGAAAGATCCATACATACCTCGAAGGATGATATCCTTCGAGGTCCATCTGTATCTATCGAATGTTATCTTTCGAGGTCATCGAAGGATACAAACCATCCTTCGATGACATCCTTCGACACAAGCATGTTTCAACCAATGTGCTAACTGTTTGGCCAAGTCAAACCGGAGGATGGTTGACTTGGTCAAACTTACATCGAACGCACATAGCAACAAATCTAACATAAGACATCGTTTTGTATCATGACACATTACAGACAAAGTACAGACACAAGTCTTCGTCTTGATCTTCGTGTCTTCGAGTCGAAACTAAGTCGAACTGAGCTGAGTTGAACCGAGCCGAGTCGTGTCCACAAAATATGTATCAACAAACTCCCCCTTGGACGCTACTCGTGAGGTTCAACTTCGATGTTTTCCACGTCGGAGGATCTTCAAAGTCTTCACGTGTTGTAAGTAGAAAGTGTATCAACAAACTCCCCTTTTTGTTTAGGTAGTGTGTCAATAAACTCCCCCTTAGATTGAGCTCTCCATTGAGTCATGCTCGTGAATCTTTTGACTTGACAGTTCTTCAGATCCTTGTGGTGTTGATGAAGTGTCAGCGGCAACTCGACCATTTTATCCTTTGAGTGCCTCCACTTCGTGTCTTCATTCCAAAGCTTATCATCGAACATGTTCTCCTCGCCTTTAGCATCTGCACATGCAAGAAAGCTAAACGCATAATGAGAACAACCGTTTGGAATATAGTTAACATTTAAACAGATGACACATATGAGATTAAATCTCAATCAAACACCAACCGACAATATTTTGAAAGTTTAGAAAAATATTCAATTTTAATCCTTTAACTTTCAAAACTCGTTAACTTCGACAGTTTATGAAGATGCAATTGTTTTCCGGCTTACGATCAGGATTTTGGGTAGGATAGACTCGAGTTCCAACATCAGTCAATCAAAAATAAACTAGAAGCAAAATCTTTTTGGATTTTATAAAGTTTATATTAAAACACACCTAAAATCTTTTTGGAATTTTTCATTTGTAAAGACGGAAAACAATAAATAAATATACACAAGAATCATAAACTGAAAATAGTAAATAAATATCTACAGACATTCTTTTTGCGAGTTTCGAGGGTAAGAGAATCATATCAGTGTACGGTCATGTCAAAACGCTCTTGTTGTTCTATTAGTTAACATTAAGATAAGCATCCTATAACGATTATCGGTATTGTTGTCCACATAAACTCAACTTATCATTTGTAATCATGGCGAGGGGATACGTTAAGGTATGATTTATACTTACCGACCGGTGTTCATCCACATCACGACACATTCCCGTATCAAGGTATGCACGAGGGTTCATCTTACCGGTGAGTATACCGATTATCATCTGTTTGACCGTATATGATGTGAGATTCTCACTTATTTTGATTGAAAACAAGCCCTATGTGATAGAATCACTTATTGATGAGGAACTTGATTTTCGATGCATGAGGGCACAGGAGCAAGTCCGTGAACAGGTCAGTACTTTCGTACAGCAGAGAGACGAACTTGACTCCCGGAAAGAATTTGTGATATTTTATCACTTATTTTGTTTGGACATGTGATTGTTGATCACTTATTGAGGTCGAATGCAATATGTACACGTATGTATGGTATCATGGAAGATCTAGACTTGCGTCCCCGTTATTTTTCGGTAAAAGATACAACCATGATACCCAGATGATAAGCAGCATAAAGACCGAATATCTCAGAACCTCGGCAATCTCTCAAACGAAATTTCGGTACTAAGACCATATGCCAATGAATGGTTCCCACCTGGTCTTCAGTCGATTTAAGTTTATATCACCCTGCACACTTTAAAATGATTGTGAGCCTACCGATACATCTTATATAGAGCTGCTTAACATTTTTCATTTTGCATTTAAGGTTCGAAGAGGTTTCGACAGACCACTGACTTACTATCATTTTCTCCTTTTCTCGCCAGGAAACTCATTTTTGTTTTTCAATGTTTTTGTGCTTTTGAAGTTTTTCGATGTTTTTGAATTTTTCAAATTTGGATTTACTCCCCCTAAAATCAACAAACTAAGATAAAATTTAAAAGACAAAGGTATTTACAAAAATGACTTTCCGATGTTGGTTAACTCATGTTTTACCTCAATGCCGTTTACCAAAATTAATTTTTTTAATCTGTAAAGATTTATCAAATTTTGGAAAAATCAGTTGGCATGTCGGTTTGCGGTGCGGACCATGACAACAGTGTCTGGCCAAAGAGTGCTGTACGAGATGATAATAATTCATAAAGTAGCTTAAATAACGACAAGTATAGGAGAGATTAGAAATTTTAAAACCGTATCCTGCAACTGCTTCGTGCATTGCAAGGAATCTGAGTGCTCTCCCAAACTGGATATCCACCCGGTGTGGATTTCAAAGTCGATTCTTTGTAGCTACTGAGAAGTCTCTTGACAGCAACAAGATCATAAACCTTTGGGTCCGGCTGGTCTTCCACATTGCACCAGCGAAGGTTTTTGTCTTTCTCTTTCAGAAGTAGTGTGCGGTTGTTTAATCCAAGCCAAGGCATCCGCACACCCGGTTGGTTTGTTCAACAAACACTTTTTCTTCAATCACACCGCGAAGAAATGTACACTGCACGTTTATCTTGTTGATTTTGAACCTCAAACGTGCTGCAGGTGCGTACATTTTGATTTGAATCTACCCTGGGGACCCGATCAAAGCTTGATTGTAAAAGGCTTTGCATTTTTGTCGAAGCTTTTCAAGCTCTTTCAACAGACAATTCTGTTTCTCTTTTCCTTTTCTTTTCTTCTCTCCATCAAAGGCAACAATTTCTTCTGTCGCCTATTTTGTGCATGGACACTCCACTATCAACAATCTTACGACTATTGAAAGTTCCTCCTGGAATATCCTACACACTCATTCAAAGATTAGACGGAGAGGGGGACCCAAGCCTTTGTGGACTTGGGTCGTCCTTGATCATCAATAAAAGTGATTTCAATCACTTGATGATTAGGAAACAGAACCTGTGGTGCTCCCCCTGACTGAATTACCTGCTTTGGTTTCCAAGCTGTTTGTCCTTTACCAGTATTTAAATTTGTGATTTTAGTATTTACTGGTTTTA
Organism: Helianthus tuberosus; assembly: GCA_030545235.1. NCBI lineage: Eukaryota > Viridiplantae > Streptophyta > Magnoliopsida > Asterales > Asteraceae > Helianthus > Helianthus tuberosus. The sequence goes on along the minus strand of CM060410.1, from coordinate 68,629,190 downwards.
CAGTTTTAGATTTTGCTTGAACAGGTTTTTCTTCTTTGACCTCTGATTTTAAGGCCTTTTCAATTACCTTTTGATTCTTTTGTTTTAACTTCTTTTCCCTTTCTTTCAAGACACGTGGGTCTTGTTTCGGGGAAACTGATCGTTTTTGGTAATTGGTTTCTTGGGGAGCCTTCAACTTTTGCAGGTATGGGCAGTATCTTACAATATGCCCAATTGTGCCACACTCAAAACACATTCTCCGCTCTACAAACCTCGGAGAAACATGTTGATGACCAGACTGAGAACCAGACCATGAACTTTGTGATCTAGATGTACTTGGACCTAAATCACATCCGTTTGTATGTTGGGTGTAATTATTCTGATCATTTCGTTTTAAAATTCTAACTTGTTTTACAAAATCAATGTTAGATTTATCCTGAAATGTTTCAAGTTTATCTGTACCCTTGGATCCAACAAAGTTCACTTTCGGTTCTCGCTTCTTAACAGGAGCTCTTTTGTTTTGCACCTTTGGCTGTTGAACCTTAGGTGCTTGAACATTCTTGTTCTGAGCCTTCTTTCCCTGTACCCTACCCTTTCCGGAGTTAACTTGTTGTTTTTGCTCAATTGGTTGTTTTTGGTTTCCGTATTGTTTTCTAACTTGTTCACACGGAATTGGATCACATTGAGTGACGGTTACTTTTCCACTTTTGTTCCCCAAAAACTTATCAATACATCCTTCAAAAATTTGTTCAATTAAATCTTGATTTACATTTTTAATTGGAAAATCTTTGTTAGAGTAGATCTTGTCATCTCCTTTGAGCGTGTACAACAAGTTATTCCCTTCACAACTAGATACAAGGGACTCCATTCCTTTTGACATTTCAGTCTTACTCGGTTCCACTGGTGGATCACACAAGATGTGATTCTCGATTGGAATATCTGTTGTAACCGAGTTAGACTGTTGGTTCACAATCACTACAGACTCATCATCCGATGAATCAGATTCATCATCCGAAGAATCAGTATCCTCAACACTGGGAGGACTCTGTTCCTTAACACACGATGAATCCGTCACATTCTCAGATTCTGATTGACCCGAGGATGATGTACCAGTTGTGAACCCGAGGCCTGCTGCAAAGTCATCTAGACCGAGTGGCACAGTAGGTTCAAAACGGGGCATATCCTCGTCATCAGGCATTTTGGAGTAATTGTGATTCATTGGGGGAGGACATGATTTGAATCCATTACACTTCCTATCCCCCTTTTTCTTTTGAACATCAATAATGTGATCCAAAACATAGCGGGAATTGGAATAGCTTTCCAATTTCTGCTTAATTGTCTCACATTCACATCTAGCTGTTGCTAATTCTACCATTTGCTTTTCAATTGTGTCAATTAAATCATTGTTAGCATGTTGTTTTCTCAAAACAGCCTTTTGTAATTCAGAAACATCATGTTTTAATGACGTAATTGTTGCTTTAAATTCCTTTTCATTTCTGGTCAAAAACAAGTTAGCTTCAGTTGCTTTAGAAAGATCTACAATCAATTCTTGATTGTGTTTGTGTGTGATCTCAAACTGACTTTCCTGTTCAGCATATTTAACCTTTAAGCTATCACAACTTTCACAACTAACTACAGTGGGTTCATCGACACTTACCTGACCTGATGAACTGTCGACATTAGCCGTAAAGGCTGAATGGAAAGAAAAAGATCCATCTTCAGAGAAGAACTTAGCAAGCTTCTCGGAAGTTCCAGCAGATTTCTGGCAGAGAATAGATCTCCTCTTGCATAATGCTTCAGCTTCAGCCAAAAGTTCATCAACCTTCAAATCTAAAGCATCACCTGATAAATCACCAGTATCAAGTGATTCCCCATCTGTGCTCCCACTATAACCCGAACTATCTTCATCTTCTGAAGATTCACCAGCAGACGCGGGTTCTACTACCTTCTCTGTTACTTTAGCATAACAAGCTGTTCCACCATTTCCTCCTTCTCCAAGCTGAAGCGACCAATCACAACCTTCATCCATTTGAACCACAAGTGCCCGGTTGGCATTTGACGACCCTGCTTGGCCTTGGTTGTTGACAGGTATCAACGTACGAACATTGTTCCTGTTTTGGTTCTGCTGGTTGCCTTGATTTCTGAAGGGATTTTGGTTTCCATGCTGAGCTGGTCTTGTGCATTCCCTTTTGAAATGACCGCGTTCACCACAGTTAAAGCACGTTACAGCTTGCTTGTCGAATCCATACTTGGTGTCTTTCTTGCTTTCCAAGTTGGTTCTCCCGGTCCTTTCCATAAACTCCTTTGCTCTTCGAATGGCACTAGCAAGAGCCCATTTGATATCCATCATTTCAAACTCGTCTCTATCCACTTGCTGATAATCTTCATTGGTTAGATTGATATTCCCAATCTGACCTGCGATCAATCCACAATAAGCACTAACCAAGGTATTCAACATCTCCATATGCTCCTTGGCTATTTCGACACTGACTTTGGAAAAGTTGGAAGTGTCTAATCTGACTGTGTTTGGATTGGAAGTGGCTTGAATGTTTGAAGAGTTTCCATAAAACCCTTGCTGTTGCGGTTGTTGCTGCGGAGCTGTCGGTGTCGGTTTCACATCTGGTCTTGGATACATCAAGTATGCTGAAGGATCAAACTTATCTGTTGTTGAAGGTGCAATGTTTGAGATGAAAGCTGTCTGAAGCTTCGCGTGTTGAGAAGCTGGTTTTTCTCCACTGATACCCCCTGCAATCCCAAAATACATCTCTGGACTTTGAGGAGTTAGTGTTCTTTTTGCCTTAAGCTTTTCTTCTACATCCTTGTTCTCCAATTTTTGAATTAAATCATAAACGGTGATTGTGTCTAAAACACCATTTTCTTTAAGGATTTCAAGATAACTACTCCACTTTGCTGGTAAGCTATCAGCAAATCTCTTTGTCATTTCTTGTGGAGTGGCATTGACTTTAAAAGCAAATATCTCGCTCAACATGTGATGAAACCTTGTAGATAAATCTGCCAAAGTCTCATTTTCCAAACACGTGAATCCTTCAAATTCTTTCTTCAGTAAATCTTGCTTGATCTTTCTTGATTGAGCATTTCCTTCACATCTTAACGTGAGCATATCCCACAAGCTTTTAGTAGTCGTGCAGTAAACAAACTGGTGGTAAATGTCTCTGTTAAGAGCTTGTGTGAGAATCATGAATGCTTTCTTTTCTAACTCAAATTTCTTCTTATCTTCATCAGACAGAGTGCTGTAAGTTTGTGGATTAGCTCCTGCAACTTCCAACTCATTGTCAAATGGAGTGAAGAAACACATCCATAGATCTTGACCTTGCCCCTGAACATAAGTTCTCAACCTTTCTTTCCACCATCCCCAATCATTGATGTGATTTAACTTTGGCGGTTTTGTGCTTGTACCAGTTTCACTGTCGTTCTGCATCATAGATTGAATGCTGCTGCTTTGATTTGTGACCAATGCCCATTGATTTGCAGTTATCATTGCAGCTTGAGTTGGGGCAATAGCTCGCAAGAATGCATTTTTGTCAAACTCTGGCTCAGGTTGTGTAGCTGATGATTGTGGAGTCGAAGTTAATTGAGTCCACCACTCACCGTTTGTTCCCATTTTATAAAAATTAATATATTAAGTGAAAATTGATTTAAAATAAAATTAATTTTCACAAACTATGTTAATTTTTCGAATGATAACAACCAGCCGAAGGATCCCTGTTCGAAAGACCTGAAAAACACAAACTGTTAAACTTAAACAGATTAGGGTCGAAAGATCAACCCTTGTTCGAAAGATAGACACTTGTTCGAAGGATCAACAGTGTTCGAAAGATCACTGTTGAGTTTCGAACGATGGCTTCGAAAGATTCTCCAAGACGAAGGATCCTTATCTTTCGAAATGTAACAGAAGCTCGAACAATATATCCTTCGAAAAGATTCCTTGGCTCGAAAGATAACTCACTGACTTCGAAAGATGTTCGAAGGATGGGTATCTGTCGAACCTCCTTGATCGAAAGATGATCTTTCGATTCCGAAGGATATCTTTCGATGAGCTCTGACACAGTTGACAAATGTTGACAGGTTGGTGAGAAAGGTGACAAGTTGGCAGAAACTTTCGGCAGAAGGTATGTTCAGACGTGCTTTCTGCCAAAACCAGATTTGGTTTGAATATTTTAACCAGTTGTCCTTTCCCAATGCACAAACAACTTTCGAAATCAATTAAACAAGATCAAAATATTTAACACTATGAAGAACACTTGAATATACGATGAAGATATCAAGAACAAACCCAGAAAAATTTGAATTTTCTGATGAACCGACAACTGCCGAACACGAGTTTTGGCCGAAAATTCAATAAAAACCACCCTTTAACATGTGAAAGAGATAAACAACAAAGTTTTTATAAAAATTTCAGCAAAACAAGCAGATTTTCGAAGTTTTAAACACAAAATTTCCAGAAAATATAAACTTCAAAAGTTCGAAACACACTCTAAAACACTCGGTTTTAACAAGGAAAAGAGCCAAGGCTCTGATACCACTTGTAGGTCCCTTCCCGGATGAGGTCAAACCTTATCCTTGTTATATTAACACACTAGCGAGTGCGGAATCCAAGCTAGCATGCAAACCGTTGATCCTTCGAACAAGTGTCTATCTTTCGAACAAGTGTTGATCTTTCGACCCTAATCTGTTTAAGTTTAACAGTTTGTGTTTTTCAGGTCTTTCGAACAGGGATCCTTCGGCTGGTTGTTATCATTCGAAAACTTAACATAGTTTGTGAAAATTAATTTTTTTTTAATTTTAATCAATTTTCACTTAATATATTAATTTTTATAAAATGGGAACAAACGGTGAGTGGTGGAATCAATTGATTTCGACTTCACAATCATCAGCTACACAACCTGAGCCAGAATTCGACAAAAATGCATTCTTGCGAGCTATTGCCCCAACTCAAGCTGCAATGATAACTGCAAATCAATGGGCATTGGTCACAAATCAAAGCAGCAGCATTCAATCTATGATGCAGAACGACAGTGAAACTGGTACAAGAACAAAATTTGATCCAACTGCCTATTTTTGGAAACCACCTCAAGCCCAACCTCAACAAGGCAACCAAAATCCCTTCATAAATCAAACAAGTACATCCACGTCCAGCTCAAATAAAGCCGATGATGGGTGTGACTGGTCTGTACAATGTGGAGGTGGAAATCAAGGAGGAACTGCGTTTTATGCTGAAATTGTCAAGAATGTCAATGATGGTGAATCTTCAGGAAAAGATGACAGTTCAGGATGTAGTGGCACTGATGAAGATAGCTCAGGTGTGAGTGATTACAGTTCAGAATCGGACGTGAAGGAGGGAGTGGATTCTGAAAGTGATAATTTGTCAAATGATGATAATGAGAAATCTGACTTGATCAAGAAAGCTGATGCTACATCTGAAGAAATGGAGAAGATTCTCACTGGAGATGGATCTTTTTCTTTTCATACAGCCGTTATGGCTCACGTAGAAGGTCAAACTTCTCAGATATGTGATACAAATTCTGACTCTAATTCTGATCCTGTTGAATGTGCAAAGTGCTTAGAATATGCTGAAAAGGAAAGTCAGTTTGAAATCACAAACAAACACAATCAACAATTGATTGTTGATCTTGCTAAAGCAACTGAAGCTAATGTGTTTTTAACCAGAAATGAAAAGGAATTTAAAACAACAATTGCGTTATTAAGACATGATGTTTCAGAATTACAAAGGGCTGTTTTGAGAAAACAACATGCTAACAATGATTTAATTGACACAATTGAAAAGCAAATGGTAGAGTTAGCAACAGCTAGATGTGAATGTGAGACAATTAAGCAGAAATTGGAAAGCTATTCCAATTCCCGCTATGTTTTGGATCACATTATTGATGTTCAAAAGAAAAAGGGGGATAGGAAGTGTAATGGATTCAAATCATGTCCTCCCCCAATGAATCACAATTACTCCAAATTGCCTGATGACGAGTATATGCCCCGTTTTGAACCTACTGTGCCACTCAATCTAGATGATTTTGCAGCAGGCCTCGGGTTCACAACTGGTACATCATCCTCGGGTCAATCAGAATCTGAGTCTGAGAAGGTGACAGATTCATCGTGTGTTAAGGAACAGAGTCCTCCCACTGTTGAGGATACTGATTCTTCGGATGATGAATCTGATTCATCGGATGATGAGTCTGTAGAAATTGTGAATCAACAGTCTAACTCGGTTACAACAGATATTCCAATTGAGAATCACATCTTGTGTGATCCACCAGTGGAACCGAGTAAGACTGAAATGTCAAAAGCAGTGGAGTCCCTTGTTTCTAGTAGTGAAGGGAATAACTTGTTGTACACGCTCAAAGGAGATGACAAAATCTACTCTAACAAAGATTTTCCAATTAAAAATGTAAATCAAGATTTAATTGAGCAAATTTTTGAAGGATGTATTGATAAGTTTTTGGGGAACAAAAATGGAAAAGTTACCGTCACTCAATGTGATCCAATTCCGTGTGAACAAATTAGAAAACAATACGGAAACCAAAAACAACCAATTGAGCGAAAACAACAAGTTAACTCCGGAAAGGGTCAGGTACAGGGAAAGAAGGCTCAGAACAAGAATGTTCAAGCACCAAAAGTTCAGCAGAAAAAGGTGCAAAACAAAAGAGCTCCTGCTAAGAAAAGAGAACAGAAAGTGAACTTTGTTGGATCCAAGGGTACGGACAAACTTGAAACATTTCAAAATAATTCTAACGTTGATTTTGTAAAACAAGTTAGAATTTTAAAACGAAATGATCAGAACAACTATACCCAACACACCAATGAATGTGACTTAGGTTCAAGCACATCTAGATCACAAAGTTCAGTGTCTGGTTCTCCGTCTGGCCATCAACATGTTTCTCCGAGGTTTGTAGAGCGGAGAATGTGTTTTGAGTGTGGCACAATTGGGCATATTGTAAGATACTGCCCATACCTGCAAAAGTTGAAAGGAAAAACGAGTGCTCCCCAAGAAACCAATTACCAAAAACAACCGGTTTCCCCGAAACAAGACCCACGTGTCTTGAAAGAAAGGGAAAAGAAGTTAAAACAAAAGAATCAAAAGGTAATTGAGAAGGTCTTAAAATCAGAAGTCAAAGAAGAAAAACCTGTACAAGCTTGGAGACCTAAAACGGATAAAGTTTCAGGGGAAGTCTCACCAGTTCCAGGTCATCGCGAGGTTGAAATAACCTTTGTCGATGATGACGGACGACCCAAGTCTGTTAAGGCTTGGGTCCCCCTCTCCGTCTAATCTTTGAATGAGTGTGTAGGATATTCCAGGAGGAACTTTCAATAGTCGTAAGATTGTTGATAGTGGAGTGTCCATGCACAAAATAGGCGACAGAAGAAATTGTTGCCTTTGATGGAGAGAAAGAGAAAGGGAAACAGAATTGTCTGTTGAAAGAGTTTGAAAAGCTTCGACAAAAATGCAAATCATTCCAAAAGTGTGATTGTTAAAAGCTTTGATCGGGTCCACAGGGTAGATTCAAATCAAAATGTACGCACCTGCAGCACGTTTGAAGTTCACAATCAATAAGTTGAACGTGCAGTGTACATTTTTTCGCGGTGTGATTGAAGAAAATGTGTTTGTTGAACAAACCAACCGGGTGTGCGGATGCCTTGGCATGGATTGAACAACCGCACACTACTTCTGAAAGAGAAAGACAAAGACCTTCGCTGGTGCAATATGGAAGACCAGCCGGACCCAAAGGTTTATGATCTTGTTGCTGTCAAGAGACGTCTCAGTAGCTTCAAAGAATCGACTTTGAAATCCACACCGGGTGGGTATCCTGTTTGGGAGAGCACTCAGATTCCTTGCAATGCACGAAGCAGTTGCAGGATACGGTTTTAAAATTTCTAATCTCTCCTTTACTTGTCGATATTTAAGCTGCTTTATGAATTTGTATTATCTCGTACAGCACTCTTTGGCCAGACAATGCTGTCATGGTCCACACCGCAAACCGACATGCCAACTGATTTTTCCAAAATTCGATAAATCTTTTCAGATTAAAAATTAATTTTGGTAAACGGCATTGAGGTAAAACATGAGTTAACCAACATCGGAAAGTCATTTTTGTAAATACCTTTGTGTTTTTAAATTTTATCTTAGTTTGTTGATTTTAGGGGGAATAATTCCAAATTTGAAAAATCCAAAAACATCGAAAATTTTCAAAAACACAAAAACAATAGAAAACCAAAAATGAGTTTCCTGGCGAGAAAAAGAGAAAATGATAGTACATCAGTGGTCTGTCTAAACCTCTTTAAACCTTAAATAAAAAAAGCGATAAGCAGCTCTATATAAGATGTATCGGTAGGCTCACAATCATTTTAAAGTGTGCAGGGTGATATAAATCTTAAATCGACTGAAGACTGGGTGGGAACCATTCATTGGCATATGGTCTTAGTACCGAAATTTCGTTTGAGAGATTGCCGAGGTTCTGAGATATTCGGTCTTTATGCTGCTTATCATCTGGGTATCATGGTTGTATCTTTTACCGAAAAAATAACGGGGACGCAACTCTAGATCTTCCATGATACCATACATACGTGTACATATTTCATACTGCATTCGACCTCAATAAGTGATCAACAATCACATGTCCCACAAATAAGTGATAATATATCACAGTCATCCGGGAGTCAAGTTCGTCTCTCTGCTGTACGAAAGTACTGACCTGTTCACGGACTTGCTCCTGTGCCCTCATGCATCGAAAACCAAGTTCCTCATCAATAAGTGATTATATCACATAGGGCTTGTTTTCAAATCAAAATAAGTGAGAATCTCACATCATATACGGTCAAACAGATGATAATCGGTATACTCACCGGTAAGATGAACCCTCGTGCATACCTTGATACGGGAATGTGTCGTGATGTGGATGAACACCGGTCGGTAAGTATAAATCATACCTTAACGTATCCCCGCGCCATGATTACAAATGATAAGTTGAGCTTAAGTGGACAACAATACCGATAATTGTTATAGGATGCTTATCTTAATGTTAACTAATTGAACAAAAAGAGCGTTTTGGCGTGACCGTACACTGATATGATTCTCTTACCCTCGAAACTCGCAAAAAGAATGTCTGTAGATATTTATGTACTGTTTTCAGTTTATGCATCTTGTATATATTTATTTATTGTTTTCCGTATTTACGTTTGAAAAATGAAAAATTCCAGAAAGATTTTAGGTGTGTTTTAATATAAACTTTATAAAATCCAAAAAGATTTTGCTTCTAGTTTATTTTTGATTGACTGATGTTGGAACTCGAGTCTATCCTACCCAAAATCCTGATCGTAAGCCGGAAAACATTTGCATCTTCATAAACTGTCGAAGTTAACAAATTTTGAAAGTTAAAGGATTAAAATTGAATATTTTTCTAAACTTTCAAAATGTTGTCGGTTGGTGTTTGATTGAGATTTAATCTCATATGTGTCATTTGTTTAAATGTTAACTATATTCCAAGCGGTGTTCTCATTATGCGTTTAGCTTTCTTGCATGTGCAGATGCTAAAGGCGAGGAGAACATGTTCGATGAAAAGCTTTGGAATGAAGACACGAAGTGGAGGCACTCAAGTGATGAAATTGATCGAGTTGCCGCTGCCCTTCATCAACACCACAAGGATCTGAAGAATTGACAAGTCAAAAGATTCACGAGCATGACTCAATGGAGAGTTCAATCTAAGGGGGAGTTTATTGACACACTTCCTAAATGAAAAGGGGAGTTTGTTGATACACTTTCTACTTACGACACGTGAAGACTTTGAAGATCCTCCGACGTGGAAGACATCGAAGTTGAATCTCTCGAATAGCGTTGAACCTCACGAGTAGCGTCCAAGGGGGAGTTTGTTGATGCATATTTTGTGGACACGACTCGGCTCGGTTCAACTCAGCTCAGTTCGACTCGAAGACACGAAGCTCAAGACGAAGACTTGTGTCTGTACTTTGTCTGTAATGTGTCATGATACAAAACGATGTCTTATGTTAGATTTGTTATGTGCGTTCGATGTAAGTTTGACCAAGTCAACCATCCTCCGGTTTGACTTGGCCAAACAGTTAGCACATTGATTGAAACATGCTTGTGTCGAAGGATGTCATCGAATGATGGATTGTATCCTTCGATGACCTCGAAAGATAATGTCTTCGATAGATACAGATGGACCTCGAAGGATATCATCCTTCGAGGTATGTATGGATCCTTCGGTAGATGGTCTGGTCGATAGATGATCCTTCGACCAGATTACCCTATCCTTCGAGCATGTTAGCTGTGTCGGGTATAAATACCCATGTGTCGTGTTCATTTCGAGCAGAACACACAAGGGAGATTGGAGAGAACACTGGGAGCATTCTGCTGAAAACACACACACACACGAGAGAGAGTTTATAGAGTACATCTGTAAACATTGAGCTTGTAACTGGAACCTTCATTCGTATTAATACATGTGGTGTTAATCGGTGAACTTTGTGTGTCGTGCTTTTGCGTGTTCTAACTCGGTTGCATGCTAGCTTGGATTCCGCACTCGCTAGTGTGTTAATATAACAAGGATAAGGTTTGACCTCATCCGGGAAGAGGGACCTACAGCGCCAAACAAATGTGATTAGATAATCAAATTCACACCACTACAAGAAAACGAAGCATTAACGGCGACTTTTGCCATCGCTAAAAGTCCCATTTGTCGCTAAAGGTCGCCGCTATAGAAGCCCTTGGTTATAACCTACAGTTGGTAGTCCTACATATCAACTCATAAGATCCTATATATGTTTTCATTTTCTCTAATCACATAACTTTAATTAGGTGATCAAACTCACACATCAAGATCAGATACACTCAATTTATAAAATAAATAAGAAAAAAAAAAGAAGATTAAACACAGTTTGAAGTGTGCCCTAATTTTTATAAAATAATAATAATAAAAAGTACACACCAGTCATTCAGAAATCAGAGGAAAGTAGAAGCACGCGCCAACAATACGCGAGTGAGAGTATCCCGGCGATGTTTTCGGCTGTCGAATCGAGATGTTTGAAGGACACATAACCATAATAATCTATACTTCATGAGTCAATTTGATGTTTTGACGATTTTTGGCGTAAATGATAAATCCTACATGGATCTGGCATTGACAATGACGGAACCGGAGCAATCGTGCGATGATTTTTTAATGCTTCATTGCACGATCTCTACCAACAAATATGTTTATTGCATTGCTACTGATGAAGACAATCTGATTGAAACTTGTGCAGGTGGAAGAATATACGATCACCCATATCTCAATTGTTTTTATCTGATTTGGTGGGCACGTATCTCCGTTTTGATTTGAGTTCTGGGGTTTTATATTGTTTCTTCCATCGTAAACGCATTGGGTTAGGGTTTCAACTGCTGTTTTGTTACAGTCCGGGTATTATTCACCGGTAGAACAGAGTTAATGATATAAAAAAGGTATTTGTTTTATTGGATTTAATCACCCCCAACTATTATTATTGGCCGTTGTCACCCTCAACTATCACTTTAATGTCCGTCGGCCGTCACCCCCAACTTAACACTTAGTGTGTTCTATCACCACGTCGTTAACTGATCACTAACTTTTGATTTTGTTTCTATACTTTTGGGGGTGTGGATTTTAGGAAGGTTTGAAGGATCTTTGAACACCCCAAAAAATATAATAACAAGCTCAAAAGTTAGTGATCAGTTAACGACGTGGTGACAGAACAAAGTAAGTGTAACGTTGGGGGTGGCGGGCATCAAAGTGATAGTTGGGGGTGGCAACGGCTAATAGCCAATAGCTAGGGGTGATAAAATCCAATAACCCTTAAAAAAAGGTGTGTATGGATTGAATAAACACGTGTATTTATATTCAAGTAGTAAATATATACATAACTGTTTGTTTGCATAGTACAATACGACATGTAGGTGCACATGAGAATCAACTCGCAAGTTTGCAATATCTTGTTTCTAGTAATTAAATACTCAACTCGTTTTTAAAGTGTTGAACAACACTCGTTGTAGTCATCAGTTCTTTAGAAAGCTTTTTAATTGTTTTTACATCGGTATCCAATAAAGTATTAAAATAACTTACATCAAATACATCTGATTAACTTAGGGTCGGACCTATAGTACAAGTAACCCAGACTTGGATCTAGGGCCTCCAATTAAAAGAAAATTTATATGCTAACTATTATTATTTTAAAATTTATTGTTTTAGATTTGTTTGATTTCTTATAAAAGTGTAGGTCCCGATACGGATCGTTGGACTACGATGACTTCTTGTTTCGGGTGTCGTAACGAGTGTGGAATCCCCGTTACAACACTAACCGAGCAAGAGAGTAAAATACAATACAAAGATTCAACGATTAATGCTCAAATGTATTGATTCCGCGGAGTTTTGATACAAGAATGATACAATAAAGTGCTCTCAAGAACTCACTGTGTACTCTCTCAGATCTATCTTATCTGCAAAATGTCCTTTTATACACAAACTTATCCACATCATAACGAAAAACCTACTAGGCCTAGTCCAAAGCACACGAAAGACATGGACTCACGAAGAACATGGGTTCTTCGTCCAACTCCAAACCAAGAAGAACCACAAGGTGAAGAACCTTCTTCGTGTGAATTCAAAGGCATGGTTCTTCGTTGACCTTTCACAATGGACGAATTATGTTATTCGTGGACATGCATGCAAAGAAGTGTATTCTTCTTGAATATATATCTAAGATATGCATGCATGTGTTTTGTGTAGAATGAATGGCATGACATTTTGTTTCCACTATAGAGATGATGACATCATCATTATGATGTCATCACGACATCATGATGATGATGTCATTTTTGCACGTATCGGACGTCGTCTTCGTCACTTGCATCTCATACGCTGAGTCGAACTGACGGAGGAATGTCGCGACGTCGGTCTTGAACCGAACCGAACCGAGCCACATCCACACAAAAACTGCATCAACAAACTCCCCCTTGGATATTGCTCGTGAGGTTCATTCTTTACATTGTTATCGGATCTTCAGATGTCTTCACTTGTCACTGTCAGGAGGTGTATCAGCAAGCTCCCCCTTGAACGTTGCTCGTGAGACGTTGATCTTCAATGTTAGATCCTTGCGGTGTTGATGAGTAGTCAGCGGCAACTCGATCATCTTGATCCTTTGATTGCATCCATGTCGTGTCTTCATTCCGAAGCTTTTCATAGAACACGTTCTCTTCGCCTTTAGCTGGTTTGAATGTCGCATCTGCACATACAAGAAAGCTAAATGCGCAATGAGAACAACCGATTGGAATATAACCAAACGACACACATGTGACCAACTCTCAATCAACTACCGACCGACAACAGTTTGAAAGTTTGTAAAATTTAATCAATTTTAGATTTTAACTTTCAAAACTTGTTAACTTCGACCGTTTATGAAGATGCAATTGTTTTAGGTTTCGAACAGGTTTCAGGTGGAATAGACTCGAGATCCAACATCGGGCAATAAAAAAGAAATTTGAAATAAATTCTTTTTGGCTTTTATAAAGTTTATATTAAAACACACCTAAAATCTTTTTGGTATTTTTGAATATTTCAAATTTAAAGACGGAAAGCAGTAAATAAATATATACAGAGATGCAGAAATTGAAAGCGGTAAATAAATATTTATAGACATTCTTTTTGCGAGTTTCGAGGGTAAGAGAATCATATCAGTGTACGGTCACGCCAAAACGCTCTTGTTGTTCAATTAGTTAATATTAAGATAAGCATCCTATAACGATTATCGGTATTGTTGTCCAGTTAAGCTCAACTTATCAGATGTACTTGCGATTAGGGGATACGTTAAGGTATGATTTATACTTACCGACCGGTGTTCATACATACACGACACATTCCTGTATCAAGGTATGCACAATAGTTCATCTTACTGGTGAGTATACCATTTATCATCTGTTTTCAACGTATATGATGTGAGATACTCACTTATTTTTGGATGAATACAAGCCCTATGTGATAAAATCACTTATTGATGAGGAACTTGATATTCGATGCATGAAGGGCACAAGAGCAAGTTCGTGAACAGGTTAGTACCATGGTACCGACAAAGAGACGAAATTGACTCCCGCATAAAAGCTGTGATATATTATCACTTATTGATTGGGACATATGATTGTTTATCACTTATTGTGGTCGTATGCATCATGTATTATATACATGTATGAATGATATTTACACGTATATATGGTATCATGGAAGTTCTAGACTTGTGTCCCCGTTGTTTTCGGTAAAAGAATCAACCATGATACCCATATGATAAACAGCATAAAGACCACGTATCTCAGAACCTCGGTAATCTATCAAACGAAATTTCGGTACGAAGACCATATGCCAATAAGCGGTTCCCACACAGTCTTCATTCGATTTAGTTTATATCACCCTGCACACTTTAAAATGACTGTGAGCCTACCGATACATCTTATATAGAGATGCTTATCGTTTTTCATTTTAAGTTCAAAGAGGTTTTGACAGACCACTGATGTACTATCATTTTCTCTTTTGCTAACCAGGTGACTCATTTTTGTTTTTTTTATTGTTTTTGTGTTTTTAAAATTTTTCGATGTTTTTGTATTTTTGAAATTTTTTAATGTTTTTGTATTTTTCGAATATACTCCCCCTAAAATGCAAAAAGTACGAGAAATTAAGAAAACACAAATAAATATTTACAAAAATGATTTTCCGATGTTGATTTACTCTGGCTTGACCTTAATGCCGTCTACCATTAGTAAAAAGTCAAATCGTGATTTGTCAAATGCTTTGGTAAAAAGGTCGGCACGTTAGTTATCGGTGTGGACCAAAAACAACATTGACGAGTTTCATATTGAAACGATCACATGTGAGGTGATATTCGAGATCAATGTGTCTGGCCAAAGAGTGTTATACGAGATGTTAGTAAATCATAAAGCAGCTTAAATATCAACAAGGATAGGGGAGATTAGAAATTCAAAACCGTAATCCTGCAACTACTTCGTGCATTGGCAGGAATCTGAGTGCTCTCCCAAACTGGATATCCACCCGGTGTGGATTTCAAGGTCGATTTTGCAGCTGCTTCAATTAACAGAGAAATCTCTTCACAGCAACAAGATGATAAACCTTCGGGCCCGGCTGGTAAGTGGCAAATGGAGCATGTGGGAAAGCTTGTACACATTATCATTGGTCGGTCCAAACATGATGTCTTCCTCATGCTTTTGCACCAGCAAAGGTCTTCGTCTCTCTCCTTTAGAAGTAGTGTGCGCTTGTTCAATCCACTCCAAGGTATCCGCACACCCGATGTGGTTTGATCAACAAACACATTTTTTTCAATCACATCGTGGAGAAATGTACACTGGACGATCATATTATAGACTTTGAACTTCTTGTGTAAGATATAAGACATAAATCTTCGATAATCTTCTGACGTGCTATAGACGCGTACACTTCTATTGAGTCTATCCTCTTGACCCGATCAAAGCCTTAAACAAACAATTTGTTGCTCATCAATTTCCTTGTTGAAGTTATCAACTTCATTCATCATCATTCTTTCAATAGACATTTTTTGTCTTCTTTTCACCTCTCTCCATCAAAGGCAACAATATTCTCCTGGATGTAATAATGTTTCGGAGCCTTATGTCGCGATCTTGTGCATGGACGCTCCACTATCAACAATCCTAGGACTATCAATAGTTCCCCCTGGAACATCCTGCACACTCATTCAAAGATTAGTTGGAGAGGGAGACCCAAGCCTTCACAGACTTGGGTCGTCCGTCATCATCAAGAATTGTGACATCCAATTCCCGATGATTCGAAATTGATGTAGCTCCCCCTGAAAAAGTTACTTGTTTTGGTTTCCAAATATGTTTCTGTTTTTCATTTTTAA
The DNA here is from genome assembly GCA_030545235.1 of Helianthus tuberosus. Classification (NCBI taxonomy): domain Eukaryota; kingdom Viridiplantae; phylum Streptophyta; class Magnoliopsida; order Asterales; family Asteraceae; genus Helianthus; species Helianthus tuberosus. The sequence goes on along the minus strand of CM060410.1, from coordinate 68,613,278 downwards.
AATCTGATTTAATAGACTGTGTTTGGATAACCTCTGGTTTTAAAACCTTTTCAACTTCTTTTCTTTGTTTCTTTCTCTGCTTCATTTCTCATTGTTTAACAAGACGAGGGTCCTGTTTTGGTGAAACAAATCTTTTATGGTAACTGTTATCGCGAGAGACATCAACTTTCGCCTTTCCTTTCATGAGATATGGACAGTGTCTGACAATGTGCCCATACTCACTGCGTTCAAAACATGATCTCCGCTCAACAAACCTCGGAGTATCATAACTGTAAGAGCTTGATGATGAACTTCCATGTGAACGTGGACATCCTGCATTTCAAAAAGTTAATTAACTGACTTTCAATATCCTAAGGGATATTGGTTCCTACGAGCATCGAGATATCTGGATTATCCTGATCCAGGATAATTTTCTTAACATCTTGCTTTGAGGCTTCCACGATATCCTGGGCTCGTATCTTTAATTTCTATCCTGCTTTAGGCTTCGTTGAAGACTTCATTGAGGAAGAATAACATTCTTTTGCCTCTTGTTTATCGCTCTCCACCTTGATAACCCCCCAAGGGGTAGGAATCTTGATACACTGATGGTAGGTTGATGGGACAGCCTTCATATCATGGATCCATGGTCTGCCCAATATAATATTGTAGCAGGATAAGGAGTCCATGACACAGAAACGTTGCATTGAATTCACTCCTTCAACATATACTGGTAGCTTTTCTCCCACGGTATTCTTGGCCTCTCCACTGAACCCTACAAGTACAGTGGATTTTGAAGTGATCTCTATCTGGGGAATATTCATTCTTTTCAGCGTTTCCAGTTGAATGATGTTGACAGAACTGTCATTATCCACCAGTATCCTGCGCACAAAATGATTAGCAAAATATAAAGTTATTACCAAACCATCATGGTGGGGATCCTGGACACTATCCCTATCATCATTATCAAACGTTATCCCTTTATCGGTTGTGAGGGTTGTCATCCTGGTCGGCTTGTCTCCGCGTTCTGCCTTAGCCTCCTTCGCATGTCTTTTTGCTGCAGAATAAGAGGTTCCACAAATGTCGGATCTTGCTGAAATAAAGTTAATTATCTTGGCATCTGGAGGAGGTGATGCTGCTCGTTCAGGATCCTTCTCAATATCCTGACCCTTATTCTTTTTTGTGCCTAGAAGATCCTTCAGATATCCTTAGGGCTATGCAATCTTCCGTCACATGTCCAAAATCCTCATGGAAAACACACCACTTGGATTTGTCTTTCCAATCGGCCTTTTGCTGGTTCTTCCTGGGCCACCTTTCTTTATCTCCCAAACCCTGCATAGCATACATTAGTTCGGGTATATTAACAGAAAAACAATATTCTGACAATTCAGGATACTCCTCAAGATCCTCATCCTCAACAGCATTCACTTTCTTGCTGTCATTCCTGCCATATGGTTTAGAGCGATATGGTTTGTAAGAGGATTATGACTTCCTGTTAGTTGATTCATATGTTGAGGATGAATTCATCCTCTCTTGCATTTTCTTGTCGTCTTCCAGTCTGATATATCTCAAAGCCCTGTTTCGAGCTTCATCCAGGTTCCTACATGGATTCATTACAAGATCCTGATAAAATTGGGAATCCTTTTGCAACCCCATTTTTGAATGCCTGTACGGCAGTAGCAACATCAAGATGTGGGATATCTAAGGTTTCCCTGCTAAACTTGTTCACATAATCCCTTAAGGATTCTTTTGGACCTTGAGTTATCCTGTAGAGATCACTGGTTAGTTTCTCAAAACTTCTACTGCGAGAAAATTGACTATTAAACAAATTAACTAAATGAACAAACGATGTAATTGAATGAGGTTGAACATTTAAGAGCCATTTTAAGGCTGATCCTGTAAAAGTAGAGCCAAAACCCTTGCAAAGGCATGCTTCCTTGAGATCCAGAGGAATAGGGTTAATCTCCATCCTCTCCCTATACGAAACAATATGCTCTTCAGGATCCGTGGTCCCGTCATAGAGCTTCATGTTGGGAGTTTGAAATCTTTTAGGAATTCCAACATCACAAATAGGATGTGCAAACCGGGATATCCTGTGGCTATCTTGGGATACTTCTGGAATTGGCTGGACTACCCAGGTACACTGGATATCATATCCTTCAACTTCTTAAGCTCCCTAGAGAGTGCCGAGGTTACACCTGTATCCTGCAAAGATCCAAAACTATTAGTAGCAAGAGTATTAAGGTTATTAGACACGTAACTGTTATGGGTGAAATTCTGAGCCCATATCCTGGAAAATATCTTGATTTATATCTTGGTTATATAGTATCTGTTTACATCCGGGATGCTGGTTCAGGATATTGGTAACATCCTGAATGGTATCCTCAGGATTACTAACGGATTATGTGCAGGTACGTGGGTTAGAAGCTAGCAACGTTCACAAGGACTCATTCCACGGAAGACTCGGTCCAAGTTGTTCAAGGAAAGACGTTAAGCCCGCTTTATTTGGTTCCAAACGGCTACTTATGGAATATTCGGGAGCATCCCATATTTATAGGAATTTTAGTTTCTATTTAGTAACTATAAATAGGTGGGTATACCAGATCAAATAGGACATCACATTCACACTCGCTACACTCTAACACTCGCTCTCTAGCAATTTTCACTTTCATACAAAAGCATTGTAACACTTAGCGATCTGGTCTATATCCTGCACTGTATCCTGACGTTTGAAGCAATAAGAAGAACAAGGCAGCTGCGATTGTCAGCTCCCGAGGTTTTATGCCGGCGATCTAGATTGATCAAGGGCTTTCCTCGTACATCTCGTGTCATTTACTTTACTTTTTGCTCATAGTTTGATCATAGATACAGCTCAATATCCTGAGCCGTATCCTGAATACTGATTTTCTAAATAACTTAACCGGCATATTTTCAACACACTTTCTGGCACACTACCTCACTTTACTAATTTGATCACTTAATTGCTTCGGTAATTTTTGACCAAAACAATTTGGCGCCCACCGTGGGGCAAGTGGTGCTCTCTTTACTAAATTTTTTTGTGAAATCGTTAATCGGTTTCCTATTCTCAAAACTTTTTGCCTCATTGTCCATAATGGCCTCAAGATCAAACATGAGTTCCTCCACTGTGTCTGCTATGACTTCTGCCACTACCGGTTCGGTGCTTCCACCACCTCCTCCAAGGATGCCAGCCTCTTCACGACCTCAGGATATTATCCCTACTCGCAGTGTTCAGGAATCTGCTCCCGTTTTAGCTTCTAATGATGAAATTCTAACCTTATTTGGAAGTGTGCAGGAACAAATAAGGCAGCAACAGGAAACAAACCAAATGCTATTGAGGGAAATACAACTCCTGAAGTCTGGCTCGAGCAGATCTGCTGAGGATATTGTCACTCCATTACATCCCAGAACTTTGAACTTCAGTTCAGCTGTGTATACTGAGGATAACAGGGGAATATTGTGCCCAGCCTTCCTCAGAATCATACTCCTGAAATACCCTCCTCGGTCAGGATGTCAACCATGAGGAGCTCAGGATATGCTTCAGGATATGGGCAAAATCCTCCAACGGGTAACGTGTCAAATAATAATAATAATACTTATGCTACTAACAATAGTGGATCTTTGCAGGATACAGGTGTAACATCAGCACTTACTAGGGAACTTCAGAAGTTGAAGGATATGATATCTAGTGTACCTGGAGTGGTCCAGCCAATCCCGGAAGTGTCCCAAGACAGCCACAAGATATCTCGTTTTGCATATCCTATCTGTGATGCTGAGATCCCAAAGAGATTTCAAACCCCCAACATGAAGCTTTACGATGGAACTACGGATCCTGAGGAGCATATTGCTCAGTATAGGGAAAGAATGGAGATTAACCCTATCCCTCCGGATCTCAAGGAAGCATGCTTGTGCAAGGGTTTTGGTTCTACCTTAACAGGATCAGCCTTGAAATGGCTCTTGAATGTTCCTCCGCATTCGATTACATCTTTTGCTCACTTAGTAAATTTATTTAATAGTCAGTTTTCTTGTAGTAGAAGCTTTGAGAAACTAACAAGTGACCTCTACAGGATAACACAGGGGCCTCAGGAATCCCTTAGGGATTATGTGAACAAGTTCAGCCGGGAATCCCTAGACATTCCACATCTTGATGTTGCAACAGCTGTGCAAGCTTTCAAGATGGGGCTGCAAAAAGATTCTCAATTTTATCAAGATCTTGTAATGAACCCATGCAGGAACTTGGATGAAACTCGAAACAGGGCCCTAAGATATATTCGATTGGAGGATGATAGGAAGATGCAAGAGAGAATGAACTCATCCAACACCTATGAGTCGACTAACAGGAAGTCTGAATCCTCATTCAAGCCATATCGGCCTAAGCCATATGGTAGAAATGAAAATAAGAGAGTGAATGCTGTCGAAGATGAGGATCCTGAAGAGTATCCTGAGTTGTCTGAATATTGCTTTTCTGTTAACATTCCTGAATTGATGTATGCCATGCAGGGTCTAGGAGACAAGGCTAGGTGGCCTCGAAAGAGTCAACAAAAAGCTGATTGGAAAGATAAGTCAAAATGGTGTGCTTTCCACGAAGATTTCGGACATGTGACTGAGGATTGCATTGCTCTAAGGAAAGAAATAAGCTATCTTCTAAGCAAGGGATATCTGAAAGATCTCTTAGGAAGAAAGAAGAATAAGAGTCAGGATACTGAGAAGGATCCTGAGCGAGCAGCATCACCTCCCGCGGATGCCAAGATAATCAACTTCATTTCGGGAGGATCCGACATTTGTGGGACTTCGTATTCGGCGGCAAAGAGACATGCAAAAGAAGCTAAGGCCGAAAGGGGAGACAAACCTGTCAGGATGACTACCCTCACAACTGACAAAGTGATCACATTTGATGCTGATGACAGGGATACTGTCCAGGATCCTCACCATGATGCTCTGGTAATAACGTTATATGTGGCTAACCATTTTGTACGCAGGATATTGGTTGATAATGGCAGCTCCGTTAACATAATCCAACTAGAGACTCTGAAGAGAATGAATGTATCTCCAATGGATATCACTTCAAAGTCTACCGTGCTTGTTGGGTTCAGTGGAGAGGCTAGAAACACAGTGGGAGAGATAAAGTTACCAGTATACGTTGAAGGAGTCAACTCGATACAACGTTTCTGTGTGATGGATTCTCTATCCTGCTATAACATCATACTGGGAAGACCATGGATTCACGATATGAAGGCTGTGCCATCAACGTATCACCAATGCATCAAGATCCCTACCCCTTGGGGAGCTGTCAAAGTTGATAGTGATCAGCAGGAGGCAAAAGAATGCTACTCATCCTCGATGAAATCCTCAACCAAGCCTAGTGCAGCATAGCAATTAAAGACGCGGGCCTAGGATATCGTGGAGGATCCGGAGCAGGATGTGAAGAAAATTATCCTGGACCAGGATAATCCCGATATTTCGGTGCTCGTAGGAACCAATATCCCTCAGGATATTGAAGAACAGTTAATTAACTTTTTGAAATGCAGGATGTCAACGTTTGCATGGAAGCATGAGGATATGACAGGCATATCCAAAAACATTATCACTCACAAGCTTGGAATTGATAAATTATTCAAGCCTGTTCAGCAAAAAAGAAGGAAGTTTGCTCCTGAGCGGAATACGATTATCCAAGAGGAAGTTGAGAGATTATTGAAGTCCAGGATGATCAGAGAGGTTAAGTTCCCAAGGTGGCTAGCAAACGTGGTTGTGGTACAGAAGAAAAATGGGAAATGGAGAGTTTGTGTAGACTACACAGACTTGAACAAAGCTTGTCCTAAAGACCCATTTCCTCTTCCCCACATTGATGCAATGGTAGATGCCACTGCCGGGCATGAAATGCTGACCTTCATGGACGAATCCTCAGGATTTCAACAGATCCAAATGGAGCCTTCTGACCAGGAAGATACTGCCTTCATGACACCAACAGGTATTTATTGTTATACAGCTATGCCTTTTGGTTTGAAAAATGCAGGTGCAACATACCAAAGATTGATAAACATGATGTTCAAAGACAAACTGGGGGACACCATGGAGGTGTACATTGACGATATGGTGGTAAAATCAAAGAAAGCTCAGGATTACCTCCAGGATATTAAAGGAGCATTTGATATCCTGGATCAGTATAACATGAAGCTAAATCCTGCTAAGTGCCATTTTGGAGTGGGGGCAGGAAAATTTCTAGGATATATGGTGACCAAAAGAGGAATAGAGGCGAGCCCGGAGTAGATTAAAGCCATCTTGGATATTAAATCGCCCTCAAATATGAAGGATGTTCAACGATTAATAGGGCGAGTGGCAGCGTTAAACAGATTTATCTCAAGATCCTCAGAGAAATGCAAAGATTTTTATGATATCCTGAAGAAGAACAAAAAATTCGAATGGGGTGAGAAGCATGAAGCGGCCCTACAGGATTTAAAGCAATATCTTTCAACCGCACCTCTACTGACGAAGCCTGAGAATGGTGAACCATTATCCCTATACCTCGCGGTATCAGGGAATGCTGTAAGTGCCGTCCTTGTAAAGGACCATGAAGGTCAGCAATATCCTGTTTATTATGTTAGCAAAAGCTTGTTAAATGCTGAAACTAGATATTCTCATTTAGAAAAATTGATACTAGCATTAGTCATGGCATCAACGAAACTTAGACATTACTTTGAGACACATAGGATTCATGTTAAAACAAATTATCCTGTTAAAAATGTACTTAGGAAACCAGAAATGTCAGGCAGGATGGCTAAGTGGTCAGTAAAGTTGAGTGCTTATGATTTAGTATATGAACCTAGAAATGCCATAAAGTCTCAGGCTTTAGCTGACTTTGTGGCTGATTTTAGTAGTGACATTCAGGATGAGGTAGACCTAGAAGTTCAACAGTTAGGAGAATCCTCAGGATCCTGGACATTATATACTGATGGTGAATCTAATGTAAGAGCAGTAGGATTGGGAATACTACTAAAATCGCCACAGGGGGACATATTACCCCAGGCTATTAGATGTGAATTTCCTGCTACTAATAATGAAGCAGAGTATGAGGCTTTAATTGCAGGATTAGAGTTGGCTAAGAGCATGAGTATCAAAAATTTGCAAGTATATGTTGACTCTTTGCTAATTACTAACCATTTTAATGGATCCTATGCAGTTAAGGGTACCAAGGGAGGATAATGCTGAAGCAGATGCCTTAGCAAATTTGGGATCATCGATCAGGATACCTGAAGGGACCCAAATACCAATATTACATGTCTTATATCCTGCAACGAATCCTCAGGATAAAGAAGTAGCGGGTATTCGGGATCCTGGAGCGGAATATCCTGAACAGGATCCTAAATCCTGGACGGCTCCAATTGTGAGATATCTCAAAGAAGGACACATCCCCGGAAATGAAAATCCTAAGGCATTTAGGATGAAGGTATCACGATTCACTATTATAAATAATGTTTTATACAAGAAATCTCTTGCAGGACCGTATTTGAGGTGCTTGGAGGATCCTGAAGCCAAAGAAGTACTTCAGGATATACATGAAGGGGATTGTGGTAATCACACTGGGGGCAGATCATTGTTCTCGAAAGTATTAAGGACAGGATATTATTGGCCAACGATGAGGAAAGATGCTGCAGAATATGCTCGAAGATGTGATGCATGTCAAAGGCATAGTAATATACTACATCAACCAGCTGAACCACTATATCCTGTAGTTTCCCCTTGGCCATTCATGAAATGGGGGATGGATATAGTAGGGAAGTTACCAAAAGCTCCGGGAGGAAAAGTCTTTATGTTGGCAATGACGGATTATTTCTCTAAGTGGGTTGAGGCTGAAGCATTTGTTCAAGTTAGAGACCAAGAAGTAGTATCCTTCATAAAGAGGAATATCCTGACTAGGTTTGGGGTACCAGCTGAGATCATTTGTGATAATGGGTCCCAGTTTATAAGCAAAAGGACTACTGACTTTTGCAAGAGTTGGGGAATCAAAATGATCACATCTACTCCGGTACATCCTCAAGCGAATGGGCAAGCTGAATCCTCAAACAAGATAATAGTCAATAACTTAAAGAAGAGGCTTGGAGCCAAAAAAGGAAGATGGGCGGAAGAGTTACCCTTTGTTTTATGGGCTGATAGGACAACGGTAACGAATGCAACCGGCCAAACCCCGTTTTCCTTGGTATTTGGAGCAGAAGCAGTGATTCCAACAGAAATGACGATACCTACTGCAAGATCTATCTTACAGGATCCTGAACAGAATCCTGAAGTCTTATGTCAAGATTTGGATACTATAGATGAAAAAAGAGACGCGGCAAGACTAAGGATAGCAGCATATCAACAAAGAATATACTGAGCATATAATAAGAACATAAGGACTAGAAGATTTCGAGTTGGTAATTGGGTGCTAAGAAAGGCTTTTCAAAATACCACTAATCCTGCCGATGGTAAGTTAGCTCCGAAATGGGAAGGACCATATGAAGTCGAGTCAGAAGCAGGGAAAGGAGCATATCGACTCAAGAATATGGAAGGGGATATGCTACCAAGATCCTGGAATGCAATACATTTAAAGCTCTATTTCAAGTAAGAGTAGAATTTATTTTCTATCTCGGAATGGTATGTATTCTATTTTAAATATATTTGTTTATTATCTTGAACCCAATACTAACTTAAGCATCGGAGGGGTGTTAGCCAAGCTAACACCCACCTTAGTTTACAATTGTTTTGCAGCATATGTTTCAGGATATAGCTCCAGGATATGTACTCAGGATAGCTCGAAAGATTAGAGGATTGGCCCCCTCTCTCACGATTAAGGGATCCTGGTCCCTTCAAAGGTTTAAAGGTATTCACCTTTCTTTCGAATTGGGTTTAAACACCTCACCTGGAGCGCAAGTTATCTAGGTATAGTTCAAGGTAGCGGGACCAGTTCATGTAAAAGTGGCTGACAATTTCGTTACTGTTGGCTATATCCTGGATCCTGAAGGTATATGAGGATTGATCACCCTCTCTCACGAAAGAGTATTTTCATACTCTCTAAGGTTTAAAGGTTTTCACCTTTCTAAGAATTGGAGTTTATACACTCTCGCCTGTAGCGCATGAAATTTAGGGTTTATCCCCAGATATCAGGGTTATCCCCAAGATATTAAGGGTTTATCCCAAGTATGCTAAGGATTCATTTCAGGATATCAGGGGTTTTGTCCTAGGGTATTCGGAATTTATTCAAGTCAAAGTATGAACACATTTGCGTTTCTGTGTCGAACACAGGGGACATACATCATACTGTTCAAAGGATGGATCCAAGTTTATAAGTATGCACTGGGGACAAACTTATAATGGAGGATTGAAATTGATTCTCTAAGAATCTCTGGTATGATCTCTCCTTTTACTTTATAGGTTGTATTTCAATATTTTGATCAAGATATCTTTCAGGATATCTTCTAGGATACGTTTATAATATTCAAACCAAACAGTTTTCACAAGTAAAATTTGTATATCAATGACAACAATAATAAAGTCAAAAGAGAAGTTATATTATTAACATACCAAAAGATGTGCTCTTAGTTTCACCTCAAAACAAGGCCCATCCACTAAGAGCACTAATAGTTCCTTACCATATTTACCCAACAGTTGAAGGTTTCATCTCAAACCGAGACCCATCCACCTCCAACTGTTGTATTGTTCAAAAAGCATGCAGGAAATGTAATTTGTTCAGGTGCAGAAAAGTAAAGTGCAGAAAAGTAAATTGTTTAAGGGATTACAGACCAACATTCAAATTTAAAAAGGTGGGCTCTGGCCTTGGCACGTATATCCGTCATCGCCCACCTAACTGCCCTCACACAGCGGCATCTTCTCCAACCTTCTCAGACTTCTCAGCACCAGCATCCTGAGCAGCATCCTCACCAGTATCCATCCCAGCATCTCCTCCAGCATTCTTCTTGTCTCCAGCCTGGATCACCACCTCTGCTGACTTAGAAGACTCACCAGCTTCAACAGGAAGTGGCACAGCTTTGCCTCCGAGCTCCTTTAGCTTGGCCACCCAGGATTCAACTGGCTAAGATGGACAAACAAGGCCCGTCTCCTTGGCCTCGTAGGCCATCTTGATGCGTGCTTGTAACAGGGAGACGATAGCGGAAGCCTTGATTCCCTCCCGGAAATTGACCAAGGCTTGATCATGATCCATTTGAACGGTGGCAAGTTTGAGCTCAGTGTCTTGGGTGACCTTCTTCAGCAGGCTTTCGTAGTGCCGGGTCTTCGCTTCGGCAATGGCACCTTGGTCAGCAACGGTGCTTTCAAGCTGTTTGATCCTGGCTTCATGGAGTGCAGCAGTACCACAGGCATCATTATACAGGTGGAGCAAGTGCTGGAGGCCCTGCACATCAATTTCAGGTATAAGTTAGAATATATTGACCAGGATATCCTGTCAGGATATTCTATTAGGATATACGTGCAGGATATATGTGCAGGATATGCGTCAAGATATTACCTTGTTAAGGAAGGATGTCATTGGCTCTAAGGAATCAGAGAAACTGAGTTCATCATAGGAGAACCCTTCTGAACCTGGAGCACTGACTTCAAGACCTTTCCTCTTTTTTGCTGTGGAAGCACGAGTTCTTGGATTGGCCTTGGGAGCCGGGAGTGGCTTGGAGCTAGTAGCAGCAGGAGTCTCTTTCTTGACTGTGGCTGGAGTTGGGTAGCTGTCGAGTTCGTCGAGGTCTAGATAGACAGGAACTTTGCTGGAGTCTGCACACAGGGAGTAAAATTCTAAATCTCTCCTAAGGATATCAAATGAAAACATATATGTACAGGATATTTTGCAGGATCCTTACCAGACATGTTTGCACTTGAAAGAGGACTTGGAGTTGGTGGGGATGGATTGAAACTTCTTTCAGCCTCTGGAAGGAGTCTGATGGCGTCTATTCTTTTTTGAGAATCAGCAAGAGGAGGTGCAATCTTCCTGAAATCAGCTGCATGCACAACAGAGAAAATAAAATTGGTCAGTTCAGGATATAAAGTAGGATAAGAGGTAGGATCATCTTTAAACCCTAAATCCTACCCTTCTTCAACCATTTCATCGGATAATCCGTTCCACCAGGGATTGAATCCCTTTTTACAAAGAAAAACTTGGATTGCCAACCATCCTCGTTCCTGGTGGCACGAAGTATCAGTGGGTCACCGGAAGTAGAATAAAACAGAAATCTACATGATCCATGGCATCTAAGTTTGTAAGCTAAGGGGAGATCATGAACGGAAAGATCAGGAATGTGGTTTCTTTTGATTTGGTCAAGAACAGACAAAACACGCCAGAGCATTGGCATGGTTTGGTTGAAAGAGATTTTGGTGATATTAAAGAATTCGGTGATGAAGTCCGGAAAGGGGAATTGTAGCCCTAGGGTAAAAGGGAAAGCACTGAAGCATATCCACTCGCTGGAGACCATATCTGACCGGATTTCCCGGTCAAACGGTCTAAATACGGTTCCTTCCGGGAAGATACCGGAGGATTTTAAGGCCGACAGGTGGGCACTGTCAAAGGTGCATATCTCCTTCTCCGGTTCTTGGAGAAGGTTCTGTTGGATAAACGTGGGAGCCGAGTCGCCTGAACTAGATCTTGTTTGTCTAGGCATTTGGTCACCTGAGTTTTTACCGGAGAATGAAGATGAATATGGAGATGAGAGAGAGAATGTTACCTTTTCCTTGTCGATTATGATTAAAAAAGAGATGAGGATGAGAAGATATAGGGTATGATGAGTAAATATAGGCCGGGTAGTTGAAAACGGTCACATCATTGGTCTTATCTATTAATTACCTCGGTCTTCGTGAAAAATGTAACCGTTAGTACAGGATAACAAACGGTAACATTTTTGGGGACAATTGTTATGGGTGAAATTCTGAGCCCATATCCTGGAAAATATCTTGATTTATATCTTGGTTATATAGTATCTGTTTACATCCGGGATGCTGGTTCAGGATATTGGTAACATCCTGAATGGTATCCTCAGGATTACTAACGGATTATGTGCAGGTACGTGGGTTAGAAGCTAGCAACGTTCACAAGGACTCATTCCACGGAAGACTCGGTCCAAGTTGTTCAAGGAAAGACGTTAAGCCCGCTTTATTTGGTTCCAAACGGCTACTTATGGAATATTCGGGAGCATCCCATATTTATAGGAATTTTAGTTTCTATTTAGTAACTATAAATAGGTGGGTATACCAGATCAAATAGGACATCACATTCACACTCGCTACACTCTAACACTCGCTCTCTAGCAATTTTCACTTTCATACAAAAGCATTGTAACACTTAGCGATCTGGTCTATATCCTGCACTGTATCCTGACGTTTGAAGCAATAAGAAGAACAAGGCAGCTGCGATTGTCAGCTCCCGAGGTTTTATGCCGGCGATCTAGATTGATCAAGGGCTTTCCTCGTACATCTCGTGTCATTTACTTTACTTTTTGCTCATAGTTTGATCATAGATACAGCTCAATATCCTGAGCCGTGTCCTGAATACTGATTTTCTAAATAACTTAACCGGCATATTTTCAACACACTTTCTAGCACACTACCTCACTTTACTAATTTGATCACTTAATTGCTTCGGTAATTTTTGACCAAAACAGTTACCAGCCTGAGGATTTTGGCCATATCCTAGAGCATATCCTGAGCTTCTCATAGTTGATACCCTGACCGATGAAGGTATCTCAGGAGTATGACTCTGGGAGTGGCTTGGTACAATATTGCCCCCGTTATCCTCAGTATATACTGTCGAGCTGAAGTTCAATGCTCTGGGCTGCAAGGGAGTGACAGTATCCTCAGCAGGCCTGTTTGAGCTAGATTTCAAGAGTTATATCTCTCTTATCAGCATTTGGTTGGTCTCCTGCCGTTGCTTCATCTGATCATGTATGCTACCAAACAAAGTTAGAATTTCATCATTAGAAGGCATAATAGGGGTTCTTCCTAAAGCAGATCCATGGACATTCTGAGTAGGAACAATATCCCGAGTTGTGTGAGTTTTGGTCCTCCTTAGAGGGGCTTGAAGCTGTGATGAAGCTTGCGTCCTTGGAGGTGGTGGAAGCACTGAGCCAATTGTTGCAGAGGTTGTAGTAGACATGGTAGAAGAGCTCATGTTTGATTTTGAGGCCATTGAAAATAGTTGTGCGAAAAGTTTTGAAAATAGAAAGGCAAGTAGTGATTTTAAGTGTAGGATCATTTTCATGACCAAAACGAGTCGTTCAGAAGCGTTCTTATCAATACGAGAGGCGGAAACAATCGTATCAACTTGGAATCGGCTTGATTTACCCACAGAATCACTTTTAATGTCTTGTTTATTGATTTGAAAAAGGTTACAATCAGTAGACACGTCGGCAGCAGTTCGGTACCGGAATCATGAACGTTACAAATGAATCAGCACATCATCTATTTATAGGGGAGGGTGTTTCGTACAAAATGACCAAATGTCATTTCGTGCAAAATGAGCTATGGCTATTTCGTACGAAATGACCAAGTGTCATTTCGTGCGAAAACAACTTCCAACACCCATCTCCTATTTTTCTCGTACAACGTGCCCTGATCAATCTAAACTAGTACAAGACTCGATACAAGACGAAGTCGACAGACATATGCACGTACAGACTCCCCCTTGGATGTTGACGAAGTCTTCGGTGTCGAGTCTTCACAGTCTTCAGTCTTTAACAGTCTTTGTATTCTTCCAACGTATCTAACAGTGTAAATATCCTCAGACTCTATATCGTCTTCTCTCATCAACTAACCTCCCCTTGAGTTGTGCTGGAATTGTAGTCTTTCTTTCATAGGACCACAGGTTCAGAATCGAAACCTCGTTCAACTTCTGCTCAGAATTCGAAGCCTGACTAACCTGCACATTCTCTACCCAAAACATAAATTTCATAAAATTTAAAGTTTAACAATTTTAGAAATCATCACTAGATAGAATACACATAAAAAAATGATTTAACAATTTTTAATCTCTGATGACCACTTGTATGTATATCATTTCAATTTGAATTCAATTTAATGAACCTATAATCTTTTCAAAATCAAATTTCATTTCAATCAAACTATTCCAAACAATTTGTTCATCATGCTCAGCACTTGGAATTTTGAAAATCAGCTCTTCAACATCAGTTGTCGAAAATCTTTCTGTATTTTTTCAAAATTTTATGCTAAAACACACTAAAAATCTTTTTGGATTTTTTAATATAAAAGAAATACTGAAAAGAAATAATTACAGACAATATATTTTCGAGTTTGTGTAAGAGGATCATATCAGTTAATGAGACAAATCACCAACACCGTTAAGCTTTAAACATTTTAAGTTCTAAACGATTCACTTAGATTGTCAGTATATAGATCCACTTAAATTTTCACACAAAGTTCAACTGTTCCGAGATACGAGATTAATGTTTTAAGAAGTTGAACTTATTCGCGTGTCCCACCTCAGAATATACTCCCGTATCCAGATCCCAATATTCAGTCTTACAGGTGAGTATACCTAGATGATATCTGTAAAGGGTTAAATGCGAGGGCCATGAGAGCTCAGGCTATTGCTTTCGCAAAATCAGAGAGATGATGGCTTCAACTTTAGGTGTGTTCCCTTTAGAGAATCTTTTCTTCAACGGCACATGATTAGCATTTTGCAATGTTTCATCATTTTTTTATGCTGAGGGGGGTGCTATTATTTCAAGCAAGCGAAAAGTATTATACGAGGACTAGGCCATTGCTTCCGCAAAATCAGAAGTCCCGGGATAATACCCCAGATATCACTAAGCATAAAAACCTAGTATATCAGAAAGAGGGATCTTTCAAACAAGATTTCGGGGGTTACCCATATATCCGAGAGATGTTCCCCACGAGATAAGCAAGTTTGAAATTTAGGTTTACATCTCGATACAATCTATTAAATGTGCAAAAATCTACTGGCACATCATCAGTGAGACCGTTTATCACATTTGACTTTCCAATTCTTTAGCGTGTTGTGATAGTCCACTGATGTACTATCATTTCCTCTTTTCTCAACAAAACTCGTTTTTGAATTTTATCATGTTTTTGGCTTTTTCAAATTTTCTAATGTTTTTGGATTTTCTGAAATTCTTACTCCCCCTAAAATTCTAAATCATTTAAAGGAAATTTGAAAAAAAACTGTACAAGTAACGTGACAACTGATTATCAAGCTTCAATTCGCCATCCACTTGGCATAAACAATCAGAACTCCCCTTTACAACAAACTATTTTCCCATTATGATTTCAAAACACTTAAGTTTGTATTAATCAAAAATGGTTTTTCTGGAAAATAAGTTTTGTTGTTTTTACCTCTTGTAAGATCAGGGTTATAATCATCACATTGTTTTCCAATCACTTTGTATGAAAGTTAAATCAAGTTCAACTTAATAACCTTGATCAACCACTTGTAAGTGAAAACCTCCTTCAACCACTTGTAGGTTCACTTATCAACCAAAACCAATTGTAAATTCGAAATATAACAATTTTCAAGAAAACTACCACTTGTAAGTCGAAATATCACTTTTGTGAATTTCTCAAGAAAGATGCCGATTCCTGCTCCACGATTACCAACATTAGGAGCTCCGGCAAGTCAGGTTTTTAAGTAGAAAAAGCATTCACCCAAGCCTGACCAGTCTTGGGTGATTGTGATCCAGCTCTATCCCACCATCGTTTAGATTTGTAAAAATCTTTAACACCCTTTACCTTACCGTCAACGATCTTTCTAAAGATATGTTTAACTTTCCCATTAAAAGCCTTTTCAGCATCAAATTCTTCATTACCAGCAAAGAATTGATCTGAAATCTCAACTTTACCAACTTTCAACTTCAAATTTTCTTTTGACTATGGTGGAAAATTTTCATCGTTCATTTCTGGAACAGAATTCTCAACATTTTTCTCAACAAATGACTCCTCTGATTTTATGGAATCAGATTCATTGTCATAAATACTTTCAGATTTAACAACCCACTTCTGTTTGTTCAAATCGACTTTTCTTTTGTAAAAGCGCTTTGAAACATCACCAGTTTTGAAAGTCAAATTTTCAAACATATTAGTTTTCTCAGCTGATTGTTTCTTTTTATCAACACATTTTTCTTTTAATTTTGAGTTAAAAGAAACTCCCTGTTTTGTGTTGTTGAACTGTTGGCAATTCCAAGCAATATGTCCAACTTTTTGACATTTGAAACAGGTTCTTCTGTCAACTGTTGGTACATATTTCTTCAAATTCTTCGTTCTTTCAGCAAGAAACTCTTGGTTTGACTGTTTCCAGAATGGTTTCTTCTGTTCCTCTTCATCACTTCCTCCTGCAACAAATTTAGTGTTTGATTTATAAGTTTTCTCATTTTTATAATTTTCTGGTGAAATAAAACCCAATCCTTTCTTTTTGAAATTACTGTTATGGTTTGGTTTCTTTTGAAAACCTGAACCAGAACTGTAACCCTTTTTCTTGTTCAATCTCTGTTGAACTCTTGAAGTGTATTTTTTAGGTTTTTCAATAAGATTTAAATCTTTTATTTCAGAAATATTAATTTCCGTTAATTTGAAAACATTTTTGATCATTTCAGTTTTGACACTTCTTATTGGAAATTCTTCATCAGAAAATAACTTGTCAGAATCATTCAAAGTATATGCTACTTTGAATATGTCGTCATTCAACTTATTTTGTGACATCAGAAATTCTTTATTATAAACCTGTTTGACCGGTGAACTCGGACTCTTGTCTGATGAACAAGAACTTTCAGATTTAGACTCCGACTTTGACTCTTCATCCATATCCAACACCTGATCGACAACTTTCTTTAATAACTCAGATTCATGATCAGTGTCAGACGCTGTGAATGTAACATCAATGTTATCTGGTAACTCATCAATGGTTTCAGACTTTAACTTGATGTTGACTGCCTTTTTTAATCGTTCCTCATTAGGCTTTCTGGGAGAATAACTATTCCAGATCGGAGGCGGACACTTATTATACTTGACATTTGGTTTCTTACCAGCATCCGTATCTTCCATCTTTTTATCTTGAAAAGCTTCAAGACCTGCAACAGTAGGATAAACCCTGTCAATCAAATAATCACAAGTTGTATAACTCAACAATAATCGTTTGATTCTTTCACTTTCAATCTTTTCGAGTTCCAAATCCTGCTTTAGCTTTGCACAATCTTCAATATATTCATTGATGACCTTCTGCTTCGTCATTAATGTTGAACTCATCATTGTCATAGTAGCATCAACTTCCAAATTTGTCTTGTTCAAACTATCAAATGTTCTGTTTAGCACATCATATGATTCTTTCACATATTTCACGTCAAACAACAACTTTTCTTTCATCTCTTCAAGTTCACTAATCTTCTTATCTTTCTCTTCACAATGTTTGCAAGACTCCAAACATTGTAGACAAGGTTTTATAACTTCAACAATTTTTTCAACTTCGACTATTTTCTCAACCTCGACGATTTTCTCAATCTCGACGACTTTTTCAACTATTTTCTCTACTTCAACAATTTTTTCAATCACTTTCTCCACTACCTTTTCAATCACATCCGATTCTTCATCAAATTCTATTTCTGCTTCCCATCCTTCAACTTCGACTTTTTCTGTCGGATTTTCTTCAACTTCTGTTTTCTCAGCTTCTGTTTTTGCTTTTTCTTCAGCAATCTTTCTTGCTTCTAATTCTTCTAATTCTCTCTTCAGTCGAGCAGCTCTTTTCTCCTTTAACATCTCGATTTTATCTGCAAAAAACAAATTAAAACTATAAGTATCCAGACCTTTTCTAACTTTATTAATATATTCTTCTTCGTTATCGGTATCTGCATTACATCCCAATTCACTAAAAATGGGTATTCTTTTCTGCTGAGATTTGACTTCTCCTTCTTTCAAGATTTGAGCAACAAGACCTGAACCAGCCGGAATGTATTTGTCCCAGCTAAATCCCTCTGCAACTTTTTCATCATCTTGATTAACAAGATACGCTTTCTTCTTCTCAACTTCAATGGCATGGGATGATGATGGTTGTTGAGTAAGCTGGTGAAAAATTGACTGTTGATAATAATCATTTTACCATCTTATCTTCCAGTTGCTTCTTTATTTTTACACTCTCATTTAAAATGTCCCTTTACTTTGCAATGAAAACACGTAACTTTTGATTTATCAAACCCTATTGGAGATGCACCCATTTCACGAAAATCATCTCTTCCGGTGACTTGTGTAAATTTTTCTGCTCTTCTTACTGCACTGGCTAGACACCACTTGATGTCCATCAATTCAAGTTCTTCAGCATCAATCTGGTCATTATCCTCTTTTGTGAGCATCGAATTTCCAATTCTACCTGCAACTAAGCTTTCATACGACTCTAACATAGCCACAAGTGATGCCAAATGTTGCTTAGCTATTTCTAGTGAAAATTTTTGACTATTCTGAATGTTCAAAGTAGTAACGTTGCATTGCAAATTTGTTGAATTCTGTCGTTGAGGACTTGATGTTGTAAAATTCGGATCAAAACTTGAATACGATGACGAATATCCACCACTCTGAGTAACTGTGCTACCCGTTGATCCAGACGAACTATCAGCACTGAAAGCAGTCTTAACCTTTGGACTTGGAGTAGTTTCAAATTTGTTTCCTCTGTAGTAAAGACTAACATCTTGTTGAGCATTCGGATTGCTCATGATAGCAGTTTTCTGTACATCCAATTCATGTTCTTCAAGCTTCTGAATGAATTTAGCCAAATTCATACTTTCATGTTTTCTCATATGCTTTAGAATCAACAAATATGTTCCCCATTTATTATGTGGTAGCGCATCAGCAAGTTTATCAACCCATTCATCATCTTCCTTCTTGATGTCCAATCTTCTCACTTCAAGAACAAGCCAACAATATCTATCGATAGTCGTTTTTGTTGTTTCACCTTTAAAAGCTACAAACATATCAAAAGATTTCTTTAGTAAAGCACATTTATTTTTTATCATATCAGCACTTCCTTTAAACTTTTGAATCAAAGCCAACCAAATTAATCAAGCAGTATCCTCATGTTGAAGCAAAACAAAGATATCCTCTTTTACTGATTGTTGTAGAATGCTAATCATCATTTTCTCACTGGTGTACTTTAATTTCTCACCATCTGAATAGTCACTAAAAGCTTTTTCATTTCCACGTTCATCTGTTGGTTTAACGTAATCTACATCTAAGGCACACCATGCATCAAACTTATATGCTTGCATGAACTATTCAGTAAACTTTTTCACAAAATCATAACTTTAAAAGAAATGCCTTTTGATGCGAAATGAGTTTGGTGCGAAATGAACTATTTCACACGAAAACAACTCCTCAAACAAAATGACTTTTGGTGCGAAATACCCCTTTGGTGCGAAATGACCACTTTCAAGCGAAATGATCCGTTCAAACGAAATGGCGTTTGATTTCGTGCGAAATGAAGTCCAAACAGTGCTTTTCTTGCGAAATGATGGTGATTTCGTACGAAATAGGTGATTTCGTACGAAATAACAAGAACTGAGGCTATTCCGTGTGAAATGAAGATTCCAAGGTGTATTTCGTGTGATTTTAAGTCTGATTCTTTCAAGGCTTTGTTAAAACAATGTTTCGCACTTAATATGTGAAATTCAATCCATTTTAACCGTGAAATTTTGTTTAATTTTGAAAAGAAGGTGTACAAGTCAGAAATTTTGGTGAAATTAAGCTGATTTGGCAAGAACTCTTCTTCCTAAGCTCTGATACCACTTGTAGGATCGTTTTCATGACCAAAACGAGTCGTTCAGAAGCGTTCTTATCAATACGAAAGGCGGAAACAATCGTATCAACTTGGAATCGGCTTGATTTACACACAAAATCACTTTTAATGTCTTGTTAATTGATTTGACAAAGGTTACAATCAGTAGACACGTCGGCAGCAATTCGGTACCGGAATCATGAACGTTACAAATGAATCAGCACATCATCTATTTATAGGGGAGGGTGTTTCGTACAAAATGACCAAATGTCATTTCGTGCGAAATGAGCTATGGCTATTTCGTACGAAATGACCAGGTGTCATTTCGTGCAAAAACAACTTCCAACACCCATCTCCTATTTTTCTCGTACAACGTGCCCTGATCAATCTAAACTAGTACAAGACTCGATACAAGACGAAGTCAACAGACATATGCACCTACATTAAGAAAGCTTTTAGTAGAAATAGCACCACTTGCCCCACGGTGGGCGCCAAATTGTTTTGGTAAAAAATTACCGAATCAATTTAGTGATCAAATTAGTTAAGTGAGGTAGTGTGCTAGCAGTGTTTGTAAAAAATATGCTGATTAAGTTGTTAACAAAAACAGTTTTCAGGATATAGCTCAGGATACCTAGCTATATCAACAATCAAACAATGAGCAGAAATGTAAAGGTTGACACGAGATGTACGAGGAAAACCCTTGATCAATCTAGATCGCCGGCACAAAACCTCAGGAGCTGACAATCTCAGCTACCTTGTTCTTCTTATTACTTCAAAAGTTAGGATACAGTGTAGGATATTGACCAGATCGTTGCTAAGTGTTACAATATTGGTAGAAGTGTGTGTGAATTGCAAGAGAGAGTGTAAGTGTTCGAGAGCAGTGGATGAGATGTGTCCTATCGATATGGTTATCCATCTATTTATAGTTACAAAGAAAAATAATTTTTCCTATAATAGGGGGATGCCTTGGAATATTCCCTTGTTAACGTTAGCGACCAAGTATTACGGCTTCAACGTTCCTTTTTCAACAAACTGGACTGAGTCTTTAGCGGAAGAAGTCTTCATGAACGTTATGGACTTGTACTCGTAACCTGCAATCAATCCGTTAGTAATCATCAGGATACAGCATCAGGATGTTACCAATATTCTGATCCAGCATCCTGGTTGTGAACATCAATTATGTAATTAGGATATAATTCAAGATACTATCTAGGATATGGGCTCAGAATTTCACCCATAACAAAAGGTTGACAGGACGAGTAGCGGCGTTAAACAGGTTCATATCAAGATCTTCAGAGAAATGCAAGGACTTCTATGATATCGTAAAGAAGAATAAGAAATTCGAATCGGGAGAAAGACATGAAGCTGCCCTACAAGGATTGAAGCAGTATATTTCAAGTGCACCTCTACTGATGAAGCCCGAGGATGGTGAACCCTTATCCCTGTATCTTGCAGTATCAGGAAGTGCAGCAAGTGTCATTTTGGTAAAGGATCATGAAGGTCAGCAGTATCCTGTTTATTATGTCAGTAAAAGTTTGTTAGATGCTGAAACTAGATATTCACATTTAGAAAAATTGATATTAGCCCTAGTTATGGCATCAACTAAGCTTAGACATTATTTTGAGACACATAGGATTCATGTTAAAACTAATTATCCTGTTAAAAATGTGCTTAGGAAACCTGAGATGTCGGGTAGGATGGCTAAGTGGTCCGTAAAGTTAAGCGCCTATGCTTTAGTATATGAACCTAGAAATGCTATAAAGTCTCAGGCTCTAGCAGACTTTGTGGTTGATTTCAGTAGTGACATTCAAAATGAAGTAGACCTAGAAGTGCAACAACTAGGAGAAACTTCAGGGTCCTGGACATTATATACTGATGGTGCATCTAATGTAAGAGGTGTAGGATTAGGTATACTACTAAAATCGCCACAGGGGGACATATTACCCCAGGCTATTAGATGTGAATTCTCGGCTACCAATAATGAAGCAGAATATGAAGCTCTGATTGCAGGATTAGAATTGGCTAGGAACATGAGTATTAAATGTTTGCAAGTGTATGTTGATTCCTTGTTGATCACTAACCATTTCAATGGATCCTATGCAGTTAAAGGTGAAAGGTTAATTGAATATCTTCAAATTGTCCAAAAATTAGCAGGATATTTCGAAGTTTTTACACTTGAACAGGTACCAAGAGAGGATAATGCTGAGGCAGATGCTCTGGAAAATTTGGGATCTGCAGTCAGGATACTGGAAGGAACTCAAATACCAATACTACATATTCTGTATCATGCGATGAAACTCTTCAAGTCTCAGGATAAGGAAGTAGCAAGTGTCCGGGATCCTGGTGATGAATATCCTGAAGAGGATCCTAAATCCTGGACGACCCCAATTATGAAATATCTCAAAGAAGGAGACATCCCAAAGGATGAGAATCCTAAGGCTTTCATGATGAAGGTATCTCGTTTCACTATTATAAATAATGTTTGTATAAGAAGTCTCTTGCAGGTCCATACCTTAGATGCTTGGAGGATCCTGAAACCAGGAGGTACTTCAGGATATACATGAAGGAGACTGTGGCAACTATACTGGGGGCAGATCATTGTTCTCAAAGGTGTTAAGAACAGGATACTACTGGTTGACTATGAGGAAGGATGTTGCAGAATACGCTCGAAGATGTGATACATGTCAGAGGCACAACAATATATTACATCATCCTGCTAAGCCATTATATCCTATCGTTTCCCCTTGGGCATTCATGAAATGGGGTATGGATATAGCGGAGAAACTCCCAAAAGCTCCAGGAGGAAAAGTTTTTATGCTGGCAATGACAGATTATTTCTCCAAGTGGGTCAAAGCCGAAGCCTTTGTCCAAGTCAGGGATTAAGAAGTGGTATCCTTCATAAAGAGGAATATCCGGACAAGGTTTGGAGTGCCAGCTGAGATAATTTGTGAAAACGGTTCTTAGTTCATCAGCAAAAGAACTACTGATTTTTGCAAAATTTGGGGAATCAAGATGATCACATCAACTCCAGTACATCCTAAAGCAAACGGACAAGTAGAATCCACAATCAAGATAATTGTCAACAATTTGAAGAAGAGGTTAGGTGCTAAAAAAGGAAGATGGGTAGAAGAACTACCATTTGTCCTATAGGCTGATAGGACAACTATGAAGAATGATACCGGTCAAACCCCATTTTCCTTAGTGTGTGGGGCAGAAGCAGTGATCCCGACAGAAATGTTGATACCTACAGCCAAATCAAGCCTCCGGGATCCTGAGCCAAATCCTGAAGCCTTATGTCAAGAGTTGGATACTGTTGATGAAACAAGAGATGTAGCAAAGCTAAGGATGGCAACATATTAACAGAGGATATCCAAATCATATAACAAGAACTTAAGGACTAGAAGATTTCAAGTTGAAGATTGGGTGTTGACGAAAGCTTTCCAAAATACAACCAACCCTGCTGATGGAAAATTAGCTCCAAAATGGGAAGGACCCTATGAAATTGAATCAAAATCTGGGAAAGGAGCATACCGACTCAAGAATATGGAAGGGGATATGTTGCCAAGATCCTGGAATGCTATACACCTTAAAGCCTAGTTTAAGTGAGTTTAGAATTTAATTTCTAACTCAGGATGGTATGAATTCTAATCCCTTTTAATATGGTTATTTAATTTATTATTTGGTGAAACCCTATACTGACTTAAGCATCGGAGGGGTGTTAGCCAAGCTAACACCCACCTTAGTTTAATGGTGTTTTGCAGAATATGCTTCGGGATGTTACTCCAGGATATATACTCAAGATGAATCGAAAGATTAGAGGATTGGCCCCCTCTCTCACGTTTAAGGGATTCATATCCCTTCATAGGTTTAAAGGTATTCACCTTTCTCTCGAATTGGGTTTAAACACCCCGCCTGGAGCGCAAGTTATCCGGGAATAGTTCAAGATAGCGGGACCAGTTCATGTAACAGTGGCTAACAATTTCGTTATTATTGGATATATCCTGGATCCTTAAGGTATATGAGGATTGATCACCCTCTCTCACGAAAGGGTATTTTCATACTCTCTAAGGTTTAAAGGTTTTCACATTTCTAAGTCTTGGAGTTTATACACTCTCGCCTGTAGCGCACGAAAATAATGGTTTATCCCCAGCATAGTAAGGGTTTATCCACAGGATACTAAGGTTTTTTCCCCAGGATACTAAGGGTTTATCCCCAAGATATTAAGGGTTTATCACCAGTAAATTATGGGTTTATCCCTAGTAAATTATGGGTTTATCCCTAGTGAAACATGGAATTTTGGATGATTCCCAAAGTTGTGTTAAATCACAATCTGTTCCTACACATTTCTTTGTCGATGAAAAGTTGCAAAGCTCAATCGCTAAGTCAAGAAAAACATAGGCAGGTTATATGCCGATGCAACATCCTGCACAGACAGGGGACATCTATGCTGGGGACATTGCGAATGGTCCTAAGATTAAGAATGAAGGTTACTACCTAAGTGTTTCTGGTATGGATTCTTAATTCTCCTAAGTTTGAAGGACTTATCTAAATAAGTGAGATTTTTTATGAGAAGTTATGTTTTACTAAGTTTTTATAAAACATTTTGAAACAAGAATGGTAGAACAGTCAAAATCATGCTAATATCTTGATCAGGATACTTAGAATAATTTTTTTAAAGCAACATATAACACAGAGATAAGGTCGAAAGATTAGTCTAATATTAACGATTCAAAATTTTACATTCTTGGCTTCATCTCAAACCGAGACTCGTCCACCAAGAATGTAAATTGTTTAAAAAACATATAAATGCTTCATCCTGAAACAGCGGGATCCCTCCACCTACAACTGTTATACTATTCTACTTGCAAGAAATTAAAATTGTTCTAGTGCAGGAAATGTTAATTGTTTAAGGGTTACAGACCATTTGAAAAAATCGGCTCCGGCCTAGGCATCAATATCCATCATTGCCCACTTCGCTGCCCTTAGGCGGCAGCACCTTCAGCAACATTCTTGGCTTGATCATGACCAGCATCCGCTCCAACATCCACATTCTCTCCTGCTTCGACCGCCACCTCAACCGCCTTCGAAAGCTCACCGGATCCAGACTTGGCAGGATGCGGCACAGGATTTCCTCCAAGATCTTTCAGCTTCACCACCCAAGAACTAACCACGATACAGGTTTAGTATATGTGTACATGATACATGATCTGGATATTTACCTTATTAAGGAAGGAGGTCATGGGCTCGACGGATTCCATGAAGCCAAGGTCATCATAAGAGAAACCTTCGGCAGCAGCAGCATGGGAGTCAGAACCTTTTCTCTTCTTAGATCCTGAAGCCCGGGACCTTGTCTGCGGGGTAGGCTTGGGAGCAGCAGAGGCTTAGAGCTGGTGACAACAGATGGCTCCTTTTTTACCAGGTCAAGCTTGGAGTAACTGTCAAGCTCCTCAAGATCGAACACAGCAGGAACCTTAGCAGAGTGTACAGAAAAGGGAGTAGTTTCAATCTTATCATATTATGTGCTGATTAACCAAACATATACAGGAATGTTCAAAACAAATATCCTTACCAGACATGTTGGAATGACTAAAAAATATATCCATTGGAATCGGGATATCCAACAGTTATATTTTTGGGGACAATTGTTATGGGTGAAATTCTGAGCCCATATCCTGACTTTGTATCTTGATTTTTTATTAGCTGTTTATGATCAGGATACCGGACCAGGATATTAATAACATCCTGAGGCAGTATCCTGACTATTACTAACAATTTGCTTGTTAACGTTGGTTACAAGGGAATAACGTTCAAGAGGACCAAGTCATCCTGAAGACTCGCTCAAATTGGTTAAGATAAGGATGTTGAAGCCGAAAGAAGTGGTCTACAACGGTCACAAGGGAGTATTCCAAGTATCCCAGATTTTTAGGATAGTTAGTTAATTCTTGTAACTATAAATAAGGAAGGCCAGATCATAGGAAACACACACTTTCGAGCTCTCTAACTCTCACACTTTTCTTTCTAGCAGCAAACACACTTCTACACTCACTTTTTGCATTCGTTGTAACACTTAGTAGTGATCTGAGCATTATCCTGCACTGTATCCTAAACATTCAAGTAATAAGTGTTTTGGTCAAAAATTACCTAAGCAATTAAGTGATCAAATTAGTTTTGTGAGGTAGTGTGCTAGTAATACTTTGTGAAAAATATGTTGGTTTGTTAATTTGCAAAAACAGTTATCAGGATACGGCTCAGGATATCGAGCTGTATCTATAATCAAACAATGAGCAAAAATGTAAAGGTTGACACGTGATGTACGAGGAAAGCCCTTGATCAATCTAGATCTCCGGCATAAAACCTCGGGAGCTGATAATCGTCGGCTGCCTTGTTCTTCTTATTACTTGAATAACCAGGATACAGTGCAGGATAATGCTCAGATCGCTACTAAGTGGTACAATGATTGTAAGTGATGAGTGTTAGTGCGTGATTGCTGCTAGAAAAGATAGTGAATGAGTAGGTGAATTCGAGTCGTGACCTATGGATCTGGTATCTCCTTTATATAGTTACAAGAAATAACCAATTATGCTAAAAATCCGGGATATTATGCTAAAAATCCGGGATACTGAGATTATTTCCTTTCTGAACGTTGCAAGGCTGTTTCAACTCGTTTTCCAAGCGCTTACTAACTATAACTCCGGGATATAAGCTTCCACAACCGTTACAACATTAATATCTTTGACCAGTGTTCGTAACTTCCCATAAAACATGCCAATCTTCAATGCTGACCGTTACAAGAGCTATTTTTCCGCCATCAACATCCTTATCCTAACCAATTTGAGCAGGTCTTCAGGATGACTTGGTCTTCATGAACGTTAGTCCCTTGTAGCCAACGTTTACAAGCAAATTGTTAGTAATAGTCAGGATACTGCCTCAGGATGTTACCAATATCCTGGTCCGGTATCCTGATCCGGTATCCTGATCCGGTATCCTGATCACATACAGCTAATAAAAAATCAAGATATAAAGTTAGGATATGGGCTCAGAATTTCACCCATAACAATTGTCCCCAAAAATATAACTGTTTGATATCCTGATTCCAACGGATATATTTTTTAGTCATTCCAACATGCCTGGTAAGGATATATGTTTTCTTCGATCTTGAGAAGCTTGACAGCTATCCCAAGCCTGTCCTAGTGAAAAAGGAGCCATCTATTGCTGCTGCCAAAGGTTTCTCTTATGATGACCTTGGCTTCACGGAATCTATCGACCCCATGACCTCCTTCCCTAATAAGGTAAGTATCCAGATCCTGTATCCCGTACACATATATTGAACCTGTATCCTGGTTAGTCTATCTTTATTGATACCTGTATTTTGTAGGGTCTAAATCATCCGGTCGTCCTGCACTTAGAACAATTTTAATTTCCTGCAAGTAGAATAGTTTGACAGTTGAAGGTGGAGGGATCCTGTGTTTTCAGGACGAAGCCTTCAACTGTTTATGTAAATGTATTTTAAAAACTTAATTGTGTTCTTGGTGGACGGGTCTCTTTTTTGAGATGAAACCAAGAATACAATCCATTAACAATAAACTAACCTTTTAGCCTTATTTGTTGTTGTTATGTTTTTATTTTGAAAGGTATGTTTTGAATATCCTGATCAAACATCCTAGTCAGGATATTGATGAAATGTTCAATACTTTTGTCATAAAAATGTTAGACAAAACTTGGTTGAATATGACTTTTTAGAAAACTTAGATCATTTAGATAAGGTTTTCAAGACTTGAAAATAATAAATCATACCAGAAACACTTAGGCAATAATTTCCAACCTTAACTTTTGAATCCTTTGTAATGTCCCCGGCATGAATGTCCCCTGTCTGTGCAGGATATTGCATCAATATATGACACACTTTGAGTGTCTCCTCACTTAGTGATTAAACTTCGTAACTTTTCACCAACAGAAGAATGTGTGTAAACACAATCGTAGTTTGTCATATCTTTGGAACTTTATCAAAAAGTTTAGTTTCACTGGGGATAAACCCTTAGCATCCTGGGGAAAATCCCAAATTTTCGTGCGCTACAGGCGGGAGTGTATAAACTCCAAGACTTAGAAAGGTGAAAACCTTTAAACCTTAGAGAGTATGAAAATACCCTTTCGTGAGAGAGGGTGATCAATCCTCATATACCTTTAGGATCCAGGATATAGCCAACAATAACGAAATTGTCAGCCACTTTTACATGGACTGGTCCCGCTATCTTGAACTATCCCTGGATAACTTGCGCTCCAGGTGGGGTGTTTAAACCCATTTCGAGAGAAAGGTGAATACCTTTAAACCTGTGAAGGGATCAGGATCCCTAAAACATGAGAGAGGGGGCCAATCCTCTAATCTTTCGATCCTGAGTATATATCCTGGAGCTATATCCCGAAGCATATTCTGCAAAACACCTTCAAACTAAGGTGGGTGTTAGCTTGGCTAACACCCCTCCGATGCTTAAGTCAGTATTGGGTTCAAAAAAATAATAATATCAAATATATATTAAAAGAGATAGAACTCATACCATTCTGAGTTAGAAATTAAATTCTAAACTCACTTAAAATAGAGCTTTAGATGTATAGCATTCCAGGATCTTGGTAGTATATCCCCCTCCATATTCTTAAGCCGGTATGCTCCTTTTCCAGATTCCGATTCAATCTCATAAGGTCTTTCCCACTTAGGAGCTAACTTTCCATCAGAAGGATTAATAGTATTCTGAAAAGCCTTCCTTAGTACCCAATCTCCAACTTGAAACCTTCTAGTCCTTAGATTCTTGTTATATGCTCTGGATATCCTCTGTTGATGTGCTGCCATTCTCAACTTTACCGCATACCTTTTCTCATCAATAGTATCCAATTCTTGACATAGGGCTTCAGGATTCTTCTCAGGATCCCGGAGGTTGGATCTTGCTGTAGGTATCACCATCTCTATTGGGATTACTGCCTCTGCTCCAAATACTAAGGAAAATGGGGTTTGCCCAGTAGCATTCTTCACAGTCGTTCTATCAGCCCATAGGACAAATGGTAATTCCTCTGTCCATTTTCCTTTTTTGGCACCTAACCTCTTTTTTAAGTTGTTAACGATTATCTTGTTCGAGGATTCTGCTTGTCCATTTGCTTGAGGATGCACCGGTGTTGACGTGATCATCTTAATTCCCCAACTCTTGCAAAAGTCAGTAGTTGTTTTGCTGATGAATTGAGAGCCATTGTCACAAACTATCTCAGCTGGTACCCCAAATCTGGTCAGGATATTCCTCTTTATGAAGGATACCACTTCTTGATCCCAGACTTAAACAAAGGCCTCGGCTTCGACCCACTTGGAGAAAAAATCTGTCATTCCAGCATAAAAACCTTTCCTCCTGGAGCCTTTGGAAGTTTTCCCACTATGTCCATTCCCCATTTCATAAACGGCCAAGGGGATACGATAGGATATAATGGTTCTGCAGGCTGATGTAGGATGTTACCGTGTCTTTGACATGCATCACATTTCTGAGCATACTCCGCGACATCCTTTCTCATGGTTGGCCAGTAATATCCTATTCTCAACACCTTCGAGAACAGAGATCTGCCCCCAGTATGGTTGCCACAATCTCCTTCGTGTATATCCTGAAGTACCTCCTTGGTTTCAGGATCTTCCAAGCACCTTAGGTACGGACCTGCAAGGGATTTCTTATACAAAATATTATTTATAATAGTAAAATGAGATACCTTCATCCTAAAAGCCTTAGGATTTGCATCCTTTGGGATATCTCCTTCTTGAAGATACTTTTCAATTGGAGTCATCCAGGATTCAGGACCCCTCTCAGGATATCCATCACCAGGATCCTGGATACAAGCTACTTCTTTATCCTGAGATTTGAAATGTTCCATTGCAGGATACAAGATGTGCACTATTGGTATCTGAGTTCCCTCTGGTATCCTGACAGTAGATCCTAAGTTTGCTAAAGCGTCAGCTTCAACATTCTTTTCTCTTGGTACATGTTCAAGTATAAAAATATCGAAATTTCCTGCTAATTTTTTAACAATTTCAAGATATTCAGCTAACTTTTCACCTTTTACTGCATAAGATCCATTGAAATGGTTAGTAATCAACAGGGAATCAACATATACTTGTAAACATCTAATATTCATATTTTTAGCCAATTCTAATCCTGCTATCAGAGCTTCATACTCAGCTTCATTATTGGTAGCAGAAAATTCACATTTAATAGCCTGGGGTAATATATCCCCCTGTGGCGATTTTAGTAGTATACCCAAACCTACACCTCTTACATTAGATGCACCATCAGTATATAATGTCCAGGATTCTAAGTTTTCTCCTAGCTGTTGTACTTCCAAGTCTACTTCGTTTTGAATATCACTACTGAAATCAGCCACAAAGTCAGCTAAAGCCTGAGACTTTATGGCATTTCTAGGTTCATATATTAGATCATAGGCACTTAATTTTACTGACCACTTAGCCATTCTACCCGACATCTCGGGTTTCCTAAGCACATTTTTAACAGGATAGTTGGTTTTAACATGAATCCTATGTGTTTAAAAATAATGTCTAAGTTTTGTTGACGCCATAACTAGGGCTAATATCATTTTTTCTAGATGAGAATATCTAGTTTCAGCATCTAATAAACTTTTACTAACATAATAGACAGGATACTGCTGACCTTCATGATCCTTGACCAAAACAGCACTTACTGCATTCTTTGATACTGCAAGATACAGGGATAATGGTTCACCATCCTCGGGCTTCACCATCAGAGGTGCGGTTGAAAGATATTGCTTCAGCGCCTTCAAGGCTGCTTCATGCTTCTCTCCCCATTCGAATTTATTGTTCTTTTTCAGGATATCGTAGAATTCCTTGCATTTTTCCGAGGATCTTGATATAAATCTGTTTAATGCTGCTACTCGTCCCGTCAATCTTTGTACATCTTTCATGTTAGAAGGTGACTTGATATCCAAGATGGCTTTGATCTGTTCTGGGCTTGCTTCTATCCCCCTTTTAGTCACCATATATCCTAGAAACTTTCTTGCCCCCACTCCAAAATGGCACTTGGCAGGATTTAGCTTCATGTTATACTGATCCAGGATATCAAATGTTCCTTTAATATCCTGGAGGTGATCCTCAGCCTTCTTAGATTTTACTACCATGTCATCAATGTACACCTCCATGGTGTCCCCCAGTTTGTCCTTAAACATCATGTTCACCAATCTTTGGTACGTTGTACCTGCATTTTTCAAACCAAAAGGCATAGCAGTATAACAATAAATACCCGTTGGTGTCATGAAAGCAGTATCCTCCTGGTCTGAGGGTTCCATCTGGATTTGCTGGAATCCTGAGGATGCATCCATAAAGGTTAACATCTCATGACCGGCAATTGCATCCACCATTGAGTCTATATAAGGTAGAGGGAATGGGTCTTTAGGACATGCTTTGTTCAAGTCTGTGTAATCTACACAAACTCTCCATTTCCCATTCTTCTTTTGAACCACGACCACATTTGCTAGCCACCTTGGAAATTTGACCTCTTTGATAATTTTGGACTTCAACAATCTTTCAACTTCCTCTTGGATAATTGTATTTCATTCAGGAGCGAACTTCCTTCTCTTTTGCTGAACAGGCTTGAACGACCTGTCAATTCCAAGCTTGTGAGTGATAATATCTTTGGATATACCTGTCATATCCTCATGCTTCCATGCAAATGTTGACATCTTGCATTTCAAAAAGTTAATTAACTGATGTTCAATATCCTTAGGGATATTGGTTCCTACGAGCACCGAAATATCTGGATTATTCTGGTCCAGGATAATTTTCTTAACATTCTGTTCTGAAGCCTCCACGATATCTTGGGCTCGCAACTTTAATTGCTATGCTGCATTGGGCTTGGTTGAGGATTTCATCGAGGATGAATAACACTCCTTAGCTTCTTGTTGATCACTTTCCACCTTGACAACCCCCCAAGGGGTAGGGATCTTGATGCACTGGTGATAGGTAGACGGCACAGCTTTCATATCATGGATCCATGGCCTACCCAATATAATATTGTTGCAGGATAAGGAGTCCATGACACAGAAGCGTTGCATTGAGTTGACCCCTTCAACATACACATGTAACTTTATTTCTCCCACAGTATTCCTGGCTTCTCCGCTGAACCCAACAAGCACAGTGGATTTTGAAGTGATATCCATCGGGGAAACATTCATCCTTTTCAGCGTTTCTAGTTGAATAATGTTGATGGAGCTGCCATTATCCACCAGTATCCTGCGCACAAAATGATTAGCAACATACAAAGTTATTACCAAAGCATCATGGTGAGGATCCTGGACAATATCCCTGTCATCACTATCGAACGTGATCACTTTATCAGTCGTGAGGGTCGACTTCCTGGTTGGCTTATTTCCCCTTTCGGCCTTAGCCTCCTTTGCATGTCTTTTGGCTACAGAATAAGAAGTTCCGCATATATCGGACCCTCCTGAAATAAAGTTAATTATCTTGGCGTCGGCGGGATGTGATGCTGCTCGTTCAGGATCCTTCTCAATATCCTGACCCTTATTCTTCTTTCTGCCCAGAAGATCCTTCAGATATCCTTTGCTTAGTAGGTAGCTTATTTCCTTCCTCAGGGCTATGCAATCTTCCGTAACATGTCCAAAATCCTCATGGAAGGCACACCACTTGGATTTATCCTTCCAATCACCCTTTTACTGGTTCTTTTTGGGCCACCTCACTTTATCTCCCAAACCCTGCATATCATACATTAGTTCAGGTATATTAACAGAAAAACAATATTCTAACAATTCAGGATACTCCTCAGGATCCTCATTTTCAACAGCGTTCACTTTCTTGCTATCATTCATGTCATATGGCTTAGAACGATATGGTTTGTATGAGGATTCTGACTTCCTGTTAGTTCATTCATATGTTGAGGATGCATTCATCCTCTCTTGCATTTTCTTATCATCTTCCAGCCTGATATATCTCAAGGCCCTGTTTTGAGATTCGTCCAAGTTCCTGCAAAGATTCATCACAAGATCCTGATAAAACTGGGAATCCTTTTGTAGTCCCATCTTGAATGCTTGGACTGCTGTGGCAACATCAAGGTGTGGGATATCCAAGGATTCCCTGCTGAATTTGTTTACATAATCCCTTAGGGATTCTTGAGGTCCCTATGTTATCCTGTAGAGGTCACTTGTTAGTTTTTCAAAGCTTCTACTACAAGAAAACCGACTATTGAACAAATTAACTAAATGAGCAAATGATATAATTGAATGAGGTGGAACATTTAGAAGCCATTTCAAGGCTGATCCTGTTAAAGTAGAGCCGAAGCCCTTGCATAAGCATGCTTCCTTAAGATCTGGCGGGACAGGGTTAATCTCCATCCTCTCCCTATACTGGGCAATATGCTCCTCAGGATCCGTCGTCCCATCATACAGCTTCATGTTAGGAGTCTGGAATCTTTTTGGGATTTCTGCATCACAAATGGGGTGAGCAAAGCGGGATATGTTGTGACTATCCCGGGATACTTTCGGTATAGGCTGCATTATCCCAGGCACACTTGATATCATATCCTTCAACTTTTGAAGCTCTCTGGTTATAGCTGATGTCACACCTGTATCCTGCAAAGATCTAATACCATTAGTAGCAAGAGTATTATTTTTATTAGACACATTACCAGTCTGAGGATTTTGGCCATATCCTGAAGCATATCCTGAACTTCTCATAGTTGACACCCTAACCGAAGAGGGTATCTCAGAATTATGACTCTGGGAATGGCTAGGCACAATATTCCCCCTGTTATCCTCAGTATATACTGCAGAACTGAAGTTCAAAGCCATGGGTTGCAAGGGAGTGACAGTATCCTCAGCGGGCCTGCTTGAGCGGGATTTCACGAGTTGTATCTCTCTTATCAGCATTTGGTTGGTCTCATGCTGTTGCCTCATCTGTTCCTGTACACTACCAAACAAGGTTAGAATTTCTTCATTAGAGGCCAAAACAGGAGCAGATCCCTGAATACTCTGAGTAGGTATAATATCCTGAGGCTGTGAGGAGGCTTGAGTCCTTGGAGGAGGTGGAGGAAGCACCGAACCAATTGTTACAGATGTTGTAGTAGACACGGTGGAAGAGCTCATGTTTGATCTCGAGGCCATTGAAAATAATGTGGTAAAAAATTTTGAAAATAGAAAACCAAGTAATGATTTTGCAAAATCTTTTAGTAAAAATAGCACCACTTGCCCCACGGTGGGCGCCAAATTGTTTTGGTCAAAAATTACCTAAGCAATTAAGTGATCAAATTAGTTTTGTGAGGTAGTGTGCTAGTAATACTTTGTGAAAAATATGTTGGTTTGTTAGTTTGCAAAAACAGTTATCAGGATACGGCTCAGGATATCGAGCTGTATCTATAATCAAACAATGAGCAAAAATGTAAAGGTTGACACGTGATGTACGAGGAAAGCCCTTGATCAATCTAGATCTCCGGCATAAAACCTCGGGAGCTGACAATCGTCGGCTGCCTTGTTCTTCTTATTGCTTGAATAACCATGATACAGTGCAGGATAATGCTCAGATCGCTACTAAGTGGTACAATGATTGTAAGTGATGAGTGTTAGTGCGTGATTGCTGCTAGAAAAGAGAGTGAATGAATAGGTGAATTCGAGTCGTGACCTATGGATCTGGCATCTCCTTTATATAGTTACAAGAAATAACTAATTATGCTAAAAATCCAGGATATTATGCTAAAAATCCGGGATACTGAGATTATTTCCTTTCTGAACGTTGCAAGGTTGTTTCAACTCGTTTTCCACGCGCTTACTAACTATAACTCCGGGATTTAAGCTTCCACAATAGTTACAACATTAATATCTTTGACCAGTGTTCGTAACTTCCCATAAAACATGCCAATCTTCAATGCTGACCGTTACAAGAGCTATTTTTCCGCCATCAACGTCCTTATCCTAACCAATTTGAGCGGGTCTTCAGGATGACTTGGTTTTCATGAACGTTAGTCCCTTGTAGCCAACGTTTACAAGCAAATTGTTAGTAATAGTCAGGATACTGCCTAAGGATGTTTCCAATATCCTGGTCCGGTATCCTGATCCGGTATCCTGATCATATACAGCTAATAAAAAATCAAGATATAAAGTCAGGATATGGGCTCAGAATTTCACCTATAACAATAAGAAGAACAAGGCAGCCGACGATTGTCAGCTCCCTAGATTTTATGCCGGAGATCTAGATTGATCAAGGTCTTTCCTCGTATATCTCGTGTCAACCTTTACATTTTTTGCTCATTGTTTGATTATTGGTATAACTTGATATCCTCGAGCTATATCCTGAAACTGTTTTCATATTCAACCAAGTTAATATATTTTTTGCAAACACCGATAGCACAATACCTCACAAACTAATTTGATCACTTAATTGCTTTGGTAATTTTTGACCAAAACACTTATGGTTTGTTAATTTTTATATTTTGTCCTTAGCTTTCCAAAAGTATACAAATGGTCCCTATGGTTTGCACTTTGTAATGCATTTTGTCCCTAACTTTTTCTAAAAGTACGCAGATGGTCCATGTGGTTTGCACTTTGTAACACATTTACTCCATAACTTGAACCTGCTAAAACCTTTTGATTTGTTATTGGGGACTAAATATGTTACAAAGTGAAAACCACAGGGATCATTCGTGTACTTTTGTAAAGTTAGGGACCAAATCCAATTTTTTTGGTAAACTACGGGGACCATCCATGCACTTTACTCAATTGTAATTAAATATATATAATATTCCTCATCTAATTGATTAGAGTGAATTGCACTTTCTGTCCTATAAGTTTGTACTAAGTAGCAGGTGTGTCATTTAACTAACATAATTACACATGATGACCTTTATGTTATCAATTTTAGACATGTTATATCTTTTTCCCTAACCTGACTAGTTTTTAATATTAAATCTGACCATGTGCCTCTCACGTTAGGACATAATGATCGTTTAACACCCATATAAAAATTTAATTAACAAAGAAAAATATAAAAAAATATCTCTCTCTCTCCCTCCCTCTCTCTCAAACCATAAACCACCGTCTCCTTGTTTATAACGTAAGTCATCATCTTTTAGTGGGACATTTAATACACAAATCACTTTTACACAATCTTATAACTATATATACTAGGGCTGTAAACGAACCGAACGTTCAGCAAACAGTTCGTGAACCGTTCGGCGGGAAGTTCGTTTATGTCCGTTCGTTTAATAAACGAACGAACATGAACAAGAAATTTTGTTCGGTTAGTTAAATGAACGAACATGAACAGAGGTCTCGTTTGTTCGATTGTGTTCGTGAACGTTCGGTAAGGTGTTCGTGAACATTCGTTGATTTGCGTTCGTTTATGTTCGTATGTTTGTGTTTTAATTGAAGATCTTTGTACTTTCTTATATTTTATTTGTACTTTTTATCTTATTAAACTTTTATTTATTTTATTACCCTAACAATTAAACTAGGAACCCCACTTTCACCTTGTTTATGCATCATTTCCCTTTCATTTCTCATTATTTACATCAGCTAATACAATCGACCTCCGTTCCACAATAAGGGATTCAAGTTCGAGTGCTACTCTCTGGGCCATCTATCTTTATCATTTGTCGCTTTCGTCAAATTTATTTGTGTTCGTTTGTGTTCGTGAACCGTTCGCGAACACGCTCATTTCCTTAATGAACGAACACGAACATAAAATCTCGTTCGGTAAGTGTTCATGAATCGTTCATGAACACATTTATTTCCTTAACGAACGAACACGAACAAGGCCTTGTTCGTGTTCGTTCGGTTCGTTTACAGCCCTAATATATACTAACACAACCACATTTATACATAGTTACTTATCAAACATCAAATTTCATATAAGTCATTATAAATTATATATTTATATAATTTCATAAATATTTATATACACAAAAACATTTTATTAAAATCTCATAAAATCCATTTAAGTATATATTTACACTTTTGACGTTTAGCAAAAATACTATATTTTCATATCATAAAATAAACGTTTATCCGCGTTATACACATGCATAGTTTTAAAACCTACTGACATGTTAGCACTAAATATACCACAGATCACCCATATACACTTATATAACAAATACATGCAATTATTTACTTAGATAATTCATTTGGGAGAGGAACCCCGGGTTGTACGTAAGCGTGTGGTTGGTGTTCCAGGGTGTTGTAAAAGGTAAACTATCCAAAGGATTGGTTCCGCTCCTCTAGACCTTGATATGGGGAACCGGCATAAGAAGCAGTATCGATAGTTAATTCGGTCGGGTGTTGATTGGTTCCAGAGGGTGGCATCTCCGTGTCGGACTCATCATCTTGTTGACATTGGCTAGGAAGTGGGGAGTTGAGGTAGTTTGAGGCATGGAACGACTCGCTTGGCTGTGAGTGCAAATGTGAATAGTGTGAGTGCGAATGTTGTGAATGCGAATCTTGCGAGTGCGAATGTTGTAAGAGCGACTATTGTGGGTGTGTAGGTCCTCGTCCTCGCATAGTTCCCTTTCCACGTCCTTTTTGTCTTGTCGGCATCTTTCCTATCAATTTAAATTTTAAAATTCAATAACTAACTATGAGTACTAGCCTAGTCTTAAAAAAAATTAGACACACAGTTTTTCTTATGGAATATGCGAATGTGATATTTGAGTTTAGACACAAAAGGCTAATGCATTAAAATTGTAACCCTGATACCAACCTGTCACACCCCGATTTTCCGGTGGGCCCGGACGGTGGGTTTATTCATGACGGTCGGATAACAGTATCAGATTTTGGTAGCGGAATAGGATGATAAAGTATTAGATGTAAAAGCTTGAAATGATATAAATAGAATTTGTAACATCTTTTTCGGTACAACATATCCCACAATGTAGGATTGAAATAAAAAAGGACTTTAAGATGTCATAGGTCCTTAGTCGTGGAGTCGCAAATTCCAAAGCTTATGGCCAAATCGAATCCAGCCTGCTTATTGAGGTTCGTCACCTACGGTTAATCTTTAAAAATAAATCGGTGTTCACTGGTAAATACTATTAACCGACACATTTTCAAAAATATTTTCAAAAGAGATTTTCTTTTAAATATTCGTTGGGATAATTTTCTTGTTACCGAATTACAGACTTATCGCACATTTGGGAATCCGTATTATAACCAATATGTGATCAAGATACACACCAAAATTATTTGTGTCTGTCAGGTGTATGCCTAAACCCCGCACTTAATGACCATTTACAATTAAATGTTTCGTGATGCCCGGACACGGTACTATTAACACTCAAATGTTTAATCTGTTATCAAGCAAAACGGTTTAAAACGAATACCCACGTCTGTAAGCATTTGCCCATTTGCGATACCCGTACCAAGTGGCAAATGCCATATCCCAATTTTTAATGTAAAAGTGGCTAAAAAGTATTTACCTTTGCTAGCTGTCTAAAACAGTGTATTTGGTTCTCCTAGCAAAGCCGTATTCGAAGTTTGTTAATCCTAGGCACGATTATCTGGAGGGCTCTATAGTCGGGAATGAACAGAATTATTATCCGTTCGAATATTTACGGGTCATTGGTAAGTCTTTTGACGTGACTCGTTAACTTCAGAATTTTGCTCGTTTTCGCTAGATTAAGCATTGACCAGATAGAACGTGGTTTATACCTGTCCGAGTGAGAAGACTCGTGTGATATGGGTTGTTTAACCAAACATTCTGATTTGGAAGGGTTTTGAAAGCATTTGACCCGTTACGACTAGTTTATACGTTTTATGTTCGTATAACTAGTTATGCGCGTATAAACGGGCTCGGGTGGTGGAATGGGTTTATGATGAGTCCGATATTTAAAAACACATTTTATGATGTTATAAAATTTATTCTCGAAATCAAAATGCAGATTGTATAAGCTTATAACCAATTTATTTGCTTTTATACCAAAAAGAGCATTTTGGACCTTTTAAGAAAATATATTTGACTTATTATTTGACCCGTCCATATGTGATGACTAGAAGGTATAATCATGGGGAATTATTTCTTATGATATTACAATCACAGGGTAAGTTTTAATCAAACTTTAGGTTGACCAAACGGGTTAGAATCGAAAATAAAACAGAAGTTAAACTATTTGACTTTCGACTAGAAATGAGTGCTAAACTAAATATGACGAGTTTGACATGTCAAAATAGGTCTTGTAATGTTATATAAACTGATATGGTGTCAAAACTTTTAGTTATAATACTTAAAAGTCCATTTGTCGTAAAATGCATAAATTGTGCTTTTTACTTTTATTTAATACATGTTTGACCCGTCATTTCACCTACTTAATGTGATGGTCAGAGGGTATAATCGCCAAGGATTAACACTTTCAAAATAACGATCACTTGGGAAGATTTAATTAACATTTGACTTGACCAAAATGGTCAGAAGCCGAAAGTCAAAGCAAAAGTCAAACTGCTTGACTTCCAGATAAATTCTAACTATAAAACTTAAATCAACTTGAATGATTACTTGCTAGTGTTGTAGGGAACACTTGAACTCAGAAGATGAGGCTTCTACAGACAAGAAGCAAGCTCCAAGAAATTTTAAGAAGTGAATGAGAAAGTGTGAAGAATTTGTGAATTAGGGAGGCCTATTTATACTTAATCAAGTGAAGGGAGAGTTTGTCAAGTGTTCTCATGTGTTCTTAGAGCAAGCTTAGTGTCCTAACATGTGGAAGAAGTAGAATTAAGGTGGCA
The DNA here is from genome assembly GCA_030545235.1 of Helianthus tuberosus. Lineage (NCBI taxonomy): Eukaryota > Viridiplantae > Streptophyta > Magnoliopsida > Asterales > Asteraceae > Helianthus > Helianthus tuberosus. The sequence continues at coordinate 68,573,767 of CM060410.1, read as the reverse complement.
AGAGCCGAAGAGAAGTGGTACAAAGTTGAGTATGTATCTGCCAGCTCCAAACTACTGTCAGCTGCACCCAATTTTTTCAGGACCGGACCGGAGGTCAACCCGGTTGCCTTACGGGGTCAAAGGTCAGACCGGTCCGACCGGATTTAAGAACCGGATAGCATTATAAATAACATATCCTATCTCGCTCCTTCAGGTGAGTTATAAAAACACTCTAAAAACGTGCATTGGTATAATACTATTTAGCCTACACATATTTTTTTTTATATCTAATTAGTTATTACCTAATATTCTTTAAAATGAGAAAAAAAATGCAAAAAAAATCCATAAGGCAGTAACATACTCCAATATGTGGGCCCCTTATGCAAAACAAAATTATATCATTACCATTTGACCAATTTTGTAATTTACTGCCTCTCTCTCCTGTATATCCATCCCTGTCACACGCAACCATCCATATCTTTCTCTCTCTCTCTAAAAATGGACCTAAGTTTCCAGTGCTTCTTCTCACCGGAAAATGTCATCGGTGACCGTAACTTTCCACCGAACACAACTTCCGGTCCCGATGCTAAAGCCGTAACGAAGCCGTTGATAATTTCTTCAAATCTCGCGGCTATAACGGCCTGTTCTTTCATATCGAGGTATTTTCTCTGTCTTCTTCAATTCTCTCACTATAAGATTTATTGGATGATTGGATGATTGGATGAAGAAAGGCTGATGAAGAAGATGTGCATACAGAAGCTTTGACCGGCCCGACCACAGCCTCTGACCCGCCGGCCCGACCACCGGCCTGACCGCCTGGCTGCCGGCCCGACCACCGGCCCAATGTTGAAAGGCTCAAACAAGCGAACCGGCCCGTTCTAGACTCCGGGTCCCGGCCGGACCGGTTCGACCGGCTAGCCCGGTCCGGGTTTAAAAACATTGGTTGCACCCTTTACGGACCGTAAGAGGTGATGCCTTACAGTCCGTAAGAACCTCTGGCACACGCAGATTTCAAACCCCTTGCGGACCGTAAGGGGTTAGCCCTTGCGATTCGTAAGGGACTGCCAGAAATTGAAAATTTCACGTTTTTGCATTTTTAATCCCTCAACTTGTTTCAACCCTCATTTTTATAGATTTTGTCTTTCTCCTTTTCACAAATCGGAATTATTTGGAGAGTTTCAAGACGCGCGTCATACTAGGATTTGATTAGATTATTCGAGTTGTTACAAGTTAGAAGGGCAAGGGGGTGCGCTCGCCCCCGTCAACGTTGAGTGGTGTAAAATTTCTGATTTTTCGTCTGATATTTTTAAAAATATATAGGTCTGCCCCCGCCAATTATTTTTCCTAAAAATTCCTTGCCCATACTAAGTTTATTGTCCAAAAATATTTATTCATATTATCGTATTGAGTTAAAAAAACATGAAAATGAAGCTATTTTGGCTTAATTGAATGATTTTTTTATATACATGAAATTAGTTTTTATATAGATGAAACTTGAGGGATTAATTTTTGCTTGGCTTAATTGAAAGATGTTTTTATATAAAAGAAACTAGTTTTTATATAGATGAAAACTAAGGGATCGATCAATTTTGGCTTAATTGAAAGATGTTTTAAACTCGACCCAAAAAAGGCAAATACGATTTGCCTCTTTTTTGTTTGACCTTGACATCAACAGAAAAAAGAAGGTGTGTTTGACATCTTTGGCTATCTAGTTACTTATAATTTATAAAGAGTGAATTGCAAGTTTTGTCCTTTATTTTTATACCAAATTTCAGTCGCTGTCCTTTATCTTTAAAATTGACGAGTTTTGTACTTTATTTTTAAAATCCTGCATGTTATGTCCTTTGCCCCTAACCCAATTAATATTTTTCTATTGAATCGGATAACATAAGGGTATTTAAGTCTTTTTACCTATTTATTTAAAAACAAATATTAACAAAATCAAATTAAATTTTAAAAATTAATATAAAATCGATATACACGTTTATCTCTCTACCCCATATCTATCTCTATACCTCTCTCTTTTATCACCACCATCCACCACGCCACCGGCCACCACACCCCCACCACCACCATCGAACCCACTACAACCTCTCCCATCGCACCACCCACTAACCCACCACCATCTCTCCCGCCGTACCGCACCACACCCACCATCCGAACCCTTACCACCGCCATTGCACCCACCAGCCACTAGAACCTACCACCATCGCCCCTTCAAAACCAGAAACAAAAACTTTAATCAACGACGGTTCATTCAAACCAAAAGTCAACGACTTTACAAATCAAATCGCCAATCTAATTCATGGCCACCGTTCCTTCCACATATCAGATCCTATCTCAGATCCCCACTTTGATCAAGTAAAATGTCATTTATAGTGGGTTTTGTAATAGTGACTTCGTAAAATTGAATTTTAATGATGCAAAATATAACTCACAGCTTGATAACAATTTATACCGACTATATGATCAATCAAACATATAGTTGTTTCTGTTGTCAAATGCAATTTCACTCGTATAATCACTATAAAATTACATGATTTCTACTCAATTTGTCTCATTAAGAATAATCAAAGATGAGTATAAATGAAATGGAAAAATATAGCTTTATCTATCAGTAATTCGTAGTTTCAATAATAAAATGCAATTTGCCTGTGTTATTTGTAAACTAAGGTGGTGTTTGTTTTTTCAGATGCAAAAGGTCTGCAGTCTGCGGACCACATCTGCAGAAATCTGCAGGAGAAGAGATGGACCAAGGGTTCGCAGTCCGCAAGGAGAAAAAGGGTTTGTTTTTTTTAGTTATACAAAAACCACTTTTACTCTCCTCAAATCAAAATCAGACCATACAACACAACCAAACATCATCACTTTTAACTCTCCTCTCCCTCTCGATATGACTGACCGGCGAGCACAGGACCGTCGACGGGCTGCCGGCGCCCTTATTCTCCGGCAACCGGTGGAGCCGGTTTCTTTTCCGGCAAGATACCCCCCTCGATTCAAGAATCCGGCGACGGCGGTGGTGGTATACGGTGGCTGAAGCACAGATCGAGAGAGAGAAACGGCAGGGGTGCCGTTTTCCAGCGACGAATCCGCCGTCGGCGGTGGTGCTTGGGCTTGGGCAGGTCCGTGGGTCTCCCTCTCTCTCTCCTGCCGCTACCTCTCTCTCTCTAGGGTCTCTCTCTTCTTTCCCTCTTATGCAGGTCTGTGGAGATGTGGTGGTGGTGGCGGAGATGTGGGGGTGGAGGTGGTGGCGTAGATGTGGTGGTGGAGGTGGTGGCGGGGATGCAGAGAGTGGCGGTGGAGGTGGTGGCGGGGATGCAGAGAGTGGCGGTGGAGAGTGTTGTGTTTTGAAAGAGAGAAGATGTGAGAAGAGGTGGGCTTATGTCTGCGTGGGGAAGATGTGGGGAAGAGGTAAAAGGTGAGTAGTGCTTCTGTAAAACAAACAAGCTGCAGGACCCAAAGGTCTGCGCGACGCAGACGTAAGTGGCCAGAAGTGCTTCTGGCCAAAAAACAACCAGTACCTAATACTTTAAACTAATGACGGGCCCAGGAATTTTTATGGGGGTGCGGAATATTTTAAAAGATTTTAGACCCCTGGGTATGTATAAAAAAAACGGTTCATATCTGGTCGGGTCATGTAAAACAAAAGAACATCGAACTAAAATTTATATAATCATAAAAAACATGTCAAAAGTTATATAAACATGTTTAAAATTGTGCCCTGTAGGTTTTTATTTTTTGAAATCTATGCAAAACATCATCTAAAGTTACTTTTCTAATGGTTCCTCTTGAGAAATCTCGCCAAAACTTCCATACTCATGGTTTCTATCACATATAAATCGATCTATAATTTTCAATTTTCAATTTTAATTTTCAAGCCATAGTAAAGTCTAAAACAACAAAAAAACATCACAACAACAAAATCATCTCTAGAACAGCAAAAAAAAAAAATTCATCAAAACACATAAAATTTCAAACCCTTTTAACATCTCTATAACTCTATCTCTCCTAAAAACAACATAAAAAAACGAAGGTATCTCGTTAAATTTTGTATTCCAGGTGGTGGGGTGGCCGGAATCAAGCTTTTCCTGTGAGAATGGAGTCGATGTCGTCGTGCCTTTTGACTGCTTTCGTGCGTCGGTCGCTGGGCGATCAGAAGAGGGAGAGTATTGTTAAGTAAAGTGGTTAAATAATACATATATACACTTGGTTATATTTTAATAAAAATCAATGTTTACATTTTTTTTTTTAATTTATAAGATTTTTTTAAAGGGGGGTGGTTGAAAATTTCCAAGAGGTGCTGTTGAAAATTTTCAAGGGGTGCGGTCGAGATTTTACGCGAAATTTAACCCCAAAACCTTTTTCTTCAAGTGGTGCGGCCGCCCACCCACCCAAGTAGGTAGGTCCGCCACTACTTTAAACATCAAATTAATACATTATCTGAATTGCATAAAGTTCAGGCAAATGTGTTTAACGTTAACAAACGCAAATGAAATCTATTAAATATTAGAGTAAACGTGATTTTATAACCATGTGGTTAGACCTTATTGATACTTTAGGTCACTTTAAGAAACCTTTGAACATTTACATCACACCATTTCCAACTTTCTACATTTTACAACCTTCCGTCACTTGAACGGTAATTTTGTAAAAGACACAAGGGTACTTGTCATTTACCCAAACACAAACCCTAGCTTATGAGAAAAATGTCTGGATAGTCCCTGTGGTTTGCTCCGATTTCACCTTTAGTCCCTCTATTTTCAAAATTACAGCTATAGTCCCCAACTTTAGCAAATTCGTTCTCGGATGGTCTCTGGCACGGATGGGGGTTGTTTTCTCGGTTAAGTGCGTGTGAAATAACCTAAATACCCTTAATTTAAAACAAAGTAAATTAATTAAGTATATTATATGTACGGTACCCACTTCTTATAATATATCATATAATATCATCATCATTGACTTGATCCATATTCAGATTCATCTTCAATCCAAACACAACTCTTACCATCTGAATCAGATACAAACCATTACCACATCCACCACCGCCATACCACTCAGCCACCACCACCATTATCACTACCATAACCACCCCCGCAACAACCACCACTGCCGCCATCATCACCACTGCCGCAACCACCACCCCAATTCACCGTAACCACCACTGACAAATTCATTAGGTTTTCGTGTATTTTGTGAGTTTGTGATCTAATTATGTAGATCAGGCACGTTAGTTAAATATCTGATTGTGTGTTTTGTAATTGACAGTGAAATTGCTATGTGATGCTGTTATTTGATTAGGTTTATGTTGGTAGTGTGATTGAATCGCGTGTTTTAATATTGTTACTAGAATATAGGGATATATTGTGGTGGTGGTGGTGGTGGATGATTATACTGAGTCTGCCGCCAATGACACCCACCATGGTCGGAGTTAAGGGTAGGAGTGGTGGATGGTGGGTGGTGGATGTGGGTTGCACCGGTGGTTACGGTGAAGGTAGGGGTGCGCTTATTGGAAGTGGGAAGGAGGGGTTATGGGTGGGAGATAGTGGAGAAAGGTGGAGATGGTGGTGAAAGGTGGAGATAATGGTGGGTTTTTTAGAGTGGAGAAGATGAAGTGGGTGGGTGTCGCAACCCCCGACCCCTTCCCTGGGAGGCGGGCGGCCGCGAGCACTCAGAGCTGGTGGTATCGGTGTTTATTTAATTTGGCAGCGGAAGTTTACATCAGGACCGTAGTTAGGAAAAATTTTATCAGAGTAAAACACCTCATTTTATAAATAATAAACACATGGGTAAAACCCAAGTTTCCATTCATAATATGTTTATAGGGATAAACCCTATTTTATTCAAATAAAACTTCTTTCTTGTTTAGGTAACTTTTATAGCCACTTTTCCAAGCCTTCAGTGCTATCCAGCTGGCTTCTATTTGGCTTTCAAATTTTGTTACCTGAAACGCGTTTAAAAACATTTTGTCAGTGGGAAATACTGGTGAGTGCATCCCAATTTAATCAAAACACTTTTATCACTTTACAGTATTGAGGGCATCCGCAATTACATTTGTTTACATCTATCAAATTACCACCCGTGGTACTGTCAATCCTGCCTTATGGTCAAGTTACTATTCTCAGTATTAGTAACAAGTAATGTATACAAAACCCCAACATATTGACAGTAATTGTAGAATTACAAATACTCAATCGCTGTTAAATTACACTTTAAAACAATTGAGGTTTTGTAAAAACAGTTGACAAAAATGAATGTACTCACATTGCTGTCTTAGATATCACTACTGCTGGTGACTTCCTGGTTATAATATATTAAATTAAACAATGCATACGTGTTAGTAAAATATCCCAATTTACATTAGCTATACCCCCCTCCCGAGACAGAACTCCAACGACTGAGTCAGGCAGAACCTCGACATGCGTTACGGAGAACTAGATCAATCGGGCATAGTAACTAATACGTAACCGGGGGGTTATAATACTTACAATGAGGCAGAGCTTTGCTTTTTAGTGGGTATTATACCCGAGTATTACTTCTACTATTAGAGAATTTAGAGAGAGAATTGTGATTTGAACGAGTTGAAATGAACGTCGAACTTCTCAATTTATAGGGCATGACAGACACCCTCTCACGCCCCGTGAGAGATTTGGCTACGGCCTTCGCGGCCCGCGAGGCCTTCTATGGTAGGCCCTAGCTTTGCTGAGTTGACGGCTAGCTTTGACACGACTGGGACACGTGGCAGCCCAGGGTTGCGCCTGGTGTCATGGGGTCGCGGCCTGCGACAGGCTTCCCTGTCTGTGTCGCGCCCCGCGAGCGGCCTTTTGAGTTTATTTTATTTGATTTTTGTTAAAATAAAGGTATATCGGGTCTGTTTTTCGTATACGGGGTGTATTTTAGGACGTGTATGGGTGTTTAAAGGTTTTTAGGAAGGTTGTTATATCCTCCCTACCTTGTTTTAGAACTCGTCCTTGAGTTCTACTAGAACATGTGTGGATATTTCCTTTGCATCTCAGCTTCAAGCTCCCACGTATATTCTGGTCCTCTCTTGGAATCCCATTTCACTTTGACCAGAACTAATCTCTTGTGTTTGAGATTCTTGATCTTTCTGTCTTCAATCTGTAGTGGCTTCTCTACAAACTTAAGTTTCTCATTTACCTCCATGTCCTTAATAGGTACTACTAATGATTCGTCTGCTAAGCACTTCTTGAGATTACATACATGAAATACATCATGTATTCCTACCATTTCCTCTAGTAGTTGTAGCTGGTAAGCTACTGGTCCTATTCTTCTAATAATCTCAACTGGTCCAACATACCTGGGGCTTAGCTTTCCCCTCTTGATGAATCTGACCACTCCTTTCCAAGGAGAAACTTTTAATAATACCTTGTCTCCTTCCTGAAATTCTAACGGTTTTCGCCTGTTATCAGCATAACTCTTTTGACGATCGCGTGTTATTTTCAGTCTTTCCTTGACTTGGATAATCTTGTCTGTTATTTCTTGTACTATCTCTGGTCCAGATAATTGCTTCTCTCCAATTTCAGTCTTTCCTTGACTTGGATAATCTTGTCTATTATTTCTTGTACTATCTCTGGTCCAGATAATTGCTTCTCTCCAATTTCCGCCCGACAGACCGGAGTTCGGCACTTTCGTTCATAAAGCACTTCAAACGGTGCAGCATTGATGCTGGTATGATAGCTGTTATTGTAGGAAAATTCTATTAATGGTAAATGATCGTCCCAATTTCCTCCGAAATCAATTACACAAGCTCTAAGCATATCCTCCATTATTTAGATTGTCCTTTCGCTTTGTCTGTCCGTTTGAGGATGATAAGCAATGCTTAGTTTTAACTTGGTTCCCTTTGCTTTCTTGAAACTAGTCCAAAAATGAGAAGTAAAACGGCTATCTCTATCAGAAACAATAGACAAAGGAATTCCATGTAATGAAACTATTTCATTTACATATAACTTGGCTAACTGTTCCATACTGAAAGTTTCCTTCATAGGTAAGAAATGAGCAAACTTGGTTAATCTGTCTACAATCACCCAGATTGTATCATTACCTTTTCTTGTCTTGGGTAATTTGGTAACAAAGTCCATTGTTATCAATTCTCATTTCCATGCAGGCATTTCCAATTGCTGCAGTAAACCTGAGGGTTTCTAATGTTCAGCTTTAACCTGTGAACAGGTTAGACACTTAGCAACATAGGCTGCTATATCCCTTTTCATTCATATCCACCAGAAATTTTTTCTTAAGTCTTGATACATTTTATCACTACCGGGATGTATCGTATACTTAAACTTATGGGCTTCTTCTAAAATTCGGTGGCGTAGGTTTTCTTGTTTGGGTATCCAAATTCTTTTCTTATGGAATCTCCAAATTCCATCAGTTCCTTGTTCTAATTCCTAATCATTCCTTTTAATTTTTCAGTATCGCCCTTGAATCCTTGGTTACTGATTCCTGTACTTTTCTAATTTGCTCATTTAAATCTATCTGCAGATTTAATTTAAGAGAACGTACTCATCTTGGCTTTTCATGATACTTTCGACTTAAAGCATCAGCTATTACATTAGCCTTTCATGCATGATACTGGATAACACAATCATAATCACTAAGAATCTCCATCCAGCATCTCTGTCTCATATTTAACTCTTTTGGACCAAAAATGTACCTTAAACTCTTATGATCTGTGAAGACTACAAATTTATTTCCATATAAATAGTGTCTCCAAATCTTAAGGGCAAAAATTATAGCTCCTAACTATAGATCATGGTTCGTATAATTTTCTTCATGATTCTTAAGTTGTCTAGAGGTATAGGCTATAACCTTTTGACGCTGCATCAACACACATCCATAACCTAATTTAGAAGCATCACAATAGACTATAAGTCTTCAGTTTCTTCTGGTAATGCTAGTATGGGTGTGTTGGTTAACTTATGCTTCAAACTTCTAAAAGCTTCCTCTTGTTTTGGTCCCCATTCAAACTTAATTGATTTGCAGGTCAATTTCGTTAAGGGAATGGCTATTCTAGAAAAAAACTCGAATAAAACGTCTATAATAACCTGTTAGTCGAAGAAAACTTCTCACTTCCGTTGGTGATTTAGGGACTTTCCACTTAGTAATCGCCTCGATCTTGGTGATATCCACATGAATTCCTTCATGATTAACTAGGTGTACAAGGAATTGCACTTCTTGAAACCAAAATTCGCATTTTGTGTCACACCCCCAAAATACCACCTAGGGAATGTCCCTGTTAGGCGTGTAACGTACCAGGATCCAAGCCATCAATCATGTTGAACTCATAACAATTATTCCAAATAAAACTTTTATTTATTATTGATAGAAGTCTTACAAAACATTACTTAACGTTTAGTGGAAGCATAATACATTGATTAAGAAATTCATAAACCAAGTGTGTGAAAGCCTTTAAGTTCGTCTCGCGTTTCCATGTATCTTGACCCATGACCACTCCAGCATCCCAGACAGTAAGATCCAACAATATGCACCTAAAGGCCTGCAAGGCATCTAACAACGAATCAACAACAAAGTTGAGCGAGTTCACAGTTGGGTGTTCGTTTTAAGTTGTTTCAAAAACATAGTGTTTCTTTAGCTGGCTTACTTGCCGTGGGGGTTACCCCATAGTTGAAAATATGATTAACCATTTCCTTCTTTCCCTAACCATAACCAGTGGGGGCTTCCCCATGTGAACCACTAGACCCGTTACCATATCGACCACTGACTGAAGTAAGTTGGTGCCCTAGCGTCAATGTCTATCATCATTGACGTGCCCAGATCCATTAGTTCACGCCCATCCTCTGCGGCACGGTGTGAGGCTTGTCAAACCTAAATAGCGCTATCTAACTAATGACCCGCTCGCCATTGGCCCGGCGATTAAGTCGATATAAAAGGAGGGACTTCATGAAAGAGATTTTGGTCTAGTCTTCGTGTTGTCACCCTTCAATAAAGAGGGTGTGTACGTAATTCCCAAACCAGGAGATTACGCAGGTTCCAATCATATCCTTATTACGTGTTGTCACCCTTCAATAAAGAGGGTGTGTACGTGTTCCAAACCAGGAAATCACGCAGTTTCAGTTTCAATCCTTTACCCATTCCCAACCCCTGGGAATCCCATGCCTTGTGGAAAGTGTGAACTCACCTTAGATTGCTCGGTAGGTTACGTTACTTGTTTTACAGTCGATTTACAATTGATCATTATGTCCTATCATGGTTTACCAGTAAAAATTAGTTAAGTAATCAAGTCCATTTATATCATACGTTCTTTTCACACGCTACACAAACAGTGCACTAGTATTAAACAAGTCATGCAAGTTGTATCAATCAACCAATAATGTCCACATCTCACAAAAGTATTTATCAAATCATGCCATTTAAACCATTACATGCATTAAATCACTAGCATTATTCAACATAGTGTAAATACTTGCATCCTGTTCACATACAATTTCATAATCTAGTTCACCCTACACACCACACCCGTCGGTTAGTTAAGGAGAGCTTAAGAGACCTTTTGATCCAACCTTTGCGACCCAGTCCATAACCCAAAATATGTTTTAAATAGAGTAGCCCAATATAACCTACTGACTTATGAAATCCGATTAGCACATGAGACCCCATTGTGTTTAAATATATCGACAACCTACTCATTAGCCTAAACCAATATATGTTATTAACGCACTGTTTACCAAGTACATGTGTAACAACCACCCGGCCCAAAACTGATTATAAGTTAATTAAAGATTTCAGCCCAATGATTTGTAATTAATCAACATTATGTGGCCCCCTTTTTTTGCTGCTATTGTGCGACCCCAAAACCAACGACCCACTGACCGAATGTACGGCCCACTCAAACCTGACCCAATTCTAGTACCTATTCAGCCCATCAGTTCTTGTTTACGATGTTACCAGATCAATGCAGTTATTCACAAATCCACATTAAATCTAATTATCGTCTATATCATATCAATCAAAAGCATGTGTAACCGTTTGCCATATTAATACATCTGATTAATATAGATGCCATCATAACATGTTCGGTCAGTTTATGTTGTAACAATATCCCTATAATTCCTTATCACATAAACATGTATATTAACACAACTATGTTTCAGTTTCTCAACAATGTAATATCCATCAAGAACCATACTATATAATATAATCTACAAACTTAATACATCATGCATGAGCAGCCTATATCTTTAACATTCAGATCGGTTATATCAAACTAAACACATACTCGGATCGCATTGGTAAACAACGTTAAAACAGATTCCGATCATATATTTTACTGGTGAGTATTACGATTATATCCGCACTAGAACTATAATAATAACTATAACACCAATCAAAGTCACCAAAAACAATCAACTTAAACAAGGAATCTAGTGTACTAACCAAGAGGACTCGACTAAAGAAGCTGATGTCTTCGAACTACAGGATCACTTCGATGTGGGGGGGGGGGGGGGTCTGCTGCTGAAGTCGACGATCAGGGGAGAGGATGTAGGGTTTTTTTTGGCTTGTGTTTCACGTCTAGATTAATCAAGAATGATTCACGTATTAATATATTATGATAACTTGGGCGGTTATCATAAATAGACGAAGTGGGCTCAGCCTATCTATTTGGGCCGAAAAATTCAAACAAAAGGTAATTGAATTCATCCTATTAGCACTTAAGTAATTGTAATTGGATACCAATTGGGCTTATTAACTTAATGGGTTTATTAACTTGTAATGGACATAGGAATTGGTCTTAACATACAACCGGGTTAGTCTAATGGATAACATTAGAGTTGTTATCCTAATGCGGCTCACAACCACTAACGTGTTTGTTTAACGAAGTTATCATACTTGGTTAATAGAATCGTACGAGTACGAACATGTAACATTAAGAAACAACGAGGAGTTAAGATCACAAGATTTAAACGTCACTAACCTTGAAAGTTCGGGTTGTCACATCATCCCCAACTTGAAAGAAATTTCGCCCCGAAATTTAGCACGTAGTTACTGAGGAAGCTAGTTAGGTTGCATGGTTTCCTGGTTTTCCTGGGGTGTCACATCATTCCCCCGTTGGTTTGGAATTTCATCCCGAAATTCCGCAGTAGCTTCAGCCTCAGTAGTGGTTTCATTGTTCTCGAACAATTGGGATATGTGTGTTTCATTTGGTCTTCTCGTTCCCAGGTAAACTCTGGGCCATGACGGGAGTTCCAACGAACTCGAAAAATAGGTATCCTGGTGCGTTTGAGAATTTTGACCTCCCGGTCCAAAATTTCCACTGTTTCTTCGAGAAATCGCAACTGATCGTCGATTGTGAGCTCCTTGAAAGGAACTATGAGGGTTTCATCTGACAGACACTTCTTCAGATTCGACACATAGATTACGTTGTGAACTCCACTGAGTTCTTCGGGTAGATTCAATCCGTAGGCCATCTTGCCAATTCTCTCCGTGATTTCGAAAGGTCCAACATCTCGCGGTTTGAGTTTGCCTCGTTTACCAAAATGAACTACACCTTTTCCAAGGTGAGACTTTTAAGTACTACTCGATCCCCCAACCGGGAAATCGAGTGTTTTCCCAGCGCTTATCAGCATAGCTTTCCTGACGGTCACGAACTGCCGCCATTCGTTGTCATATTTGAGAAGTCTTCCCTGTTGTGTCTAAGACGAGTTCTGGGCCAGTCATTTGGCTGTCGCCAACCTCTGCCCAACAAAGAGGTGATCGGAACTTCCGTCCGTACAATGCCTCGAGTGGAGCAGCCTGGATGCTGGTGTGGTAACTGTTGTTATACGAAAACTCCACTAAAGGTAGATGTCGTTCCCAGCCGTTAACAAAGTCGATTACACATGCTCGAAGCATGTCTTCAAGAGTTTGGATGGTGCATTCAATCTGCCCATCCGTCTGTGGATGATATGCTGTGTTCATGTCTAGACGTGAGCCAAAGGATTTGTGCATCGTGTCACGGCCCCAGCCCCGGTTTGACCCGGTCAGGAGCCGCGGGACAGGAACCCGTGGTATCTATGATGCGACTGCGGAAGATTTTACAGGATCTTTTTAAAACTCAAAATGCCCGATTTATTTTATTTCATAATTCGGAATAAAACCCATATTTTACAATAGAGGAATTTCACAAGTGAATTCCCTGTTTTATTAAAACATGTTTATTCATTTTAACTGAGCCACATCTTCAAGCTTGTTAGTGCTCCGTAGCACGTTTTCTTTTATTTACAGCAGGTTTCCTGAAACATGTTTTAAAAATATTTTATCAGCGGGGAAATGCTGGCGAGTCATTCAAGTATGTAAAACGACACATTAGTTATCAATTACAGCATAAGAGCGATTACAATGGCTTCTATCTTATTTTTATCTGGCGCCGTGTCACCTGGTGACGATGGTCATACCACTATTGGGTCTTTCCCCAAGTAGTGACGTTTATCACTGTTAGGATTTATTAGCCTAACCCGTGAGAAATTAGTAATGTGCACAATACCCCAATTAGCCAGTGATTCAAGATAACCATGACTTAATCCCTGTAATTATAACTTTTGAAAATGATTGGAGTATTGTAAAATACTGTTGATAAAAAGAGAATGACTCACATTGCATATTTATACGGCAGAGTTTAGCCTACTGATTAGCCTTGTAACCTAATTTAAATAACATGCACACGAACTAGGTCAGTAACTAATACAACATTTACGATAACTCACGAGATTAAACCCTCACAACGAATGACAAAGTGCGATGCTTAAACATCCATCGAATTTACGACGAATGACAAAGCATAACCCTAATGTGGGCAGCACTTAAACATCCATTGGATAGTTTCAATCGATCGGACATTGAATCGTAGCAGCGATCGAGTTAATACCCTGTATCTTAGCAGCGCCTCGCTATACTATAAGTAATTTTCGAAATTTAGCAGCCAAACTTCGTTTTTGAGTTTTGGTTTCGACATCAGTGGACTGCTCATAGCCATTCCTATTTATAGGTGAAATTTGAGGCTGTCGCGGCCCGCGTGAGCTTCCAGCCGATTCTTACGCGACCCGCATGGCCACCTAGTCTACGTGTAGGGTTGCTGGGTCATCAGTAGGTGTGCCACGTGGATGACACGTGGATCCGGAACGCTTATCCGGTCAACCCATCTTTGACGCGGCCCGCGTAAGACAAAGATAAATCTTACGCGGCCCGCCTGAAACTCTAAAACTTTGTTTTCTTGGTTTTTCATGTACAGTAGAGTTTCAGGGGTCCTTGTTATCACTTGGGGGTTAGTTTTAGGACATTTTTGGAGAGTCCTTACATTCTCCCCACCTTTACTTAAAATCTCGTCCTCGAGATTTACTGGAATAAGTGAGGATACTTTCGCTTCATTTCTGATTCCAGCTCCCAAGTGTACTCGGGTCCTATTTTTGAATTCCACTTGACTTTGACAAGTACTAACCGTTTGCGTTTGAGAAACTTAACCTTTCTGTCTTCTATCTGAAGATGTTTCTCAACAAATTTTAACTTTTCGTTTACCTCTATATCTTGAAGAGGTACTACCAAGGATTCATCAGATAGACATTTCTTGAGATTGGATATATGAAATACGTTATGTACCCCGGCTAGTTCTTCTGGTAGTTGTAAGCGATAAGCAACTGGTCCTATGCGTTGTATTACTGGAAATGGTCCTACGTACCTTGGACTCAGCTTTCCTTTCTTTCCGAACCGAACAACTCCTTTCCAAGGATAAACTTTTAAGAGAACCTTGTCTCCGATTTGAAGTTCTAACGGCTTACGCCTATTGTCTGCATAACTCTTCTGGCGATCTCGAGCCGTCTTTAATCTTTCCTTAATTTGAGTGATCTTGTCGGTAGTCTCTTGCACAATTTCAGGTCCTGATAATTGACTTTCTCCTATCTCTGCCCAACAAACTGGAGTTCTGCATTTCCGTCCGTATAGGGCTTCGAATGGGGCAGCTTCGATGCTTGAATGATAACTATTGTTATAGGAGAATTCAATTAAAGGTAGGTGGTCATCCTAATTTCCACCAAAATCTATCACACATGCCCTAAGCATGTCTTCCAGAGTTTGAATCGTCCTTTCACTTTGTCCATCTATTTGAGGATGGTATGCAGTGCTTAATTTTAATCGGGTTCCCATAGCTTCTTGGAAACTTGTCCAAAAGTGGGAAGTGAAACGACTATCCCTATCCGAGACAATGGAGAGTGGAACTCCATGTAAGGATACAATTTCATCTACATACGACTTGGCTAACCTTTCCATGCTAAAGGTTTCTTTCATAGGTAGAAAATGAGCTGATTTGGTTAATCGATCCACAATTACCCAAATCGCGTCATTACCCTTTCTGGTTTTGGGTAACTTAGTAACACAATCCATTGTTATGTGTTCCCATTTCCATACATGCATTTCTAATTGTTGTAGTAGACCTGAAGGTTTCTGATGTTCTGCCTTAACTTGTGAACAAGTTAGACATTTAGAAACATATCTAGCTATGTCCTTTTTCATTCCTATCCACCAGAAGTTATTACTTAAATCTTGGTACATCTTATTGTTACCAGGATGCATGGTATATCTAGATTTATGAGCTTCCTCTAAAATTTTATTTCTTAACACTCCCTGCTTAGGTACCCAAATTCGTTTCTTATGGAATCTCCAAATTCCATCTGCTCCTTGCTCTAATTCTTTTATCCGCCCTTTCATTCCTTCAGCAACATCCTGGATTGCTGTTTCCTGAACATCCTTTAATTGTTCCATTAAATCTAACTGTAGATTTAATCTAAGAGCACGAACTCGCTTTTGCTTTTCATGATATTTACGACTTAAGGCATCTGCAACTACGTTTCCTTTTCCTTCGTGATATTGAATATCACAATCGTAGTCACTTAGGATTTCCATCCATCTCCTTTGCCTCATGTTTAATTCTTTTTGCCCAAATATATATCTTAAACTCTTATGATCTGTATAGACAGTAAACTTACTTCCATACAAGTAATGTCTCCAAATCTTAAGGGAAAAAATTATGGCGCCTAATTCTAAATCATGAGTCGTATAATTTTCCTCGTGCTTTTTAATTGCCTTGATGCATACGCAATTACCTTCTTCTGTCACACCCCGACCGCGTAAAACAACAAACCGCGGCGGAAACATCGGGGCGTGTCGTAACAGAATTAATTGTTTCATAACCATGGCATACAAAGTTGTATTTTATTTATCAAACAAGGGTGTTACATTGTCTTGAACAGTAAACAAAAGAGTTTATAACATAATTAAACAAGTCTATCTTCGTTTTTAGTCTCTAAGGCACAGGTCCGCCCTAGTGTCATGATCAACATCCTACGGAAAAGCTCCTGAAAACACATGTGAAAATAGGTACGTCAGCATAAAAATGCCTGTGAGATACATAGGTTTGTGAAAATAGGATTCATGACTTGTATTTGAGAAAATGTTTAGTCATGAACCTTGTAATTTGCTTTGTCTTGTAAATCATTTGAAAAACGATAAGATCAGTTGATATGTATAAGTAAATGTAAGGTTAAATGAATAACCATGTAAAATGAGTTTGTATAAGATAAGTTGGTTGTAAAACAATGTCTTATGAAAAGTATGTTATTTGTATAAAATGTTATATGTATCAAACTGAAATGATTTAAATAACGTTACGCTATGTAATATTATACAAACACTTATATATAGGAAGTACCAGCGGCGTATCCACCATGTTTGTATCATATTACACACGTATCGTTACTCAAATCACTTACCCAAACAACCACCAATGTAACTTGTTCATGTACAAACCAATTGTCAAGTGTTATTGTGTAAACCATATCAAAATGTCTATGTCCAATGTAAACCACCAAATGTGTATATCAATGTCAAAATGTTTATGTTCAATGTAGATCATGTAATGTGTAACCAAAATGTCATGTATGGTAGTGAAATATATATATCAACTAAACCATATGTAAAGTGCACAAAAACAAGGTATTGAAGTAAAACATAGTTTAAATCAAAGTTATGTTTTGTGTAACAAATGCATGCTATACTGATACAAACATTTATGCGGTATTGTTAAAATGCATACATCCAAGCCTTGAGACTGTGGTGATAAACCCTTAAACAAATTAAAGGTTCATCTGAGTTATGTATATCGAATTCGGTCATTCCTTTCATCCCCATACCCAGGATGTCCGGAACGGGAGTTGTCAATTCCTATGGTACCACTACCTACTAACGAATGGCATGATCAATGTTAATGAATGTATTGTTCCATGTTAAACAAACCAAATGTCATAACAAAATGTAAGCATGTGAAAACGATGCACTAAGTATGTAATCAAATGAACATACGTAGCATGAAATGTAATGTAAAACGATGTACTAAGTAATGCACACAATGGGCACACCTAGTATGAAATGTAATGTAAAACAATGTACCAAGTAATGCACACAATGGGCACACCTAGCATGAAATGTAGTGTAAAACAATGTACTAAGTAATGCACACAATGGGCACACTTAGCATGAAATGTAATGTAAAACAATGTACTAAGTAATGCACACAATGGGCACACTTAGCATAAGATGTAATGAAATCATGTACTATAATGTACTAACGAACATAGCATGTATATGATGTGAAAACAGGAAAGCATGAAAGTAACAAGTAGGCACATGTGTTCCACCCCAAAACAGTTTGGAAAACAGTAAAAGAGGGGTCTATGTACTCACTTGAGATTGCTCAGTTGTCTAAAGATAACCACCAAGTAATGCTATAGATCTCGGAATCAAACGGCACCTAATATAGGTAACTATGTTAATAAACCGGACCTAAATCGGAAGATTGGGTAGCATGAGGGTTTGTAAACCAAACGAGTATGGAGACTCGTGTAATATGGTTCAACAAAGCCTACATACTAATTGAAACCTAACATAATTGTTTACGACCCATTACGACCCGTTTAGGTAGCTTATGCTACTTTAACGCGTCGTTCGCGTGAAACGCGTTCGGACCGCCTAACTAGCCCTATGACAAGTGTTATATGCCTAAACATGTTACATAATCAGTTAAGTGACAAAGGTTTAGGTTACATATGCTTAATTACCAATTATACATGAAAAGGGTATTCTGGTAATTTACCTAAGGCATATAAACTACCTATCATACAACTACTCAAACGATGTGACCATAGGGTATAACCTCGGAAGGTTATTCCCTACCTACTATGGTCACCTAATGTATTTGGTCGGATCCTAATGATCGACCAAACTGGGTCGGGTTCGAGGTATAAGCGATTTATCAGATCGCTTACCCTACGACCCTAGACAACGTGGTAATCAGTAGGCATAGTCCCAATGGACTATGACCATCGTGATTACAATCACGTTGCGAAGTTCTAACGAACTTCGCATTGACCATTACTGGTCAACGCTGAAAGTCAAACAAAGTTTGACTTTCTGACTCGAAAAGCAGTAAAATAAGGAAAAGAACGAAAGAATACTTACGAAGGGTCCCCGAATGCTAAACTCGATTCAAAAATCTCAGGTATGAAACAAATGTTTCAACTTAGAGTTTCTCAAATCAAATTTCTTGTAAGTTTAGCAATGGGGGTGTTGGGGTATTTATAGTTTTTAGTCCACCGTTGAGATCGTTTCATGGAAAACGTGCCTTAATCATAACCGTACAAGTGTTGGAACCTTATGGTGACTAGAAAATGGTTCTTATCAGCTGACTAGACAATTTAGAATGTGTGGGTGAGGTTAAAACAGCTGCATTCTGCTGTTAAAACACTGCATCTGGTCTGATAGGCAGTCGCGTAGCGCGACGGGTAAGCCTATAGGGCTCGCGCTACGCTAGCACCCCCCCTGAATCAGAAAAGTTTCAGAATTGACAGAAATGGTCCCTGCACGTGTTTAAGGCCTTTTTCGATGCGTTTGAACCCCGTTAACCTCATTTCAAGGCTCTAAAATGAAGTTAAAGTATAGGGAACTCAAAACATGCTCAAGAATATGCCGGATGATGGTTCGTTTGGTCGTACGAACGCGATGTTCGCTTAATTACGACGGAATGCGCACAAGCGCGAAAAACGGTCCAAATGACGCGACGAATGGATTTTTCTTATGGCGAACACTAAAATATAATATAGTCATGTTCACATAAATTTTTGGATGTCCGGATGTATTCAGAACGTAAGTTATGCGCGAAAATGCAAACTTGTGCACTTTTTGACACTTTTAGTCCCTGAATGACCCAAAAGTTTATTTTAGCACACCGAACCCCTCAAAGCCTATTTCTAAGCTATGTAAAGGATATTTAAGGTGTGTTTAACTTATGGTCATGTTCCGGAATGTTCGTTACAGTTCAAATTGACATACTTTCACAGTTTGTCAAGTTTAGTCCCTGTAAACGAATTTACTTGTTTTTGCCATACCAAAGCCTTCAAAACTTATTTCTAAGTTATGTAAAGGTTATTTAAGGTATGTTGAGTATATGTTGATGTTCCGGAGTATTTCTCGCATTAAACTGAGTACGTTTACGCACTAGTTTGCGTATAACTCTCCAGAAAGTGATGTAGAGTTTGGAATTGAACAAAAGTCAAAACATGAAAAATGTAAAACACAACCAAACAAACATTGGGATCAAATAAATTTGTTTTATTGATAATAGAACTGTTCATAGTGATTACAATCACAGTTGTTACAGTCTCCCCTACTTGTGGAAATTTCGTCCCGAAATTTATTTAGAGGAAACTCGTGGAAAAAGATGTGGATATTTCGCCTTCATTTGATCTTCGCGTTCCCTAGTAAACTCAGGTCCACGTTTAGCTTCCCAACGAACTTTGACCAAAGGAATGCGCTTGCGTTTAAGCCACTTGACTTCACGTTCCATGATTTCCACTGGTTTCTCAACAAATTTCAGTGTTTTGCCAACACGAATTTCGTCAAGCGGTATGGAGAAGTTCTCATCAGCGGAACACCTCTTGAGATTGGACACGTGAAAAGTTGGATGAACATTTCCAAGTTCAGGAGGTAACTCAAGTCTGTAGGCTACCTTTCCGATTCTTTCGACGATTTTAAATGGTCCAACGTATCTAGGTGCAAGTTTTCCTTTCTTTCCAAATCTGATCACACATTTCCAAGGTGAGACCTTAAGTAATACTCGATCACCGACTTGAAATTCCAAGGCTTTGCGTTTTGGGTCCGCGTAAATCTTCTGACGGCTTCTAGCTGCCTGAAGGTTATCACGAACTTTCTTGACCTTGTCAGTTGTCTCTAAAATGAGGGCAGGTCCAGTAAGTTGAGCCTCGCCAATCTCATTCCAGCAGACTGGTGAACGACATTTTCGACCATAGAGAGCCTCGAAAGGAGCCATTTTGATGCTAGTGTGATAACTGTTGTTGTAGGAGAATTCAATCAATTTAAGATGTGAATCCCAGCTACCACCAAAATCGATCACACAAGCTCTTAGCATATCCTCCAGAGTCTGGATTGTTCTCTCAGATTGACCATCCGTTTGCGGATGATAAGCTGTGCTCAGATTAAGTTGGGTCCCCATAGCAGATTGCATGGTTCTCCAAAAATGAGAAGTGAAACGAGCATCTCTGTCAGAAATGATGTTCATCGGAACACCATGTCGAGCTACAATTTCATCCACATAGATTTGTGCAAGTCTGTCAGCAGGAAAATCCTCACGGATTGGCAAGAAATGTGCTGACTTTGTAAGACGATCAACGACTACCCAGATGGCATCATGACCTTTCTTTGTGCGCGGGAGTTTGGTAACAAGATCCATAGTAATGTTTTCCCATTTCCAAACTGGGATCTCTGGTTGCTCCAATAAACCAGAAGGACGCTGATGTTCAGCCTTAACCTTAAGACAAGTAAGGCATTTGGATACGTATAAGGAAATGTCTTTCTTCATACCAGGCCACCAATAGTGAATACGAAGATCCTTATACATTTTATCTGAGCCCGGATGAATAGAATAACGAGACTTATGGGCTTCATCCATAAGTAAGGCACGAAGATCATCCTGGCTTGGGACCCATAAACGGTCCATGAAGTAATATGATCCATTGTCCTTCAGTTCCAGAGTAGGTGTTATGTGATAGGGAAATTCCTTATCCATTAGACCTTGTAAAACACAAGATTGTTGAGCTTGAGAAATGCGTGCTTGGATGTTAGATCGAGCTTGAATAATAGATTGAACACGTACACAATGAAGCTTAGTACGTTCCTTACGACTTAATGCATCAGCTACGACATTCGCCTTACCAGGATGGTAGCGAATTTCGCAATCATAGTCGTTTAAAAGCTCAACCCAACGTCGTTGCCTCATGTTGAGTTCTTTCTGGTTGAAGATATGCTGAAGACTTTTGTGGTCAGTGAAAACCACACATTTTGTACCGTACAAATAGTGTCTCCAGATCTTGAGAGCAAAGACAACTGCACCTAACTCAAGATCATGAGTGGTGTAGTTCTTCTCATGTATCTTCAACTGCCTTGATGCATAAGCTATGACTTTGTTCCTTTGCATAAGAACACAGCCAAGACCCAATTTCGATGCATCACAATACACAACAAAATCATCATCACCCTCAGGCAATGATAGAACAGGCGCATCGCAAAGCTTCTGCTTCAGGTGCTGAAAAGCTTCCTCTTGTTTGTATCCCCAATAAAAGGGCATTTTCTTCTGAGTTAGAGCAGTTAGAGGAACTGCAATCTTCGAGAAGTTTTCTATGAAGCGGCGATAATAACCCGCTAGACCAAGAAACGAACGAACTTCAGTAGGAGTAGAAGGTGTATCCCAATCCTTAATCGCACTGATCTTGGAGGGATCTACATGAATACCCCGTTCGTTGATAACATGCCCCAAAAATTGAACTTCTTTAAGCCAAAATTCGCACTTGGAGAATTTGGCGAAAAGTTGCTCTTTCTTTAGGAGTTCTAGGGTAAGACGAAGATGTTGCTCGTGGTCAGCTTGCGTCTTAGAGTATATCAAGATGTCATCAATAAAAACAATGACGAACTGATCCAAATAAGGTTTGCAGACCCTATTCATTAAGTCCATGAAAACAGCAGGAGCATTAGTCACACCGAATGGCATGACTGTGAACTCATAATGCCCATATCGAGTACGGAACGCTGTCTTGGGAATATCTTCTTCATGCACCCGTAGTTGATGATATCCAGATCGCAGATCAATCTTCGAGAAATAAGAAGCACCTTGTAACTGATCAAAGATGTCGTCTATGCGAGGTAGAGGATATCGATTCTTGATGGTAAGCTTGTTAAGCTCACGATAATCGATACACATTCTAAAGGATCCATCCTTCTTCTTGACAAAGAGAACGGGAGCACCCCAGGGTGAAAAACTAGGACGTATAAAACCTTTGTCAGAGAGCTCCTGAAGCTGTTTAGACAACTCTTGCATCTCAGATGGTGCAAGACGATATGGAGCTCTGGCAATGGGATTTGCACCAGGTACGAGATCAATGCGGAACTCGACTTGGCTTGCTGGAGGTAGACCAGGTAAATCTTCAGGGAACACTTCAGAATAATCCCGAACGACAGGAATATCTGAAATAGACTTACCCTTGCCTTTATCTTCTGTAACATGTGCTAAGAAAGCCACATAGTTCTTCTGCAGATACTTCCGAGCTTTAAAACAAGACATGAGTTTCAGACCACCGGTAGGTTTCTCACCTTGAACCTGCAGGATCTCGCCTGTCGAAAGTGGCACTCGAACAATCTTCTTAGAACAAACTATCTCTGCGTGATGCTTGGATAACCAATCCATTCCCACAATAACGTCGAAGCTTCCAAGTTGCATAGGCGCGAGGTCAATAGGAAAAAGATGGTCGTTAAGATTCAACTGGCAGTTGTGAAGAACAGAATCAAGAATAATGGGTTCACCACTAGCAACTTCTACTGTCAAAGATTTGCCTAGTTTCGTTCTAGACACGCGAAGCATTTGCTCAAAAGACAAAGACACGAAACTCTTATCGGCACCAGAATCGAAAAGAACAGATGCAGGCTGATTATTAATAAAGAACGTACCGTTCACCACATTATCGTCAGCCTGTGCCTCTTGGGCATTCATGTTAAAGACTCGGCCTCGAGCCGGAGCCGGAGCCTGATTCTGGTTCTGGTTGGCTAGCCTTGGGCACCGGTTTCTGTAGTGGGTCAGATCCCCACAATTGTAACAAGCACCCGGTGGGTATTGTAGTCGTGCAGCTTGACCCTGTTGCTGAGCAGGAGGCTGTGCAACTTGTTGAGCCGGGTTTTGAACTGCGCGATTCTGAGCAAACCGACAAACATCGGCAAGATGACCTGACTTCCCACAGCTAGTACAGAAACGGCACTGATGTTGCGGCTGATGGTGACTGTTGCATCTATTGCACAAAGGTGCATTCCCTGTATAGGGTTTCTTTGCTGGAAGCTGTGCGGGTTGGTTGGGAGCTGCCTGATTAGCTTGGGCAGTGATAGCAAAATTTTGGGAAGCCTTACGCTTCCTTGACCTTTTCGAAGAACCAGAGTTCTTTCCATTCAAGTTTTGACCTTTCTTGCTATCACCCTTGTCAGCCGACTGTTTCTTGCCCTTGTCACCCTTCCTGTGTAGCTTTCCCTTTCGAATTTGCGACTCAGTCAATGTCGCAGATAACTCGATCGCCTGACGGAGTGTGGCAGGTTCACTACCAGTAAGAATGTCTTGTACCGAGTCAGGTAGGCCGTCGATGTATCTTTCGATAGCCTTGTCAAGTGGGGTAACCATTGTCGGGCAAAGCAAGCTCAATTCTTCAAACCGATCAGTATAAGCCCTGTGCTCACCACTATCTTGCTTCAAAACATCAAACTCTTTCTCCAACGCTCGCTGTTCATGACGAGGACAGAATTCCCTCATCATAAGGGCTCTAAGTTCAGCCCATGTCTGTGCAAGAGCAACTTCCGCCCCTCGGTCTCTCATTACTCCATTCCACCATGTAAGAGCCCTCTTCTGAAACACGCTCGAGGAGAACTCGACCTTGCGATTATCCGGGCACTGCACGTGGCGAAAAGTATTCTCAATGCTTTCGAACCACTGAAGAAGCCCAGTTGCTCCTTCAGAACCACTAAACTTGAGTGGTTTAGCCTGGTTAAAATCCTTGTATTTGCATGGAACATTGTTGTTATTGTTGGCTTGGTTCCATTGAGCAAAGAGATTTGGAAATTGAGCAGCCATTTGCTCCGCAATAATTTCTGCCAGTTCGGCAGTCGCAATCAGATTGTCGCGTCGAGGAGGCATTCTAAAAGAGGAAAACATGAAAGGAAATGAGTGAGATGATTGGATGAAGAGAATGAGATGAAACAAAAACAAAAACAAAGATGGTGGTCATTCGTCCGTATCACAAAGCAAACAAACGACACACAGTGACTAATCAAAGTAAATGGGTCAAAAATAATGTATAATGAAGACATGCTCGCCTATAAGTGAACACTCATCCCAAGAATTCCCAGGTAAGCACAACTGGTCTCGCGTCTGATGAGATGTATACGAAGTGCTTGCCTAGACAGAAAAACCCAGAATACAGGCATTCACCCTTCCAGTTTGCACATGTTCACATTATTTAAAACCCAAAACGTTTGACAGGATTTTGAAAATTTGAAGGCACAAGGCCAAAAACCAAACTGAAAAGGGTTCAAAACCATATAACAGAGGGTTCAAAACCTTACAATTGAGGGTTCAAAACCTTGTAATGAATCATTCAAAAACAGATGATTGTTTTTCAAAAATCGTTTCGGAAAATTGGGTTCTTGTTTTGATAATCACCTAAGGATAGGTGATGTATATCTTATTGTTACCAGGATGCATGGTATATCTAGATTTATGAGCTTCCTCTAAAATTTTATTTCTTAACACTCCCTGCTTAGGTACCCAAATTCGTTTCTTATGGAATCTCCAAATTCCATCTGCTCCTTGCTCTAATTCTTTTATCCGCCCTTTCATTCCTTCAGCAACATCCTGGATTGCTGTTTCCTGAACATCCTTTAATTGTTCCATTAAATCTAACTGTAGATTTAATCTAAGAGCACGAACTCGCTTTTGCTTTTCATGATATTTACGACTTAAGGCATCTGCAACTACGTTTCCTTTTCCTTCGTGATATTGAATATCACAATCGTAGTCACTTAGGATTTCCATCCATCTCCTTTGCCTCATGTTTAATTCTTTTTGCCCAAATATATATCTTAAACTCTTATGATCTGTATAGACAGTAAACTTACTTCCATACAAGTAATGTCTCCAAATCTTAAGGGCAAAAATTATGGCGCCTAATTCTAAATCATGAGTCGTATAATTTTCCTCGTGCTTTTTAATTGCCTTGATGCATACGCAATTACCTTCTTCTGTCACACCCCGACCGCGTAAAACAACAAACCGCGGCGGAAACATCGGGGCGTGTCGTAACAGAATTAATTGTTTCATAACCATGGCATACAAAGTTGTATTTTATTTATCAAACAAGGGTGTTACATTGTCTTGAACAGTAAACAAAAGAGTTTATAACATAATTAAACAAGTCTATCTTCGTTTTTAGTCTCTAAGGCACAGGTCCGCCCTAGTGTCATGATCAACATCCTACGGAAAAGCTCCTGAAAACACATGTGAAAATAGGTACGTCAGCATAAAAATGCCTGTGAGATACATAGGTTTGTGAAAATAGGATTCATGACTTGTATTTGAGAAAATGTTTAGTCATGAACCTTGTAATTTGCTTTGTCTTGTAAATCATTTGAAAAACGATAAGATCAGTTGATATGTATAAGTAAATGTAAGGTTAAATGAATAACCATGTAAAATGAGTTTGTATAAGATAAATTGGTTGTAAAACAATGTCTTATGAAAAGTATGTTATTTGTATAAAATGTTATATGTATCAAACTGAAATGATTTAAATAACGTTACGCTATGTAATATTATACAAACACTTATATATAGGAAGTACCAGCGGCGTATCCACCATGTTTGTATCATATTACACACGTATCGTTACTCAAATCACTTACCCAAACAACCACCAATGTAACTTGTTCATGTACAAACCAATTGTCAAGTGTTATTGTGTAAACCATATCAAAATGTCTATGTCCAATGTAAACCACCAAATGTGTATATCAATGTCAAAATGTTTATGTTCAATGTAGATCATGTAATGTGTAACCAAAATGTCATGTATGGTAGTGAAATATATATATCAACTAAACCATATGTAAAGTGCACAAAAACAAGGTATTGAAGTAAAACATAGTTTAAATCAAAGTTATGTTTTGTGTAACAAATGCATGCTATACTGATACAAACATTTATGCGGTATTGTTAAAATGCATACATCCAAGCCTTGAGACTGTGGTGATAAACCCTTAAACAAATTAAAGGTTCATCTGAGTTATGTATATCGAATTCGGTCATTCCTTTCATCCCCATACCCAGGATGTCCGGAACGGGAGTTGTCAATTCCTATGGTACCACTACCTACTAACGAATGGCATGATCAATGTTAATGAATGTATTGTTCCATGTTAAACAAACCAAATGTCATAACAAAATGTAAGCATGTGAAAACGATGCACTAAGTATGTAATCAAATGAACATACGTAGCATGAAATGTAATGTAAAACGATGTACTAAGTAATGCACACAATGGGCACACCTAGTATGAAATGTAATGTAAAACAATGTACCAAGTAATGCACACAATGGGCACACCTAGCATGAAATGTAGTGTAAAACAATGTACTAAGTAATGCACACAATGGGCACACTTAGCATGAAATGTAATGTAAAACAATGTACTAAGTAATGCACACAATGGGCACACTTAGCATAAGATGTAATGAAATCATGTACTATAATGTACTAACGAACATAGCATGTATATGATGTGAAAACAGGAAAGCATGAAAGTAACAAGTAGGCACATGTGTTCCACCCCAAAACAGTTTGGAAAACAGTAAAAGAGGGGTCTATGTACTCACTTGAGATTGCTCAGTTGTCTAAAGATAACCACCAAGTAATGCTATAGATCTCGGAATCAAACGGCACCTAATATAGGTAACTATGTTAATAAACCGGACCTAAATCGGAAGATTGGGTAGCATGAGGGTTTGTAAACCAAACGAGTATGGAGACTCGTGTAATATGGTTCAACAAAGCCTACATACTAATTGAAACCTAACATAATTGTTTACGACCCATTACGACCCGTTTAGGTAGCTTATGCTACTTTAACGCGTCGTTCGCGTGAAACGCGTTCGGACCGCCTAACTAGCCCTATGACAAGTGTTATATGCCTAAACATGTTACATAATCAGTTAAGTGACAAAGGTTTAGGTTACATATGCTTAATTACCAATTATACATGAAAAGGGTATTCTGGTAATTTACCTAAGGCATATAAACTACCTATCGAGCCCCGCTTGCGGTCTGCTCATATAATGTAATATATGTGTGGGCGCTCGGGGGGGAAAAAGCAAAAGTGCACTAATTTTTAACGTTATTTTACTAATTTCGTGAAAATAACGTTAAAAAGAGGGGATCGTTAATCAGGCATCATGTGGTGGCGTTGATAGCCGAAAGACAAGGGGGTACATGCACCAATTGGCGTTTGTCTCAATTGCTGAGTGTTATGTGCCTTATGTCCAAGGCTTGATGCAAAACCACAATCGAGCCGGGGGTCTCATTGGAAGCAGCCTCTCTATTCCTACGGGGTAGAGGTAAGGCTGTCTACATCCCACCCTCCTCAGACCCTACCTTAGCTTTGCTATAGGTGGGATATACTGAGTACGATGATGATGATGATGATGATATAAACTACCTATCATACAACTACTCAAACGATGTGACCATAGGGTATAACCTCGGAAGGTTATTCCCTACCTACTATGGTTACCTAATGTATTTGGTCGGATCCTAATGATCGACCAAACTGGGTCGGGTTCGAGGTATAAGCGATTTATCAGATCGCTTACCCTACGACCCTAGACAACGTGGTAATCAGTAGGCATAGTCCCAAGGGACTATGACCATCGTGATTACAATCACGTTGCGAAGTTCTAACGAACTTCGCATTGACCATTACTGGTCAACGCTGAAAGTCAAACAAAGTTTGACTTTCTGACTCGAAAAGTAGTAAAATAAGGAAAAGAACGAAAGAATACTTACGAAGGGTCCCCGAATGCTAAACTCGATTCAAAAATCTCAGGTATGAAACAAATGTTTCAACTTAGAGTTTATCAAATCAAATTTCTTGTAAGTTTAGCAATGGGGGTGTTGGGGTATTTATAGTTTTTAGTCCACCGTTGAGATCGTTTCATGGAAAACGTGCCTTAATCATAACCGTACAAGTGTTGGAACCTTATGGTGACTAGAAAATGGTTCTTATCAGCTGACTAGACAATTTAGAATGTGTGGGTGAGGTTAAAACAGCTGCATTCTGCTGTTAAAACACTGCATCTGGTCTGATAGGCAGTCGCGTAGCGCGACGGGTAAGCCTATAGGGCTCGCGCTACGCTAGCACCCCCTGAATCAGA
This sequence comes from Helianthus tuberosus, assembly GCA_030545235.1. Classification (NCBI taxonomy): domain Eukaryota; kingdom Viridiplantae; phylum Streptophyta; class Magnoliopsida; order Asterales; family Asteraceae; genus Helianthus; species Helianthus tuberosus. The sequence goes on along the minus strand of CM060410.1, from coordinate 68,545,209 downwards.
AAAGTTTCAGAATTGACAGAAATGGTCCCTGCACGTGTTTAAGGCCTTTTTCGATGCGTTTGAACCCCGTTAACCTCATTTCAAGGCTCTAAAATGAAGTTAAAGTATAGGGAACTCAAAACATGCTCAAGAATATGCCGGATGATGGTTCGTTTGGTCGTACGAACGCGATGTTCGCTTAATTACGACGGAATGCGCACAAGCGCGAAAAACGATCCAAATGACGCGACGAATGGATTTTTCTTATGGCGAACACTAAAATATAATATAGTCATGTTCACATAAATTTTTGGATGTCCGGATGTATTCAGAACGTAAGTTATGCGCGAAAATGCAAACTTGTGCACTTTTTGACACTTTTAGTCCCTGAATGACCCAAAAGTTTATTTTAGCACACCGAACCCCTCAAAGCCTATTTCTAAGCTATGTAAAGGATATTTAAGGTGTGTTTAACTTATGGTCATGTTCCGGAATGTTCGTTACAGTTCAAATTGACATACTTTCACAGTTTGTCAAGTTTAGTCCCTGTAAACGAATTTACTTGTTTTTGCCATACCAAAGCCTTCAAAACTTATTTCTAAGTTATGTAAAGGTTATTTAAGGTATGTTGAGTATATGTTGATGTTCCGGAGTATTTCTCGCATTAAACTGAGTACGTTTACGCACTAGTTTGCGTATAACTCTCCAGAAAGTGATGTAGAGTTTGGAATTGAACAAAAGTCAAAACATGAAAAATGTAAAACACAACCAAACAAACATTTGGATCAAATAATGATGTACTGAAAAGTACATATGTTTATAGTGTATATTTTGGTCAGTTTTCAGTCGTTTAGAGTCTGTTTTAGGTTAGAATTACGATACTGCTGACGTTAAGCTTTGATTTCAGGTCCCGTAGCTTAAAGTGTTGAAAAACGAGTAAAAACGAGCAGTTCGGAAGAAAAACGGGATTCGTACGCGCGTCGGAGAAGCTGGAAATCGAAAAATAATAAAGAAATCAGAAAATTGTCTTTAAGGGCGACGCGTGACGCCACCATACCCCTCGCGTCACGCGAGGGTCTTGATTTTGACCATGTTGACTTCTGATTAGGGTTTTGACTTTTAATGCCCAAAAAACCATATTACAAACCCTAGTTACGATTTTGAGCAATCAGAGAGCAATTGAAGAGCAACTTTTGACGGCAATCGGAGTTTTGAAGGCAAAGGAATCATCGGTACGGGTAGAGATTGAAGAGTCGAAGATCAATCGGGTTTTTCACTCCCTTGTTTGTCGATTTTCTCGTTTAATACTTGTTACGATGAATTCAATACTTGAATACTTTGTTTTGTTTTCGTTAATTGCTATGCTTGGCTAAATCTTTTAAACCACCTAGATTTGATGAATGGATTGATATGAGATTTTACCGTTTATGTTAATTGCATGTTTGTTTATGGGTGATTGTGTTTAGTAAAAAGTTTATTTTAATTCTTTGATGCGTATGCATGCTTTGATATGGTTCATTGTTATTACTTGCTTCATATGATTCTTAGTGACGGTCTTTATCACAACATAGGGTCATATTAGGGTTTAGGGTTTCGGTGAGTGTCCATATCACATAAGAGAACCTTCACTCTTTAGGGAGAATCGCGCGATAACCTCTAGAAGTAATTAATAATAATTTGCTAGATCTTAGTGTTCTGCTAGTTCCGATATCTGGGAAGTGAGGGGCTATTGGTAGGTCTTACCCGGCGAATTGCTTTAGATAGGCCTTGGGAAAGGTTATGTCTTGGTTTACCTGTCGGTCTTATTAGTCTATCAAGTCAAAGTAATTAATCTAAACTACCCTAGACCTAGGACTGGGAAGAAGTAGGTTAACATTAGGGTACTTACACAATAATTAGAGGACTGGGAAGAAATCTAATAACCGGTAGGATTAACGGCCTAGGTAGTATCACAGGTTTCTCCTTGAGAAGGGTCGAGGGGCCTCGATGGTTCTTAATAGGTTAGTATCATAAGATCCCGGTTCCATAACTCGTGCATTTAACTTATTCGGTAATCTCTTAAAAAACAATCCAGGATTCTTATCTAGGTGGTCCAGTTCTCATATAAGTAACAGTTCACAACCATCATTCGTTCATAGTTTAATTTTAGTTTAATTTAGCAGTTAATATAGATTTCCTTAGTTTTCAGTAACCCCCCCCCCCTAAAACAAATAAACAAGTTTAGTCGCGTCCGTCAGAGTCTTGTCATAGTCTAGTTTACGTAATACATAGAGTCTTTGGGTTCGATATCCGGACTTCCTAGGTTATACTACATTGATCGGTACACTTGCCGATTGTGTGGTTTAGGTCGAGTCTAGAATTAAAGCTTTTTAGTGTCTAGTTTAGAGAGTCTAATTTAGTTGATATTTTATAGTTAGTTTTGCACACATCAAATAACTTTGTTTTATTGATAATAGAACTGTTCATAGTGATTACAAGCACAGTTGTTACATCTTGCGTTGCATTAACACGCATCCTAATCCTAGCTTTGAAGCATCACAATATACTTCAAAATTTTCTATTCCTTCAGGTAAAGCTAAAATTGGAGCATTAGTTAGCTTTTGCTTTAAAATCCGAAAAGCTTCTTCTTGCCTAGGTCCCCATTCAAACTTAACTGATTTACATGTTAGCTTAGTTAATGGTACATCTATCTTGGAAAAATCTTTAATAAACCGTCTATAATATCCGGCTAAACCTATAAAACTTCTAATTTCCATAGCTGACTGTGGGACCTTCCATTTAGTGATCGCTTCTATCTTAGAAGGATCTACGTGAATACCTTCATGATTCACCATGTGACCTAAAAATTGCACTTCTTGTAACCAAAATTCACATTTCGAGAATTTGGCATAAAGCTTTTCCTTTCTTAACAAAGTTAAGAGTGCATGCATGTGCTCACAATGTTCCTCCTGGCTTTTGGAATAAATAAGTATATCATCGATAAAGACAATTACAAATTTATCCAAGTACGGTTTACAGATCCTATTCATCATGTCCATAAATGTTACGGGTGCATTCGTTAGCCCTAAGGGCATGACTGTAAACTCGTAATGACCATACCTAGTTCTGAAAGCAGTTTTAGGTATGTCTTCTTCTTGTACTTTCAATTGATAATATCCGAAGCGTAAATCTATCTTAGAAAAATATCTTGCTCCTTGAAGTTGATCGAAAAGATCATCAATTCTAGGCAATGGGTATCGATTCTTAATTGTAACTTTATTTAATTCTCTATAATCGATACACATTCGCATCGAACCATCTTTCTTCTTCACAAACAACACTGGCGCTCCCCATGGGGATGAACTAGGTTGTATAAATCCTTTGCTTAGTAATTCATCTAACTGCTTTTTCAATTCTAACATTTCTGTGGGTGTTAACCGATAAGGTGCCTTAGCTATCGGTGTAGTTCCAGGAATTAGATGAATTCTAAATTCTACTTCCCTATCAGGTGGTAATCCAGGTAGTTCTTCTGGGAATACCTCTGGGTATTCTGATACTACTGGAATTTCATTGAGTTCCTTACCCTTAGTGTTAATGATTACAGAAATCATATACACTATTCCTTGCTTTCGTTCATAACTAGCAATTTTCATTATTGAAATGAACTTTAGAGGCTTTCGTGGCTTATCTCCTGTAATCACCACTAATTCTCCTATGGGTGTATGTATTTCTATGGAATTCTTATCACAAAGAATTCGAGCATGGTTGGCTATTAACCAATCCATTCCTAATACCACATCAAATCCGGCTAACTTCATAGGTAACAGGTTTGCAGAAAATTTATGACCTAAGAGTTCTATCTTTCCTTCTCGCACAACCTTATTTATTTTAACAGAATTCCCATCTGCCGTTTCGACTGTAAAAATCTGCCTAAGGTTGGTTAAAGGTAAGTTAAGAGCTTGGCAGAATGAACTATTTATAAAACTTTGGTTTGCACCAGAGTCAAATAATACTTTTGCATAAACGTCGTGAACTAGGAACATACCAGCTATTACGTCAGGAATTAGTTCTGCTTCCTGAGTAGTCAACTGGAAGGCTCTTACGTTCTTCTTGGTAGCTCCTTCTGCAGGTTTGGCTTTGTTATCGGCTGGTTTGACCAGTTTTGGGCAGTCTGGCCTGAAGTGTCCAGCTTCTCCACAGTTGTAGCAGACTGTTGCTTTCTTCTTCCTGCAGTCTTCTTCTTAATGCCCCGGGATTTTGCAGAAATTGCAATATCCTTTGCATTTTCCAAAATTCTTCCTTTTGCAGGTATTGCAAAATGGAACAGTGGAAGATTGCCCGGTTCCTTTTCTCTTTAAATTACTACGATTACCCATACGGAATCCTTGGGTAATCTTTTGGGCTACTTCCTTCTTCCGGTTTTCTTCTCTTGTGCGTACCAGCCCGTCAGTTAGAGTATTAGCTAATTCCACAGCATCGTCAATAGTGCGAGGTCTCACAGCTTTAACGGTATCATGGATTTCGCCAATCAATCCCCAAATATAACGGGAAATAAGTACCGGTTCTAGCGAAGCCAGGGTTGGTACCACTCTCGCATATTCGAAGAATGTCGAAGTATACCCTCGAAAGTCCACATTCATCATTCGGTGGTTCAGGAATTTATTCGCCATTTGTTCCTTTTCATACTCGGGACAAAATTTTATTTCCACTAGTTGCTTAAATTCTTCCCAACTCATGGCATAGGCCATATTTCTTCCTTTGGCTTGAAGTACCGTATTCCACCATTCTAGCGCCCCTTCTTTAAAAAGATGCGACGCGTACATGACGTTGTCTTCCTCGCCACATTTACTTATCATAATTACTGCTTCGGTTTTCTCTAGCCAACGCAGTGCTGCAGTCGCCCCTTCATTGCCTGCAAATTCAGCTGGTTTGCAGGCAAGAAACTCTTTATAAGTGCAACCAGGTGTTGCAGCTTTCATTCTTTTGAAAGTTAGGGCTTGCAGTATATTATCATTATTGTTATTGTTGTTGTTGCCGCCTCCGTTTATACTATTACTGAAATTATCACCGTGTGTGCGTTTGCTAGGAATAATTTGTTGAGGTTCAACTGGATTTCGAGCAGCTGCGAGTATTGCTGGAATAGCATTGGCTATTCCCTGAGTAACGATATTTTCGATATCTTGCCTATTCAGGAATTGATCCTCATGATTTTGCTCAGATTGGTTACCCTCGTTAACTTGTTCATTACCAGCGTGTGCCATCTGGTAATTAATTTATATAAGTAATTAGTATAATGTAACCAAATATAACAAAATAATTGCACATAATCACATAAACAAATATAGACAAAATTGTCGATCTTTTGACTTTCGATATTATATATATATATATATTAGGCATCCATACAAACCGATTATCTTACTACAGTTTTATTTTTAGGTTATTTTACAGAATTATATTTTTATTACTATTATTATTAGACAATCATAACTTCACAACCGCACTATCTCCTATCAGCTGGTATCTTAGAAACGACGTTCCCTTTCATCGTACTTCCAGGAGATTTGTTCTCCCACCTCCCGGATCCTATTCCCTGCTCTATCAGTTCCTCGCCAAAATGGCGGAGTTCAGCTAAGTTTTCATTACTCATTGGTGGATTTGGTGTAGGTTCTGGGTCGAACTGAGGGAAAAAGGTATAAGGATTATTTAGGAGGTTTTGAAACTGCCAGTCGTTGGTCCACCATTCGTCCATTTCTCCTAGAGGTTGAGTATGGATCAGAGGTTCTGGAATGGCCGGTTCCAAGTTTACTGGAAGTTGGGTTTCAGCAGGATAAGTAAAAAGGTTTTCATTGACAGGCTTAAGAGTATCACAGCTTGCCAGTATGAAATCTAGCTCTTCCTGTAACATCATTTCCTTGGTTTGCTTGGAACTTTCCCCAATTTCCATTCCTCCTTGTCTAAAACTTTCCCCGATTTCAATCCCTTTTCCTTTATCCATGGGATTTTCTATCTTGGGAACTTTCCTAGTTGCTGGTTTTCTTCTGCGCACACGCCTCCAACCCACAAATCTTCTTCTTTTCTTGTGTTTTGATTTCTCCGGTGGTGGAGCTTGGAATTCCATAGGTTCTTCAACATCAGCTAAGTAACCAGTAAAGTCTCTAGAAACTTCTACTTTAACAGGATAGAGATTGAGATTCTCAAGGGCTTCAGATAATTCATTCATGATGTTTAGCATTTATGAAGAAACACATAAACTTTTAGTTTAAAATTAATTTTCACAGAATCATATAATGGAAAGCAGAAAATTTAATATTAATTACAATTATTTAACAACCTATTTTATTGAAACAAAATATTTATTTTTAGTACAACTAAAATTTTAAAATTTCTGACTTGTATGTGACATAGGTGCTAGTATTGGTTTGGCGATTTAAACTATAAGTTAGCATTTAATGCTATAGTGGCTAATATATAGAGATTTGCCCATTGTTCATGTAACTCATCTTCCCATGGTGGTTTATTGCTTATTTCCTGGGCTTCCTTATTAATTATTCCTTCTTTTGGTTGTAATTTCCTCATTTTCTCTTGACTTTTTCTAATAATCAAACTTCTTTTATTAGGAGAAAGTGGTTTCTCGTACTGTGCCTTACGAACAAATATTCCCTCCTCAGTATCTACTGAGTATCTTGAGGAATTTGATTGGGATGAGAATCCCTTATCTTTTGGTACACTATCTAATTGACGATAGATGTCCGAAAGCTTTTGCTTACCCATACTGTAACTAACAAGTAGCCAGTTAATAAAGCACATATTCACAAGACAATAACCAGGAAAATTAAGTATTTAAAAAACTTAATAGGCTTAAATCAGTGGCTCTGATACCACATTTTCCTGTCACGGCCCCAGCCCCGGTTTGACCCGGTTAGGAGCCGCGGGACAGGAACCCGTGGTATCTATGATGCGACAGCGGAAGATTTTACAGAATCTTTTTAAAACTCAAAATGCCCGATTTATTTTATTTCATAATTCGGAATAAAACCCATATTTTACAATAGAAGAATTTCACAAGTGAATTCCCTGATTTATTAAAACATGTTTATTCATTTTAACTGAGCCACCTCTTCAAGCTTGTTAGTGCTCCGTAGCACGTTTTCCTTGATTTACAGCAGGTTGCCTGAAACATATTTTGAAAATATTTTATCAGCGGGGAAATGCTGGCGAGTCATTCAAGTATGTAAAACGACACATTAGTTATCAATTACAGCATAAGAACGATTACAATGGCTTCTATCTTATTTTTATCTGGCGCCGTGTCACCTGGTGACGATGGTCATACCACTATTGGGTCTTTCCCCAAGTAGTGACGTTTATCACTGTTAGGATTTATTAGCCTAACCCGTGAGAAATTAGTAATGTGCACAATACCCCAATTAGCCAGTGATTCAAGATAACCATGACTTAATCCCTGTAATTATAACTTTGAAAATGATTGGAGTATTGTAAAATACTGTTGATAAAAAGAGAATGACTCACATTGCAGATTTATACGGCAGAGTTTAGCCTACTGATTAGCCTTGTAATCTAATTTAAATAACATGCACACGAACTAGGTCAGTAACTAATACAGCATTTATGATAACTCACGAGATTAAACCTCACAACGAATGGCAAAGTGCGATGCTTAAACATCCATCGAATTTACGACGAATGACAAAGCATAACCCTAATGTGGGCAGCACTTAAACATCCATTGGATAGTTTCAATCGATCGGACATTGAATCGTAGCAGCGATCGAGTTAATACCCTGTATCGTAGCAGCGCCTCGCTATACTATAAGTAATTTTCGAAATTTAGCAGCCAAACTTCGTTTTTGAGTTTTGGTTTCGACATCAGTGGACTGCTCATGGCCATTCCTATTTATAGGTGAAATTTGAGACTGTCGCGGCCCGCGTGAGCTTTCAGCCGATCCTTACGCGGCCTGCGTGGCCACCTAGTCTACGTGTAGGGTTGTTGGGTCATCAGTAGGTGTGCCATGTGGATGACACGTGGATCCGGAACGCTTATCCGGTCAACCCATCTTTAACGCTGCCCGCGTAAGACTAAGATAACTCTTACGCGGCCCGCCTGAAACTCTAAAACTTTGTTTTCTTGGTTTTTCATGTACAGTAGAGTTTCAGGGGTTCTTGTTATCACTTGGGGGTTAGTTTTAGGACATTTTTGGAGAGTCCTTACACATCGCTTGCCACAAATCAGATGCAAATCGTGGATCGCGATCAGAGATAATGGAGGTTGGCACCCCGTGCCTAGCAACCACTTCTTTCAGGTAGATAACTGCAAGTGTAGAAAACTTATATGTTTCCTTGATGGCTAGTAAGTGTGCTTGTTACGTGAGACGATCAACGATCATCCAGGTGATATAGTTTCCATTTCGAGTTGTAAGTAGACTAGCGACCAAATTCCATGGCAGTCTGTTCTCATTTCCATGTGGGTATTGCTGGTTTCTGATACTTCACTTTGACTTTCCCACAAGTCAATCCATCATTTACATACCTAACTAGGTGGGCTTTCATGCCCGATCCTAAGTAAAAGGTTTATAAATCCTAGTGTCTCTCATCCAACCCAGACGACTAGAATATCGAGGCCGGTGTGCTTTACTCAACACGAGTTTCCTACAGTTGCCGCCAAAAATGAGACCCACATTCGTCCCATGAGGTAACGAGTACCGTCCGACCGGTCAAAGGTTGCTTCTCCATGCTCCGCATGGGTTCGACTTGAAAATCCTCTTCCTTCTGTTCTCCAGTTTGAACAGAGCGAGTCTGATCAGGTATGTTAGAGTCGATAGCGAGCTGAAGAGCTCGTGTATGTTTAGGGTTCACAGTCGTACTCATTCAGTAGTTCCATACAACGATGTCATTGCATGCTTTAGAACTTTCGAACATCGATTCACGGGAGGCCCTTGTGATCGGTCTAGGTAACGCATTCGGTACCGTCCAAGAATCGCCTCCAAGTAAATCCAAAGACCACGGTCTCCACCGCCGGTTGTGTCGTGCAGTTCCTCTGGTAACTCTATTACGTAAATCATTACTCGCTTATGTTGCGTCGACGTGTAAACACTGCAGAGTTGGGATTCGAAAGCTGAAAAGACGTCCTCCTGTTTTGTCTTTCCCGAACACAGCACCCTACTGTGCCAAAGAGATTTAAGCTACGCGATCTTCGAAAATCCTGTGGTGAATCTGCGATAGAGTCTAGTGTGACCAAGAAATTGCTGCATTCTCGAAGGGATCTTTGGTGCCGAACAATATCTAATGAAATGGATCCTTAGCGAGATCCACGTGTATTCCCACTTCGTTGATCATATGACCAAAAAGGTATCTCTTGAATCCAGAAGTTACCTTTAACAAGACTTCGCGGGGAGTGGCTCCTCCCTCAGGAGTTCTAAAATAAGATACAAATGCTGACCATCATGTTCCTTCCTCTTGGAAATGATCCAGAACGTCATCCATAAATACGGTCGATTCATGTGGTCCATAAAGCTGCTGGTGTGTTGATTAACTCAATGGTTATGGTGTACAAAGTCACAATGGCCGTATTGCGTTCGATATGCCGTTTCAGGAACATTCTCCTCTTGGTCTTCCGTCAATACATGGTCGAGGAAAACAGTTCTTGATTGTCACCTTGCTAAGTTCTGGATAATCAGTACACATGCGAAAGGCTTTATCTTCCCGAATATAGCTGGGGCTCCCCAAAGCGAACAAAACTATGTCCAATAAAACTCCGGTCCAACAGTTCCTGTAGATAGTCCCTGCAACCCTCCTGGTGCAAGATGGTATGTAGCATAAGTAATCAGGGCTGCCCCTGTCGTGAGATCAAACTGAGATTCTACCTAACAGTGGTGAAAGTAAGCCTGAAAGCTCCTCGGGTAGCACACTGAGAGGAATCACGAACAATTGGTGGATCCTCGATCCTCTTTTCCTTAGCCTCAACATCAGTAACGGTTGCTAACATAGCGGGGTGATCCCTCCGCAGACACTTCTGGGCCTTCATAGTTGAAATGGCGCTAACCTTTGCACCACTCTGTTGCTTTAGAACAAATAACGATTCTCCACACAAAACTTTCTCCTCACAAGGGATGTCTGCGCGATTTATGAATAACCAGTCCACACTAATTACTGCATTGTAACCATCAGGGGTAGTAGAAGGAAGGCCGATGTTGAACACTTGTCCCACAAGGTCGAGTTTGCATCCCAACGATCATATGAGGTTTCCATTGTCTTGCCTTCAGCCGATTCCACAACAGGTTGGGTTTCATGAAGCATCAGGGTTATAGAGAACATAGACGAAGTGATTCGTTACCAAGAACGTGTATGCCACCATGTTATTACAATCCTGGCGTCGCCCACGCCAATCCTGATTTCCCTTCCATAAGCACCACTACCAGTGTTGTTACGATCACGTGGATTTCCCAATACTGTTATCGTTCCCTTGGTTGTGTTTCGTCTTGATATAACAACGACCAATCCATGTCGTAGGCACCTTCGTTCTCATACTGTAGGCTACGATTACGAGCGCCTCAATGTCGCCGTGATTGTTGCCCTTAATGTCGCTGCTTGTAACGGGGTCCTGTGGCATTTCACCAACAGGGTACATCTTTCACGTTCTGTGTCATGTACTAAGGCACTACTCACTGCGTGGGAAGTTACACATTCCACTCTATAGTCATTTGTCATCGCTTATGTCCCGATTGATTCATAGGAGTTGACTCCCATGAGTCACTGGCTAGGGTTGGAGATTCGATTGCAATCACTTTGCTGGTGTTCGTTGCCGGTGATCATGGTTGTCCAAATACCGAGGTCGGTAAAATACTACGCTCACCCTTTGGTCCATCGATCTAGCAAGTCGATTGAGTAATACGAGGTATGTCGCGAGAGTGTTGCAGAAGTGATCACACTTCGGGATCTAAGACGTCAATACATGAGTTCCAGCTAACGAAGAGGAGTAAGAAAAGTATAAACCAACTCAAGGACGTTCATGCAAGCACCTAACATTCTACACAGTTCACTAGGCGTTCAGACGGGTGTTCAGGTAATACTCGATAGCATCGAGATTCGAAAGGATCTAGAGATGAATGAAAAGTTTACGTTCGAGTAGGGGACAATCACTGCTATGACCCCTATAGGTTTGTTATGTTTCACATCGATCAAATAACGGAACGGAACCCCCTTTTCCACTTGTTAAGCCTCACTGGGACTCACATGCACCCCACATTATTATTATGTGTGCACCCACAATAATATTGAGATTTGCATGCTTATCTCAGTTCCTCCTAACTCATGTCAAATGGTTCCTCCAACTCAGATATCGAACGGAGGTTGTCAAAGTAATAAGTTCACAAAAGTCTAAGGACTATGGCATACTATCAACACATCATATGGTAAGCAAGCAATCCATGCCATCACGCTATAGTGACGAGTGTGTGTTCGCATGTTTCGTCATAAACAAATGTGTACTAGTCACGCAATGTATGCAACAAGTAAGAAAGACGAACCTTGCAATCTGGAGCTGAGTGTCATGGTCGTATTCATGTTTTCAGAACTGTTCGGTTATAGACTGGTTTTATAAAAACGTTTTTCCCCTTTTTAAAACCAAGTTCACTATAACCAATGGCTCTGATACCAATCAGTCACACCCCCAAAATACCACCTAGGAAATGTCCCTGTTAGGCGTGTAATGTACCAGGATCCAAGCCACCAATCATGTTGAACTCATAACAATTATTCCAAATAAAACTTTTATTTATTATTGATAGAAGTGTTACAAAACATTACTTAACGTTTAGTGGAAGCATAATACATTGATTAAGAAATTCATAAACCAAGTGTGTGAAAGCCTTTAAGTTCGTCTCGCGTTTCCATGTATCTTGACCCATGACCACTCCAGCATCCCAGACAGTAAGATCCAACAATATGCACCTAAAGGCCTGCAAGGCATCTAACAACGAATCAACAACAAAGTTGAGCGAGTTCACAGTTGGGTGTTCGTTTTAAGTTGTTTCAAAAACATAGTGTTTCTTTAGCTGGCTTACTTGCCGTGGGGGTTACCCCATAGTTGAAAATATGATTAACCATTTCCTTCTTTCCCTAACCATAACCAGTGGGGGCTTCCCCATGTGAACCACTAGACCCGTTGCCATATCGACCACTGACTGAAGTAAGTTGGTGCCCTAGCGTCAATGTCTATCATCATTGACGTGCCCAGATCCATTAGTTCACGCCCATCCTCTGCGGCACGGTGTGAGGCTTGTCAAACCTAAATAGCGCTATCTAACTAATGACCCGCTCGCCATTGGCCCGGCGATTAAGTCGATATAAAAGGAGGGACTTCATGAAAGAGATTTTGGTCTAGTCTTCGTGTTGTCATCCTTCAATAAAGAGGGTGTGTACGTAATTCCCAAACCAGGAGATTACGCAGGTTCCAATCATATCCTTATTACGTGTTGTCACCCTTCAATAAAGAGGGTGTGTACGTGTTCCAAACCAGGAAATCACGCAGTTTCAGTTTCAATCCTTTACCCATTCCCAACCTCTGGGAATCCCATGCCTTGTGGAAAGTGTGAACTCACCTTAGATTGCTCGGTAGGTTACGTTACTTGTTTTACAGTCGATTTACAATTGATCAACACATCCTATCATGGTTTACCAGTAACAACTAGTTAAGTAATCAAGTCCATTTATATCATACGTTCTTTTCACACGCTACACAAACAGTGCACTAGTATTAAACAAGTCATGCAAGTTGTATCAATCAACCAATAATGTCCACATCTCACAAATGTATTTATCAAATCATGCCATTTAAACCATTACATGCATTAAATCACTAGCATTATTCAACATAGTGTAAATACTTGCATCCTGTTCACATACAATTTCATAATCTAGTTCACCCTACACACCACACCCATCAGTTAGTTAAGGAGAGCTTAAAAGACCTTTTGATCCAACCTTTGCGACCCAGTCCATAACCCAAAATATGTTTTAAATAGAGTAGCCCAATATAACCTACTGACTTATGAAATCCGATTAGCACATGAGACCCCATTGTGTTTAAATATATCGGCAACCTACTCATTAGCCCAAACCAATATATGTTATTAACCCACTGTTTACCAAGTACATGTGTAACAACCACCCGGCCCAAAACTGATTATAAGTTAATTAAAGATTTCAGCCCAATGATTTGTAATTAATCAACATTATGTGGCCCCCTTTTTTTGCTGCTGTCGTGCGACCCCAAAACCAACGGCCCACTGACCTGATGTGCGGCCCACTCAAACCTGACCCAATTCTAGTACCTATTCAGCCCATCAGTTCTTGTTTACGATGTTACCAGATCAATGCAGTTATTCACAAATCCACATTAAATCTAATTATCATCTATATCATATCAATCAAAAGCATGTGTAACCGTTTGCCATATTAATACATCTGATTAATATAGATGCTATCCTAACATGTTCGGTCAGTTTATGTTGTAACAATATCCCTATAATTCCTTATCACATAAACATGTATATTAACACAACTACGTTTTAGTTTCTCAACAATGTAATATCCATCAAAAACCATACTATATAATATAATCTACAAACTTAATACATCATGCATGAGCAGCCTATATCTTTAACATTCAGATCGGTTATATCAAACTAAACACATACTCGGATCGCATTGGTAAACAACGTTAAAACAGATTCCGATCATATATTTTACTGGTGAGTATTACGATTATATCCGCAATAGAACTATAATAATTACTATAACACCAATCAAAGTCACCAAAAACAATCAACTTAAACAAGGAATCTAGTGTACTAACCAAGAGGACTCGACTAAAGAAGCTGATGTCTTCGAACTACAGGATCACTTCGATGGGGGGGGGGGTCTCCTGCTGAAGTCGACGATCAGGGGAGAGGATGTAGGGTTTTTTTTTGGCTTGTGTTTCACGTCTAGATTAATCAAGAATGATTCACGTATTCATATATTATGATAACTTGGGCGGTTATCATAAAGTGGGCTCAGCCTATCTATTTGGGCCGAAAAATTCAAACAAAAGGTAATTGAATTCATCATATTAGCACTTAAGTAATGGTAATTGGATAACAATTGGGCTTATTAACTTAATGGGTTTATTAATTTGTAATGGACATAAGAATTGGGCTTAACATACAACCGGGTTAGTCTAATGGATAACATTAGAGTTGTTATCCTAATGCGGCCCACAACCACTAACGTGTTTGTTTAACGAAGTTATCATACTTGGTTAATAGAATCGTACGAGTACGAACATGTAACATTAAGAAACAACGAGGAGTTGAGATCACAAGATTTAAACGTCACTAACCTTGAAAGTTCGGGTTGTCACATTTTGAAAATTTAGCATAAAGCTTTTCTTTTCTCAGCAAATTTAAAAGTATAAACAAATGTTCTACATGATCCTCTTTACTCTTAGAGTAAATGAGAATATCATCTATACAGACAATAATGAATTTATCCAGATATGGTTTACATATTCTGTTCTTCATGTCCATAAATGCGGCTGGGGCATTGGTTAAACCAAATGGCATGACTGTAAATTCATAATGACCATACCTCGTTCTGAAAGCGGTTATAGGAATGTCCTCTTCCTGTATTTTTAGTTGATGATATCCTGAGCGTAAATTGATCTTAGAAAAGAATCGAGCTCCTTGCAGTTGATCGAACAGATCATCGATTCTCGGTAATGGATACCGATTTTTAATCGTAACCTTGTTCAATTCGTGGTAATCAATGCACATACGCATTGATCAGTCCTTCTTTTTGACAAACAAGATTGGTGCTCCCCATGGCGATGAACTAGGCTGTATGAAACCTTTCTCCAGAAGTTTGTCCAATTGGTTCTTCAGTTCTTGCATCTCTGCTGGTGCTAAACGGTAAGGTGCTTTGGCAATCGGTGCTGTCCCTGGCAATAGGCGAATTCTGAATTCAACTTCCCTATCCGGTGGTAGTCCAGGTAATTCTTCTGGAAAAACATCTGAGAATTTAGATACTATGGGAATATCTTATAATTTTTTTCCTTTAGTGTTATTGATTATGGAAATCATATACACTAGTGATCCTTTCCTTGCATAGCTTGCTGTTTTCATCACAGAGATAAATTTCGTAGACCTAGTTGGCTTATCTCCTTTAAATGTGATCTTTTCACCCTTTGGTGAACTTACTTGTACGGACTTTTGATCACATAGAATGCTGGCCTGATTGGCTACCAACCAATCCATTCCTAATACTATATCAAATCCAGCTAGATTCATTGGGTAAAGGTTAGCAATAAAATTATGGTTTAAGATTTTTATTCTTGCTCCCTGCAAGATTTCAGAAATCTTAATGGATTCTCCGTTTGCTGTTTCAACCAGGCATTCTTGTTGAAGTTTAGTTAATGGTTGATTGAGAATTTTGCAAAATGAAGTATTAATAAAACTTTGGTTTGCACCAGAGTCAAATAATACTTTAGCAAAAATATCATTAACTAAAAACGTACCGGCAATCACATCCGGAATCATTTTGGCTTCTTCAACTGTCAGAATAAATGCTCTAGCGTTCTTGGTAGTCTTGCTGTTCATGGCTGGAGCTAGTTTCGGACAATTCGGCTTGATATGCCCTTTTTCTCCACAGTTGAAGCATATCCCATTATAGGTTTCTTCCTACAACCTTCTTCCTTGTGTCCGGATCTTTTGCAGAAGTCACAGTATATCGAGCATTTTCCTGAATGCTTTTATTTGCAGGAATTACAGTAAGGTGCAGAGGTAGAACCTATACTTTTCCCACGATAGTTATTTCCATAACAAAATTCTTTGGTAAGTTTCTGAGCTAGGTTTTTTCTCTGATTCTCTTCTTGCGTACGTACTAATTCATCAGTCAAGGTATTGGCTAATTCTACAGCTTCTTCTATAGTTTGTGGCCTAGCTGCCTTGATTACGTGTCTGATCTCACTAATTAATCCCCAAAGGCAACGGGAAATTAATACAGGTTCTGGTGAAGCTAAGGTTGGCATTATTCTAGCATATTCGAAGAATATGGTAGTGTAACCCTTGCAGTCTATTCCAGTCATCCTAAGATTTAAGAACTTATTAGCAATTTGTTCTTTTTCATTGGGAGGACATAATTTCCTTTCGACCATTTCCTTAAAGTCGGTCCATTCCATATTATGTGCTCTGTCACTTCCTTTAGACTGGAGAATAGTATTCCACCATTCTAAGGCTGCATTCTTAAAAAGATTAGAAGCAAACATAATCTTATCCTCATCTGCACATTTGCTTATTTTTAAGACTGCTTTTGTCTTTTCTATCCAGCGTAGAGCCGCAATGGCTCCTTCATTGCCTGAGAATTCTATTGGTTTGCAAGACCAGAATTCTTTGCAAGAACAACCATAAGACATGGTTCTTCTTCTTTTTGGAATTGGTAATTGGAGTAGCGGTCCATTATTCACACTGTGACTTGGTTCACTAGGGGTTCGTTTACTTCCACTTTTATTATTTTCTGCTTCTTTAACAGTCTTTATAATATATGGCATAGCATCTCTAATTTCTTGTGCTACTATGTGTTGGATGGCACTGTTATTTATTTGGTTATCATTATTCTGGTTTTCCTGATTTTCTTCATTGTCCATCTGGATTTACAAACAATTATCAGGTATTAATATCACAGAATAAGCTTTAATGCAAACAACCAAACAGACAGATTGATCAAAATCGTCGAGCATTCATTTACTCCTTTTCATATATATATATATATATATATATATATATATATATATATATATATATATATATTACAATCCAAGACTGAAATGTAAACACACTATTAGTTATGCGTCAATAGGTATTAGGCTATCTATTTTAGTTGATTTTTTTTAACTACACGCATTTATATATATATATATTTTATTACTATGGATTAAACTGCATCTCCCGCTCGTCATATTTCTACACGAGCTTCTCTCCTATTTCTCTCATCCTTTCTCCTCCTTCTATCAACTCCTCACCATACAGGCGGAGTTCCTGCACATTCTCGTCACTCATGAGTGGTCGTGGTGCGGGTACTGGGTCAGGGTACATAGGTAAAGGTTCTCCATATGGATACGGATTATTTTAGATTTCCTGAACATACGGGTCAGCATTCCAATATGGATCTAAAGGATTGAGGTTGGTGTACTGGGCTATGGGGTTTGAAATTGGGTCTCCCTGTGGATAGAGTTTCTGGTAATCCCTGTGGTCATCATTCCATGGATCATATGCTAGAGGATTGGGTGCTGGGATTCTAGGTATCTCATCAGGGTTAAAAGCTGGTATGGGAAACTCGTTTCCTGGGTTAGGCTCTATCTCCATTGGCTGAGTTGGAAATAGTGGCAATAGTTGTGGTGCACTGATTTGGTCAAGGTTTGGGTTGGCTGTAGTGGTGGCAAATATATGAAAGTTGGCCAAACGTCTATTAACTAAGTCTTGTGTCTGGGCATTGACTTCTCTATTAGCTGTTGCTAAAGCCCTTTGTTGCCGCAACTTTCTCATTCGTTTCCTACGCTCATGTGCTCCCCGATTGAACCATCCTCTCTTTTTCGTAGGGAATGGTTCTTCGGATTGTGCCTTAAATATGAAGATCCCCTCTTCTGTATCAGCAGAATACCCCGAGGGAGTAGGCTGTGAGGAAGTTCCTTCACTTTTGGGAGAACTAGATAGGTGACGATAGGTGTCACACGAACCTTGATCACTCATACTGTAAACTAACAAATTGTCAAATAACACAAAACAATAATATACATGTATGCACATAGTCACATAGATTATTTCCTAACAGAATTGACAAATTTTGATGTCAGCAGAATACTTCTGTGGCTCAAATCAGTGGTTGTAGCTATGATACCACCTTCTGTCGCAACCCCCGACCCCTGCCCCGGGACGCGGGTGGCCGCGAGCACTCAGAGCTGGTGGTATCAGTGTTTATTTAATTTGGCAGTGGAAGTTTACATCAGGACCGTAGTTAGGAAATATTTTATCAGAGTAAAACACCTCATTTTATAAATAATAAACACATGGGTAAAACCCAAGTTTCCATTCATAATATGTTTATAGGGATAAACCCTATTTTATTCAACTAAAACTTCTTTCTTGTTTAGGTAACTTTTATAGCCACTTTTCCAAGCCTTCAGTGCTATCCAGCTGGCTTCTATTTGGCTTTCATATTTTGTTACCTGAAACGCATTTAAAAACATTTTGTCAGTGGGAAATACTGGTGAGTGCATACCAATTTAATCAAAACACTTTTATCACTTACAGTATTGAGGGCATCCGCAATTACATTTGTTTACATCTATCAAATTACCACCCACGGTACTGTCAATCCTGACTTGTGGTCATGTTACTATTCTCAGTATTAGTAACAAGTAATGTATACAAAACCCCAACATACCAACAGTAATTGAAGAATTACAAATACTCAATATGTCACACCCCAAAAAATACCACAAGCGAAAACCCCCGCAAGGCGTGTGACGTACCAGGATCTAGCCACTAATCACATTGAACCATAAGTAAAATAAAACTTTCCATTAAACGAAATAGTATAATTTAAACACCAGTTTAGAAAATCAAACATGTTCAGCGGAATCATAATATTTTGTTCAATAAGTTTAAATGAAAGTGTTTAAAACAATGCAACATCGAGGAGCGTTCCAAATACCACGACTCATGACCACTCCAGCATCCCAGATAGCAAGTTCCATGACGATGTACCTAAGGACCTGCAAGCATGCCGAAAAGTGTATCAGCGAAAGCTGGCGAGTTCACATTTTGTTTAACCGTTTGTTACCAAGTATTGACTTATGTTATGTTGATAATAACTCGATACCGCAGACGGCTCCTTTTTGCCCTTCTCCAATGCTCTATCAAACATTGGTCATGATTTTAAAGTTATTAGTTCACGCCCGTCCTATCCAGGTACGTCGTGAGGGTGCCAAACCTAATAGCGCTATCAACTAATAACCCCGTTGCCCTACAAGAAACTTGTTCGGTAGTATGATGGGACTTAAGTGATAGAAAGTGAGTGTATTATCCAACATCAACATTTACTGAAAACCGCCTCATATCCCCTACAAGGATATGGGTTTGTGAAAGTCTGCTTGTTACTGAAAACCGCCTCAAATCCCCTACAAGGATATGGGTTTGCGAAAACTATTTATTTGTTTTTCCTGTTTGATTGTCCCCACCGGACGCATGCTTGTATTGAGAGGAGTGAACTCACCTTAGTTTTGCTCGGTATGTTAAGTTACCCGTTCCAATTTAGTCAACCAACCCTACCGTGATTACCCAGGAAATTAGTTTCATAGTCAATCAAGTCACGTATATTCACAGTTTGCATTCATAGCAAATATCACCGTATTTCACATAGCAATTATTCAATCTCATACAGGTCATAACTATTTGACACTTTACTGTTCAAAAGGTTCTGTTTGTTTATTCTATTGAAGCATCCTCACGAAGAACCAGTTCTTCGTGGGATACTCTCATGGCGAAGAACCCTCCAGGCGAAGAACCGTGTTTCGTCAAGGAATGATGGTGACGAAGAACCTTAGTTGTTCGTCGAATGCCAGTAAACGAAGAATCAGTTCTTCGTCAACCTGGGTTCTTCGTTGGGGAGCTCTTCGTCGCTGCACCTCAACAGTTATAGGATTTCTTTCGTAACAACTGTCCCGTGAATACAGCAAACACTTTGCCACAAATCAAAACAGATCAAACATTTTGATTTAACAGTTATTATTCATGTTCATACAAGTTTCCTAATTGTAACAGTTTCCTTAATTCTCATAACACCAATTATAAACAACCCTAATCATCATACTCATCATATCACAACTCAGACCTTCCAATAACCATACACAATCAGATTTGTGTGTTTATCATAATATAAATTCAACAAGTAGATTTATCAAACCGCGTGGTGAGCATGAATGAATACAAGCCATCGAACCCTCATCATGCATGTTCTAATTTCTTTGATTTAATATTGAAACATCAAAACCCTGATTAACACAATATGAGAGTAGGGTTTCTAACAAAACCCTATATCCACAGTAAATCTCAAGCATCACATAATAATCATCAAACAAAATGGGGTGTGGTGAGATTCTAACCGAATGATGAGATGGTCATGAAAGTGCAAGAGGGCTTCGAGGGAAAAGAAGGGTGCTGCCGGCGTTCACAATTGAGAAGGAGAGTTTAGGATTTGACAGATTTGTGTTTATATGGTGCGAACAGGGCTAAGCCACAACTGGGTTTCACTTGGGCCGAAAGCCCTTTTGGCGAAGGACCCTCTTGACGAAGAACTATACTTCGTCAAGAGTGGTGATGGCAAAAAAACCTTCTTCATCAAGAAGTGAAGATGGCGAAGAACTCTAGTAGTTCGTCAAAGGCCAGCCAACGAAGGACTAGGTTCATCGTTGACTTGAGTGTGGTGTGCAGCCCAAAGTTAAGAAACATGATCATATTATAACTAAGTTTTAAACAACTCGTAAGTTTTGATGAAACACCCAAACATAGCAATAATCATTCAAGCACCGTGCACAAGGTACAATGTAAAATGAATTGCGAAAACAAACAATTGATGCGTAGAGGAAAGACCTTGAATTCTCGAATTGTCACATCATCCCCAACTTGAAAGAAATTTCTGTCACACCCCCAAAATCCACAAGCGGAGTATCACCGCAGGAGGCGTGACATGACTAGGATCCAGCCACCAATCATATTGAACAATGTAATTAAATAAATAAAAGTCCAACCACACAATATAATTGGGGTTCAAAACAAGTTAATCAAATTCAAGATTATCAGTGGAAGCATCAAGTTTAAAACCAAAGTATAGGTTTAAAAGTTCATAAAGTTTAACATGGAACTTAACAGTCCATGTCCCACAACGACCCTGTCCTCCTGTGCAAGCTCCCTCTAAGCACCTAACGACCTGCAAGGCATATAGTAACGAATCAACAACAAAGTTGAGCGAGTTCATAGTTAGTTGTCCATTTTAAAGTTGTTCCAAAAACCATAAGTTCATTTGAAAATCAGTAGTTAATCAGTTCCTTGTTTCCCAAACCATAAGCAGTGGGGGCTACCCCATGTTATCCACTAGACCCGTTACCATATCGACCACTGACTGAAGTAAGTTGGTGCCCTAACGTCAATGTCTATCATCATTGACTAGTGCCTAGATCCATTAGTTCACGCCCGTCCTCTGCGGCACGGTGTGAGGCTTGTCAAACCTAAATAACGCTATCTAACTAATGACCCGCTCGCCATTGGCCCGACGATTAAGTCGATATAAAAATGAGGGACTTCATGATAGAGATTTTGGTCTAGTATAAATGTTATCACCCTTCAATAAAGAGGATATGGTACGTGTCCCCAAACCAGGAGATCACGCAGGTTTCGATTAAATCCTTAGTACATGTTATCACCCTTCAATAAAGAGGATGTGATACTTGTTCCAAACCAGGAGGTCACGCAGTTTCTGATTAAATCCTTTACCCATTCCCAACCACCGGGAATCCCATGCCTTATAGAAAGTGTGAACTCACCTTAGGTTAGCTCGGCAGATACACAAAAGGTCAATCAAGCTGCTAGTGGTCAACCACGTCCTAACATGGTTACCATACAGGTCAGGCTAGGTTCAAGTAGTGCACATAGGTTTACACATAAACTAACAGGTTACAAGCACGTAATGATCATGGCATGCACGTATATAACATGTTAAACAAAGTCAGTTACCCAAACATAACGTACTACCTGTGTGATCCGAATGGTTTAGGCTGAAACAATTGTGCGACCCAGTAAACAAAGCCCAAATAATCCCCGGCCCAACCTATTGTGCGATCAACATAATTTGTGTGATCCACAATGGGTTGTGCAATTTGATCCAAACCCAGCCCAATAAAACGTATACAGTCCAAAACTTGTGCGGCCCATAACATAAATCAATTAACCGTTCTTGTGCGACTCGTCATAACTTGTGCGATTCAATAAGACTTGTGCGATTGGGTTTGGGTTGTACGGCCCAATAATATAACACTGTTTAACCATTTGTGTGGCCCAAGGTATTGTCTGATCGACACAGCCTTGTGCGATCCACAATGCCTTGTGCGATCGTGCATAACTAAATTGTAATATGTGCTTTACTCAATTTCACCAAGCTTGTGCGGCTGATCTTGTGCGACCAAGGGCTTGTGCGATTGCCCTTGTGCGATCATGCTTCTTTGACCTGATCTTGTGTGATCAAACCAGCTTGTGCGATCAGTTATAAGTTTCCTAAATCTATGCAAATCAGTTATTCATTCCTTATTTACCCGATTACCACCAATCAATTCTAACAGTTTCTGTTTTACCAATAATCCAAGTTTTATCTATTATTTCTTATGAACCCTTATCACATTCGAACATGAATAATAACTCATATCATAAAACAATCAGGTTTATGTTCTCAGTTTTTATCATACCATACTCTACACCAAATCATGTAGTTAATCCGAACACAAAACATAACAGTCGATTACACCCATTCGGTTCTAGATTATCATTAACATTATACGATTATCAAACCCTATATTGATCTAAGAATACTACACATGTGAGCCGATATACAAACACCAAACCTCATTACAATCAATCACAAAACATCCCTAAATCATTATATAGAATCATATAGATCACAACATCATTCAACATACAAATAATAATAAAAACACTGACCGGTTAAAAGGTAGAACGAAGGGTGATTCGAACAAGAAAGTCTTCGATGGAGAGGGGATGTGGCTGCCGTCGAGTTTGAGAGGGAGAGTGAGAGAGATTTAGGGTTTGGTGTGCTTTGGGTGCTTTGCAAACAATGAGGAAACAAAACCCTGTAAGGGTTATGTCTTGGTTTAAATAGGTGGGTGGCCGAACCCAACATGGGCTGCCCATTGGTTTCGAGTTCAAGGGGAGTGGGCCGAGAGTTGTGTGGAACCAAAGCCCAATGGCTTGTGCGATCGGATTAATGTTGTGCGATTACATCATATACATACATTACACACATTCACAAAACATGTAACATTCATTCATTAAAACCAGCATATCAATTAGTCACATAGAGTTCATACACATTACATTAAACACAAGGATATGTTATGAAATACGAGTTGTCACAATTTTTTCCAGAAATTTGATAAGTAACCGAAAGCAGCAAGGTGTTAGATCAGGATGACTGTGGATTTTCCCCGGGTTGACGGCTGAGTTGACGACTAGCTTTGACACGACTGGGACACGTGGCAGCCCAGGGTTGTGCCTGGTGTCATGGGGTCACGACCCGCGACAGGCTTCCCTGTCTGTGTCGCACCCAGCGAGCGGCCTTAGGAGTTTGTTTTATTTGATTTTTGTTAAAATAAAGGTATATCGGGTCCGTTTTTTGTATACGGGGTGTATTTTAGGACGTGTAGGGGTTTTAGAGGTTTTTAGGAGGGTTGTTATAGTGGGTGGGTGGTGGGTCCCACATAAAATCTAAATATTAATTATATTCTTTTAACCTTTAAGTTATTAATGTAACAATAAGGGCATTTTTGTCATTTCACATCCACTTAACTGAGAAAACTAACCCCCATCCACGCTAGGGACCATCCGAGAACAAATTTACCAAAGTTGGGGACTATAGCTACCAGCCCTGGTGTTTGAAACAAGGATCCACACCCATATATGGCGCCAAAAACCCAGGTATGGCGCCAAAAATCGATCCTAAAATTCCGTCATGGGACCTGACATCCGTGTTGATTCTATCTCGCATTGTACATGTTGTAGTTTTTGAAATTGTGTTAAATTTTTTGTGGAATTTGACATTTTGGAAGATTGTTTGTGGATTTTTTTTTTATAAGAGTAGTAGTACGAGGTGGTTGAATTTTGTGTTTTTGGTAGGAGGTGCTTGATTTTGATTTATCTCATCGGAAAATGCCATTTTGATCAGTTTAATTTTTTTGGATTTTATTTTCAAAATTGAATATATAATGCTTCGTGTTTGTGCTCGTTTTCGTTTTCGTGTTTGTGTTCGATTGATATATAATGTTTAGTGTTCGTTTTTATAGGTTTCGTGTTCGTGTCGGTGATTATATATAATATTTCATGTTCGTTTAATAATGCAGGTGATTATATATGTGGGATTCATTTTCATTTGATAATATAGGTGATTAGGTTTTATGATTGTGATTTTCGTTATTGTATGGTGTTTGTGAGTATAGAATTTGAATTTGAAGGGAAAATATTTTTGATAGAATGTAGGGTTATAATATGAGACGTAATTTAAACGAAGGGGACATGTATTGATATGGAGAAACGGAAAATTAGTTTTTTTACTAGTTAACGTACCGGTCAACTAATGGAAGGTTGTAAAATGTAGAAAGTTGGAAATGACCAGAATGTAGATATCCAAAGGTTTCTTAAAGTGACCTAAAATGTCAATAAGATCTAAACACATGATTGTAAAATATTATTATCAATTAGTATATTATTAGTTTAGTTTAAGAAAGGGTTAAACTACCAATTTTGTCATATCTAAAAAAGGAATTCTAGATATATCCATTCTTCATGATACCAATTGTTTTCCCAAGCAAATATACATGTAGATTATTTTCTATGTTTTTATTAAAGCATTTAAACACCTTGGTTTGGGAGGGGAGGTCTTGGGTTCAAATCTCACAGACGATAGGGAGTAAAAAGAGATTTGTCGTTTAAAAAATATAAATATAAATTACAATGATTTATTATAGTGTTAAGTTACTATAAAATAGATTAATATCTAATGAATTATAAGGATTTGAAATACAAAAAATGAATTTAACCAAAACAATCTCTACTTGGTGAAAATAATAATTTCATCGTAACACTCCATTAACTTGAACAAAAACCAAATTTAGCTCAGACAAAATTAACGTTACTTACTGCAACATTCTCCGAGTTGATGCCTGCAATTAGACAGGGAGTGTACATTTAACTAAGTGTAACTTTTGAGGTTTTCACCCATTTTAGGCACGCTGATGTGTGGTTTTAATGTGTGTACATTTTGCATTCTACAGCATGTTTTTATCATTATGTTGTTAGGAGCAAATCACCTTCCCAAGTTTACATGTACATGTTGCAAATGAAGATCATATGCATTAAGGAGCAGTTTATCATCAGGGAAGGAACTGACCTAACTTAAACTAGGCAATGTCATAATGGCATACAATGTTGGCATTCTCAGGTTCAATAGTCGTAAATTGAGTATAAGGTGACGCAAATTATCCACCCGATGTAATTGTGCCCGGGTAACGGTTATGCACACTTTTGAGTCATTTTAGACGGGTTCTACAGGGTTTATAGGTGGTTTTGAGTATAAGGTCACGCAAATTATCCACCCGATGTCATTGTGTTTGTTAAAGGCCTTTGGCGAATTTGATGTTTTATTGTGTTTTATTATGTTTTATTTAAGTGTTTGTGTCTCACCCCAATCGATGACGGAAACATCGGGGCATGGCACTGAGCGAAACAGATTGTCCAGGAGTTTCCATAACAACTACGATTACCAATTATTTAAACATCACGTCCCATACCATGACATAACAAGTAGCATAGTTATTACAGACAAATCAAAGACAAATTGTTCTGTTTCGACAACTCAGATTTCAAATAAATAGATTGTTCGTTTGTTTCTAGACTCTCCTAAGCTCAATTCTATCAAGTAGCAAGCACGCATCCTAAGCACCTGTAACATACGTTAAAATACAGGTCAATACACATACTGTAAAGGTGAGCATACAAGTTTGATAATAGTAATAGAGTTCGAATTCGTTTACGCATAACCGACATGTACATCGTATAATGTGAAGCATGTAAGTTATCGACAAAGATCCTATCAATACCAATGACTGCGAGTTGACTGTGAGTAGCGAGTGCGCATCACATGTTTACCACTGCGGACACATGAAGTATTATCCTTAACAACCCCTGAGTGAACAGATGCTGAGTCCAAACTATAGTACTATCATTGCTAAGGCAGGTAGACAGCAATCAATGTGTAAACATAACAAACAGGCATTCATCGAGTCACGTATAACATGCATTAACGGTAAGCGTATAAATAGTGTTGAGTTGTGTGATAGATGTGATTTAGAGTAAGTAACGTATGTAACACCCAAAAGTGCATAAAGCAAAAAGGGATCGAGTATACTCACATATTGTGTTTAACAAGTAAACACTCTCTTGGATTGAAGGGAGCGCTGAGAGAGATTAGCCTGAACAGTTAACGATAGCATAAACGATAAGCAGCGCGATAAACGGTGCAATGGTACCAAATGTCGGATGGCAATCAGATCGGATAGAAATCTGATCGGATGGCCATTCG
This sequence comes from Helianthus tuberosus, assembly GCA_030545235.1. Lineage (NCBI taxonomy): Eukaryota > Viridiplantae > Streptophyta > Magnoliopsida > Asterales > Asteraceae > Helianthus > Helianthus tuberosus. The sequence goes on along the minus strand of CM060410.1, from coordinate 68,518,776 downwards.
ATTGGATTGACATTCGCTTGGTAAGGATGTGTTTGTGTATGATGGCTTTGAAGTTTTCGTTGTAGCATTTTGAAAACAGAGAAGTATCTCTACCCTTCAGGTCGGTCGATCGAACAGCCGTTCGATCGGATAGCGATCCGATTGGTAGGACAGTTAGTGAGAACAAGTTCACAGCAGGATTGTCACTCGATCGGATGGCAATCCGATCGGATAGCAATCCGTTGGAACTAACTATGCATTGAACATGTTGAAAATTGTTAAGTGTTGAGGTTCTAAACATCACCTGGTCGGATGGTCGTTCGATCGGAGGGCTATCCGATCGGACGGCAATCCATTCGACGTTTAGATCCCTGAAAAGTTGAAGTAAAAGTTTAAGTGTGGAACCAAGTGCAAGCCGATCGGATGGCTGTCCGATCGGATGGCAATCTGATCGGACGGCAATCCGTCCCAACGGCCTGATCGTCTTTGACACTTGATTGTTTTGAAGTTTTGCAGTTTTGATCGAGACGGTGTGATAATGTGCTAAACGACAGGAACCCCATCATGACCTAAGTGATCCGATCGAACAGGAACCACCCTAGTTCGACCAGTTCATGGTTCGGGATGGTTGTTCATGTTTAACCTGACATTAGCTGTCTCTTGGATAGAATTCAGATCTTGAACTAACCTATCACTAAGAAAGAGTAGAAGATCAGAACGAGCTCCGATTCTATCAGTTTTGAGGGCATTGAGTGTAAAAGAGTTGAAAGAAAGTTAGAAAACCATCTTTCAATCCTTTTAACCATGAATATGTGTAGCTCTATGCGAAAACATTGATTATTCTTGTGGAAATCCTTCAGATCTAAGTTGTTCTTGGTGGAATGAAGCCAAACCTTGAAGTTCATAAGAACTCCATGATGACATCACCCTAGAACACCTCAAATCCGGTGATTTCTTGGTTAACAGTGAAGATTCAAAGGTGAAAAAGATGAAGAAGTGTGTGTAGATCGTAGAAGTACAAGATTTAGGTTGGAAACTTACAAGAATCGCGAGAAATCGAGATAAATGAGAGCTTGAGTGTGGCTGGTTCGAGTGAGGAGCTGTCACATCACAAATGATGTGACAGGAGGGTATTTATAGGGTTTCCCAAAATGGAAAGTGCATAAGTGTCGAGTAGGTCACCGATTGGATGGCAGTTCGATCGGGTGGCGGTCCGATCGGGTGGCAACTCGATCGGATGATAATCCGATCGGATGGCAATCTGATCGGATGGCCACTCGATCTAGGTGTCCGGCGCATTAAGTTTGTCGTTTCGATTCGCGTGTTGAGCGTTGCGATGCAATCCGAGGAAGCGATGCGATGATATTACTCATTAGTTACACAAATAACCTAACTACTATTTCTAACATACAATCACTATAAATAACTTGCGTTTAGCGTTTGCGATAGAATTGCGATTGCAATTAACACCTCAACATAAACATAAACATAACATAACATGCACAAGTAACACATAATGGCACACACACGCAAAACAATATCAGAACACATAATTCGAGTTGCGAATGCGATAGCGATTAGCAATAAGTCGATTAGCGATTAATATGCGATTAAACCTCGATTATTAATAGATACTCCACATAATACAACTAAAACAAATAAATAATAGATTCGATTACAAGTCAAAGAAGTCAAAACAGTAGTTGAGCAAGGAGTGACAGATCACAATTAGCAATCTTTTCTTCCTTTGACTTCAATCTTGACTTTGACTTTGACTTCCGAAACACGGGATGTTACAGCCTCCCCTACTTAAGGGAATTTCATCCCAAAATTAGGCTTTAGCCGTAACAAACAACTGCGGGTACGTCGCCTTTTTGTCACTTTCGAGTTCCCATGTGAACTCGGCGCCTCGTTTACCTTCCCAGGGAACCTTCACAATGGGAATGCGTGAGCGTCTGAGTACCTTGGTTTCTCATCCCACGATCTCGACAGGCTTTTCCACGAAGTGTAATGTTTCATCCACTTGTAAATCCTCAAGAGGGACATGTAATTCCTGGTCGGCCAAGCACTTTCAGAGGTTCGAAACGTGGAAAGTCGGGTGGACGTTACTAAGTTCCTCCGGTAGTTCGAGTCTATAGGCCACTTTCCCAATCCTTTCCAGAATCTTAAAGGGTCCAACATATCAAGGCGCGAGCTTTCCTTTCTTGCCGAATCTGATCACCCCCTTCCAAGGTGCAACCTTTAGGAGTACGTGATCGCCAACGTCAAATTCAAGGGGCTTGCGGCATCTATCGGTGTAACTTTTCTGTCGGCTCCGAGCTTTCAGCAGATTGTCTCGAATTTGGAGAATTTTGTCAGTCGTTTCTTGCAATAGCTCAGGACCGGTAATTTGCGCGTCTCCGATCTCGTGCTATACAATAGGCGATCGACATTTCCTTCCTTATAAAGCCTTAAATGGTGCCATTTGTATGCTAGAATGATAACTGTTATTGTACGAGAATTTGCTTAAAGGTAAGTGCGCGTCCCAATTACCACCGAAATCTATGACACACGAACGGAGCATATCTTCAAGGGTACGAATCGTTCTTTCAGTCTGACCGTCGGTTTGGGGATGAAAAGCGGTACTTAGATTAAGAGTTGTACCGAGAGTAGATAGAAACATTTCCCAAAGACACGAGGTAAACCGACCATCGCGGTCAGAGATGATGTCACGAGGCATCCCGTGTCGACAAATGATCTCGTCGGTGTAGATTCGGGCTAATTTTTCTACCTTAAAGTCTTCTCGTATCGGCAGGAAGTGAGCTGCCTTGGTCAAACGGTCAACTGCAACCCATATGCTATCATGACCAGATTGAGTACACGGAAGTTTCGTTATGAAGTCCATAGCTATACTCTCCCACTTCCACATCGGAATCTCGGGTTGAACGAGTAAGCCAGAGGGTCTTTGGTGCTCAGCTTTGACCTTAAAACAGGTCAGGCACTTCGAAACATAGATAGCGATATCCTTTTTCATGCCCGGCCACCAGTAATTGTAGCGTATGTCCTGGTACATCTTGTCAGCACCGGGATGAATAGAATATCGAGATTTGTAGGCTTCGTCCATCAGAAGTTGTCACAAATTCGTATGCTTGGGAATCCAAATCCGGTCCAAATAATGAAAGATACCATTCGATTTATTCTCGAATTGGGCGCCATCGTTTAAAATCCTTTCCTTCTTCAAAGTTCGTTCGGTAAAACAAGCATGCTGCGCGTCACGGATAAGAGCTTCGAGATTATGACGGGCTTGGGAATTACGAATGCTATGCAAATAGCTTCGTCGACTTAGAACATCGGCAACAACGTTTGCTTTGCCTGGATGGTAACGAATCTCACAGTCGTAATCGTTGAGTAGTTCTACCCACCGGCGTTGATGCATATTCAGTTCTTTCTGGTCAAAGATATGTTGTAGGCTCCTATGATCGGTGAAGATCGTACACTTGGTACCGTAAAGGTAGTGTCACCAAATCTTTAACGCAAAAACAATTGCGCCAAGCTCAAGGTCGTGTGTGGTGTAGTTCTTCTCGTAGATCTTGAGCTGTCGAGAAGCGTACGCGATAACCTTGTCTCGTTGCATGAGAACACAACCAAGACCAAGGTTCGAGGCATCGCAGTAGACTATGAAATCCTCGTTTCCGTCGGGCAGTGAGATCACGAGAGCATTGCAAAGCATAGCTTTGAGGGTTAGAAAGGCTTCTTCCTATTTAGTTCCCCAAACAAAAGGTTAATCCTTATGCGTAAGAGAGGTAAGCGGCACAACGATTTTTGAAAAACCTTCAATAAAACGGCGATAATAGCCTGCCAGTTCGAGAAAAGAACGGACTTCTGACGGATTCTAGGGTGTAACCCAACTCTTAACAGCTTCGATCTTTGCTGGGTCAACATGGATACCTTGACTATTGACAATGTGACTCAAGAATTGGACCTCCTCCAACCAAAATTCACACTTGGAGAATTTGGCATAGAGACGGTTTCCCTGGAGTAACACAAGAACCAAACGTAGATGCTGCGAGTGTTCGGCTTTTGATTTGGAATAGATCTGGATATCATCGATGAACACAATTACGAAGCGATCAAGAAAGGGTTTGCACACTAGATTCATTAAATCCATGAAGACTGCGGGGACGTTGGTCAAACCAAAAGACATGACAACGAACTCGTAATGACCATAGCGGGTTTGAAAAGCGGTTTTGGGTATATCCTCCTCTTGAATGTGTAATTGGTGATAGCCTGAGCGTAGATCGATCTTCGAAAAACACGTAGCACCTTCTAACTGATCAAATAAATCGTCGATTCAAGGCAAGGGATAGCGATTCTTGATTGTCAACTTATTCAACTCCCTATAGTCGATGCACATCCTGAACGAACCATCCTTCTTTTTGACGAAAATGACAGGCGCGCCCCATGGAGAGGTGCTAGGGCGAATAAAGCCTTTATCAAGAAGTTCCTAGAGCTGATTCGAGAGTTCGCGCATTTCGGAAGGAGCGAGACGATAAGGCACTTTGGCAACAGGGTTTGCTCCAGGAATGAGGTCGATTCGAAAATCAATATCACGAGCAGGAGGTAATCCGGGTAAATCGTCGGGAAAAACGTTAGGGAATTCACAAACAACGGGAACGTCTTTCACTTCTGGGTTTCCTTTCTTTTCCTTCTCCGCTACTACGATGTGTGCCAGGAAAGCTTGGTATTCCTTGCGGAGATACTTGCTAGCCAGGACACACGACATGAGTTTAAGACCTTTCGAAGGAGTTTCGCCATACACACAAAGTAGATCACCATTAGCGAGCGAGAAACGAATCATCTTATCTAAGCAAACAACTTCAGCACGATTTTCACGAAGAAAATCCATGCCTACTATGACGTCAAAACTACCTAGCTGCATCGGAATAAGATCGATAGGGAAGACGTGATTGTTGAGTTCGAGCGTACAATCACGTAGGACAGAGTTGACTGCGACGGTTCTTTCGGTGGAAACTTCAACATCGAACGTCGAGGGTAGATGGGCGCGCTTACGATTAAGGAGCTTTTCAAATTCAAATGATACAAAATAGTTATCGGCTCTAGTATCAAATAAACACGTAGCATATATACCATTCACAAAGAACGTACCATTGTTGTCTGCTTGAGCCTGGCGAGCGTTTATGTTGAAAGCACGTCCGCGGGCTGCTGGTTGCTGCTGCTGTTGCTGAGACTGCTTCTGGGGCTGCTGCTGTTGTGGCTCTTGCTTGACCACTCGGTTCCGGCACATGTTTGCGAAGTGGTTGGGATCACCACACGCATAGCAAACTCGAGCATTGACCGTTGGTGCAGGAGCCGCTTGATGGCCTTGGGGAGCAGTAACTAGAGCTTGTTGAGTAGGAGCTTGACCTTGTGTTGGAGCGGGGTTTTGACGTGGACCTATACGACAGTTGGCGGTGAAGTTGCCGTACATGTTGCATTGCGCACAGTATCTGCAAGCGATTCCCACTGGGTGGTGATAGGTACAAGTAGGGCAAGCCGGGTGAGGACCAATATACGCACGCCTTGTCGGCGGTGCGTTGGTGACCGGTGCCGCTACTTGGAGGTGTTGAGGCTGCGGTTGAGCAGGAACTGATTGGAGCGGGGCAGCATTGGTCACAGCGCAGTTCTTGTTGCTGGAACTGCTGTTGTTCTTTCTCTTGCGTCTCGAGAGCTTGGATGACTGAGGAGCGGCGGCAGTTGAAGCGGTGGTGACTTGATGCAGATTCTTGGAAGCTTTATCCCAATAACCAGACTTGACTTGTTTGTCGTTGATCTCAGCAGCGAGTAGAAAAGTTTCCTTAATTGTCGTCGTCTTTGCAGCTTGAACCAAATCAGCCACGCAATCCGGAAGAGCACGGATATACTTCTTGATGGTGATTTCAGGCATGGAAACTTGGCTAGGACAGATAACACTCAACTGCTTGAAGCGAGTAGTCAAACCAGCATTGTCTCCATCTTTCTGCTTAATATGCCAGAATTCGTCCTCCAACTTTTGGCGCTCATGGGGAGGGCATAACTCTTGCATCATAACGTCCTTCAACTCATCCCACGTCAGCCCGTAAGCTGCATCATTTCCGCATTTGTTTCTCTCGGTCGTCCACCAGTCTAAAGTGCAGGACTGGAAGACGCCAGTTGCGTTAAGAGTACGGAGATCATCAGGACAGCCACTCTGGCGCAGGGTGACTTTGATAGAATCAAACCATTGGAACATGGCCGTAGGACCATCTTCGCCGGTAAACTCTTTCGGGCCGCAGGCTTTGAACTGCTTGAAACTAAAAGCAGCTTTAGGAGCATCAGTCCTAGACTCTTCAGAAGATTTGCTAGTGTTTTCATTCAGCTCACTAACAATCTGGGGAATGACTTTCTCTATCTGCTTAGCGACGAGTGAGGCGATGCGTTTGTCATCATGATTGCGGCGAGCTGAGCGCGAGTGAAATGATCCAAGTGACGACATTGTCTGCAACAGACAGCGTCATAGGATTCAAAACGCTATTCGATTATTCCTAGTATAGTCTAGCGATTCACCATAAAGCTCAGGAACACGTAGCCACTTAAACACAGAGGCACATAAGCACATAACACATAAGCACGTAGTCCACGTAAGCACAGTATCACATAGGCACATAGTCTAACCTAGACACATATGTTGCACGTATTCACCTATCCTTCACAGCTCGTATAACGTTTAAGTATAGCGATTACGATTAGCGAGGACACAACGAGTAGTATAGCATAAGCGAGTAACATAGCATGCGATCATCCACGAGTAGCATCGATTTGTTAACGTTTGTGTAGTGTGTTGTGTTGTGTGATAAGCGGAGCAAGAAGCGTTAGATCAAACCAATAATATCACAAAACATTAACAAATAAGCGTAAAACCACATAAAACACATAAAATCCCACATAAACGACAAAAACCAGCGATTGCGAGATTGAAATCAAATATATATTGTCTAAGGCTTGATAGACGTCAACTACCCAAGGTGATTTGACTATTCACAAGGACTTTTGGCGCACACTTTGGCTTTCGGAAATGTGCTCTCGCCTCGATTTGGGCGATCAGCACGCATCCTTCTAGCTATGGTGTGACTTCAAGTCGTTAGAGTCCATCGAGACTTTGGTGAGAGCTTTGTAAAACCGAAATAAAGATCGGAACAAGTCGTCAAGGTTCGGGTTTCACCCCTAACTTAACAGCTTCGTTCCTGTTTTGATAAAATAGAGAGGGAAATTTGCATCGAAGTACGAATTTCACTCCTGATTCAACGCAAATTCTCCTGTTGATGGAGAGAAATGCGGGTCGAACAAGCGATCCGGTTGAGAGTTTGCGGTTTTCACACCTAATCTTAACCTAATTACTTATTCATTTTTGAAATAGTGTGCAGTGATAGTGTAGTGTAAGCGAGAATCGCGAGTATAGCATGTAAGCCGGTACAAAACCCATACTGGGTATGCACAAATCGGTCTGTTGGTACTTAGACTATAGACTAGGTCGTTCTAAGACTTCGACCAAGACTAGGTCGAGTCTTGCCTAATTCCCTATAGTTATGGCTCTGATACCAATCTGTCACACCCCAACCGATGATGGAAACATCGGGGCATGACACTGAGCGAAACAGATTGTCCAGGAGTTTCCATAACAACTATGATTATCAATTATTTAAACATCACGTCCCATACCATGACATAACAAGTAGCATAGTTATTACAGACAAATCAAAGACAAACTGTTATGTTTCGACAACTCAGATTTCAA